>JADMLD010000314.1:3510000-4710000 GCA_017589585.1 Phylloscopus whistleri | reverse complement strand
CATCACTCCTTTTGTACACCTAGGCTACATTTCTCTGAACTTGGCATAACCTTTTAGCAATGGCATTCCTTCTCTGGAGAATGTAGGCCCACCTTTACCGGAACTTCATGATCCACTTGGAAAATATTTTCTTTCTCCATCAAAATGCACAAGGGCAGACATGCTAAGCACTAACAGAGGTAAAGCAACACACCAGGGCAGCGAGGATACAAAGGAAGGAAAGTATCCCATGCCTGAACAAGAGCTTCAAAGAGAAAAGGAGGGAGTCTAACAGAAAGCATTAGAGCTATCTCTATCTGCAAGTAATATCAGTCAATGGAATCACACACAGCTGAATGATTAAAACTGTCAATAAGGGGGTTTTTTTGTTTGTTTTTTGGTGGGATTTTTTTGTTTGTTTTTTTGGTTTTGTTTTGTTGGGGTTTTTTTTGTTGTTTTTTTTTGTGTTTTGTTTGTTTGTGTTTTTTTGGGGGGGTTGTTTGGTTTTGTTTGTTTTTGTTTTTTGTTTTGTTTGTTTGTTTTGTGGTTTTTGTTTGTTGTTTGGTTTTTTGTTATGTATACCAAGAGAGTAAGTTCAAATAAGTTTAGCTTTAGAATTTCCCAGATTCATGGAACAATTTTTTCAACATGTTCACATAATAGAACTAATTGACCTGGGTCCTTTGACAGGTCTTCAGACCATCTATTTTACCAAGAGCCTATACCAAATTTTAATTGCAAATAACGCCCAGATAACATTCACTAATTACGTGCTTCCCAGAGCAGCATCTTGGAGGCGCATTCTTTGTAGAATCAACAGGACTTATCTCTAACAACTGGCCTTCAATTTCTTACCATGAGGTGCTGTAAGAACATCAAACTGTCAGGTACCATATTCTCAGTTGAAACTTTTTTTTTTTCTGAATATTCTTTTTTTTCCAGAAGAAAACTTATGTTTTAAACATTTTAAATACAAAGATCTGATCTTGTTGCACTAGACACTTTGCCTGGAGACATTATTTTCCTTTTAACCTGATGAATAACTGTATGAAACAAAGTTTCAGAAAGTACAAAGCAAATGGAAGCATGAGTGAGAGATTTTAGATCTCTGACATTGCACAAGCCAAAAGGAGATATCTTTTTTGGAAGGCAGAAAATGAGGGAACAGTTAGGATTAGATACTGGGAGTAAACAAAAGGTAACAAGGAGCCTGAAAGAGAAGTGTCTATATATAAATATTGAAATTGAACAGGGAGAGAAGTATCTTCATGAGACAGGGTGTCAATTTAAGACAGTCCTCCACAAGAATGCCTTTTTTACAGCTTTGAAGTAGTGAAGAAACATGCATAAATACCTGAAAGTAAAGTATTCTGCAAGAAAAAGCTTTTCCTCACTATTACAGTGAAACAGTAATCAGATTCCTGGTCACATTAGAAAATGTTCTAGAATTCCAGGCAAATTCTCAAATGCTCCAATAAACTGACACTACATAACAGAGCTGAGGGGGCCCCAATTCATTTTTTCAGAGAACACCAAGTTTTAATTTTTATATGGAGGTAACTGGCCTGCTAACAAAAAGCAATACCACATCCTTATAATTCCCTGCCTTTTTATAAACCTGGCAGCTATTAACACAACTCCAACTTGAATCTTTTGACGAGGACTACAGCAGACACACATATGCTAGATGTACATTGGCCCATCTAAGTACTTCCTCACACACTTAAAATTAAGGTCATCAGTGAGATAGTCAACTACACTTGTCACAGTTAGTAATCCAAATGCACATGAGCTAGAGACTACGATGATGCAGAAGGATACATTCCATTAAATTGGTAGGATTCCAGAATCAACAGAAGTCTACTGAACTTATGGGATGCCACCAAAACCAACATAAATACAGCCATATATGACATGGTTTTTCATGAATATTTAGTTCTGCCCACTCAATACAACAGTCTGTATGAGGCAAAATGGAAAAGTAAAATCCAGTTTTTCTGATGATACATAATAGTTGTGTTAATTCTGTGACAGATCACACTCTAGTCCTTCTCCCATTTCCATCTTCATCTAAAAATAGGATTCTAACTTAGTCACCCTTCAACTGCAATTCCCAAACTTGCTAGACCCCAACAGCTGCCTTCGTACTCAGCCCTATCACACCTGACACCTCTTCATTTTCAATACCTCAGTCAGGTACCCACCACTGGTCATCTTCAAAAAAGATTCAAAAAGAACCATAAAGCAGCAATAAACTGACATTAAGCAGATACAAAATGGGAGATAAAAACAGAAATGTGGCGAGTATCTCTTATTTGTAAGAATGGAGGGATCTAAGAACACTAGGAGAAAGCTATAAGCCAAGTGACAGGACATCTTAGAAATTGATACTGCTACAAAAGCCACAGGTTCCCATCTCAACCAACTCGTCCAACACTTAAGAAGGAATGGAAACCATCTCTCTCAACCCATTCATATGGCCAACCACTATTAGCAGCATTTTATCTAGCTCAACAAACCAATGATTTTTGAAGACAAAGACTGAAGCTATGCATTGGTATTATTTTTCTTGTTGATTCTATAAATTAACTATTCAAAAAAAGTTTTCTTTCACCAAAGACTACATAATCAGTAGGTTACAGAGGCAGTTGCATGGTTTGGTAAAATATAATAAGCCATGCACATTGTTATAGCAGAAAATTCTAATAGGCAGTGCTTTCTAGCACCAGTTTGTAATTCCATAAAATGCAATTACACCACAGGCATTAATGGTTTTAATTGAACCAATTATGCTCTGAGAGGTAAAAGACTAAAAATACATACTAAATTATACAAAGTCTTTAGTCTAAATAACACTTGAGACTTAACAAAATACTTGTGGGAAAACATATCACAGATGGTCAAACAATGTAGCACAGTGATATCCTACATAAACACTATCACTTGGGGATTTTTTTTTGTTTTGTTTTTTTTAAAGCAAATTCTTGTTTAGATATCTGAATAACATATATTTGGGTCAAGGCTGAGCAGTTCACTCTATAGACACTGATTTCCCTTCATCCCAAAGAAGATGCTCCTCCTTGACTAGGGATCAAATTCAGGCATTCATCAAAAGAAAAAAAAAAAATGACAGATGACTATTTTCACCATGAACACCATATGCAACATGATCAGGCATGACAAAGTACTGAAAAGGGAATGTGACCAGAAGTCTTTCTTCATCCTAGTCACTCATTTAACTATGTCAGCCCATCCTACATGCTCAAGGCATTTCTAGGTCCTACCATCACATTTTAGGCATTACTTCTTTAGATAAACCCTTTGCTCCATCAAAGCACTCATTCAGCATTTCTCGAGGCTTTATGAAAGCAAGGGAAAACAGTCAGCTGCCTAAAGCACAAAGTTACACTTTGCAAGAGGTTAAAGGAGACATTCTTTGAAAGCAAGAGGAAAATTTTCAGAACTTGAGGCAACATCACAATTCATTTCATCACGGATCTGGCAATTCTCAAGGTGAATCAGGATAATCATATTACACTCTAGAATCCAGTCTGATGTGACCAAAGCCTGTCTGTCCTGCAGCAAACCACTCCCTCCGAGAGAAAGAAAAACAAAAGAATGCACAAAGATCTCAGTATTAGCTATGCTGCTGTGCAGAGCTGGCCACCATCCTGAGGGGGAAGGAGCACAGCACAGGGCAGGAGAGGCAGATATGAACCCCAGCAAGAGAGGCCTGTACTTGCTCAAGGCATGGATGAGCAGGAACACACTAGAGCCTCTCCAGAAGACAGCTTTTTGTTCCTGGTCTGCCATCTACTACCTATGGCACACAGGTAGGGCCTGAGAGATGGGTTTCCTCAGAACAGATGTGCAAAAGCTAACTTGTGGAGGCATGGGCTGCCCACATCCACTTACGGTTTTAAGCTATCTACATGGACAAGTAGCTGTGAGTGACTAAAGAAAAGAATGAGCCAGTCTGCACTCCAAGGGAAACAGGAAAAACAGACCAGAAGCACCAAGGTTGCATCAAGTTAAGTTACAGTATTAAAAAAGAAATTTCCACAATTTGGATAGCCAAACACAGGGAGAGGCTGCCCAAGCAGGCTGAACAAACACATCCTCAGAGACCCAACCCATCAAGGTCCTGAGCAGCCCAATCCAACACCAGAAGTGGTCAGTCCTTGATTGTGAGAATAACCAAGTCACCTGTGCAGCCTCTGGCACTCATGGACGCACAGCTGCAAATTTCTCTACTAACAATCACCTGGCCATGCTAATACAGCACCACAGATAAGAGATCGGCTCCATCCCAAAGGGCAACTCAGCAACTTGTTGATGTCACTGTCAAGATTAGGCTCCAAGCCTTTTATCTCCCATCACTTCTACAAAAGAACTTTTACTGAGCAAGATAAAGGGATATTTCACATCCTATTGCACAAGGCATAATATAAGGATCTCCACTAACAAATGCTTAAAAGCTTTATTTCTCAAACATCCTTAATTCTCTGTCAAAAGCCCCATTTTTTATTTCTTTAGGCAACACACAGTGTGATAACTATAAGCTATAAAACTTCCATCACTCCATGATGATTTGGTTTAATATTCAGTAAGGTCAGCACCATTGCAAACTCTAAGAAGAGATTCAGACTACTACAAGAAATGCATCCATGTATATTGTATTTGATCAAGTCTCTTGCACTTCTATTTTTTTTCCCAAAGCTTCCTAATCCAAGCAAGTAAAATACTCCTGGTGCTTCAGGGTGCCAGGCACCAAATCTGCCTCCCATTGCCTTTATCAGTAAAAAACTGGACCTTCTGAACTGAGAGACTCCATGTACTTTTGTTGTCTATAAACTATTCAAGTGGAAAAAAATAAAGTGTCACTGGGCAGGGGTATCCAGAGCAAAGTTAGAGAAAGTCAGTCAACAGTAACAGAAGGAATAATGAAGAGATTGCCACATGCTCAGCAGTTGAGTAGCATCATTTCTACTCAGTTTTCCTACTCTACAAAACTAAATTCATTGCTGATATAGTCCTCCTGTGCTACCTATGATGAGGCCATGGCAAGCAGCTGACAAATAATCCACTCTTACAGAGATTTGCTTAACAGCACATATTCCTGGCAGCTTCATTGCAGCCTTTTCCTGCACCATGTATAGTGTAGGAAACCAGATCCATCGGGTTATTTAACGAGTGCCATAGCACAGTGATGGGTCATGCAACCACCAGTTAAATGATCAGGATCCTTCAGCCTGGAACAAAGATCACACAGTCTCACACTGCTAAGGATTTCTGACACAGTGCACACAGTTGTGCAGGGCTGTTCACCACCTCCCCCAGCAAAGGAACTGGACATAAAGTAAGCAAATCCCATATACTGAAGGCCCTAAAGAACTGGTTCTTCACACAAACAGCAATTAGGCTGCAGAACTCCTTTCTCCTGGGCACTCTTGCTAAAATACACCCAAAGCCATTAAATACAGACTGAATCACAATTCACAGAAACCACAATGAGTGAACATTGCATGCAGACACTAACAGGCATTTCCCTGTGCTTACAGCTTCCCCTCCCTGGCACTCTCCACCATCCACAGGATGTGCTGCTTCTTTGGGCTTAGAATAAACCAGCCGGTTTATCACAGACTGCCATAAAAGTTTTCCTTTATTTTTTGTTTTTAATTAATTAACAAGATACATGTTTCCACAGTAATTCTACAGCAAGTGACCAATTGGAGGTTCAGGAGCCAGAGAGTGACAGGATAGAGACAGGACCATCTGAAGCTCTGTGTTCCAGATGCACAAAATCTGAGAAGTACACAAAAGTTTTGCAAACTCACTGTACTCAGTACAGTCATGCTATCCTCAGGAATACAAACAACACTACCCAGAATATGACTGTTATGATGGCAGGCACATTCTGGAAGCCCAAATGTTTTAATGAATACTTTTATTAAGAGCCAGATCTGCCCATTTATTAATTCCTACACCCTGGCTCCCCACTGAAAAAAAAAATTAGGTGTTTTACAGCACTGCACTGGCCAGGAGCTTGTCAGAACCATAAAACTCTCAGTTGTCCTGTCATTAAGAGATTAAGTTTGAGAAAATGCTCTGCAAGTGAGCCTAACAGTTTACTCAGTCCTTAATCCTATTTTACAAGATCTAGACTTACCACTATTCAATACTAGAACCCGACAGGACACCTGGTAATGTTAAACCATGTTGAACATAGAAACAGGAAAAAAAAAAAAAAAGCCAAAGACTGTAAAAAAAAAATTAATTATATCCCTTCTTACATCCCTCACACACAGAGACTTTTCCAGACTTCTGGGACACAGGGCATTGGTCAGTACTACAATTATTTTGATTGCCAGACGACCACTAGTGAAACACAACATAAATGTGCAACATAAAAGCTCCCAGTGGCTGTGTTCAATCGGCGGGTGAGGTTTCAGCAGCTTTTCCAGGCCAGCAGCCTGGCTCTGCAGGATGCAGGCCTCCTCTTGCCCAGGCTGCTACGAGCAGGCTCTCACCCAGGCCCTGGACAGAGGGTTGGCGTCACAGTCCCCAGCGAGAGGCACAAAAAAAGGGATGCTCAGACCGGCAACCTGGCACCAAGCTAACGCACGCTCTGCTACTTCGTGCATTGCAGGTCTGCTAAACAGCTGAGCTGGTGATTCAGAGACACCTCATAACACCTCAAAACACGTGCCTGCAGGAAAATTCTCCAGAAAGACAAGACTCAGGAGCAGTTTATTGGCAGAGTATTGCAGCTAAACACTTTTGTTACTGATAGTAGGTCAGTGCATCACCCGCTCGTCCTGACTGCATCCATCTCTGGGATCCCCAACACAGGAAGGGCACTGACCCTCTGGAACGAGTCCAGAGGAGGCCACCAAGCTGATGAAGCATTTCTCCCACGAGGAAAGGCTGAGAGAATCGGGATTGTGCAGCCAGTGAAAGAGAAGGCTTAGCGGTGACCTAATGGCAGCCCTACAGTACCTGAAGGGAACTTACAGGAAAGATGGGGCTAGACTATCTACACATAGTGACAGCCCAAGGGGAAACAGGCTCATGCTAGGAGTAGGTTTAGACTAGATATTAGGAAAAAAAATATCTTTATTGTACGGGTGGAACAGGTTAGCCAGTGAAGTTGCGATTGTCCCATCCCTGGAACTGTTCAAAGCCAGGCTGGATGCAGCTCTAAGCAACCGGAACAAGTGGAGGGTGTCCCTGCCCACGGCAGGACGCTTGGAAGCAGGTGATCTTTAAGGTCCCTTCCAACTCCAACCCTTCTACGATTCCGTGACTCTCCCAAGCTGTCCCCGGCTGCGCCCCACGGGCCCGGCCGGCCCGGGCACGGCCGCCGCCCCCCCGCCGCTCTCGGGAGGGCCCGCGGGAGCAGCGCTGCCGCCCGAGGCGCCGCGGAGCCCGGGGGCTGCCGGGTCCGGGCGGGACGGCCCGGCCCCACCCGGCCGGCGGGGAGGTCCGCGGGCGAGGCCTCCCAGCAGCGCCCCGGCCCGGGAGGCCTCGCCGAGCCCCGGCCGCGGCTCCGCCCGCGGCGGCGGCGCCTCCGCCGGAAGGGAAGCGGAGCCGCCCCGGCGGAGGGGAGGGGAGAGCGGCGCGGGGGAGGGGACACCGCCCGCCCCGGCGCCCCCAGAGGCGGGCGGGCCGCCGCTCCGCGCTGCCCTCCGCGCGGCGGTACCTGCGCTGGAAGTCGCTCCGGAAGGGCGTCAGGTAAGGGTCCCGCTCCAGCAGCTGCTTCAGCCTCGGCGGCTCCGTGCAGGCGGCGGCCATGTCGCCGCCGCGGGCTCCGCGCGATCCGCGCCGCCGCTAAATACAGCCGGGGAGGGGGCCGGGCGGGCGGCCGGGCGCCCCTGCCTCTCCCCGCCCACCGCCCGGGGCGCCGCCGGGGCCGCCTCCGCCGCCCCTCCCCGCCCGCGGTGCGGCGGGGCCGGGGCTCCGCGGCTGCGGGATGGGTGCCCGGGGCGCCCGGCCCGGCCCGGCCCGGCCCGGCCTCCCCTCGGTGATGGGCTCGGTCCGGCAGCCCCGGCTCGCTGCCCGCGGGGCGGGAAGGGGCCGCGGGCGGAGTGCGAGAAGCGCCGGTCTCCGAACGGCGTGGGGTGACAGCAGAGGAAATAAAAAAACTTGCGACAAAAAAAAAAAAAAATGAAGCATCTGCGGGAGCCGACCCGCCCGGCAGGAGGGGGATGTCTGCCTGCCGTGGCTCGGCGGTCCCCCAGTTTGTTTTCTTAGTGGTTCTTTGATGTCGTTTTCAATGTCGTTTTCAGCGTGTCAGCTGCCGGGTGAACTCTGCGTTCCCACACACATAAAGCCCACCGCACACCCCAGCCAACATCAACACCCCCCAAAGCAGATTTGGCATCATCGTGAGTGCTGGAATAAATTTCTCGACTGTTTAATAGGGTGCTGGCGTGCTCACAGACAGCTCAGCAAAACAAGAGTCTGCGGACATCCATGAGTTCTCATAAACACCGTGTCTGTACAGCAAAACGTTGCTTTATCAGACACATAAATTCCAAACGTGGTAAGATTAGTTCAACTGATCCTAGTGCAGCTCGAAATGCTGAATAGCACAGGTAGATTGCTGCGGAAGTTTTTGACCCAGTATCAACATGTCTCGTTTTTGGATAGGCCACCAAATATCCAAGGCAACTAATCACCAGCCTGACCATGCCTCTAGGCCAGCACTGAGCACTTTTATTTAAGGTCCAGCAATTTTGCTTTGTTTTGATATGTAGTGAGAAAGTTTATTTAGGGTCTCTTTTGAATGCTTTTCAGCCACAGTTTATAAACTTTTCAGCTTCTAGATACCTTAACTCGTTCCCACAACCATCTTCAAATTTGTCCTCGGTTTGAGACTCATCCCCCCTATCTTGGCTTCCTCTGAATTTAAGTGCCATTTCTCCTTCCTGTCTGCCGGATGACTAACAGCAACCATGTGTGATGAACACTAACAGTTCATTTATTATTTCTCCCAAAACTGGCTGCAGTGAAAGTTTCCATAATGACTTGTTTCATCAACAGTGCATGTACACTTAACTACACTGTATTTCCTTCCCTGTAACAGTTTCTAACTACACAGGCAAAGGTCCAAGTACCTTTATTCTTTTTTCTCCTTATGGAGTATAACAAATATTCTGTCCTAAGACAGTAGGGCAACAGTCATTCTGTTTGCTAGAGCAAACAGAACAGTCGCCCTAACAGGAGACCCAAGGAGTTTTGGTTTGGTAATTGAAAGAAGCAGCATCGATGCTGTAGCAGGACTACTTGTCATATCCTGCTCTGATAGATGAAGATTTCTTTTTTCACAGTGGCCACAATTGCTTCGGTCACTGGACACTGAAAAACTGTTTTTAAAATTACCCGGGCTTCTCAAAACTTTCTGTGTGGCAGTGATTTCGGTGTCTGTGCTAAACCAACGTTAAACAGCTCTTACCATCTTCTTTTTGCTTCTTTCCTCATATTGTGTGCATCACATTCTTCTACAAATGGGTTGCCCTCACTCTCACACTTAACTAGCTTAGTCAACTAAAAGGAGAAGAGAAATTCCAGCTTATTGTCAAGAGCCAGGAAATTGGGGTTTTTACAGTAGCTGCATGTTACATGTGCTGCTGCTTTGGGGCTTCCAGGTGTTCGGTACTGGAGAGGGCACCTGCTGTTTGAAGTGGAGGTGGGAGAACAATTCCTGCAGCCTCTGGATGCATGAGCATTGGAAAGAGGAGCTTCAGTCTTAGCACAGTTTCTTTGGTTTTATTCATTGTCAGGAAGCCCAAGCAAGTTCACGGCATTGTTATTAGCTTTTCAGCATAAACACAAGAGAGGCATCCATAAATGAGCACTAGCAACTTGTGTAGGAATGTAGCTGTGACTTGCACCTCCCTGTCCCTTCGTAACATTCGTTTTAAGAAATGACACATCATCCAGCCTCATATACAAGCAACCTTGAACTTCAGCAAGTTAAATTCTGCAGATAGCTCCTATTCTCATATCAGACAAATCCCCAGTGATATATTTAACACTCTGTGAACCAGGATATGAATAAGCATACCATTTATATCTACTCATATTCCATTTTACAACTTGGGCATGATTTTATCTGCCTGCTTTGTCACAAGTAACTCCAAGATCCTAAGGTATATGTTGTTTTGATCATTGGTTACACCATGATCCTGGTGTTCCCACCATGAGCTGAGGTAGGCTCTCAGGACACTGCCATTTAATCCTCTACCTGCAGGCAAACCCAGCAGTTCAGACAATGAATATTGTCCCAACAACTGAATGTGTCTTTGTGCATTTGTCAGGGATGGATACAAAGCTGCCAGCTGCTGCTGCCAGTAGAAACAGAAAGAGGAGGACTGTTGGGAATAACTGCTCTTTATGGGGACAGCAGTGGATCATATAAAAACGGTGTCTAAGGCGTGTGTCTGACTCTCAGTTACCAGTGGGTCCGGAGTATATCAATTACTCCAAAGTATTCTTTCAAAGGATGTTCATGCTTAAGTTATGTACATTTTAAAATTTTGCAGAGTGTTGCTGAGCAGTATCTGTATAGTTACATTTATAAAATTGATTTAGATTTTTTTAATATGCACATTTCAAAGATAAACCTAAATTTTGAAGAGAAAAATGGCTACTCCTGTCATGCAGCACCTCCATTTTGAATCAGTAATATATTGCACTTACTTGGCAAAAGATGACAGAGATGATAAACCACAGAAACTAAGTTAGGAAAAAAATCTTTTTCTTCATTAAAACACTGGCTCAGATTCTCCCTCATCAATAGTTTCTTGTCGTATTTCAGCCAGAATGGATCTGTGAGGTCTCTGGCCTTGACTGGCTCTTAAAGAGCAAATTCTTGAGCTCCAGATTGTTCTAAACCAAGTGGCTTAGACCAAGCCTGGGCCCTGATCCTGGACTGGCTCTGTAAGATGCTTCCAGGCCTTCACGTTGTCTTCAGGCTTCTGCTTTGCAGCTAATATAGAGACTGCCCAATCCCACAGTCTAACCTGTCTGAGAAGACATGGCAAGTACCAATGGCAGCAGGATATTTTTTTAACTCTGTTTTGAGAACATTTAAGAGTTGCTGATCTCTTAAGGTGGCAAGTCACAAGGCATGTCCTTTGTATGGTTCAGTTCAATACTTAAAGGCTATATCAAGACTTGTTATCATTTTATTCTGGGCAGAACACCTCCCAACTCCTTTTCCTGAGAGTCTTTTTACATCTAGGTATGGTTGGTCTACCATGCATGTTTGCATGTGGGGAGATGTATTCTTTATTGCTGTTGCACCTACCCATGACTTAAAGACGAGAGGTAGTCCATGAGCAAGAACTGACAATCTGTGACTTGTGCCTATACTGGATCTCATAATGCAAACTATCAAAAAAAGGTGTTCTGTGGACAGAGACAGATGTTCAAAAAGATTTGTGCTTCAGTATTGCAGAGGAATAGATTCTTGAAGGCTCCCCTATCCTTTAAAGACATTTCAGACATCTGAGCATGTTATGGTACCCGTTGCAACCTCCCACTTTTGGACTGGTTTCTTCACATTCAGTACCTAATGCAAAGTGGAGTTCAAAGTTTTAAGGAAAATTAGCTTATTTTTCCACATTGGCCAGCCAAACTTCCCCACGTTATTTGTTCAAGGATCCATAAGAAATTAACTGCACAGTTGTCATCCAGATCCAAAGCAAATGCCCTCTTAAAAATAATTATCCTTTATCCTGGTAGTCTTCCCAGAGAGGTCAGACATTGGGCATGGAGCTGTAGCTCATTGCAGGGTGGTTGTAGTAGGTGACCTTTAAAGGTCCCTTCCAACACAAGCTATTCTATGATCCCATGACACTTATCCCTATCTTTGGATTCCCCAAGGTGAGACACATAGGAGAAAGGAGATGGTCAATGTTGGACAGCTGCTGCCAAATGTCACGTCACTGTTCCATAATTAAAACTGTACTACAGCAAGGATTCTGTTTGATTGCACGTGATGAAGAAAGCATATACCCTTGAAAATTGCAGCAAACATTCCAAGCAGCTGTTGGTGTATCTATTAGTTTAGAGGTTTCAGAATTTTAAGTTTGGTGTTTATAAGAAATGTAGGGTATTGATCTTTTAATGTATCACCTTTGCCCTGCCTTGGTTTCAGGAGCGTTACATAACAACACATCTTCAAAGATCAAAACAAATACACCATCTGAAACACTAAAAAGCAAGTTTCAAGGTTGTAAGATTCCAGTAAGCACAGTTGATGGGAATGCCATTTTCTCTTACCATTCAGAGCAAAATAAAAACACATTCCAACAACCTGAAAGTCCTAAATAATGACTGCTTCTTGCTTTCACAGTATTGCAGTGTGATATGCTTTGGTGTCCTTATTTTGTATAATAGAATATTTTAAAAAATATAAATATTTTTCAAAGTTGTTTACACATTCATCAAGACACTTCAAAGTGTGATACCAATTTAAAAACATCCACAGATGTAGAACAATGTTTGTTGTGAAAGTGTCTATGAGTCTTACTAAATAATCAAGTAAGAATTTGTGAAACAATTCACAGATACAAAACACAAATAAATCCTTCAGGAATTTCATTGTATTTTTGGATGTTGTAGATACTCTTGTCAGTTGTATTCCTTCAATATTTCTCAAAAGAAATTATTGCTAATAGTAACAACTTTCTATAACTTACTGCACTTTCCTGGTGTTTGAATATGTGTTTATGCATTGGAGGAACAACATAAAACATTCTGGGCTCTCTCCTTAATGCCATACCACAATTCTTTGTAACTGTCACCTCTGTTTTACCAGTGTGTGTTTATCTCCAACACTTACAAAATAAGTAGCTTGAGCTCTCTGGGATAGTTGCCCCAGAGGAACATTCTTGCTATAATTGCAGTGGCTCCTGTAACAATATATTACTATTAAACAAGCAACTTATTAACACTTGCCAAATATTGTATTCCTTATATCCAATACACTTAGAACTGAGAATGAAACCCCACAGCATCAGCAGCAATTTCGCTTTCTTGCTGTTCATTGCCAGGTCTTTCCTAAAACCCCTGGGAAATGATCTTACCTTGGGCGTTTCTTGGTTGCATAGTCCCACTTTCCTCCCTGAAACACTACAGGCATTTAGGCTGCCTGGCCTTTTGCTCAGAAAAGAAAGTGAGGTTGCCAGATAATCGTTCAGAGGGTAACACATCTAATCCTTCGGGAGGTCAAGTGAGGTGATTAGAAAGGAGGAGAGGCATACTGCTAATGCTCTGACAGCTCTGTCAATATAAATTCATTAGTATGTATAGAACTATTTTAGTTTTCAAAAAGCAGAATAGTCCCTCAGTTGTATTCATGAATTCAGGTCTATCCTGAGTTCACTGCAGGAAAAGCAGATGGATCTGGTGCAAACTGTGTGAAATGCAGAACTTTTGGAAGTCCAAAATGCTTTCCACAGCCTTTTGGATCTTGTCAGTATTTACTTTTCAATGGCAGTCAGTGACGTTTGACCCAGTTGATTCTCAGGCGTGACCAGCAGTGTGAAAGATGGGGCAGGGACCACCAGATCCTTAGTGCTACACTCAAAATTTTGCTGTAGTTAGAAGAAAACACCAAATATGGAACTAAGAACTTGTTGTTAGTCCAATGAATATTTTAGCACTCTCATTTTTCAAAATACTGGATAAATTTGGAAAAAAAAACCAAAACAACAAAAAACCCTAACAGCCTCATTAATAATGTGTTTATATATGCATATATGCAATGCATACTTGTTATACAGAAAATGCTTTAGCACACAGAAAGATCTGAGAGTATAATTATGTAATTTTTGTCTTAGAATATCCCCAGTACAATAACTGAAGGCACAGCCTTCACAATCCCAGTGATACAGAGCTACACTTACAGGTGTGCAGTCCGTTGCCATAGGTGATTGTATTGTATGCAATACAATTTTTCTGTAGGAAATTTTATATACCTTGGTGATTCACCTTTTCTTAGAACACTCAAAACTCTACATTTCTATAAATACAAAAATCTCTATCCAAGACAAATGTATACATAGACATTTTTGTTGGGAACATCAGTATTCATGGATTAGGAAGAACTAATCTGTCTTCACATAATTTTTTTTCTCACTTAGAGATAAATCCTCTAGGTTGGATCCTTTTTCTCTTGTTAGAAAGGTTTATATCATGCTCGTTCTTAAAATCAGCAATGGCATTTTAGTTAAAAGGAAAGTGGTATGACTTTCAGTTTTTCTAGATGTATGCAGCTTAACAAAATTATGCAGTAAAGAAAACTAAGTCATACGAGTACATTTGGAAGGGATTGCTTAAACTGTGTTATCTGTGGGAAATAAAAGGAACAAATATAATCAATAGTTATCTTAGTTACCCAGGCACCCAGCACCTCTTTCAGTATGAGTTTCTAAGGATATACAGGATTATTAGCTGCATTTCTGTTTCCTGAATATTTCATGTTGAAGTACATACTAATAAAACAACTACTTCATTACTACTTATTATGAAAATTTGCTTCATATTATTAGATAACTTTTTTAGATAACAATTTTTTGCAACAAACAGCTAAATATTTATAGTTTAATCCAAATAGCAATCTTCACTGCTAATATATTAATTACAATCATGCATGATATGGGTAAATTTTGGCTTTTCAAGTTAATACAGTCCCAGTTCCATTAGAATAATTTAAGTGCTGATGGCTCTCAGTCAGTTTTCCTCAGTTTTGAACACCCTTCCTTTCTGATGTCTCTTAGCCTTCTGTTTGTCTCTCAAAATCCTCTCTGGATATTGTATTCTATTTCCTAATCCTACTCAAAAAATGGTTAATATCAGTGCCCAATGTCATTTTAGTTTAAGCAGCCACTCAGTGCAGGTTTCCCATGCTTGTACCATCAGCCCCTGCAGCAGGGCATCATCACACATCAGCAGTCACCCTGCTCACAGCAGTTCTGATTTCTCCTGCTTGAATGTGCAGCTTTTTTGTTTCTCCCTGCATTGTATTATCTTCTCAGGCAGCATCCAGGCTCTTCATTTTTCACTTATCCCGTAGTTCCACCAGGAAGGCAGGCCATCCCCAAGCGGGGAGGTTCACCTTGGTGTCTGTAAAGGTGGGACATAAGCAATTGATTGCCTTTTCCTTTACGTCAGTCTTCAGTTAGTGATCTGCTAGTTCCAGGATCACTTCCTGTCGCAATATGACACAAAAGAAACGACGCTCATGTACTGAGATGTCCAAGGCAAAAAAAAAAAAAGGGCAGTTTATTTACAGACCTTGACATTTATAGAATTCCAACAGTGACCATGGATTGGAGGAAGAAAATTGTCCTCTCCAACCACACTGGTGAAACCAACAGTCCATCAACAGTCTCCTCCTTATGAGAAGAATGTCAACATGAAAGAACAGTTACAATAACAATGGGTTGTTTGTGTGAAAATCTGTGAGAAACTCCATTACAAAAAGTAAATCATCAGAAGGCTGAAATAGGACTTTAGAGAAACACAGACAAACAGAGAAAAACAGGGTGACAACTTCCCCGGTTTTCTTACATTGTTTCCATGTGTGTTTGTTCTAGGTCTGACTATTTCCTCACTACGCTATTTCCTACCATTGCATATGTGCATGGACTACTTTTCTGCCTCTTTTCACTTTGTCATCCCCCTTTTGCCACTTTTACCAGAGGAGAATATATGAGAGTGAATGCTGACAAAAAAAGAGCAGCTTTTATAGCGTCTGAGTCATTCACTCTGATGGACTTTTTGTTTTTCTTTCTTGCTATTATTTACTGTCCCCTAGATCACTTCTTTCCTCATGTGGGTTGCCAGCTCTTTCTGTACTGTTCCAGTGTCTACAGGTCCTAAAAGTACATTTCTGTGTCCAGAGCATCCACTACAGGACTTAAAATACATCCTGGTCGTAATTCAAGGCTTGCCTGTCTCTGCCACATAAACTTAGAACTGAGAGACTGGCAGCTTTTTCAGGTCCTAATATATCTCCGCTTTCTTTTGGCTTGTGATCCATCCCCAGATGATACAATCTTTCAAATTCTGTGCCTCTTTTTCAAGCTCTCACAGTGTTACACATCCACTCACAGCAGGCAATTGCTGGGAGTGGATATGTAACACTCTGTCCCACAGTTGCTACTGCAGGAACAGCTGGTTTGCAGCAATCTGCATCTCCAAAGCTTAGTCCCTGCTCAATGTGCCATTCCCTCAGCCCAGCCATTTCTTCTACAAAAGGAGAGGAAGGCAGGTGTTTCTAGGAGCAGAGTGGACGTGTGTAGTAAGAGGTTGGATTTGGTTTTCCCCTTCTTTTATTCTCCTTTCAATCTACCTGATTTTGTCCTTTACAGGTAAAGCCATAGTAAAAACAGTCTGTAACCAGCTGGGTCATGAGAAAGGGAAACAGACAGAGATGTCTGATCACACAGGATTATGGTTTTATAGCAAGTATAAGCAGACTTGGTGTCCACCATTCAGTGTCCACCTATCATCAGCTTGCTCTGACTGCCATCTGTTTTCTCCTCTTTCTCTCAGATTTTCAACAAAGCGTCCCTGTTCCTCACAAAACCTGCCACTTACCACAGCAAGGTTTGGCTGGAGTGAGTCACAGCCAGATCATAAATTGATGTAACTACTGTTTCCCTGCTTTCCTTGGGTTGTTAGTGATCCTGAAGCACCTGGGTTGCCCAAAATTCTTTTATTTTATAGTAAATGAGATAACTGCCAGAAAACAGGACTGCACACCTGCTGCATTTGTTCCCAGTCTTCTATGATGACTGTAGGTTTCCTCCTACAAAAGTTTTTTGGTTTTTTTTCAGAGTCTTGGTTGTTCAGCAGCTCAACTAGAAGGATTCAGAGACAGGTTTGCCCATGTTTTCTACTGGTTTGTTACACTGAAAATCTTCTTTGCTACACCATGTACACACTGCTAAGAATGCACTGTTAGCCCAGTAAATATTCTAACAGTATAATTTGCCTGATTAATGCAGAAAAGCCTCACTTTTCTGATGTTCTGGTCACCTTTCCAGTGTGCCTTTAAGCCCTGAGCTTGGCAATCTTCCAGATGCATACAAGAGATGGGACTTGCTTTAGAAGTCATCAGCCCCTGAGGTCTTAACAAGAAAAACAGTGAAGGAATTAGAAGGAACAGTGAAATAATGTTTACATTGGGGGATTCTAATTCCTCAGCTTTGGGTAAGTTTGATTTTATTTTTAAACTACAACATCTGCTTCCCTCTTACCTATTCTCACCTACTTTGAATTGAGCAGTATTTTTACCCCTGAGCTCTCAGATTTCTACCATCCTCTTCAATTTTATTCCTCTATCAGTCAGCCATTTACTTTACTAAAATCAGTAGTTTCAGCAATATAAAACTGTAATTCCTTAGTGGAGAATCCAGGAGACAGGCTAGACACAGGTTGATTTTTTAAAATCACAGTCGTTTTGCTGAAGTGCACAGTCAGCAGAGCTGTATAAAACTGGAGGTCATTGCATTGTTAAGTTCAAAATTGTGATTGAGCTTCTCAAAAAATGCATCTATAAATGGAAGGCATCATGAATGTTTATACTTTTCAAAGGCCTGTTTTACAGCCTGTCAGCAATTCAGTAGTTTGTCAATATAGAATATAAAAAACTAAGCCAAATATCTCTTCCAATTTATTCTGCTTTTGTAGTATTTACCAAATTTATGTTTAAATCCCAACAGATCTTATGAAAAACTTTATATCCATGTTTTTTGGGGCCAAGAGCAAATCAGCTCATTGTGCACTAGTCTTACATTAGCCAACTGTTGATAAATATGCTGTAGAAATACTTAAGTATTCAAAATGCTATGTGCTGGTTAAAAATTACAAATATTTTTATGTCTTCTTTTATTCCATTTCTTTTTTTCTCAAAGAAATTGAAATATGAATAACTGTGGTGGGATAAATGAGAACATGTGGAATTGTAGTTATTCTGAGTCTCTGGAACCCATCTTTACTTTGTGCTATCACAGAAACTCGTAACACAGTGTTCCAGGCAAAATTATCATTACAGATCTATGTTGTTATAGGTTGTTATATATCTATTATAGACAGAATATATTGTTATATATTATATACAATTTAATATGATTTTAGTATACATTTTTATATTTATAGTTTGTTGCAGATATATATTTTTGCTTTAATACCAACCTTCTATAAATTTAACATTTTATCAGTGATAGAGTTCACTGCCTTTGGTGAGTCAGGTTGATAGTAGTGAAGTAGTAGCTGTAACAGTACTCTCTAGTAAGAATAGTACACTGTAAAGTAGGAATATTTTCAAAAGTCTTTCATGTTTTACCCTCATTAAAGTTTAATCTCATAAACCACACTGAGTCCTCTCCTGACATTCTTCTGGTTGCCATTATCTGGTTCTTTTACTGTCTATGGTTAAGGAATTAGCTTGTGCAAATAAAGAGGTTTCTTTGTTCATAAGATAATTGTCCACACTGTTACAATTATTTCTTCTATTTCCTCCTTCTGCTGTTTCAGCTGCATGCAGTTAAAACACTGAATTACTCTTAAAACTCATGAATTATAGGTTGCTTCTTGACCCAAGCACTCCTGCAGCTGTCTCCTCAGCAATGATGTGTTGTCATCTGATTCAACACATGCAGAAGAACGCTTACAAAGGGAGCTGAGTCATTCTCTAAATCTGGACCATCATCTTCTAAACACAAATCTTCCTCTGCAGGACTTAAGGGCAAGTATTAACTGTGTCATTTTGTATAGGATGTTTTAGCTTCTCTACTTTAAATTACTTACTTGTGTGTCTAACTGAAAAGCGCATAATGTAGCTGTATCCACCAAAATTTTCTTTGTGTTTTTCATTTGTGTTACATAATGCCAAATACTTATTTTTCCTCTTACTTCTGTGTTCTATTTCCTTTTCTTTTAATTAATTTTCACTTCAAAATAGACTCACATATTCACTGGATTTTTTTTTTGTACATACATATAATTTCTGTGAACTGTGACTACTTTACTGTCATTCAGGAACCTTTAAGTCTCAAGGAACATAACCTGTACAACCAAATTCCAAATTATTCCAGTCATAACATTAAAAGATGCTCACTGTGAATATCAATCTGACTTAAGTCGTATGATATACCTAACATTTAAAAGGGCTGATGAATGAGAACATGTATTTGACACCCTAAAAGTGAGGAAAAAGCAAGATCAACTGTTTATATCTAATTATTTTCTCAGCACTATCAAATATCATACACATTCTTTGCATTTTTTAATGGATGGGCTTGTTTCCAGTCTTTTCTCTGTGCTTGCCAAAAATGTGCACTCTGGTAGCTTGAAACCATGCTATCACAACTACAAGTGATTAATTCTAGGGGGTTTTTTAGGTTTATGTCCAAGTTGCTGGGTTACTTGAAGTTCTGAATAAGATTTACATGAAGACTGGTGAAGAGCTCTGTATCTGAGTTGTATTACATTGCTCAAAATAAAGCTTTTCAGCTGACTTCTTCAGTATATTTCTTTTTGTGTTTTAGGAATTTTCATGCTAGCTCTGTTTTTATAAATACTACCTTTATTAAATTTGTAATATCCCAAAGTAGTACTTTTTGCTTTGGGTTTGTTTTCTTGATTTATATTCTAGCATGTTTATCTTCTCCCTCTTTCTTGTCTCCCTCTTTGTTTGATTTAATGTTGATTTTTTTTTCCCTTTGTTTTACAGTAAGTCATGTGGCATTGACATTCCTACGAAATTTAAGGTTACATGGAAGAAAATTAAACAGCATATCGATGGATGAGATAGGCGTGATGGTTTCTCCACTATGTCATTGCATGTTGATGAAGGGACAGCACTGTGAAATATGAGATGCAAGTGTCATCAAGATATTACCCTGGCTTAGCAAGGAGTTGCACAAGGAGCTATTCCTTTTCTGCAAAAGGAAGGCTTGATTATTCATAACTGTAAAAACAAAACCCAACACTGCCAGCAACAGAAAAATAACTGCCATATGTTTCCTGGTTTTTTAATTTCCTTTCTATTCTATGAAGTACAGATATTCCTAGTAATAAAAATAAAAAGGCTAACTATCACCTCTTGTCTCTGTTATTCTTAAATCTAGAAATGTTTTGCAAATTTAACTTAAAACAGTCAAATGTCTTGCCCTGTTTTTTCATTTTTAGAATAAACTGAAGTGTTTCAGCTTTTGGTGTCTGTCCTGCTTGTTCACATGATTTCATTTTTTATATCAGGGTTCGGTTTTTCATAAACATCAAGACCTTTTGCAATACTGAGGAAGTGAGGCAGGTTCTGTTGTATTTCTCTATTAAATTAATTTCACAACCTATTCAATACTCAGAAACATGAAAACAAGTCTTTCTCTGAGTTTAAATCAGGTACATTATGCCTTTAAGGTTAATACACTTTACACAGTGCTTTGCATATTAACTGAAGGAGGTTTGATTAGTTTTATTCTTTTCATTCTTTAAAAAAGAATTTTTGCATTGTGTATTATCTCTCTTAGTAAAAAGTGTAACATCTTCTGTAATAACTTTCTATTATGTTAGAGAAGGTTCAACAAAGCCTTAAAGTTCTTTTGTCTTACATTGTAAATCAGGATAGTTAAGGGAAAAAAAAAATCTTTCAAGAGCATGGTATCTGCTTGTAAGTATAATACTGTCATTCATCATTAGAGATAACAGGGGTTATAGCTGTGTGAGCTATTTAAAAATCAAAAGCAGCACACTCGGAGTGTAGCCACATTTGGAGAAGCAGTACATAAAAGTTACCCCTCAAGAACATACTGTTCTGAAGGGTAACCAAATATAATTATTTCATGTGCTGCCACATAATTGAGATGACTTGGAATTCCCCCTCTTGTAGCACTTCTGATCTGTCTCTTAAGTTTGACAGGGTAAGGTTAAATCTCCTCCTTCTGTCATGGGTTGGGAAGTACTTCTGGTGCTAAGAATAGCTCATTAAAGGAGGATGGAATGTCTCCTTTTCTCATGTACATATTAATTACCGTAACACTCATTGAATGTGTCTTTGCTGGCAGAATGACACACCTTGCTGCTGTATCAATGAAAACTGAGTTTCTTCTTGGTTAAAACTAGGTCCAATGAGTAAAAACATGGGAAATTGAGCAAGATTTTTTTTTTAAATATACATTTCTATTCTAAACAAGTCAGCACCTATTTCTTTCTAGAGTGAATTTGAATTGAACATAAAACCATGATAATCTGGGACTAGAATTCATATCTGGAAAATTTAGTGCTTTTGTCTTGTTTCAACTGAACTTGCATGATATTCCTGTTACCTGTGAATACTTAGCACACTGCCACCACTAGACATTTTAACATGGTTATTCAAATGCCATTTTGAGTGATTTTTCTGCAAGGCTATGATTATCAAAACCCAAAAGGAACATTAAATTACTGAGCATGTTCTTTTACCAATTTGATGAAATATTCCCAGAAGTGTTTCTAAGTATTCACTGTCTGGCAGACAGCAATGCCTTTATATCCAGTAGCACTGTCTCCCATGGGATCAGAGCAGTTGCTGGACGTTGCCTCTGCCTAATCTCTTCATTTCAGTCTGTCTGAGTGACAGGGCTCTGCCCACGTATTACTGTAGCAGAACTCCCCTGGGACGCCCTCCTTTGAACCTGAGTAGCCTACAGCATCCCATATTCTTTATTTCTGAATATCAATCTCCTTCTCATGAGTGTATCCCTTTAATGTCTGGCTTTCAGTACATCTGATTCTTCCTACTCTGAGTGTCCTACAGCTAGCAGGTTTTGATGAGCCCCAAAGAGGCACACCTCTCTGTTTCTAGCCTTATTAACACTGGATGATTTGCCTCTGTGTGACAATTCCCTCTGGGTACCACACCACTGTGTAAGGACTTGTGATCTCTTCAAGAACTGTTTTACAGAAGAAAGCCAAATGTTTCTCCTTCTGTAGCTTGGTGGAAAGTTTATCCACTCCAATACCTGCAGGGAGCCATCCTGCCAACAGTATGCCAAGCAGTACTGCCAAGAGCCACGGGTGCCCCGCTCATCAGCCACTGTGTTTTTCACTGCTGCTTTGGAGATGCAGCCACCTGGCTGGGTTTGCCCTGAGTTTGGACTGTAAAACTTAAAATTGGAAAGCAAGGCTGTAAACTGGAGAAAGGCAAAGTAAGTAATTCCTCAGTTAACAATTCCACTTTTTTTTTTTCATAGCTCTTGGTGTATTCTTGGAAATACTGCAAATCACAGTCTGAGTCCCTGCTTCCCTGATAAATTTCAAGCAAATTCACTGTGAAAATATTAAGCAGCTGAAGTGAGATATGTGTAACATTCCTGAAGCAGTTATTCCCCCCAAGTTCTAGTCAAGTCAGAGGCACTTACCCTGCTGGTTAGGTTTCACTCAACATAAGGAAGAATCAAATTATGACTCCTTTATTAGCTGCTGGAGAAACCTCAGCCTAGGTTTATTTTAACTACTGCATCAACTAAACATGACTGTTTGTAACAGGATGATTCTTAGTTGTATTGCAAATGGCAAAAAAATCTTTGGTGGTTCTTTAGCCAGCCCAGGAAGACATCTTATGTTCCTCTCTTCTCAAGGAAATATCTGTGGGAGAAAGGAGGCAGTCTGAGGCCTCAGAAGAGTTCTCAAAGCCCAGCTCACAGATAAGACAGTTTACTGTAATTCATTTCCTAATCTACTTCATACTGCTCTACAGCATGATTCATTCTCACCCTTAGGACTTTTTTTTTTTTTTAGCCTGCCATACCAAAAGGCAAGTTACAGACCTTATTTAATCCTGAAGAGCAGCATGTTAATTGGGTTGAAAATGGTAATGATGCATCTAATTCTGTCTTATCTACACTGCTCATCCTGCTCTCAGGACACCTGAGTGCACCTGCATCCCAGAACAGAGGCTTGACCATGTATTTTTCTGTGTCACACCCAGCTTCTCCCCTGACCCATTATCAGTGGCACTTTACCCAGTGATTCAAATATGAATCCCACAATATTTCCTTTCATTCTGTTTCTAAGTAAGAGCAGGTACATGCTCAAAACATTTTTGATGTATATTGCCTCAGTTAAAGCATAATTAGCTTCATGAAAAGGAAGCAGGTTAACCAGCTCCACCTTAGCTGAAACCGCTGTCACCTTTACATTTCAAACTTTTATTTGGTTCTTCAGCTATTTCAATTGCCAGTCAAGGAGGGGTTTAAGTCTGCAGCATAATAATAGTTGCAATTACTAGTAAATAGCAGTCCACAGCACTAACCAGTCTGTCCTTACTACATCCATTTCAGGCAGGCAAATAAATGTTATTATCCTCATTTTACAAACACATTGATTAAGTGACTTACCTAAAGGCCACACATCAATTTCAATGTCAGCGCCAAGATTAGCACAGAGAAACTTCTGCATTGCAGACACAGAAAAAAGTGATTGGTATTATCAAGCTCACCCCCCTTCAGAAACAATCATTTTTCAGCTGTGTAGTCAAATAGCATTTACCCTCCTCACATCCCCCGTACGTTTTGTCCACCTCAAGCTGCTCTCTGACGATTGCTCAAAATGGTTCCTAAATGTGGAAACATGGGAAGCTTTTTCTATCTGCCTCCTGCTTTTAACACAGGCTTGGAAAGCACTGCCTGGAGAACCTGTGAAACTCTCACAGTGGTGGCCGAGCCTGTGGAGGCAGAAGGCAAGGGAAGGGAAGGGAAGGGGACGAAGGGCTCATGCTGCTCTCCAAAAGGCAATGTGAAGATGAGTTATGATAAGAGGAAGCAGCAGGAGCAGGATTAGGTAGAAATTAGGATGATCTTTTACAGTCTCATTTTAACAAAGCATGTTTTTATTATTTTATTTTATATTACAGTCTCTCCAACAAAGCATATTTTCAATTTTAAGCTTGTGTACAACAGGTACAATTCTCTTTTGTACTGCTGTTGTAGCTACTGTTTGGAAATTGTGGTAATTGCATTGGTAACACTGGAAGCTGAGTCTTCAGCTCTAAAACACAGGAGCATCTCTAGTCCTCAGTCTGCTGAGCTATTGGGAAAATTGCTCTATTTTAATGCTCTTTCTTTTGAATTTGGAAGGAGTTTTAGATTTGATCTCTGTTGTCTGGTTTAGACAGACAGACAGACTGTTCAACACCTAACTGATGAGTACAGACCTTACTGCCTGCACAAAGCTATAGGCAGTAATATCACAACATGCAAAAATCTGTTAAACATTACTGTCTAAATGTAAAAACCTGCTCTGCTTACAGGTAGTTATTTCTAAGGAAAAATATATGGTGGCTATATTTGTTTCCTCTCCAGAACAGGTCTTCCTACCTGGAAAAACAAACAAAGCTGGGAAACTCAGGACAGCACTTCTAACAGCTAATTTAGGCTGTCTGTGTGAGGGTGGAAGCCTTTTGTTGTAATTTAGGTACAGATCACAAGATCTTCTTGAATCAGCTTCTAAATGTGACCAAAAAAATCAAAATAACCATAAATCTTTTGAACCACAGTGGTCTGGTTCCTCAGCAGATTCATAAAGCTACCATGGAGCCCACAGTGTCATCTGCCAACACCTGAATTTGACCTAGTCATTGAAGCTGATCCTATGTCTGAAAGCTGATACATTGAAAAACTGTTGAACATTTATGATGGATACTGGTATTTCAGAGCAGACTCCCAGGCAATGAATTATATTCTTAATAAGCAGACATGACAAAGTCAAATTTAGAAGTAGAATTTGAGCTAGTTGCCAAGTTTTTAACTGAAGGTCGTTTCTTCCTTTCATTTTTTTTTTAACTATGTGTATGTAGACACAAGAAATGTGTGAACTTACCTTCAAAACACCTCAAATATTAACCGTATGAATTATACATATGCCTTTTTTATGACTTTTAAAAGATTATTTCTTGCATAAAACTAACATCATTCAATTTATTGCTTGTGAGTCACCTGTAGATTGCAGTATCAGAATTATTCAATAGGTTTATGCCTGTCAGAATTTTATATTAGCTCCATTATTCACTAAGAGTAAAAAAAAAGGCATCTTTTTAAATGAATGCTTAAGCATGGGTGTTTTCTTGTCACTTCATTGTCTTGTCTTCTGTGCAATTCTAGTCCTTATTCTTCCACCTCAGAATTATTAAGGTGTCATATGCAGAAGTGATAAGTTTGGCTGCATCAAACTCTGATAGAGGGTTAATCTTGTGTAGGGAAAAAGCAAAACATGGCTGGATGGCCAAAGATGTGATTATGTGTTCTGAAGCCTGATAAATATTGTATCATGCCACAATTTAAGATGCTCAAGGGCTTCACAGCCTTAATTACATTTTAATCATGGCAACTCTGTTCAATTATGTACTTTGGCTTCTTCAGAAATAAAGCACTTCAGTCTTTGAAAAGGTATTATGGTGCATCTCACCTGCAGGGCTGCTGCCCTGTTTTCTTCAGGGGTGGTTCTGGGTGCTGAGAAATGCAAACCAAAGGCTTCTGCATTGGGAGAAAAACACCCTAACTGAAAATTCCATCAAGACTATAACAAGAGGAAATAATATGGCAAACAATATTTTCTTTAGCTTGAATGTTCTGCAGAGCCAGTAGCACCTAGCGTTTCCTGAAAGGCATTACACGGCACAGTGGAAACCTCTTTTGAGGTTGATCCTTAGCTAATACCACAAACATCACTGTTGGAAAGGAGGTTTTTCTTATAGTTCTCTCTGTTTTGTAATTTATTTTACTGAGCATCTCATAAACTCTATTCTACCTCCTTGCTAAGAGAAATTAATGATTTTGACTAGGCACTTCAAATTAAATCTACTAAAGCACTTAGAGGCATGCCTATGTCTTCTGAAACTTTTAACACTCTCTTCATCTTTGGGTGAAACTTATCACATTATTTAGGGTCACAGGCACACTTTAGTGTTTCACTGGATTATGACTTTAGCCATTTTTTTCTTTCTTTGCATTTATTTCTGTGGCGTGGTTGTTGATATCTTCACTGGATTGATAATACTTCAGCATTTTCTTATGTTTTTTGGTTAAGTTTTCTTACCCATAGGTGCACAGATAACCTGTGTCTTTCATCCACTTCCAGAAGTCCATTCATTATTTTAATAAATACTTCAAGTCTTTGAAAAGAAGTTAAAATGATCCGATGAACATAAAGTCTGGGGCAGAAAGCCTTATTTTCACTTTAGGGAGCCCCTGCAAACAAAAATACTGTGTTTGTCCAGAAGCACAACTTGTTCAGGAATTGTTAGTGAAATTCTCTTTGCTTCTCATGTGGGAGAAGTCAGGCCTAGCTGATGAAAACACTCCCTTGTGGCCTTAAAAGTCTCTGATGAATTTTGAAGCATCAGATCAATGATATGTTATCTTTGTTTCAAAAGAACAGTCCTCTGTGATCATTACTGCTGTGCTAGCTGATCATTTTAAATTAACATAACACAAAACATTTTCACAAAATCAATTCATATTTTCTCTCCAGAGTTCTAATTTTAAATATGGGAAAAGTGGAGTCAGAAACTGTGTATGTGCAGGAATCAGGTGCCTTACATTTCCCAGCCAACAACTTTGTTGTGAGTTGACAATGCCTGGAGGCCAGGACACTCTTTCACACTAAAGCCACTCTTTCACTCCCCTCCTCACCTGGACAGGGGAAAGAAAATATAACTAAAGCTTTGTGGATTGGGATAAGGACAGGGAGAAATCACATGTCATGGGCAAAACTGACTCAACTTGGGGGAATTGGTTTGTTTTATTGTTAATCAAATCACAGTAGGATAATGAAAAATATAAAATAAATCCTAAAAAGTGTTCCCTTCACCCCTTTCTTGTTTCCAGGCTCACCTTCACTCCCAATTTTCTCAACCTCCTCCCCTCCAGCAGTGCAGAGGAACAGGGAATAGAGTCTGAAATCAATTCATCAGCTCTCAGCCACACCTTCCTCATCAGGGGAGGAATCCTCACACTCTCCCTGTTCCAGCGTGGGGTATCTCCCTCCCATGGGAGACAGTCCTCCATACAGTCTTCTTCAATGTGAGTCCTTCCCATGAGCTACAGTCCCTCAGGAACCTGCTACTCCAACATGGGACCCCTGTGGGGGCACAAGTCCTGCCAGAAAACCAACTCCAGCACAGGCTCCTCTCTCCACAGGGTCACAGGTCCCTGCCAGGACCCTGCTCCAATACAGGCTTGTCATGGAGTTTACAGATTCCTCCAGGCATCCTCTGGCTCTAGAGTGGATCCTCCCTGGGCTGTGAGTGGATCTCTGCTCCCCTGTGCCCTCCCTGGGCTGCAGGAGCACAACTGCCTCACCATGGTCTCACCATGGGCTGCAGGGGGATCTCATCCCCCAGTGCCTGGAGCACCTCCTGCCCTTCCTTCTGCACTGACCTTGGTGTCTGCAGGGCTGTTCCTCTCACACATTCTCACTCTCCTCTCTGGCTGTCACTGTACACATTTTTCCCCCCTTCTTAAATATGTTATCCCCAAGGCACAGTCACTGTCACTGGTGGGCTCAGCCTTGGTCAGCCCTGGAATTGGCTCTGCTGGACACGAAGGAATCTTCCAGGAGCTTCTCACAGCAGCCACCCCTGTAGCCCTCCCTGCTATCAGAACCTGGCCAACCCAATACACCCTCCATTATCTCGTGGTGCTTTTCAAATAAATGATTTCATGTAACTCACAACTTCTGAAGGGATTTGAAGGTTATTGCGTTCCATTCATTTCCAAGTAGATTGGATACTAAAAATAAAAAGTAATGACTCAGAGCTTACCTTTCCTGAATCTGGAGCTGAAATGGTAAATATTTAATGAGGGGAACTCTTGCCCAAAGTTTTGTTCTTCTTTGTCCTTCCCTGTAATAAAAAGCAAAATTAATTTCTGGGCACATAGCTGTCCAGGTACCACACTCATGGATAATCATGTTCCCATAGTATAGACACACAATCCCCATCCTGCAAAAAACCTCTGAGGATGAAAATGGTCCAGATAAAGACAGTGAGAAAATAATTGAAGAGCTACTGTTCACTGTGGAAAAAAATCACTCAGATATGCAATCTTTCCTTTCATGCAATACAATGGCTAGATGGGCTGGAAAAGCCTGTTACCATATGCTTTACTGTCTTGGTATCACTGGAAGATTTACAAACAAAATATGCATATGTATTATGCAGATTACAGTAGCTATTTTTAAATATATATATATAACATATATATATATATATATATATGAAATTACCATTCATGTACTTGGGAGCAGAGGGCACAGTGCAGCATTTGTCCTGTAGCCTGCTTCTCAAACAAGGGAAAAAGGCAAAGGCATAAGGCTGACAGTCCTTGTGCTTTCCTTGCAAGGTCTGAATAGCTGAATATAATTTGTTTCTAATTCTCATTGTTAAAAGAATTTACCTAGAAGAAAAACCTATTAGGAGGAAACAGATGATGCTTTGTGCATAACCAAGTGAACAAAGGAATCTTTTTTACCGGGATCCATCATCTCAAGGAGACGCTGCAGCTCCTTTGGAAAATTTCTCTCAGAATAGCACAATATCTTTGGCTCAAGGTAAGAGATAAATAAGGGTGTGCCAGCAGGGAGAAGTGTGAATAGGGAGTACAAGGGAGCAAGTACGAATAAAATTGCCGAGCTGGATATTTCAGCTCCCTCTCCAATCATCTTCCCACACTGTCAGATCCACACAGGCTTCTGCTCAGATCCTTGGTCTCTGAACGATTTCAAAGATACTTTTTTTTCCTTTTTTTTTTTTCTTTTTTTTCATAAGATGGGAAAATAATATTTTGCAGAAAGTAGCTGGCATAGAAACAGCAAGTCTCCACAAATCTTTATTGATCCTAACAGCTCCCTGCCAAAAGCAAATGCACAAACCATAGGCACCACAAGTCCAAAGGAGTTCTAAAAACAAATTACACATAGGAATTAGCAAGGGTGTTCTCTGAGCCTCACCACTCCATGAGAAGGTAACGTCAGCTGGGCTGGGGCTAATCTCAATTCAACAGCCCCTGGGGCTCAGATTGCCTGTCCTACTTCCTACCTGGCCTTCCCATGGCAGCACAGCCATGGTGGAGCCTTGGCAGGGAAAGTGTGCTCAGATAGCTCAGGAAATGCACCCAGCTCAGGAGAGGAGGGTGCCCCTCGTGTGTTAATCCAGCCTGCAGAACTCAGCAGGATCATAGGAACCAAACTGTACCCTGAAAATCCTCCACTCACACATAAACTGATTTTCCCTTTTGCTCCATCACCGCTGTAAGAAGATATTATCATTGTCCTTTTGCTCTGCCAAGCACAAGAAAGTTTCTCCTGCTAGTAGCATGAAGACAGAGATTCCTGTCTTTCAAGAAGCAGCTAGCAGAGTACATCACTGGTAAAAGACACAGCACAGTGCACAAATTTGTGTACACAGCCACCATGGGACATAGATAGTGAGGCTGTCTGACTGCTGAAGGCATCCTGAAGATCGGCGTGGTGCAAAACTCACTTTGGCATCTGGTGTGATCACCAGAGCTAGCTGATGTTCAGCTCCTGAGCCTGAATTGCCAGGGTAATCTCCTTTAAAGATGCCTTAAGAACATCTGCCCTCACTCACGTGCAGGTAACATATCACAGAGGTGTGTTATGGATGATGTCATGGCTATTCTGCAGATTTTGATTTTTTCCCCTCTAGTATATTACAACTGAAATGGTAATGATTCTCTCTGGTTCAGATCTGTTCTAAAAGGTAAACTTGCATCTAGGATTAGATTTTAGTTTAAGTTCTACAACAGATATAAAAAACAACCTACAAAGTTCACAAAGAGATCTGGATTTCCTTTCAAATCACAAGTGATTGAATATTTTTGAGATTATTTCTAGTTCAAATCTAGGAGTATTTCCTAGAAAATTCTTGTACCTGAAAAATGTATTTTCTCAATAATTTGGACTGCAAGTTTTCCTTACCTTTTGCTTTCCAAATTCTGTCAAGGTGAAACAAACACAAATAAACTCTTCATAAAGAGATAAAATGTAAGTATTTTTCTAGCAAATGCATTTGCACCGTGAGACTCAAGATACTTTGGGAAGGCTGAGTGGATGAAAGCTGCAATTTTTAATTAACTGGATGTTTTACCAAGGCATGGCAGGAAAACAAGATATTTACATGCTTTACTTTTCTAACATGTATTTCTCTGCATTTGGAGGAGGGCAAGAGGAAGCTTGGAGAGTGTTAGAAAGACCCAAGCGAAACAATCTTAATGGAACACTTATAGCTTCATTTTACCCATCAAATGATGCCAGCCTAGGTTATGTCTGTTGGATCTGTACTCTTTGGCTACGAATCTAACATTTAATTTCTTTAATCTCTCCCAAGGCAGAGTAATGATGTTACCAAACCTTTCCAAACCTTGTGAGCTACTCACAACAATATTATTAGTGTTATTACTTTTACTCTTCCTTACAAAAAATGGGTGATTTGGGATTCCAGGCACGAAAGTCAAAGTGTCAGAGATACTCAGGGGTGCTGCTATCTGTTTCCTTCTGCAGGCTCAACAGCCACTGCTTGAGCTGAAGGGAAGACTGGTTTTTGTATTCCCAGATGGAAAATTTTCATTCATGCTAATTAAATAGTGTGCATGGCTCCACGTTACAGAAAGTCACATGTCACTCACGGTCTACTGTTGATTGTTTTTATTGTTTAGCTGCTTGAAAATCTGTGTGTCCAAGACAGATGCAACACCTTTTGGAAGATCCTTTTGCAACACCAGTCATTCAAGTAAGTAATACTGTGCCTCATTACGTCCTTGTGCAAAACTGGAGAAAAAGAATGAAATTATTTTATGAAATTGTACAGCGAAACAGGGAAAAAACCCAATCCCTCCCTCCTCCCTCCTAGCAGCTTCCCTCTTGCCCTGTCCCCTGGACCAACTTGAGGACAAGCTGGATATCTATGTGCTTGCTGAAGAGCATTTATCTGCATTGTCTCGTCAGGAATTTAATTTCACCAGAGCACATGCTACCAACACAATATTGCAATTTAACATGCATTTTGTTGGCATGTTCTATACCTCATTAAGGTCTCGTCTCCTTAGCCAATACCATATGTCACTCATGTGTAGCAAAGCTCTTAAATGTAATGAAAAAGGTATAATTGCAATTGAGAAATAAACTGCTGACCAGCAACCTACAGATATCCCAATTCTACTGCACCACTGGAAGAAACAATATTGCAGGAGCAAACCTCTAGCATCACTGTCTTAGAGGAAAAAAACACTGGGCTTAGAGATGCTCCCCAGTTATTCCACTGTCATTACAGGATTCTCAGACCACCAGACAGAGCTGTGTCAATGTGTAGGGCAAAGATCAATTTCTAACTTTGTTTTTTTTTCAACTGAGAAGAAAGCTGTACCATGCTGAACATCCTGTTTTCAAAAATACTAATTAAAGTTAAAATGTTCTGAAAGGAGTTTGAGACCATGAAGCCACCTTTTAAACCTGTTGATAGGTTTTCTTCCTCCTGGATTTTTATCACTTTTGAGTGACAACAGGAATTTTAGCTGTTTTTTCTGACAATGGGTAAATACACAGTTTTTAAAAACTGATACTTTTAAAGGACTAATATATTAGCCATTCAAAGTTCTATTTAGTCATTATAAATTATATCTAGTCATTATAAAACAAAAATAAAAGAGCTAGTGGTGATAGAGATTAGTCAGGTTCTGTCCTCAGATGTGTGAAGATAATTATGACAAATCAATGTGAAAAGCAACTGGATTAGGTAACAAACCAAGTTCAGACACAAGACCAGGAGGACAGGTTACTCAGAATGGCTGCTGATAATGCCAACATCTGTCACTTTGCTGTTGGGAGCACTCACCTGCCCCAGGAACTGTTTTGAGCCTGTGCTGGCTACAGCCACCCAACCCAAAAGGCAAACCTTTGTGGGTCACTGTCAGTGGGAGTTCCAATTAAACAAAGGCAACTTTTACCCCTTCAGTATTAACAACAGCTTCTTGTAGTATCTTGACTACAGTGCATCACTAATTAAATCTAAATTAAATTTTACTGAGCAGATTGCCAGGGCCTAATTTTTCAACTGTGATAAATCCAGCTTCCCAATGCTGACTACAGGTTCACTAAAGACAAAGATCCACTGAAGAGCAAATAATTTTGGCCCTTCTTGGTATTTTAAGTTACACCACGAAAATTGAGCTGGTAGTTATCTTTGGATAGGCAGTATAATGCACATTTGTATTTAGGCAGACATTTTAATAGCACATGCCATAAATTATGTTTGGATCTAAATCAGAGTCCTTAAGATTAAAAAATAGCCACATATTCAAAATTAAACTTTTCTATATTTCTTTGGTGGCAGCTTCTTTAGAACACTTTATTTTCCTACATCTTCCTCTATCAAAGCTCTATAAATGTGCTAATGGTTGCTTTATTAATGGTTGCCTTGGTCTCACTGAAGTTTTTTTCTTTCTTTCTGTTAGTATAATCTATCTTTTGCATGCCTTCTGTCTGGAAAAATTGTACAGAATTAGATGGACCTTTATAAAAGAGCACAACTTAATGTTACATTTTAATTAAGCAGTCTTTTTCATTCATTATTTTTTATCCTAAGAGGCTCTAAATCATAGTCTGTTTCTGGCTGAAAATACATAGATTAGTGCCTTATTTTATCTTTATATTTATATATTCACTTTGAACAAACTTGGAGGGAGCTTAAAAAGTTTCTGAGGATCACATATAAATTATTTCTTATATGCTCCTTTTCTGTAAACACTGAATGAATAAAGTCATTTTCCCAGACAAACCCTGTAAAAAGTGATTACCATTTCATTAATCATTGACAACAAATTAGCGTTGTGAAAATGAAATGACTGCATTCTTATGAAAATACCATTTCCTCTATAAAGTTTGGAAGATGACGGATGATTTTATGTGCTTCAGTTTCTGAATGCCCAGCTTAAAGTTGAAAGGTGCAGAGGGCCACCTGGAAAACAAGGTTCTCTAGATGTACTCCATGGATGGGTCTGATTTGTGCAGTGTGTGGTGGTGAGGAGTGTGGTGGTGCTTGCAGTTCCTGCCACAATAAAAGGTCACTTCTCTGGCTTTACTTATAATTATCAGTCTTCCTTACAGCCTTGTCTAAAGCATCTGCCTGTGCTTTGTTCAGGCTGTCAGCTAGTCTGAAATCCTTAAGCAACCCTGACTATTAGTAATTAGCATTTCTTCTGGATTTATTATATAAAATTATTAAGAAATTTCTATTCCAGATGTCTACACAAAGCTATTTCCCATGAATGATGTTCCCTGAAAACAAACCAAAACAAAACAAAACAAAACAAAAATGGAGTGAATTAATACCACACATCTTTTATAAATAATAAGAAACTGATTCTTAAATAAAGATGCTTACATCTGCCTCTTGCTCCAGATGGTGCAATTTAGCTGCCTATGTTGGTTTTTGGTTTTAGACAAATACTTAATCCACCAATTGTCATATCGAGAATTCTCCATTTCTCACAACTGAAGCCTAAACTGCATTGCTGCTTTAATTCTCAGAACAGGGAGTTTCCTGTCTCAGAGGTCAAAAGTACAAGGAAAAAAAATATTTTTAATATTTCAGTGCAGCAGCCACGCTTGTAAAATTGCCTGATACTGTACCTTCCTGTTACTAGCAAAAAATTCAGGCAGCAGACTTAATCTAAAATCCCCACAAGGTCTGACAGTATACAGGCAGTAGGGCAGACCTGAAGCAACTTTTTTTTTTTTCTCTGCTTTTCCCCCACATCACCTGATCACTGAGTTTACATTTCTGTTCCAGCCCCTGGGGGTATCAATTCCAGCTTACAGCAAATCCTTCAACATAGCAACGCTGTGTCCTTGCCCTAAAATCTGCCCAGGAGGAGGCAGTGAGCAGGCTGCAGCCCTCTGCCAAGGACAGACAGGTGCTGGATGCTGTTTTCCTAGGAGAACCACAGTGGAATGGCACAGCTCCTCCTGGGGAAACCAGAAGAAAATCCCAGTGTGTATGGGATGTCCTGAAGGAATATAAAGAGCACAGCATGTATGGTTTGACAAGGTCCTAGCAAAGTTATGGCCCAGATCCACCATGTGAGGGGAGTTTGTAGAGATCTTTGGATGAGATTTACCTGTTTGCTGGCATGATAAGCAGAGATATCCCTCTGCTATGCTATGCTGTGGCAGCAATTTTTGCCACGAAGCTTTACTGCCAAATATCATATTTTGAAATAATACTAAATTCTAAAAAGTTAGAGTTATTCCACTTTGATTTTTTTAGGATTGTATTCTTATAATACCAAATTCTTAGACTGATTTTAAAAATTACAGTTGTCTTGAGACTTTCATAATAGAATCAATGTGTAGTTTGAGTGAACTCATTACTAGCTAGATTAAAAAATGGAGTAAGTGAATGCTTTTCCAATTATTATGTTAAAATGTGATTGGAAATCTCTGGTTTAAGAAGCTTGGGGGAAAAAAAATATGACTGCTTTCCACTATTTAAATGAAAAACTTAAATCTACTTCTCTGAATTTTACTCATGGAGTAATTTTGGAACCAGAAATAATTAGAAAGGTAAAATTTAAATGAAGATAAATTTTTATTTATTATTTCTTTGTAAGTTTCTTTACTATTGTTGAGGGTTTGGTTGTGGTTTTTTTGGTGGTTTTTTTTTTTGGTTGTTGTTTTTTTTTCAAGAAGTTCCATCTGATTTCTTTTTTCTTAATTAAGAAAAACACTTGGAATAACTTAAACATGATTTGATTTACCTCTTTAGCTAAACTGATATGTACTTTTATTATGACTCTTTCTCCAAAGGTAAAAAAATCTCTTTATTCTCATTTTTCCAGGAAAAATTGTGAGGAGGGTAACTACAGCTACCTAATCTTGAGGGTGTGTGCTGAGTATCCGGAATTTTTTACCATAGTGGACATTTGATCTAATTTCAGATGCAGCTACTGGCAGAGCTGTTTCAAACAGGAGTACTCCTATGATCCCTAAAAATGCAAAATAAAATCCACTGTAGGCAACCAGCAAGCTGGAGATTTGGGATCACATTTTAGATTTAGGTCTATTCAAAGTAATTTTCCTACAGCTAAAACATCTAACCAAAACTACTGAAATGCCTGAATGGAAATTCAGTAATTCCTTGGGCTGATAGCCAGATGAGAACCAGTCCTGCTAAGCAGCTCCCTGTTTAAATGAGTAGTGCAAGGTAAGGGACACTTCAGGAAACTCTTCCTGGCCACCTCGTATCATTTTTCCACCTTTCACAGTCTGTGACTGGCTGTAGGAAAAATACTGGCAGTGTTTTTAAAAATGGAGAAATGGCACCTCTGTGGGTGTGAAATGGCAGGAAAGAGCACCCCTTTGTCAGCTCAGAGGTGCCTGCCAACTGCACAGGAGCCCTTCTTGGAAAAGGGTCTGACTGAGCACTAAATCACAGTTCACACTGGAGGTGTTGGCAGAATTCTTTGCTGTGGGCATCGTTTTAACTTCCTGACACTGACAGACACCTGTGCCTCTTTGCCTGGGATAATTAACTCAGAATGCCTAAACCCAAGCTGATGGCCTTTGCAAAACCAGCTTAAAATAAAATCATACCTTCCCCAGGCTTTTCATACAGCTTACAAAGAAACACAATCTGAGTGTTGCTGTCTCTCTGTGAGATTGAGTCATCATATCAAAAATCAGAACTACACTTAGCAAAGCACTGCCTTGCTTGCTTCACTATGTTCATGCAACATCAAGCTATCACCATTGTGTTGATACAGAGTTTTTATAGATCTGCTAAGCTATTGCTAAGCTGTCAGTTCAGACTCTTTCCTCTAAAGCTCAAAGATCCATGACCGAAAATTATGGGGTTTTTAACTCTCCATTTCCCAACAGATTTTGACAGTGGGTCCCCACCACTCTTTTTTCTGATGCACTTAAAGAACTTTTACAGTTGAGGGATGATATCTGAAGATACTGTACAGTGCCAAAGTCTTCCCATGTACAAATAGCCAATTATAAAATGCAACTGAGGGTTAAATATATTCTTTACTGACCCTGTGGATAATAAAGTGATGGCCAAAGGTGGGGGGTTCATTATCTGTATCATTATCACAGCTCATATGACTCCCATGTTAATGCCAGCAATTAGTTTGCTCAAATTGTCCATGAGAAATTTTCTGTAGGAACCTAGCAAACTACATTCTGATCACTTTGTTCCAGTTATCCAAGACAGAGACATAAACAGTGTCAATGACCATATATCTATTGGTTATGAGTTTGGACAGACTTAACACCCACACAATAATAAGACATGTCCAAATGAGCATTAGGGTCCAAGGCAGATCAAGCGTGCAGCAATTGTACCTATCATCCTCATTAGCTAACCCTGACCATCCTTCATGCTTCACAGAAGTGCTTTCTGCATTTTAAAATATCATTAATGGGGGAAAAAAAAAACGTGTTTGGGATCTCAAATTATTGCTTCTGTGTAATGTTTCTCTAATGTGTTTCTAGGAGCATTGGAACTAGCTGTTCATACATAATTTGGGCTGCCTTTCTAAGCCATCAGAACCACTCCTACACAGGACAATACTGTATCAGGTGTGGTTAGTGCAAAATAAAAAGTGCCTAGAGGCAATTACCTTTGGAAGTAGCAGTTTTATAGCTTCCACTGGTTGTCTTCGAACAGCAGAGGATGCCTTCCATTTATTCACGTTCCCATGAACTTCCCAACATTAGCATCCCTCACAAGATGTGAAAAAGATGAGGACTTTCCTTTAGGCCTTGTGCCTTGTTAAGTGAGGAGTCACCAGGAGCAGAGGGGGTTACTTCATGTAGTTCATGAGCCTCCTTGGTAGTGAGAATGGAAAATGATATTATAACTGATCAAGAGACAGCAATCACTTTTTTTTTTTTTTTTTTTTTTTTAAATTCTAATTTTTTGACACCTAGCTTTTCATCACACTGAAATAAGAAGTAAGCCTATCAACAAATGATACAAAATATTGGGGGTGAGGTGTATTCAAATACTTTTTTTTTTTTTTTTTTAGGATCTATTTATTAAGATGACAGAGTCCTGCCATGCAGTACTCAGGATACCATGCCCTGAAATGTACAAAAGTAGCATGCAGGGAGATGATTTTACTTTGTTATTGTTGCTAATTCGTATAACACACACACATATATATAAAATACATATATTTATTTATGCATGCACATGTGTATACATATATATACCTACACATACATATATATATCCCCAGAGATTTGTTTCACCAGAGCAATAACCTGAGCATGTCTGCGCCTTCCAGATCTCAGGCCACTGTTGTAGTTGCCAAGCTACAGATCACCAGAGTTCTTAACTTTCACTGTACCCATTCCAGCTCCTGCAAAACAATATACTGTAATGATGTGAAGGGGAACATTTTTCAACAAAATATCAGCTACCTTTAGCAGAATTGCTTCTGTATCTTTCTATGTATTGCCATAAAATAAGAGAACCTAAATACAACAGAAAGTGTTTTTTCTGACATTACAAGACTGTAAACAGGACAGTGCAGCATAAAGAATGATGCACTAAACCAGAAGTCCAACTATTATTTTAGGTATTATACATGAAAGTATCCCTTCTGGTCTATCTCTTTTTGTAAAAATAAACCATTCCAATGCCTGCTTTCAATGTGTGATCCTACCTTTGTGCCTATTTGAAGGTGTAATTTGGCAGGTCCTTTAAACTGAGATCCTAAGTGGCCGTGCTTTATGAGTGCTCCCCTCGAGAGCCAGCTGCAAAAGGAGAAGGAGAGAGAAGCCTGTCAGTGAAAATAGAGTTATGGCTAAATCTGAGATACTCTGTGATATAAGTTACTGAAAAATGAAAACAATCTCGCAGAACATCATTGTGCAGGCCAAATGAGCCATGAGAGATTTGGTGGGTAGAATGAAAGGTAATACACCGCTGTAATAACTCCAACAGCTTAAGGACAACCTGTGAACTGAAAGTACACACCAGCTTCTGTAAACACAAAGTTTGAATGTCAGGAGAGGTCTAACTTGCAGTCCTTTGAAGCAGAAAGTGTGCTTCATCTTTTAGTAAAAGTTTGATCTCCAATAGCAGACTCCAACTTTCAGTACAGGACTGTTGCTGATGCTGAAAAAAAGACCTTACATACATGTAGAAGTAAAAAAAAACACCCTGATTTTCCCCTTTCATTGCTGCTCAATGTCTTGCACTATCAAAAACATCAGAATGCCTTTTTTCTTCAGAAGGACTCATTGTTGACTCATTGTCTTTACTTAATGTCTACCCCACATGCACAGTAACAGAATTCAAATGTTCACTTCAATAGAAACAATAGCATGGAGATATGCTGCCAACATTACCCCTAAAAAAAGTTATATTTGAAAAATTACTTGCAAAAAAACAACTGCACATTACTTGCTGGACAGTAAGGTGATGTTCCTAGTCTGCTACTCTTACCCCAAGCATGGAAAAAAGTAAAAATAGAGCATTTTCTAAAGCTCTGTTATAAATTAGGAGCTTCTAGACAGCTTAGAAGGGCTTGTTTGCAGGAACTCATCTCTCATAAAAGGCTTGTTGCAGCTCTAGGGAGGAGTAAAATAGCTACTGATGACATTCAAATCATGATCTGTCTTCTCAGTCATTAATTTTAAATATGATTCATACTCCATTATGCTCTGGAAACCAAAGAAATTATCCTTTATTGTGTCTAGCCATTTTTCATCACTATGTACTCATAATGACCAATTTTGCTCTTCCCTTCTGGTATGTGCTTGAAAATGTGCAAAAATTAACCCAGATATTTACATTTGCCTTTAATTCAGCTTCATAAGGATTTTCCTATGTAAATACATATTTATACAATAGAACAGAATTATTAGCATTCAAAATCTATAAACAACATTAGCCTTTAAATTGCTAAATATTAGGGTTCATAAATTAGAAACAAGTCCAGGTCAAACTGCAGAGAACAAGCACTATTGAGCTTTATCCTACTTAAACACAAATACATACAAAAATATACATTTGAATGACTGTCTAAATCTGTGTGCATTTTAATAACCACTGAAGTTAATTCCAATAACTGATGGGTTTGTAATATTCATACTCTGTTGCAATATCAATGGCATTTTAGTTCTTGGTTTGATTTGGTTGTTTTTTGGAAAACAGAACACAGGAAAAAAATTGGCTTACATTTTCAAAAATCCAACTGCTATTCCTTGTCTCAGCTACGTGACTTTGGACAAATCATTTACTCTGTGACTCAAAATCCTACCTGTAAGCTGGAAGTTTTCATGATGCATTTCCATACAAAATAGATATTCTGCATAAAGCTGAGGCATCACTTCCTTCATGCTTAAGAGGGAGGGTGCATCCTCTGTACCCTCCTACTTTCACCCCAGTCCAGGCAAGGTTCTCCCTCCAAAGCCTGTAAACATTAAAATGTAAACATTACTCTGCTGGAACTCCCATTGATCTTTATTTCCAGGGGGCACAGTAGTGGAGTACTATTTTTAATGTGCCTCCCTCCTGCCCAGGTGCACATTCACTGAGAAGCTGCAGCAGGGAAGCGCAGAGTAACTCTCCATCACTGCAGAATTACTCAAATAAATGAGATAAGATCGCTGAGCTAAGTCTCACAGCACACAGTCCAGTCTGATAAATATCTGATGGATTAGGATGGAGAACTAATCAATATTTATTAGCACAAGCTACTTATTAAATAGTATCACAGCATCACAGAACATGCTGAGCTGGAAAGGACCCACAAGGATCATCGAGTCCAACTCCTGGCCTTACACAGAACCATCCCCAAGAGTCACAACCTGTGCCTCAGAGCTTTGTCCAAACATTTTTGGACTCTGGCAGGCTTGGGGCTGTAACCACTGCCCTGGGAGCCTGTAAGTAGGGCATAATAGGGCATGACATGCAGAATCCAAAAAGACAATGTCATTTTCATTCCTGCATGTCCAGCATAAGAGTTCATGGGCATCAGAGGTTGCTGGTTTATTAAAAAAAAAAAAAAAAAAAAAAAAAGTACCTCACTGCTCTTAAAATAATGTTGATGATTGCAGAACATATTAAAGCTTGTAAACTCCAAGATTTTATTTTTTTTTCCAGAGTAAGGAGAATAAAGAATTACCTTTACCGGTGAGGGATAGTAAATGATATTATGCAGCTCATACAGCTTGTCAGATGTGAAGCAAATCCCACACCTCCCACAAGTACAAGCTTCAAAGAGCACATTTTCAGCTTAATCACTAAGATTCAATGTTAAATTAGGTTATTGATGGATGGCAAGTAAATATGAGATTTGAAGTGGGGAAGCCAGCACTGCAAAACTTTAAAAGTGCTACAAGAAAAGAGGGATGATGTATTTCAGTGTGGTGTGTCTGTGACAAGGTGCTGGCAGCAAGGGGGCTGCAGGGGTGACATCCATGAGAGAAGTCCAGGAGCTTCCCTCTCCTGGACACAGCCAGACCCATGATGGATGTACCACAGGACATCAACCTAGCAGGTGGCACTGCTGGGAAAACATAGTTAAAGAAGGGGAGAAAATGCTGGACAGGGAGAAAAGAGACCAAAAATAGTGTGAGAAACCAAGGTGAGAGGAGGAGGAGGAAGAGGTGCTCCAGATGCTGAAGCAGCCTGTGGAGCAGATAATCACACTGCAGCCATGGAGAACCCTGTGATGCAGCAGAGGGATGTGACCTGAAGGAACTGGGTTTTCCTGGAGGTTTATCCCCACAAGTGCTGGGATCTGTGGGAAGGACCCACACTGTGAGGAGTAAGAAGTGGTAGAGAGGAGTGATAATGGAGTGACCACAACCTCCACTCCCCAGTCCCCCATGCTTGGAAGATCTGCATAAATTCTGAGTGTGAAAAATACACAGACACAACATTAATCCAACGAGTGGCGTCTGTAGTGTCAGGTCAGGGAGCTCATGAAAAAAAGGGCAGGAATTCTTAGAATCATTACAAAAGTAATTTAATTAGCCTTCTCTCTATTCAGCTTTTTCAAGATGTATTTGGCAAGATCCCTCTTTGGCAATTAAGTGATTCCAAGCCATTAATTGTTTCAAAGTTCCATTGCCAAGAGAGATAATAAAACATGACAAAGGAGATGTTCTTGAGAGAAAGGTATTGGTGGAATTGTGGAAAAGGCAGGAGATGTGACAATACGGCATTTGGCATAATTTTTAAATTGCTGCTTTAAGTTCAAAATTACTCAATAAAGCAAGTTGTTTAATGATTCAGTTTAAATTTTGCCACTTCTTCACAACTGATAGTTTCTGTCATTTAACCATTATACCATTTATTTTGAGAAATGGAAAACAAGCTACTGAAATAGCTTGAAATACTGAAATTTAGAAGCAAAACTCAGTTACAATTTCATTCCAAGAATGTTTCCTTACTACTGAGATTTTTCTCCTTGCTTTCCTTCCGTGTACATATTTGTTCCATCACAGATCTACCTAAATTCAATGCTGTAGCCTATCATTCGGGCTTAGGTAGGCTTAGGTAATTACAGTTCTTCTAAGAACAGAAGGCTACTGTGTGAGGCTGCCTGTTTGTCAGGAAGTAAGAATAAGGACCCAAGAATTAGTTTTGGATAGCCTGCAATACCAAAGGCAGCACTTCCTGATGGCAGGAAGTGCATTAATGACTATAAGAAGCAACCAGAAATATGGAGAAGGAAAGCAGAAACAATCAGGCACCATAACTTCAGAAAAGTTAAACAAATAGGCAGTTCAACAGAAAAGCTGAGTTTTGTTCAGCTTCCACTGCACTATTATAGATTACACTCATTTATATCAGAAGACAACTAATCCATACTGCATTTTCCTAATGGAAATGCAAAGGCATCAAATATTGGCTACCTGAGAAAGCAAAAGAAAGGTAAACTCATAAAATTTTCTATGACAATTGTTCTCATGAGTTTACATAATGCAAGCCAGTCACAATAATTACTTCCCATATCAATTTTTCGTTTAGCTTTGCCACCTTCCTCAGAATTTTTCTTAAAAAAACCAAAACAACACAACCAAACAAAAACATGTTTGCAGTATTTTAAGGAAAATATCAAAGTTGTTATTGAATTTGTCTTGAATAAATAGTCCAGATCCTCACTTCAAATTGTTCCTATTTTGACCTCTGACTTGTCAGAGAATAACTAATAATCGGACAGGCCATCTGTGCTTCCCAAATAATTGGTTGGAACCTAAAAGTTCCTCATAGTTTGTTCTTGTGTTGTGACATTTAACTTGCTTAAAGTCAAAAATCTTGACACTTCCCCCCACACCGCACATTTGGTGCATTAAATCAATTAAAACACTTCTAGAACAACAAACCATAAACTGTAGAAACAAATAAAGACAATTTAATTGCTGAATAGAATTTCTGAACTGGAAAACAATACGAAAATTTTATATATCTGTTCTCATAATTCTTTCAAGAGGTATATTTCAGATTGCAAAGTGAACAATGTGTGTATAGCCACTTTCTTCTCACTTTTTTTTTAATCTTGTCTCAAAATGAGTGAAGGAACACTGAAGCAACACATCATGAACCAATATATGAAACTTAATGTCCTAAAGATATTTCAGCATGTCTGAGCAAGAAAACAATGATTTAATTATAACATTTATGACCATTAAGTTATTTATGTTGTAAATATTTCCTGTGATTCTTTACAAAGCTTTAAACCTGAATTTAGTAATCTAAATTTATTAATCTTTTAGTCTAAGATTTTTTTTTTAAATAACTGATGACTGATGCTAAGAAATTAAAATCAATTATATAGAAGTGAATGTATAATGAAATTCAGCTATTGAAATTGCCTTAGTATTGTTAGCAGTTAAAACCCACTTCTCTCAAGTGTTTAGCATATATTTTCACAATTATTTTGGGTACTATGCCTAGTTAAAAATAATGTTGAAAATTTTTTTGTGAAGTAGCTCAGGAAAAGATATTTGGATGGTCATTTGCTAAGTGTAATCTAGGATTCTGGCAGATTAGAAGGCCACATGCTGCACAAATTTTGATGTACATAACCTGACATAAATGAGGCTCCAAATCCCAGAAAATGTAACCAGAGCCACATTTTGCACAGGTTCATATTCAGTAGATTATATAAGAAAAACATAGCACAGAGTATTTATATGCAATATGCTAAATAAACCTATTGCAAGTTTCTTGTATTTTGTTCTTTCCTTTTAGACTGATCTTCCAAAATGACGGCTTTTGAAACAATATTTAATTTATACAACTTCATAAAAACTGTGCCACTAATTTGAAATGGTTTTGGATCAAACTTGTAAGGTAACACTATTTCAGCCTTGAACTGGCCCTGCTCCTGTTCATTGTGTACTCAGCTTTGGTTTAACCCTATCTGCTTTTGCATTAGTGAAAGTTTATCTGTGTCAACAAGGCAAAAGCAGAGCTTTAGTTCTTTTGTTTTACATGTCTTACTACCAAAAAAAAAAAAAAATCAAACCCCCCCCTCCAAACCAAAACAAAACCCAAACAAATCAAAAATCAAACAAAAAAACCCAGCCAAATAAAGAAGCTGTCAAATTCTTTGCTATGCTATTTCTCTTGCTGTTATTACTGAGTAGTGGAAATCTTTTAAATCACTGGAGGTTTTTTCCAGTGAAAACATTATATAAAATCTTGAAAAAAACAAAATCCCATGAGTAGTATGAGGGGAAAAAGGGAAAAATATGTTGCTGCAGTCGATGTTATTTGTAGTTTATTTGAACCCCTAGAAAAAGCTTAAGCTGACTTCAAAACTCTTGTATGTCTCACATGCGCTGAGGCCATAGAGAATCTACCACAGTGGCTCAATGAGAGCAATTTCATGTGGGTTTTCATGCTGTGTGTAACTCTTGGGCTTCTTGAGGACCGTGGCTCTTCTAGCCTTGGGGAAAGAGAGTAGCCACACTGGAGCACGCATTAGCTGGAACCTCAGACTCCCCGTGGACATCAGATTGGGGAGAGGAGGAATCCCAGTTAAAAAACACCATAATTATGTAGTTTGCTGAGTGGGAAGCTTACTGAACAAGAAATTCGGGAGTTTTTCCTAAGACATTGCTAAGGTTGTCTCCCTTTAACAGTGTAGAAGGGTCACAGCATAAGGAAATGAAGACCAAGCTGCAAGTCTCCTACACTCACTAAGAAAGGAGAGTCATTTTCTGTGTATATTTGGGGTGTATATCCTGGCATTTTCTTACAAGGCTACTCAGCTTTAAAGGAGATATCAGTTAAGCAAATTTTTACTACTCATAAATGTATATTTTGACCCATAAAAAGGAGCCCTTGTAAGTTTTGCTACACGACAGAGTCTGAAGAACTAAAGTTTCTGGGCTCAGTATGTGCCTGGCATATTTTCCGTGCTGTGTGCTGAAGATCCTATGGATTACTGGATCAATCCCAGCTCCCATGCCAGCCTACTGCCTTCTGCTGGAAACAACTGGCATATTCTGACCTTCTTAAATACTGTTGTAAATCCCACTTACCCTTCCTCCCTACACAAATAGACTCCTGTGCACCAGGATGAGAAGACCATAAAGATATGTATATGCATACATATGGATATAAATGTAATCTCTGTAAAAGCAGTAAAGCATTTGCCTTTATTCGGCTTGAAGCAGAAATTCAATAATAAAGTTGCAAATATCTGTGCATTGCTCTTGGCAGTACTAAAAATAAGTCATTTGGATTAAACATTTTCAAGTAGAACATTTTATAACTTAAATAATATTATTTTTATTCAAGATCCCATTTGGTTTAATGCAATTTGTCTGAGATCATGTACTAATTTCTGTTCCAGGCATAGCCTTGGGAAGACAAAAATATTAAATGCAATTCTTTGTGGGTTTTAAAAAATCATCTTGCCTTATTTAGATTATCACCACCAGTGAGGCCTATGTACCAGTAGCATTCATGAGTATAAGAAAAATACCAAAAGTGTTATGTAACAGGCTAGACTATATTCTATATAGGTAGCTATTGAATTGTAGCCAGAAACATTAAATATTTTCAGGTTCTCATTTTCTTAACTTTTGGAGTCTTTTGGTCAAATAAATTGCTTTCTTGCGTCTAACAAAAATCTTTTCAGTAAATGTTAAATCAAAAGTTTAATTTAAGTTGTTAAACTGAAAAGCTCTACTAATTGACAGTGTTAAATACAGAATAGCCCAAAAGTATGAATGAGGAGTAAATTACAGATGAAAGGACTGACAAGTAAGGAACCCATATGGATAGTTTGATACTTACAAATTTGATCTTAACATAATATGCAATTTTGCCTTCATTTTTATCTTTATTGCCTCCATGTGATGTGAAAGTAGTGACTGGATTCTCAGTCATCCAAATGCAAGCCAAATACCTTCTGCAGAACTTATTTTTGACGAATTTAAGCAAAACCTGCTGAAAACTCATCTCAAATTTCCACCTTCTGTTTAACATTCTGTTTAATATCTATAGCTCCTTAGTGAAACTTAACAAAAAGTGTTGGTAATTCTTTCTGCTAGTCTATCAAAGTCTGTGTTTCCTCTACAGAATGAAAAGACCAGGGTTTTTTGCACAGTTTCTAAACATATTAGACTCCATGTCTTTTATGAGTGACCTGTTTGCTTCTGACTTGTAAAATGCCAAACTGATTTTTAATTGCAGCCTTGAAAATTAGAAATGGAAAGCAGAAAAATAAGTGAAACAAATCAGCTATTGAAGAAAGCTGAGGGCAATTCTAAAGTTCAAGAAGCTTTTTAAGAAGGTAGAATGAATGCTATCTTTGTGAGAAATGCCTATTCTGAGTATCTGCAGTTAATACATGAGGACTTTAGCTGGAAGAGTTATAAGTCATATGCTCAGAAAAAAATGTAGGAAGAAAATAATATGGAAAAAGGTTAACATCTTGACATTAAATTATGGGCTTTAATAAAAAAGATATTATATTTTTATATGATCAGGTATAATTGACTATTATGACAGGTAGTAAAACAAAAATGAAAAACTTGTTTCATCTGTCAGTACCTGGTTGCACCAGAGTTCTGCAAGAAACTTAATCATATGTGTCTTTGAACTGAGTTAAATTGCTGTGTGAAATAAACCAGTTTTGCTTTCAAAGTCTCTGCTCCATAGATGAAAGTATTGTATTCAGGGCAGTTTACTTTGATCAATGGTATAGAAAAAAATTAGTCCAAATTTCAGACTCACCCTTCCCTTTTATGATCTTTTCTGTTGTGGTTTTGTTTTGTTTTGTTTTGTTTTGTTTTTAATTGCATATTTTCATTACTAAAATAATCAAACTAATATATATGATCACAAAAGTGCAATATGGTCCTTAAACCATATAAGTCAATCTTTTATGAGTTGTAGTTTAGATTACTCCTATTTTGGAAAAATAATTTTCTAGAAAAAGAATGTATTACTGTAGTCATTAACACCAAATGTATAGATTTCTTTTGTTAATTCTTTAAAAGATCCTTTTTTTCTTTTTCCCTCCCAAAATTGACTAAATAGTTGAAGCAAAAGGGAGCAAAGTATCTAACTTGTCAGAGATCCTTGAAAATCTCAATGTTCCTCAAAATCATTAGATGCCTAAATTCCTTAAGGGATCTGAATGATTTTTCTACAAAGATCTATAACTGATTTGATGTCTTGGAACAGTTTCAGCGCAGTTTCTGTGTGAAGTTGTTTTCATAAGTATGCTTGACCAAAGCTCTTACTTTCGAATCTCCTGCATTTTTAAAAGGTTACTCGATTTTCTTTTTGCTGTGAAATTGTTACAAAGAAGCTTGTACTAGTGAACCCATTTTCCCATTGCCAGGGAAATAACCCTGCACTGGTATTAGGCTTATTCATTCCACTGAGCAGATTTCCTATTTGTATTACTGAAGTCATAGTCAAGATCTTGTCAAGTTTTTAATAAATATTCAGAAAATTAGAATGTTTTTTTTTCCAGTTCGTCACACACACATACACACACATATATATATAACACACCTTATATAAAGAAAAGTATAGTTTTCCTTTTCATTCCAGGTCAGTCAACCAAATTCTGGCCTGCAGTTTTGTAACATTATGATATCATGAAGACTTTCACCCAGGGAAAAAAAATTAGAGCTGTTTGATTTTACACATATATTTGTAGCTTGTTGAAACATCTTTGCCAATCCATTCCTAATTATCAAATGCATACTAATTACATTTTGACATTTTGATAATGGTATTATTAAAATATATGCATTAAACATACATACTTTATAGTACCATGTATACCTTACAGTAGGAATGAATTATGAAATTGCAAAATATTTCCAAAAGAACCCCAGTATTTCTATGTTTGCAAGATTTAGTTCAAATGACACTAGCCTTGGCTTCTATGAATCTTATTAGTAAATCCTGGTCTTTGAAGAATTGTCCAGCATTTTTCCATTGGACTTGACTCGCTTAAGGTTTGAAAGTATCATCTTTTCTGCTACCTGCAGAAATTGATGCTGAGGTTTAAAGAGCAGAACTCTAGGAAAGATGAAGAGAAAAGCAGAGATAGAAGCCAGCTGAATCCCTTTTTTCTGGATGCAAACAAATATTGAAGGAGCTGTGTGAAACACCTCCAAACAAATGTATCTTAAGGTCTATTTCAGATTATCAAGTGCTCCATTCTGTTATTAGCTGTGATGCTCTGAAAATACAGAAAATGAAGAATTGGTGATGATGACAAGTACGTCCTGCGAATAAGTAGCTCTCTCAGAGCACTGCCAAGATCTAAAAATGGCCAGATTGTGGAAGCTGCAGGCTGTCTGCTTTGTAGATGACAGGTATCCTGAAGAGAACAAAGTCAAGCGCTGCACCACATGTAGGCCAGAGATATGACATTGCTGGAGATATTTCTGTGCATTTTGTGACTCTGACAACTGCAGTGATAGCAGGCTGGAGAACAGAAATTGTAGATGTGTATGTGCATTTGTTTTGGGAAAAATTTTCAGCAATATCCACTTAAAAAGGTGATAATTCGACTTACTGTAGAGGTCTCTCTTCTCCATTTTACAAATATCTCATAATTATATGTTTGCACAATTTTCTTACCAACTGTATGACACGTAAATGTGATTTATTTATTTATATACTTTTGCTCAGTAGAACTAAAAAAATTGAGTTTTTCAGGCTTAAGAAATAACACCTGCAAAGGAAAAAAAAATAAATATTTTTATAAACTACAGTGTAAAAAAATCATCTTCTTGACAGAAGGTATTTCTAGCCAAAACATCTTTTGAGAAAGTTTTGTGGGAAAAAAAAGAATACTAGGAAGTGATAGGACAGTGTAATCAAAATGCTCCCAGTCCTTTGTGATCATACTGATTGAACAGAAGGGATGATCAGCATCCAAGAATTGGTAGAAGAAGCTGAAGAGTAAAACAAGGAGTTCTTATGCCCTTCTACTTTCACATTATTTATTGTTGGAATCGAGAGAAAGATAATCAGAAATGGTCAGAGCCCATTTTGAGTGACCTTCATTTTGCTGGTGACATTAATCAGTAACTGAAATACATGGTTTTGTTAGAAAAGGCAAAAAAAAAAAAAGCATACCTGTTAATATTCCAGCTGTATTTTTTAATGAACTTGAAGTTTTTTTATTTATCTAGAAAATTGTAGGTTCTGTAGTAGTGACATCAGGCATAAGGTGATCTTAAGCAACAAACTGAAATCCTTCAAAACATTGAAATACTTTTGGATGCACAGGTATGATGAACATTGACACAATAATAACAATTTCCAATGCCTTCTCTCCCTTAGATATATTTCTGAAACACCACAACAGTGAGGAACCTTTCTAGAATGCACTGCTCTTATCAGGAAGGTCCTTCTAATAAATTGAAAAAGAATTGTCACTGTTTTCTGGAGGTCTAAGGAGTGCAGACAAACTGAACACATCAAAGGTGAAACACGAACACATTTATATGGCAAGTTCCACAACAGCTTCAGTCAAAATAGAAAATAATAGGGGGGCTGACTGAAACCAGATAGAAGAGTAAGGAAAAGGCCTTCATCATCACCAGGAAGATCAAAAATCTAAGCCCAGAACACCCAGTGATGTGTGGTGCATAGTTTTGAGGGAACACAAGGTATAAGCACAGACATTTTGGAAGCATTGTCTGACTTTTATTTTTTGAAGAGGATAAAAAGAGGTCACCCCAGTGTGAGTTACATTTTTACTTCTGAATGTTGGTTGATGTCTCCTTACAATTGGAATAAGAACAGAGATTAAAAAAAATAACACTTCTAATATCACAAATAAAGGGTGATACTAAATGCATGTAATAAGAACTACAGAATAAAATGATTATTTTGAAGTCTGAAATTGTCAACAGGATTTTGGAGTCTGTTTACTCAAGTAATCAATAGGAAACTAAACATTACTATGGCAACAATCATCTTACAGATGCAGTAATATATACTCTTTGTATACTCTTTAAGTGGACTTTTAAATCGTCATTTAACTTAAAAGTTTCTTCGGTATTTTGTCCTCTCCCAAAAAAAAACCCTAAAGAAAGAAGTGAAAGCACTGATTTTATTAATATTTTATGCAATTAAGGTTGCCATCTTGCTAAGGTGTATGTCTACAAACCCAAAATCTAATGCTTGCCTAATCTTTGGGTTAAAGAGTCAGAATTGAGTTGGACATGGCAGTGATCCCACAGTTCTAGACCACAGGCAGTGAAGTTTTTGGTCATTTGGAACACCCTGATCTTGTGAGAGGCTTCAAGGCATGCGCACAGTGACTTACATGGTGTGAGTGAGACTGGGGCCATCCTGGCCCTTTTGAAGGTGGGCTCATCTCATCTTCCCTACCATAGAATCATAGAATGGTTTGGGTTGGAAGAGATTTTAAAAATCATTCTGTTCCAACTCCCTTGCTATGGGACATCTTCCATTAGACCAGGCTGTTCAGAGCTCCATCCAACCTGGCCTTGAACACTTCCAGCACTGAGGCATTCACAGCTTCTCTGAAGAGCTTGGGATCTTTCTGGATCCTGGGATCTGTGGATCAAGCTAAATCTTTAACAGTCTTAACACCACTGTCCTTGTTACTAGAGTTAGAGCCAGGATAATATCTTTGATTATCTCCGTGTTTCAATCTAAAAGTTATTTTTCCTGGTTCACATTTTCAACTACAACACTCCCTGAAAGCTCTCTACAAAGTGTTCTTAGCTCATTGACTTCCTGTTTCACATTATCTTAAAGGGTTTCCTGACTTACCTCCTTTCTGTATCCCAGCTGTGCTGAGGGTGTCACCTGCTCTAACAGCCACAGTCACAAGCATATGCTGACTTGGTTCAGGTTTCAGCTTCTAGTGAATAAGGGTAAGATCCTCGGGCCTTAAGTGCATGGGGGACAACTTGCATTATCTTATATATAAACTATAAGAGAAATGCACAACTTGAAAACAAAACAAAACGACAAAACAAAACAAAACAAGCAAAAAAACCCCCACAACCCCCCCCAAAACACCCACAAACAAACAAAAAAAACAAACAAAAAACAACAACAACAACAAAAACCCAGAATGGATAACATGCCAGTTAAAAGCCATTCATGAAGAACCAGTGGATGATTTATACCAGGGTTCTATCTGTGCCCCATCTAAACCAGCAGGAGAACTCTAATTGGTATACAAAGGAAAGAGAAACAGTTCTGAGAATTATGCAAGTGTAACAAGGAAAAATCATAGCATTAAAAAAAAAATCTTATTTTAATAAGAATGTGCAAAGTTCTGGAAACAAAATTGGGCTTTTGGCAGGGGAGCCAGCAGGCCGAGTTTAAATGTTAATTTTGATCTGTAGTGCAGAATGTGTTTGGTAATGAAGGTTAGATACAATTTTTTGTAGCAACTATCCAGTCAAATGGTGTGAATTATATCCTAATTAGTTTACAACCCTGTAGCTAGTCCATCTTACAAACAATTAGCTGAGAGATTTTCTTAGCCTAGCATTTGATATGAGCACAATAATTTCTATCTTTTCTTCCTCTTGTCCCTTTCATTTCTTTCCCCATTTGCAGCTTAAGAACAAAACCTGAAGGGTAAAAACATCCTGAGTACGTAAATGACATTAAACAACACAACTTATCAAATGGTAGCCTTTTTCTCCAAGCCAAGTTAGCACTATTATTTCTCAGATCACAGCATCTGTGATTGATGCATATTATACTAGTACATTTTGTGCAGGTATCAGTTACATTTTATAGTGCTAATAATGGAAAATATCTGATTCAGTACTTTGTGTGGGTCTGAGAGACATGAAGAACAGCATAATTTCCTTTAAGATAAATTAATCTCTTCCATTGTTCTATCATCAATTGTCCATTGATATTTCAAATTCACAGAGGCTACATTTTAATGGCATTGCACTGTGCTGTACAACAGCTTTTGGGCATTATTTACAGAGAGAAACATTTCTGCAAACACATATAAGACATCACAAACTTTCAGAAACAATTGCTTTAGGCTGAAATCTGACACAGGGAAATAAACTTATCCACAGTAAAACAAATTTAGTAGGCATTTCACTCAGGATAAATTCGGCCTTCTGTTTTAAGATCAGAGCAAGAGTTATTTTAACTTAAAAATTAAATACAGCTCTTGACAGGATATTCTGAGTAAGAATACAGATGCTTTTGATGACCTCTTTTGCCAAAGCAGACTCAAAAAGAGAATGGGCACAACCTGTGATGTGGCAACTGCTGCTGCTGTAATCAAAGACTAAGTACAAAGCAGTCATAACCTTCCAGGGTCAAGGTCACAATTTAATTTGTGTTCAGAACTGACTGGCACCATCACAACTACACACTCTCATCAAATGCTTTAAAATATATTGTTCTGATCAAGAGAAAAAGTAGTTAGAAGAAGATTAACAAAATCATGGAAGGAGAATGTCTTAAAGCTAATGGTAATTATTCAAATATATTTTGGGACAGAGATAAAAATAAAACTTGGTCACAATCGCTGATGCAATTTTGTAATTACAAGTTCTTCATCTTCACTAGAAAACTTTTCCTGATATATCCTGAGGTATCATTTGTGGTTTTATTCAGTGATGTCCCATTAGCAACAAGCAATCAGCCCAGATCAAAGTACATCCTTATTAAGTGCAAACCATGTTAGTGAGTCAGGGTTGGCTACAAAGCAGAAATTCCAGATTTAAACCAGTCCTCCTGCATGTTGGCTGTTGCCAACAACTGCACCAAAATACTGGTTATTGTGGTTGAAATAAAGAAGAAATAGCTTGTGGTTTCTCTAATTATTAGACTGATTTTGTGTCGATTCACTAATATATACAGTTTAAACTCATTGTGCAGTTCTTAGCTGCAAAAGGTTCTGGAGAAAATAATTCCCTCATCTTTACTTTCTTTTAGTGACCTCTCTCTTGAAAAGATAAGTGAGACAATAGAGTTAAAATCTTGACAGATGTGTACTTTCATTTTTCCTTGTGTTAGAATAAATTTTGGATTCCTTAATTCATTTTTTATACTCTTTGCAAAATATTACAGGTTATAAATGGCCAGTAAATTCCATTTACAACTACTCCATTTACAACAACACCAACTACATGGTATGCTGTAGCAGCTTCCTTGGAATTCTGCAATCTGCAAAGTCAATAACGTCTAAATTAAGGTGTTTAATCTGATTAGAGGCAGATTAGGAAAGCACTGACATGACAGAATTAGTCTAGACTCTTAATTATCCATGGATTATGGCATTTGTCTTTCCAAATTAGAATTACAAGTGAAAGTGAATCTATTAAGGAAATAGGTAAGTACTATGTGAAGCAAAGTTGCACTGCATGGTATTATCACCTCCAAGTATCCTTCTATGATAGTAAAAAAGTGCTACAGACACAGTCAAATCACTGTTAACCAGAGGGAAGGCACGTATGGTTAAACTAGGAATTTAAACAGAGCTTAGAGGAGGAAGCAGCACACAAGCCTTATCAGCAGTGAAGTGACTCTAAGAGGCAATACTAACAAGAATATGAGGTTTATCACCTTTTTCTCTATTTTGCTCTGCTGCTTCAAGGGCCTGTTATGCCCTTTTCTACCCATCCTATCTCCCCAGGAGAAATGAAAGCATTATGAGGGAAGTTCAGATCTTATGTTGCTGTTTCTTGTCATCCTTCAAATCTAGCACTGATTATCATGTACCCCTTTCCCAGATGCAAACCCAGTCAGAAGATGTTTTGTCTTAGGAAGGTAATCCCAGAAAACTGAACATTTAAAGTGAAAGAAGCCCATGCTATAAATAAGGCTTGTTAAACTGGATCTCAGATTATCTCCCAGGTAGCAAAAGGGTTGTATTTATAGAGTCCATAGTGTAAAATTAAGTGAAAACCTGAAGAGAATAATTCACCTGTAAGGGGAGAATTCTTATTCTTATTCTACTTACCTAAGTCAGAACCATAAAGATTACAACAATATGACCTTTTCTTACTTAAACTAGTGAAAAATACAAAGTTATTAAATTTAACACAATGAATGTATCAATATAAGTCATGCTGTGGAGAAAAAAACAGTCTGTAACTAGTTAATTCTGCTCCTGCTTGGCCCAAACATGCTCTCTTTTTTTTTTGGCTGTGTATAAATGTGCACTGGCAAGTGCTCATCTTTTGCAGACTGAAAATCAAAAAGACAATTTCTACCCTGAAATAAAAATAAATCATATATTCTATTCCAGATTTGACAACCTTCCCCATAAAGAAACATAAAAAATTGGGAGTTGCTTAAGCCACATGCCACAAATCATCTTGCATGCTCAAATGTCAAGTTATATTTTACATGAGTCGCTGACTATCTGGATTTCTTGGGTAATGGTTTTTCTCCATTTGGATCTGTATCCCAAGTCCATGCACTTTTTCTTCTACTGCTTGGGAAACCTTCACCCTATCATGCAAACTCTATGGCAAAAGGTATTAAAAAAAAATCAACCAAAACCAAACCAAACCAAAACAAAAACAAAAACAAAAACAAACAAACAAAAAAACACAAAAAAACCAAAACAAAACAAAAAAAACCACCACACACACAAAAAAAAACCACCAAAAAACCCCCAAAAAACAAAAAAACCACAAAAACAAAAACAGAAAAAACCAAAACCAAAAACAAAACAACAAAACAAACAACCCCCCAAAAACAAACAAACAAAAAACAACAAAAACACACTACCACAAAAAAACCCACAAACCACAAAAACAAATAAACAAACAACCCAACCCAATCAACCAAAAAACCCCCAAAAAATAAAAATAAAAAAACCCACCAAAACCAAACCAAAACAAAAAACCCCCAATGAACTGAAAAAAACACATAAAAAGATTGTGAAGTAACAAATTTGAGACAATTGTCTCATGTACAATTACTGACACAAGGTATCTGCATGCTTAGTTGGATATCACATGCCCCAGTGACACCACTCATACACAAACCTGGAAGACATCCATATGTCCTCAAATACATGTGAAATGCAGAATCCAAATTTTGCATTATTTTACACTTCCCTCCTTCCTGAATCTCTTAGCTAGTCTGATCCATCTTGCCACCTCGATATTGGCAAGACACCTCTAGTCTGAATGCTTCAGGCACTGAAAAACTTGAGATAACATGAAGTCAACTCTCCCGTTCCTTGATGTGGTTACACAGTGATACAGGAGTGGGAGGGCCTAGCACCAGACTGTCCCCTTTTGGGACCATTATATGGTGTAACTAGTAACAGTGGCCAAAGCTGCTTTGTAGTCAGACAGATAATTAGATAGTTCCATGTGAAGCCCACATTCCCCTCTTTTGCTGCTTCTGAAGGAACATGGGCGTAGCAGAAAATGTGGGCTCATATTTTCCATACTTTTTTGAATATAATCACTGGCAACATTTAAAATCTGTGACTATTTCTAGCTCGACAGTAAAGCTTAAAAAAAATGATATAGCCACCTCAGGAGAACTCCTTTATTATGCTATCTCCTGAACCAAGCAGTTTCAGCTCATTGGGATTCCAGTAATTAAATGCTCGAGCAACCCCAGCAAGTCTAGACAGGAACGCCTGGATACACAATCAAGTACAAAGTGAGCAAGGCAAATGCTGTTCCAACTTCTGCTCCTGGCCATCTGATAGTCAGTTTGGTCATTCTTTACTGCCCACTGGAGATAGTTACTATTAAAAAGGGAAGGCTGATGAATCATCTTTACGTCTGGCAGCGCTGTTGAAATAGATCAGACACATCGTCATTTTTTTGCTTCAGCAAACTTAATCCACAGCTCTGGAAAATACTGCTGAAGTTACCCTGGCAGAAGACAAAGCTTTTGGATCCTCCAATGAGTTGGCATCTGTGAATTATTTGCCACAGAAGGATACATCTTGGCAGCATCACTTGGTCTGAACTTTGAAGAGCAAGGCTGAGAGTACACTTTCACAAGGTAGCGACACTTGTCCTTTAAAGGTGGGGATGTGATTCTAAGGCAGAAAAGAGAAAAAGAGAACATGACAATTTTACAAATGAGCTTGTTCACTAAACTTGCAATTTTCAGATGCTCAAAACATAACTTTTTTCCCCGGTGAAAGACATGAGACGTACCACATAAACAAACATTTATAGAAAATTCTTACAAAGGGTGTTGCATCATTTAAGAATCTTGAATATTAATTCCTTAAGCTGGGCTACCAAAGGTCATTTTTAGGCACTTTTTTGCCTTGAAGTGTGATGAGCAACCAGCCTCTTCACATGATTTGTTGTAGGTGCTTTGCACCACAGCAAAGCAGACAGATGTCTAGTTACAGCCTAGGGAGCTCCTCTTTAGGTTACGTCTTTGGCAAGCCTTGGCCTTTATCCCTCCCTGCAGGTGAGAAATCTTGTCTATATTAGCTTGGAAACATTCACCCTTTCTCTTCCCACTTTTCCTTCCAAAAAAACCAAAAAAACAAAACATACAGGTGCCACTAGGCAAAGCAAAAGGTCTTTTTAAAAATATATATATGCTGTAGAATAATAATATATGGCACATATCTATAATTAATATTAGGTATCATTAGGATTACACGCACACTGCAGCAGAATGTTTCAAGGCAAACCTGCCTTTTCTCATGGAGATTGTTACAGTTTAAGGAAATTGCAAAATACTCTTTCCCATATCCCATTCTTCCCAACCACTAATCTGGAGACATATATAAATAAGAGAAATTCAGCCTCTGTGGACAGCTCTTCTGGTGCTGATTAACAAACACTTGCTCATCTAACATTTAGTAAATACCAAGAGCACAGCTTTTTGCACTACTACTAATCCTTTTTTTATGTTTTCGAGGTGAAGTATTGTTTCATTGGAAAGTAATCTCTTAGTTAATCTGGGAATTTGCTTCCCTTCATCTATGACTCTAAGCTGGTCATGAATTTAGGAGGAGTTCCAATGTGTGTGTGCCATTATTTTCACTAAAATAATAGAAATAGAAGTTAAATGAAAAGAACTACTTAATGTGAAAAGGCCAAATTTCTTCATTATGCCAGGGACTGTGAAATTATAGACTATGAAGAAATGTTTAGGTAAAATAGCATTAAATTGACCCCTACGATCTTTATGGTGAATCACTTAGTCAGATTTGGTAAGCTAAAACATACATATTTACTAAGATAGCAGATAAATGCAGATCCCCAAAGTTTAACAGTGTCTTTGTCCTTTATGAACTCATTTGTATGCAAAAACCCATGGAAATGTATGACAATGTTCACCACAATTTATGCTTAGTAAAAAATAAAACAAAGCATTTTCACTTGCTTTAATCTTATCTTCTAATGATTCCAACATATGTCCCCTACTTCCTGTACAACAATTAGGTATTGATACCTAAGCCCTTTTCCCTTCATTAATTGATTTTTAGGCCATACCTCTACTTCAGCCACTTGTTTTCCATGATAAATAATCCTAGTCTTTTTATTCTTTTGTCATATGAAGGTATTCCTGTTCTCCACATGCTGTTTTGAGTTCTAATGCTTCTTTTCTGAGTTGGGTAGGTGCAATATCCCAGCATTCAGACTCTTGTCGTACAAGAAATACACAGAGTGGTGTAAATTGAGGATTTTTGACTCCTCAGAAAACTGAGAGCTTCCCAGCAGCACAGGTCTCTCATGCCTGACGGCTTATTTAGAGTTCATCAGGGCTGCAAATACGTGCACTTATGCATACATGTAAAAAAACCATACACAAAACTGGGAATATCTATGCCTGACCCTGTGTTATCTAATTGTTCAGCACACAAAGCATCTTTGCAGCCTGCTTGGCATCACCATGTTTGACTTTCTAATTCATCCCTTTCTCCAAGGTGAAAATATGCTTGCATATTAAACACTCTAAGCCCCAAACAGAGGACCTGGGGCCTCATCGATAATGAATTTCCATCATAAAACCTAACCTCCTAATGATTTATCATCCAACAAAGACACCTCCTAATGATAATTTCCTGTTTTTCAGGAAGCCCTGTGTTTCAGGGTTAATTTACATAACTAGGTAAATGACACTGACTGTATCACCTGTGTCTGTCACATAGCGAGAGAAATCACTTCCCCTTACAAAAACCTATTGACTTTCATTTGCTGCATCATATTTATTCATGCATCTGCTAATTAATTCTCTTTATTTTACAGCACCTACCAATTTTATTCTCATGGAAATCTGATTTACTTGTTTATATTAACTAGGATTGCTCTGGAGCCCTTTTTAGAAGTTTCTGTCATACTTAGCACTTTCTTTCCTCAGGTACTAAGGATGATACAATGAACATACTTCAAACCACAGTTAGCAGTTCACTAGTTTCATATTCATGGGTGAATGACATCTGGCCCTGGCAATTTACTCCTATTCATTTTTAAAATTTGTTTTAAAACCTTTTTAGTGAGGCTTTGTCTCGAGACAGTTCCTGTCCCCTTTCCTCTGTAATGAGAGGTTCCTTCTGCTGTGGAGCTCCTGATCTGTGGCACAGGCTGCCGTGAGCTGTGACAAGTATATTATCTATACATGAAGCAGAGGTTTCCAACGCAGCAGAAGCTGGGAGCTGCTGTCTTCCTGAGGCTACCTGTTGGGCAAAATCCTGACTTTGTGGTGGGTTGATCCTGGCCAGCAGCTAAGCCTGCAACCACTCACTCACTTGTCCCCACACCTCCTGTGGGATGGAGGAAAGAATCAAAGAATCAAAGAACAAATGATGAAAGCTCGTAGGTTGAGGTTTTTTTGTAAGGTTGACAGTTTTTGTAAGTGGAACATCGCAGAGGCTGCTACAGAGAAAATTAACTCCATCCCATCCAGCCAAGGTACAGTTTTGTAAAAGAGCAACTCTCAGGTGCAGAAGAAGTGAGGGACTGCCCCGTATGGCTCCCAAATTGGATACAGCAAAGCTGGTGGTGTCTCAAGGAAAACTTGGTTAAGGAAAAGAAGAACACAGTAGATAAAGGGAGCAAAAATAGATGTGAGGGGGAGAAAGTGCTTCAGATGCTGGACCATAGTTTCCTCTGCAGCCCTTGGAGAAATCATGCTGGAACAGACAGATACTCACCCTGCAGGCTGTGGGAGGTGCCATGCTAGAGTGATGGATATTTCCTGAAGAAACTGTGGCCCTTGAAGAGCCCACACTGGAGCAGGTTTAGCCTTAAAGACTGCAGCCCATGGGAAGGGCCTCTGCTGGAGCAGGGGATAGGTGATGTTAAGAGAAAAAAGCAGAAAGGAGCTGTTATGGATTGACCACAACCCTCCAACCTCCTACAATGCTGGGAAGGGGGAAGAGATAGAGTGGAGAATGAAAGAGTGAGGTTGAGCCTGGGAGAAAGGGAGGGGGTGAAGAAAAGATGCTTTAGTTTTTGTGTTTGTTTCTCACTACCTAATTCTAATTTAATTGGAAATAAATTATTTTTTCCTATTAACTAATCTCCTCATTAATTAATTAATGCCACAACTGTTTTGCCTGTATCAGTAATTAGCAAGAGATCTCCCTGTCTTTATCTAAGCACAGGAACTTTTCTCTTTCTATTTTCTCCCCTTGTTCTTCTGAGCAGAGAGAGTGAGAGTGAAGTTGGGTGAGTGCCTGGCAGCCAACCAGGATCAAATCACCCCTTGTGAAGATATTTCAGCATAAGGAAGATTCATCAATTCTTCCCGAAATGGCTAAATCCAGGGATGACTTTTTACAAGACTTGAGTCTCAATGGTTTATCCACAATCCTCCAAGATATCCCAGCAGGTTTAGGATTAATTTGGTTATTTCCTCCTTTCTTCAACCATCTTAAAAGCTTTAAATGTGTGGAGGACCCAGAAGCACAAGTTGCTGAAGTTGCAGGTGAATGTGCTGAGGTGGGCCTGGATGTTAGGCTGGGTGGGAAAGGCCTCCAAAGGACTTTGTGGCCACAACTTCTTCCAGTCCTTGGGGTGTGGTGGCTTGCAGAAAGAAAAAAATAATATATCCCATGGTTACCTTCACAAATTGGAATCACAAACTAGGCTTGCTCCTGAAGGCAAAAGGGATGAGCAGCAGGAACTCTGAGCCCCTACCTTGCTCAGAGACAATGCAAACATTTCTTCTGGTGACAGCAGCTTATTTCACTTCTACGGGAACTCAGGCAGAGGAGGAGCTGGTGTTTTTCCCAAAAGCAAAGGGGTCAAGCACAGCATCAGCAGCAAGAGACAAACTTCCACCTCTTGTGTTCAGCATCATATTCTCACCCCACACATCTGTGGACTGACAAGATCTAGCTTTTTGTGCTCTTTGGTCATTCATAACTCTTATTAAAAAAATAAAAAAAATAAAAAAACCAACAAACGATAAAATGAGAATCCAAGCACTACTGCAGCAAACAAGTTAAGAAATATAATACATTTCTTACACAGCTATTGTTGACCCTCTCCCCTTGTAGCAGGGAAAAATCTAGCTTTCAGAATTGTGATGAATATGTTGCCAATATAATGATCTTCTAACGTGCAAAAAAAGAGGCCAGGAAATGATTTAAAATGCCGTAAACTTCCTCAGAACAGGTTTCCTGCTGATATGCCTTTCTCCCCGAAGTGCTCCCCATGCTCTTTCTGAAATATTCATTGCCCTAATGATTTCTTCAGGCACTGCTCCTGTACATAAAAATTAGTTTCCCCTATCAAGAGAGAAGTAATTCCAAGGGAACTGTTATGGGAGAAATCCACAGGATCCAGAAACGTATGCAAAAAAAATGTTTGTTTTTCTTCCTTTGCACCTAAGGAGTTGATTTTAACCTTTATTTTCAGAAGTGGCACTGTTACTGTTATCCATGTGTTTACAAGTAGAAAAACATATTTCTATTTTTTTCCCCTAGAGCTGTTATACATCTCTATTTTACCCATGATCTGCCTTATTTCATGGACTTGTATTGTGCCCTTACAACACTGCAGGGCTAGAGACACTAGGATTCACAGGATCATTCATTCTCTAGACATTTCTGCAGCTCTCAAAGCAATTAAAAACATGTTTCACCTGTCACTTAAACTGAACCCTTTCCCCCCCCGCCTCCCTCCCACAAACATTTGCTTGCAAGCTCATTGTGGTTTTAGGAAGTGTCTTGGGTTATGGAACCAAAGATGTGTATTCTATTTCATCTGTTGAAAGCAGCTAAGAAGATGTTTATCTCTTGTAACAGTGGAGGGAGGGGGACAGATGCCTTCTAATAATGGGCCAGCTGTTCAAACCAGGTGGGGCAGTGTTTCTTATCTCTTCCACAACCCGTCCTCCCCCCAGGGGGATATTTTCTGCTAATGGGCCATTAAGGCTCGCTTAAGGACACAACAAATTCTATCATCCCCATTGTGAGATGCTCCACCCAGTGGGGGGAGCCAACCATTCCTACCTGGATAAAAACTGAGACATAGGAACACAAGGCATCTGGCTCCACTGGATTCCCAGAGGAGGACCAGACCCTTCTCACCATCACTGGACCCTTCTCTCTCAGGATCATCTCTGCCCCAACAGAACCACATCTGCCACTCCAGGAGGATTTACTTTGGGACTGCTTCTAACACCCTGACCAACAGGGTGTCAGGTTGTAGCTCGGACTCTGTCAGGGTTTCTAGGATTGTTGTTTGTTTGCTTGTTTGTTTGTTTTACTACTACATTTGTTAATATTCCTAGTAAAGAACTGTTATTCCTATTCCCAAATCTTTGCCTGAAAGCCCTTAATTGCAAAATTATAATTTGGTGGGGGTGAGGGGTTTACATTCTCCATTCCAAGGGAAACTCCAGCTTTCCCTGGCAGATACCTGTCTTTCAAAACCAAGACAAGAAGTAATTCCTTAACTCCTCACACCTCTAAGACATGATGTCTGTTTTGTAATGCAGTCTGCTAGCAAAGAGAATATTTCAGTAACTCAAGAAATAGAAAGCTCAAAGTGCCCGGTCTTGCACCCACCCATTCTGCAAGGAGGTTTGGTTCTGCAAGAGGGTGAACCATGGCTCAGGAGTATGGTGTTCAGCTGTGCACCTTGAAGACTGATTGCACAGCTGAAATATTTCACTTAAGGGAGGTTTCTGCTCTATGTGCAGCTGTTTAGACTTCTGCACGTTAAATTTAATGAAAGGAAAACAGGTAAGTGGCCTTCATTAAAGATCTGGTTCAAGCAGTAGCGTACCAACTCTTGCATTGCTCACTTGTGGGATGAAATGAGTGCAGCAGAAGGCACAAAGAGTACAAGAGTAATGCCAACCAGGATGGATTTGACCTGGAAATTAGCAGTGAAGAAGATGACTACACTTACCCAGAAAAGAGAAAGTGACCTAAAGGAGAGCCACAAACATACATCTCGCTCACAAGTGTTTCAGTGGTACAGTAACCAATTCAGGAATTAATCTGAATTAATTAATCAGCTATTTCATTCCAAATAACTCGTGGTGGAAGGAATACAAGACAGATCTCTAGTGCCAGGAGCACACAGGCACATTTAAATAATCTTGTCTTCCATATGTTTAGCAAAACAAGGGAATAGATATTCACCTGTTCCCACAATTTCTCCAGGGTTATTCTGCATCATTAGAAATCTTATGAGCATCTATTAAAAATCCACAAATCACAGAAATTTCATACAGGACCAGGGATCCCACTCAGTTATTCTTAATTGCTGGGAATGTGAAGAATAAATAAAAGCTAAACAAACACTGATTTCATCTCAAATGATGACACCATATGCAAAATAAACTGATAAGATTATGAACAAAATAATAGGCAGGTAGAAACCAAAAGATACCCAAATCCTGGAAATGACTAACACACTTCTCCACCCCAGACTGGGTAGATAAATGCCATTAAAATGTTAATTATTTAAAACCTTTAATTCCCACTGAAAATACATATATTTAATCTTTGATCAACTTCCGTGTTTGATAAATATTGGCTACAAATTAATCCATTAATTTGAAGATATATTTAACTTTTTTTTTTTGCTAGTAACATAAAATTACTAGTTCACTTTTTTTTTTTTTTTTTTTTTTTAGAATAGTAACACAAAGTTAATTTTAAGCTTTTAATTTTAGAAGACAATAAGCAAGTTTAGAACCCTAGGTGAAAAACCCAAAGCTAATTAGAAACTAAATTTATGACCAACAAGAAATATATATATACACACACATATATATGTGGTATAGTAGGGAAAAAAATTGATGATGAAATAGGCCATTATCAACCATAGACAGAAAAATCAGAAGTAGTGGTAAATAAATATACAACTGATAATTGCAATCATACGTGATGCAAAGTGAGAGGATGTTTTCACATGAAATAAAATGTTATGGCAAGAACAGCAAGTGTAATAGAGGATGGGAAAAATAGAAAATTATTAACATAATGAAACAATATGATTTAGTATCAGAATCTATAATCTTTTAAAAATATTATGTTTTAACCTGTCTGGAAAGGATGTTTTCAAAAAAAAACAGCTGAAGAGTGCATCCCTGCAAACAAGAGACCTTAGCTTGGATCCAGGGTCTGAATCAATCTGAGAAAGTGTTAAAGGATTTTAAAAGTCAAAATCAAATTTTGGTACTAAAAAATGTTTCTTATAAGGAGATTCCTGGCAGTGGTAAACAAACACTGCCTTGATTCAGACTTTACACACAAATAAAAGACAATTCACTCAAGATTCTGTGGCATCAAAACCAGAAATTTAATGGTAGTCATGAGATGTTGGTCAGATTAAAAAATACAGGACTGTTATCTCTTTCTGGATACAATCACATGCCTATATTGGTCTATTCCATACAGCAATGGAATATACCAACATTTCCTAAAATATTTACCTTGTTTTATTTTCATCTGGGCAAGATTAAAAAAAAAAAAAAAAAAAAAAAAAAAAAAAAAAAAAAAAAAGTGGTACAATAGATGGAATAAGAGTTGAATATCTGGCAGATTTGTAAAAACCATAATTGATTAGAGAGTGTAAATGTATTATTAGCAAAGTCCAGTGAGGATAAATCTATCATCCAAAATTATTAAGTAATTTTATCAGCAGTCTGTTTGACACCTATTGATGTCTGCAGGTAGTGTGAAGGTTACAGTATAGCAATAATAATAATAATAATAACAATAATAATAAAGATCTGCTACACAAAAGTATACATTTACTGATGGGGATGTTGTAGGAGCAGCATTCTGTATCAATATGGCAAAAGACAAGAAAATTCATTTGGTCATAAGGAACAAAGATTCTACCCTGCAGGGCAGCAGAGTAAGCTCCAGAAAACTTCAACCAAAGAAAGGCTACTGAGTCTTTGCAGGGAGCAGCTTGGACATGAGCTCTAGTGTGATACAGGTAAATGGGTCAGTTATTGGTTAATTTGGAATTTCTGGAAAACTGCAGCACACATGTATTGGCTGGGAATTGCCTAATGCATGCATGTTTGGAAATCTCAGAGCCTACACACCACTTTTCATAAGTGGGACTGGTATATTTGTAGTCTATAGACAGATTTCACATTTCAGCCATGAGGTTACTCTGCATCTTTTTTTATTATGCACAGTGTGTTCCCCTGGAAAATGCTTCATATTTCTGTACATGTGGCAGCCCTTGAGCCCTCCTGCATGCATCTTATGATCCACTTCCATATGATAGCTGGAACCCTCCATTTAGAATTGGCTGACACATGCCTGAAAATCCTGGCCAAAGGAACAAGTTCTCAAAATTGACAGGACAAGAGGTCCAGGTGGAAAGAGAATATATAACTGGAAAAACAAAATGAAAATCAATACCTAGCTTCCTTGCACCCAATAAGCTGTAGACCTGGGAGGCATAAAAAAGTGAAACAAAATTAAGAACGTGTTTTTGCCTCTGGGGGCAAGGTGTCTACAGGTGGTAGCAGGATAATATGTACCAACCACTTGGTGCTTGTGCTTCAAGGAGAGATTTTAGCAGAGTTCTAAGAAGATACTCAAAATAACTCAGAGAGTCATGCCATAAATGCAATCTGTTTTGTTTACTATGGAGAAAAGAATGTTAAAACTTTCCAGGGTATGTAGTGTACTTATGCTTTAAAGTAACCTGAAAATCTGCAGTATCAGAATTCACTCACAATACATGAGCTGAAGAAGCTAAAAATTTATAAATTCAGCATACAAATAAGGAGCAGTTTCCATGTATTATTGAGAGCTAATAATCTAGCCTGGAAGACAGCAGACTCACTCTTGCTTGGAGTACTTAAAATAAGATTCAGTATACTTTAATGTATCTTTTGAAGATGGCTGTGTGGTGGTATGTGTATAAGGAAGCTCAGACTGCTGACAACTTTATTGGATTAAATAATTCAACTAGCATGTAAGATGAACCATGCAGCATCATAGGACCAAATTCAGAACTTTCCTGATAAAAAGCTTTGCTTTCAGTAATTACTTCTTTGTTGTGTTTCTAATATTTGAAGCATTCTGGAACAGAAGGAAATCTAAGCCAACCCTGAATTTAGAGGTAAAGGCACACTTCAATTACCCCAGTAGATCTGGCAGCACTGACGGTTGTTAAACCATTCTCATTTTCATGACCATGATATTACAAAATCAAACTCCCTCATAGCTGACAAGTTAAAAGAGTGAATGGTAATAAACCATGGTGCTGTTCAAAATGATGAGCTGGTTCTTCCACTGCAATAAATCAGCATTATTTCCTTGGCAAATGGAGCCTTAGATTTATTCCAGGTAAGGGTCTGACCAGCATGTAGTGTTTTGAAATCTGGAGAAACCATTTTTCTTGGTTGCAGTGTGCCTCGTTCGTCACAAAGCCACAGTAAAATATTCAGAAAGGTTACTTAATACATTGTCAAAGTAAATGCATCTCTGTAAATCAGAGTCAGCATGGCTATGTCTCTGGTGATACTAGTGTTGCTAAGGTAACTACTAATTTCCACCCTAGAGTAAATATTACATAAAACTGACAGCTTATTCAATTTTATATGTTAGACTTTGGGGCAGAACACGTCTTTCATTTCTTCCTGTGATATTGACCCCGCTTCACTTGTGCACCCTCTTGGCTGCTTAAATTCCTTTATCCTTTAACCTTTATCACCTGCCAAAAAAAGTATCAAGGTAACAGCCAGCAAATCTGATCCCTCTGGTCTGCTGCTTTCTCATATGCTTTGCTTTTTATTTCATGTCAGGTTATGAGTCAAATATCTTGACTCATACCCTGAAGCTTAGAAACAGCATCTCTAACACACCATGTAGCCAGTTTCAAAGACATACAGCTGCTATCAACGCAGTTTCCCCCACTTAATTTGAATCTCTGATAAGCAAACCCACTTGTCTTTCCCTTTTACACATGTAGGAGCTTTTTGTGGGCAGCTGTTAGCATCTTGTTGAACAAACACAGCAGGACTTATGTGTTTGTAGGAACTCCTCTAAAGTTATCATTTCAAGTGCAAAGTGTTTTGTGGCAATGGCACCTTAAAGTATTCCTTCCCCTGTCTCAAGGTACACTTTGCTTTCTACTATGCTGGCACAATCATTTGCTACTCTGTGCTACAGCTCTGATTAGGATTCTCTCTTAAAAATGAAAAAAAAACCCTTCCCTGACTGCCTTTTTTATTAGCCCAAATCAATTCCCTGATTGGGTTGAAAGAAAGTCCCATAAACAGGCATCTTAACATAACTGAGGATGTTTGTCTGCATGGCAACAGGAAAATGGGGATGTAAGGAGAGAAGGGTGAGGAAAATGGAATCTAAAATTTCAGTTTTCCTACACTCAGACATCCCAAACCCACAACATGTATTTTTGAGTTCCACATATACCAATTTCTTCCTCACTTAAGAAGATGCTGGATTGCAGTTTTCATATTTAGGTCTTGCCTCACCTTTTGGTGACACTGTCTGAATACAACCAGAAGACATACTCAGAATGTGTGTGCTATTCTGATGCACCTGCAACTAAATTCAAACATACCCTTTGAATTTCATGGAGTGACATTGGTTTACACCAGCAGGGAAACTAACTTAAGAAGATGCAACTGAACAGGGCAAGCACCACCTGCACACCTGTCAAAGAAATGCTGAATAGCCACTGGCCTGTAGCTGCTACATGAAATTACTTTTGAATAGAATCAGTTGATAAGAGGTTTAATCTCACTTGGAAATGAAGTGAAATGGGAAAAAAAAAAAAAGTCAACCCTGTGTTTACAATAAAAACCCTTCCCATCTTTTGCAAAAAATAAGTTTACTTTCTGAAATACCCACAAATTTACACACACAAAATAGGGAAAAGAAAAGCTGCTCTTTTTTTTTTGTTTCTATTAGTGGAAAATGAAATAAGATAATATTCCAGGTATGGAAATAAGCTGGCCTAAATTTTTGAATTTCACACCTTTAACAAGGCTGCATGAAAGAAGGCTTGAGATAGTTATTTATATGCTCACATCTATACATTCATCATATTTATGCTGCTTATTTTGAGAACAAAAGAACATAGGACATGAGCTAAAAGATATGGCTTTGACAGCTTGCCAGATGTCTTGTTTTCCTCTGAAACAGGGAGCTAATCACTGCCTCACACTCAAGATGCAATCCTATAAACATTAAACTGCAGCAGTGGGAACGTGGGACTGAAAAACTTCTTCACAAGCTTCAGAAAATGTTTAAGTTCTATATCAGAAAATTATTGCTTTTGGGAGAGACAGATTCCCCACTCCAACCTCAGTGATTGAATGCAACATCTTTATATTTGTGAGGAAATATCATGGACTCTCTCAAGGAAAACAGCCAGGCAAACTGCCTTTAGTTTGCTTATCGTTCCAGAGCGGCTGAGGCCTAGGAATCAATTAAGATTCCAGAAAGCTCCTGGGAGGAGAGTGGGCTGTGTGTATTTACTTGCACAACCCCTCTGCACTCCTGGGTTTTCTCTCTGAATGGTTGCTTTTCTATGCCTGTTTAGTCTTTGAAATCCAAACCAATAGCAGAGATGATTTTATTAAGCGGACAGATGCCCTTAACAAACCAGACTGGAATCATCATTGCCTTTGACGTAAATTTATGGAGCAGTTGTCAGATGGTAATGACTTTCAGTCATCACCATGTCTGAATCTGAGGCTGTGAATTGGGTAATAATAGACTTGGTGTTGCATTACCAGTTTCCTGAGCCATGTAGTGTCCTGCATCCATCTTGGAAAGAACAGATCTCAATGTTCCTAAACAAAATGTTAGAAAATTAAGATTCTCTTTTCAATGTCCATCTAACGTGCACAGACTGAGAGATCAATTAAGATTCCTGCAGTCATGCTTGACTTTTAAAGAGAGACTTTCAACATAAACCCTCCTTTGGTAATTTTTTGTGACTATCACAGCTAAAACATCCCTTTAGAACAAAACCAAAATTTAAAAAAGCCCCACAGTTTAGACCAATGATTTTCATCCCTACAAAGTGAGTAGAATCAAGGTAAAAAGAATGCCATCTATGAATTCCTTAGGCTAAAAGCTGTACTGTCACAAGAAAATGGACACAGATATTTGCATCTGGTACTGAGTTTTCTCAAAAATTATTCAAAGGAAGAGATTTTTCCTTCTTGAAAGAAATAAATTTAAAAGAACATATTTAAATTTTACTTTATTTTATAGTGCAAGCTAGTGTATGTACAACCAATGATTTTATGCAAGTTTGACTTATAATACTTGATAATCGGAATAAACAAGAAATTATTAATTTAATGTCTTTTAAATTAACCTATTTTGCAAGTGCACCTTGGTGTTCATGTCTCATGATACACCTTAGAGTGATGCTGAGGGACAAATGACCATAAATACCAAAATCACAGTGATCCTCAGGGAGTATGTCATAGCAAGAAATTATCAGAATTCTTACAAATGCAACCTAAATTCTTTGACATTATTAAGTCTTCCCTCTTCACTTAGAATGAATGTAGTTTTGCTAACAACTGAAGCAGGTCTTAAAACTCTGAGTTTCTTACACCAGTCTATGACCAGAAAACCTGCATTAATGATGTGAGTAACATATAGGAGATCAGCATTAAGCTAGTTAGAAGATTAATGTGCATGAAAAGGTCAAAACTAAAATAGAGTTAGTCAAATGTAAGAAACTGGCTTTATCTGATCAAAGTCAGTGTGACTACATATTGGTTCATTACTATACAGAACAAGAATTGCTCCATTTTATCTCTAGGGATAAATGCTACCCTTGAAAGAAAGTATTTGGAAACACATGATAGTGTTCCAGGATGGAAAATTTGAGAATTTTCTACCACAGGAGTCATACATAAACTTGTGCAGTTTTCAGCCAGTAAATGAGTGGTTAATAATTTCTACCCAAGTCCTTCCAAAGTCTAGACTCCGTTTTATCAGCAGGACATAAATTAGGGTGAGCTCCATTCTCAGTTATGCTGCAGACAAAGCTCAGTTGTATGTGTGCTGTGCTGCTTTGCTACAATTTGTCTTTCAGAGATCAGAAGACTCTCTACAACAATTTGTGTAGAGCAGTAATTGTGGTGGTTCCTGTTCTACATTCACACAAACAGGAAAGTGTGTCCAAGACCTCCTTTGTACCTGTATCAAACGACTGTCTCTTTTTTCCCCTTAGCAAATAATAGATGTGACCATCTAATAGGCCTTTTCTAGCATGGTAAACTTCAATCCTGGAATTCTGTGATCACCCCAATTCTCCTTTTGTCATTAAATAAGTCAAGTTAAAAAGACTTTGAGAGCTGTCTGTATCCAGCTCCCATCTCAGAGCAAGTATAATTTAAATTTAGTTGTCTCTGGAAATGGAGAATCCAAAACTCTCTGGGCAACCAGGTCTGGTGTTCAACCATCCTCACAGTGAAGAATTTTTTATCTTAGATCTAATTACATTTTTCCTTCCTGCAGCCTGTCTTCACTGCCTCTTGCCCTTTTGCTGTGAAACTCTGACAGAAGTCTAGCTCCATCTTCTCTATAAATCCTTTTTAAGGAGTTGAAAGTGACATTTAGATCTTCCCCTAGCCTTATGTTCTTCAGTCTGCCACTATTGAGCTCCATGACATTTCTGTCAGCCCATTTCTTGGGGTTATTGAATTATCTCTGAATGACAGTCCTTCCCTCCAACTTGTTTGTTGGTCCCAGCACTGGTGTCATCTGCAAACCTGATGAGTATTTATCATCATTCCCACCACTCTGTTCATTAATAGAGACATTAATCAGTATTTGCCCCCGTATCAGCTGCTGAGGAATGCCACTAATAATTGCATGCCAGTTGGACTCCGAACCACTGATCATATTTGGCAGCCCAGCAAGTTTTCCATCTGTCCAGCCTATTTTTACCACTTTGGATGCAGAAATACTACTATGAGAGACCATGCCCAAAGCTCTGCTGCCATCAGAACTCTGCTGCCAACAGAACAACATGCTGTGCTCTCTCCTCTTCCACCAAGCCATTTGTGTAATCTCCAAAGGCAGCCAGAGGTTTGTAAGACAAAACCTTCCCTTAGGGAAGGCAAAGTAGATAACAAGTCCACATGTTGGGGGTATTTTGTGTCCCTGCAAACAGCAAATCAGTAGAATTTGCTCCATAACCTTACTCAAGGCCAAAGGTGGACTGACTGGCCTATAATTATCTGAATATTTACCCTTGCTTTTAGTGAGTGTAGATTGATTTGCCATTTTCTCATAATTTGTGACATTCTCAAATGGCCACAGCCTCTCCAAGATGACAGAAAAGAGGCCTTGCAATGACTTCAGGTTGCTCCCTCATCATCCTTGAACATTTCCAGTCCCATAGGCTTATGGTTCTCCTGTTTCCTTAAGCTATCCCTTTCCTGGTCCTCCTCTACCATTAGTAGCCTACATTGCCAGGGACTGACACTGGACATGAGACTTGTCAGGGGCACGAAAGCCAACCTTGACACAGTAAAGACTGAGCCAAAGAAGGCAGAGAGTCTTTCCACATCCCTTGTGGTTACATTGCCTATCCCAGGTCACTTGTTCATCCTTTATCTTCTAATAAATTGGGGGAAAACCAATTATATTCTTTGTTAATATATTTAACCAAATAGCATAAACATTTTTGTTGTATTTACACACCGGCTGTGAATGAATCTGAATCGCTGTAGTAAACAACTTCATTGTGCAATTTTCATAGTATTTAAACTAATAAAATTAAACTTTTTTTTTTTTTTTTCTTTTTTTTTTTGGTATCACTCTTTGCAACCTTGCAAAGTAACCCCCAGACTCTGGCAATTTAGTGAGGTAGCCATTTTTTGATCCACTATGACTTTCAAATGTTTCGTTTCTCTGCATAAATATTTTATCCTGTATATTTACTGTTCAGGCTTAGCTAGAAACAAAACAAATTGCTCCAGGATTACTTAAACAGAAAGTTCTTAAGCTAAAAAGATCTATCCAGACAGCAAATCAACCCATGATAAAATAGCAATTTTCTTATTCAGGCAGGTCAGTAATTTTGTGTGTACTGTGAGGCTGGGAATAATAGCTTCATACCAGGCATTAACCTTAGGTCTCTTTGCCAAGTTTTCTTCAAAGATCTGTAAAGCTAGCTGTTATTGTCAGAAAGTGTTCTTATGAATCAGCACAGACACAATTATACTGAGTGAAAGCAAGAATTCCCCTTTTAAAGAATATTAACGTTTTGAAATCAAACTTCAAAAAACAAAACAAAAACAACAAAACCAAACCAAGCAACCAACCACCAAAAAACCAAACCAAAGCAACAACAACAGAAACACGAAATCAAAACTAACCTAGAAAAATGCCATTTGAAGTTGCCTTGGGAAGTTTAAATGGAAACTTTAAGGTATGCTGTGGCTGTGCTTACAGGCTGGCTTTAATCCTGTGATTTTCCTTTTCCCTACAATACTAGTGCCATTCAGAGCACACAATAGACACTTTACTCTTCATAACAACTAGTCAATACTTTCTTTACTTCTTCTAAGGATACATCCCTTTGTTCAGGCTTTATTTACTATGCACTCCATAAATCTGCTCTGATTAGCATCAAACAAGGACTCTGTAAGAGCGGGAGGAAGAGAAGTGCATTCTCCCTGGCACCTCTTGATAGCTTCAGAATGCAAGTCCTGCAAATACAAACCTTTTCACAATACATGTTCCAAATTATCCACACAAATGACCCTCGAATACATAATTCCCTCCATACATAACCTTTCTTTCAAAAACCAGTTTATTTCCTGAATAAAAAATTCCACTTTTTAATCTCTGAAAGAGGGACAACGGGTGGTGAGAGGTAAGCAAGAACACACAACCATTTGTTCAACAAGGATAAAGAAAAAGGTAAAACAAAATGTCAAGTGGCTCCTGAGCACAGTTATTTTGTTCACCTAAATCCAGGTATGCCATCATGCCATATCCACACTGCACATCAGCTCCAAGCCATCACATTCTCCTTGCCAGCAAAGGCAGATCTTGAAGCATGGAGGTTATTCACTTTAGCAAGCTTTAAAGTGAGGGGACAGAACATGACATATTCTCCAACCTCATGCTCAAAAAGGCTGAAATCTTCATGTTTCCTTGCTTGCAGAGCTCTCAGCCTGCAGATGACATGCTATAAGGGTTTTTTTTTAAATTGCATGAAAACAGGGGAGGGAATGAGGTGCTACAGCTCCTGCCTTAGTCTCACCAGGCAGGTGACATGTACCACATAACATTTTGGTGTAAGCTCTGATCCCACTGAACAGGGAGTTTTGCCATTGACAGGAAGAAAAAAGAGAATTTTCCTAGCTTTAGGCCAAAATTAGAAGGTATGGATTGGTTTAGAATATGCAAATGCCAGGAAAGGAATTTGACCCTTTGTCTGCGTTTGGATATTGTGTAAGACGTTTTGGCAGGAAAAGTGGCAGGCACCACAAGTAATAAATTATTCATTAATTATAAAGCATCTACCCTTTTTTTCTTAATGTAATCATCACTATACATATATAAAACATATCATACAGCTTATCTACACAGATGTATATTACTTTATATGTATCATGTGTTTATATGTGCATGTACTTAGGTTATAAATGTTCCATGTATAAATCACAGTCGACAAGGATAAGAAAGCATTTCTTATGCATTAAGTTTCTGTCAGTTCTGGTCATTATTTTTCCACTCCTACCTGAACTCTATATAGAAAGTAGGTCCTCAGCAATCTGGAATTCTGTCTCTGCCTTCAAGATTTTGGAGGGAAGGGGAAATTATTTTTGGTTCTTCAGCTCAAACCTCTTATAGGAAGAAGTTGCTATAAGTCTTTATAACACAAGGTGTCCTTATCCCATCTTATTGTTGGGGGAGATGGACTCACTCACTGTGATATGTAGTGAAAATTATTACATTCCCAGGGCAAGAAAGTCAAGATGTCTTCATGTTGTCTGGGAATGAGCTAGCAAATGAAATTTCCCTGTGGCCAGAATCACAGATTGCAACAGAAGTTAAAATTTGAGCCACATAGTCCTTAAGTACAAGCTGACTTTTGACCAAAGAGCTGCACTGAGAAGATCTCAATATCCTAAAACTGCAGACACCTGCTGACATGCTGCAAGTGCAATGGATGGAAGTAAATAAATTCCTTTCCTGCTACTTATGTTGCTTGGTCTTTGTCAACCTCATTAATGCCAATAGGGACCTTTTGCCCTATTGGGGGGCATTAATGCCAATAAGGCCCTATTTTGCCCTACATTCCACCACACATGAAGACTAGCCAGGAGAATGATTTTTTTCCTGATCAAGGAACATAAAGGTCAGAGAGCTACCAAAAGACGAGGAAATGACTTAGCCACTGGAGGAGAGAGAGTTGTAAGATGCTGTGGACTAACTCAGTCATCCCATTACAAAAGAGTTCAAAAGAGAGAAAAAAGGTAACAGAGCAGTTTCCACCCTCCAAAGTATCACCTGTGCATTCACTTTCAGCACCTTGGTTCTTCTATTTTTGCCAGAGTTATCCAATTATTACAAGTGAGTTCAGCAGGTCTATCTTCCAGTCTATATGGATAGAGCTGCACAAGGCAGAGTCTATGGGCCACATCATCTTCTGGGGCATCCCTCTTTTGCAGGCATGAGATTAATCCAGGGATAGAAAATGGCTTGCAAATTGCCTGAGAGATGTTCAGGTAAATGAGTAGAGGATCTTTTTGGTGTACAGCAGTATTACAGGACTGCAAAGTGCACTGTAGTTAGCTTAGGAGAAAAAAAAATACATTGCCTGAAAATATTGCTCTCCTTTCACATGTTGCTGGTTTTAGATACAGCAAGTGATATTGATCTACTTGATAAATCATTTGTTCCATTCATACATGCTTGGAAACATTCAATCTATTTATAACCTCTATTGGAGACAGAGGCATCTCAAAATTCTGCTTATTCTAGTTTCCCCAATATTATTAAGGTATTTTTACTCATGATATTAAAAGAACTATTAAAAAAAAAAAGCCCAGAAATAATTTTCTACCAAAAGAGATATATCGAAAAGAACAGTAAGTACAGCCAGTTTCCAAGGTCATTCATGTTTAAAATGAAGTAAGAATATTTTCTTTGATCCAAATTTTGAGATATTTATTTCCCCAGACCTGTACATAGAAGGTGGTTAAGTCTATTTTGATTATGTAGTGCAAATATTGACTTGTTCGAACTTGTTACTTAAAATGTGATACTTGTCTGACATTTCCTTTCTGTTTTGGATTTTATTATAAAGTAAAACATAATTCTTTTCCATTTTTCCTCAAATGTTCTGTGTTGGAGTTAACAGGGGACTTACCATTACAGATTTTAGGAAGTGTCTCTATCTGATTTGCTCCTGTTTCATGAACCCTTTTAATTACTTTTTTCAGAAGGCATGATAAAATACATTGCAGGATATTTGACAATATGACCTTTATGGGCTACAGGATATTTTTTAAATTTCTAATGGCACATTGCCTAAATTAATATGAAAGCTTTTTATCTGTTGTAGAAATTAAGATGTTAAAAGATCAACATAGATTTAATAATTTCATGTGATATAATGGAATTATTGTTTTTAATGAAATAAAGTGTTTTCAGAACTGGATTGCCATCTATACTTTTACTAATATAAAAGTCAAGTTATTGATGAATGAAAAAAATCAAAACCTATGATATTTAGGAACTCAGATTGTTAGTGATTAGTAAATATTAGTTCCCTAAGCACTTTAGATAGACTATCAACAATGGTATTAGATTTCTTCCCCTCGTAATTAGGATAAATTTGAGCTTCCAAATTTTAAAAATTCTCCTTTGTCATACCTGTGCTATATTCAGGGAATGTTAATCCTATATTTTCATTTCATAGATGATTTTCTTCCTCATCAACTAAAGAAAATATAACCCTTAAGCAATGAACTTCAAGAGCTTTAAAACTGCAGACATTATCAGCAGATGAACTGTTACTTAGATAAACGGATTAATATATTTTTTTGCATATATAAACCCAAATAATTGAATTCAGATGTGATATATACATATACACAGTGGGCACCCTCAAATGAGCATTTGATAGGACCATTTTTTGCAGGAGGGTTTACCTGAAGGATCTAAAGGAATAGGAAATACAGGCAACCCAGACATTTCTGCAGAAGGGGTGAAAATTGGATGAAATGTCATGCTGCCTGCCAGAGATAAGGTCTACAAGCTGACCAGAGGCTACAAAGAGTCCTAATGAAAATGGGTCTGCTGATGAGTTTGTATATTGAGATTAAAAAACCAAAAATTATTTTGTTGGCCTGACTCAAAGATGGCTGTGCCAGGTGAAGGACTGAAATACATTATGGTGAGTAGATAATGTGAAGTGATATTTTAACATCCATGGATGAAGATCGAAACATGGAAGACTAAAATAATTTGGAATGTCTTGAAATGTTCCACCAGCAGAAGACAGAGATTATTCAAAGGAGAGACTTACTTGATTATATAAGTACTGGTGTAAGGATCAAGATATAAATTAAATCTAAAGGTGAGTTATTTCAGACACAGAGAGGTCGAGTTCCAAAAAGAATAGCTTTATATTTGGAGCTAAAATATTCTGAAGTTAAAAAAATAGGACTGATGAAAATGAAACCCAAGATGTCTCTGAGTTTTTGTAAGAGATCTGAGATACACTATGAGAAACAAATGCTATTTTTATAAATAATGCAGTATCATTTAATAGTGTTTCTCCTTCTTGCAGCTCATGGTCACCTCTCTTTTGTCCTCATTAATTTAAAGCAGACTCTGGTCCAGGGAAAAAATATCCAATAACATTTCTGTGTCCATACAGCAGGCAACATTTTTTCCACGATGTGCATTTTATTTCGCTGTTTCCATACCAAAATCCTGAGACCAGTTCTCAGGTCCTTCTGGTTTTATTCCTGCTCACAATTTATCTACAGATCACCACATGTCCTCCTTTGACAACCCCTCTCTCGTTGGGATCAAAGGCCCAGGGGTTACACTCTTGATAGACCACTCACTTTTCCCTCAGATTATGTTAGTCATCATTTTCTCTCTTCTTTTTTGCCTTTTGGTGACTGCCCAGCAGGCCAATGTGTATTTCAAAACCCTCTCCCAAGTTTCCATCCTAAGCTCCCCAGCCAGGTGGCTTCACTTCTCCACCTCCTGTTTTTCTGCCTTCACTTCCCCTCATGCTGCCCTAATTCTGGGACCACTCCACTCACATCAAGTCAAAATCATCACTAGTAATTTTTTTACTTTGCTGCTATGAGGTTGTCTAGGAGTCACCAGAAGAGTGAAGAAGATTGCAGATTCCTAACATTTTAGATGCAATTATGAGGAAATCATTGCACATCCTCAAGCTCTGGCACTAGCACACATTGTTAATTCCTGTCTGTCAGCCTGAGCACAAAAGGAAACAGAATCCCAGTCAGAAAAGGTTACATGAATCCAGCTCCCCGACTGAGATGATGCCTTCTCTTATTATTCTACCTGCATCACCCTGCACTGAGCATACAGAAATCAGGATGCTCTTACCCATATCCTGGGTAACTCTGAACATCACCAGTGCCTGCCTGTTCCCAAAGCCATGACCTTCCTGCCTCCACACTTACCCACTTCCATGCTTTGGTGTGTGCTGTCAGACCTGATAAGCAGAAACCCACTGGCTTTGCTTTCCTCTGTCCACTTTCTCCTACTCCCTTATCCATACAGGCTTGTAAATCTGACAGAGAAGTATGGCTCCATGTGAGACTTTGGAAAACATCTTCCTTGGTTTATAAGTCTTCTCATTACGAGGTACACAAAGATACCAACAAAATTCACAGAGGAGAGGGAAAGTAATTGTAATTCTATCAAGACTTCTAATTCAAACTGCTTCAAATGTTAATAGATTTCCAACGCAGCACCAGCTAATCCCACACTGTCAATTTTTGTAGTGGGAGAACCACCTGCCCTGACGTGCTTAATGTGCTTTTTGTAACCGAGCACCTTGAGCCGCGATCTCATCTGTTCTCATTAAGGAAACAAAGTGGAGGTGGGTCAGTCTGTGGATGGGGATCCTCTGGGGACAGCTCCCACCAGGAAATATGTTCAGCTATTACCAAAATCACACTGGAGCAGCCCCTGCCATCCCACTCAGCCCCATGCCCTGCCACGGACTGCCCATGACAGCCAGCACATCTCTGCTTTCCTCTGGCCTCCGTGTCCCCCTCCCCTGCTCAGGGAGCAGCTGTGGCCGTGCTGACTTGCCCCAGGAGGTGACACTGTTCCCTCCGGGTCCGTATTAAACCAACATTGCAGTGAGTGGCAGGAGGCACTCTGCTAATAGAGGTTTTGTCCTGGGGAATGAGAAATAAAACGTCCTCTGACTCGTGGTCATTAAAAATCCCGCAGCGCTTTTCACCGGGCTGGGGTTCAGCGCCGCTCTCCCGATCGTATCCCAACACGGGTAATTGCATTTCACCTGCTTAAATTCTCCTGATGCACCAGCTGAGCTCTCCTGTTCACCTCCCGAGCTGAAATTAGTAGCACCAGCAACACAAAGGTTGCTGCTACACCCTGCCCTGCTGATGGCTGTGTTTTAGCAAAGAGCATCGCTCCCTCCATACAGAGCATCCCAAATCCTTTGCAGGGCATCTTGATGCATGTGAGCGGTGCTACACGTGCACACAAAATAGCCAGTCAATAAGGGGAAAATCGTGCAGTATTAAAGGATTTCAAAAGAAATTAGACTGCTTTCCTCACAAATCATTAGCTCAAGAAAAAAAAAAATCAGAAACACGGCATATAGAAATTAATATCTTGGTCAGGTAAAGAAGTAAACATTTCTCTAATATAACTGAGAGTACAGATATTGATTTCTGAGCAGACAGGGTACTGCAGCCTCTAGCAGTCCTATGATTAAATCACTAGCTTCAGCTCTGGCAGCACTGTTTCCTGCAGTTAAAAAAAAAATTAAAATATATATGCAGAGGATATCTCTAGATCCCCAGAGCTGGAGTAAACTGGCAAAATGTAAATATTTCCCTGAGGGATTCTGATCTAGTGCAAGATTACCTGACTGAAGTTGATCATTTTCGTACTTCTTTGAAGAGGAGGTAGTTTCTGCCTTTCAGACATGATTTGTTAAAGCTCTGAATGGAAATAGGTTAAAAACTGCAACCAGCCTCTATGACAGGGCTTTCTGAGCACTCTGTGGGCAAACAGATTTGGTGTTCTCACAGGTTCTGACCCGAGTCTCCAGGAAGTTAACACCACTCTTTCTTTGCTTTTACTGGACTTAAACCAAGGCTTCCCACTTGGAGGCAGCAGGCACTGCTGAGATACAGTGCTCCTACTGCCAGAAATGGAGGGTTTCATATAACCCAACAGCAGTAGCCACAACTGTGAAAAAGCAAAGGTCTTTTAAACCCTATAACTTATCACAAGAGCAATCTGTGCCATAAGCTGTGAAAGCAGAGATCTGTTTAAAAAAAAAAAAAAGAGAAAACAAAACCAAAAACAAAACACAAAAACCAAAAAAACCACTGAAATTGGTGGGCTGGGTTGATTTAGAGGAAAGCAAAACCTAGAGTTGCCTTGGCAAAGCAAAATTTTATTATTGATCATCATATTTCTCACAGATTCAAGATTCAGTTCAAGGAAGTTTATCATCTTATTTTATCATCCTTTCCCCTTTATCTGATGGAAAAACACAGAAAAATAAAGTTTTGTAAAAAGATTTATTTAAATGGCTCAAATATTTAGTGATATACAAAGGGATATATTTTCTCCACTTTAATTTGAAACAATGAGAAACTAGAACATCAAAGTGATGGAATTTTTTTATATTTAAATTAAATGAGGAACTTAAATGACAAGAATGAAGCACCATTGAAACAGCAGCCCCAAGCAGAATGGTCTGCTAAAAAGGGTTAGACAAGAAATTCTCTAAATATTAATAACAAAAGAGAAGTTACTGGAAATTATGCGTCTTAATTGAACACCATTTATTCCTTATAAATATTTTCTATTTAAGGCCTAATATGCATTAAATATTTATGAAATCTTTATTAAAGGAATTTCACAGTGGTGCAATAACTTTTGAGTTGCTGAAACGATAGGGCAAAGAAGTCCTAAGTTGGCAGATACGATTTCCAGGGAATTAGCAGTTCATAGTGAGTGGGCTCCTCCCAGACCTAAGGACCTAAAAAATTTATGCCCCATGGCCTGGTCACTCCTGACCAGGGGAGGGCTGTGCTGTGGGAACATGGAAAGGATCACAGACGATGCTGCCTGGACCTGCTTGCCTGCGTGATTCCTGCCAAGACACGTTTGGTCACTCCAGGAAACCAAAACCTATTAGTGCAATTATGATGAGCACTGTGCTATAGTAAAACAGGCTGTAGAATAAAAAATGTACACTATAGGGAGCTTGTGCTACATCAAGAGTCTCTTCCGGGCAATAATATTTCATCAGGAAAATATTGCTTGTACCACCTCTCCCTCTTTGCTTCACTTGAGAAGGTAGCTAGAGTTATGAAATGTGTAAACGTGCTTTTATTTTACATCTTTCTCTTTGTTCCTTCCACTTCCCCTTCCTTCCTAACATGTTTTTATATCTCTTCATGACAGTGATACTGTCCCAAAGGGAGCATGTTTTGCTAGTGTTGGTTATTGTTACTATCAATATGTTCAGCAAATCATTCTTTTCTTCAACTCAGGAGTAATTTATCTTTTTTTAAATAATGAAATAAATGTATAGTATTTTTCTTACACAAGCATAATGTAAATTATTTTAATTTTTTCTGAGCTTTAATAATCAACATTTTATTCTGTTTCAAAGCTCATAGAATGATTTGGCTGCTCCTGTAAGCACTTCTTGAGCATCTTTCAAGCAAACGGGAAATCATAGCCAACTGAAGTGGTGGAAAGAATGTCCAATCTGGAGTTTCCAGAAAGATTTTTGCTTATGAACAGAGAGACATAGGCAGAATAATGTGTCTCATCAGTATTTATTAGTGTGTTTTTGCCTTGTAGACTTTGCAGAGAAATAATGCAACAGATCTTAGAAAATGCTTAAATCACTTCTGCTATTGACCTTGTCTTGCTATCATCCATCACAGTGAAAGTTTTCTTTTGATCTACATATCATAGGCTTGTCTTCAATTTTCAGTAATATATTGAGGAAATGAAGGAAACAGAGGAGTAATAGCAAATGTAACAGTATAATTTTCCCCCTTTTGAAATTACCTGAACCACACTTTTCCTTCAAAGCCACAAGCTTTCTGGGCGTCTTTTTTAGAAAATGCCAGAAGATTCATACTCCCAGCTCCAGAAGGCAGGTTTTCTGGCTTTGTGCTGGCCACACAAATGTGAGGGCTGGGTTTTATCCTCACTCAGTGTAAAAGACGGTCTCTAAGTTCCTCACCTGCCTCACGATCATCGCCAAGGATGGAGACTGAAGACTCCAAAAGGACTGGGACTAAAAGCCTAAGACCCCAATACAGGAGTTCTGGCCTGGCTGATGTGGGATGTTTGCTGCCTGCAGGTGCACTCGCTGGACCATTGCATCTCCATGGGAACCCGGTGAAAACAATGGGCACGTCACGATAGACTGGTTTTCGGACTAGTTTCGGGCTGGTCTGTCCTGTATGAGCCCTGTACCGTTCCCTGAGTGGACATTTGCTCTAAGCATCAGAGCACTCCGCCCTGCTCTCAGCGCACCTGCTGATGTTTAGCTCACCTCTTGGCCAACTGCCTGTTGCTTCAGAAAGGACTATAAGAGACCCCTCAAGATGGCCCAAATTTCGAGGCCTCCCCACAGAAGAAGACACGTCTATTGGTCAGCATACACCACGAGGACTTCGTCTCTCCGTTGGTAGCTATACCCCCTCTTCTCTCTCTCTCTCTCTCTCTCCTTCTCTCTTCTTTCTCCCTCTATTGCATATAGTGCCGTGTGCACTTAATAAAGTGTACTGCTGTTGAGAAATTGAAATTGTTGTTGTCCCCTGCTGTGTCTTTTGCACTCTGAGATCACTCGAACCATCACGACTCCCACCTGCATTAGCGGGTCGTGACACTCAGCAATCCCTTTCTCCCGTTGCCCGTAATCCCCGCGATGCGGGATTATGGAATTCGCGCACAGGGCGAGTGGATCCCGGCCGCCTCGCCACCCACAGATGAGGGAGCATTTTGCTGCAGCTATTAGCTTGAAGTGTGTTTTGTCCTGCCTAGTTGACACTGCTCCGTGTGTCAGTTTGAGGAAAGGGGGTGAACCTCACCAGCTCCACTCCGGTCTCTCACAATTTCTCCTCTCAGGAAGAAAGAAGACATTCACTGAATTTAGCTGTTTGTAGCTACCAGTGAAAATACTTTTCCTGACACTGTCAAACTCTTTCTGAAAGCAAAAGCTGCTCTTCTTCTGACCCAAAGAGTCTACATACTTTAGGCAAAACCCACGTTTAGTATTACAGAGTAGAATTTTAAATTTCAACAAACTATTTTTCAGTCCTTAGGCTCTCATCTCCATGGCAACCAGGGACATTTGGGAAAATCTTGAAACTATGGAGTAGACACACACTTTATATTTTATTAATGCAGTGTTTCCTAAAGGAAAGTCCAGGTGACTGTGAGTTCCTTCTTTTCTCTATGCCTAACTTGGCCTTATTTTCTAGTTGTTTTCTTGTTATTGCCCAGCTTTCCTCCAACCTCAGCACAATTCAAACAGAGCCCTCTCACTTTTCCTTCCTTAGATATCTTTCTGTTAGTCTAGTCTCAGATTCAGGAAAACCTTAACTTTTCTCCAGCTGAGTTACACAATTTCTAATATTTTTTCAGCTGTCCCTCCATACAATCTCATGCAGTATAATCTAGATCTTGAAGGCTCTGCAGGCACTTGAGCTGTCCAGAATGAGAGGAGAAATGAGTTTTCATCCAAGCCTTCATTCTTGTGTGTCTCATCTGCTGCAGTTTCCACCCCTGTGGCCTAAATGCCATATGTCTTCACTTCTATCTATTCAAAATTTTCTGCCAAAATAACTGTTTTGGCTCGCAGATTCCTGGCATCAACTCCCTCATTTATCTCAGCAAGCTCCTTTCCGAGTATAAGATATTTTATGGGTTTGCCATTTTATAGCTACTGTCGTCAGCAGTATCAGGGCTGAAGGCTGGATGGTAAAAGTGACTATCTGAATAATGTGAAAGAGAACAGCAGCACCATTTTTTTTTTAATGCATACAACCATATTCATTATTCCTGCTGCTGTTCTGCTCAGAATCAAGATGGAGCTGCAGGTGTTGCTTTTCACCCTTTTCCCTTTTCAGACCTGTGAACACCTCAAAGGTATAAAGCAGATTACATGCTATTGTCCCAGATTAAACTTCCTTTTCTTTTCCAGAATGAACTCCCAGCTTACTCTTCCTTCCTTACTTTGAAATATCAATTACCTCTCATGGTATCTAAATTGGAAGCTCTACAGAACAGAAATGTTTTTCTTTCTATGTTTTTGTAGGATAATTTTGCAGAACATGATGCAGCAGTAAGGTTTTATTCCTTAGGTGTTAATACAAGATAAATAGACATCTCTAACCAAGAGAAAAGGGACATTTGCATCACTTAGGACTTGTGCTAGGGAAATGATGCAGTCAGACTAAAGCAGATCAACAGAGATGGATCCCACAAGATAAAATTTTGGATCATTTATCCTGTTGCTCCCTGGTGTTCCAGAGACCCCAGAACAGCTGTTGGTTTTTAATTGATGTAATTCTTTGAGGGTGAATCTTTTGAGGAAAAAAAATTCTTTTTTTTTTTTCTTCCTCTGTACATTTGATTTCCTTACTGAAGACAAGGAATCATGGCTGGGAACACATATTCTGCTTTTTAACCCATTCATTATACAACAGGTAAAAAAAAGGAAATTAAAAAAAATCACTCAGAGATAAGGAAAATTACAGGAACACTGGATCATAAACATTCTATTTTTTCAAAATATATTACATTCAAACTTATAATGCAGGTCTGCAGTACTGCTTGGGGCTTTCAGTATTAACTGATGTTTCATGTGTTTGCATTAGTTAGCTTTTTTTTTAATAAAGTTTAATATATTTTTGTTAGTGCACCATCAGATAGCTAATAAGGTATAAAAAATGTCATTAGCTTTACCTCAGAAAGATATCTTAACTAGTGAACTATAAAATTCTGAGCTCTTTTAAGCATCACCTGGAGAACTGGGAGGCATCTTGTCTCTCCTTAATTCACGAATCTGAAATTGAATATCCTGCAATACTTGAATAACCAAATAACAAGTGCTGCTTTATGCAGTTAGCTCATAGATATGGTCACTGCCAGAAAGGGCAGGAAAGAAGAAGCAGATGTGAGGAGAAAAGGGAAAATATATTAATGAGATTTCAAATGCAAAGGGAAAAGTCATCATACACTTAAAGTAAGACTATAGACTTGGGGCTTTTTTTATTTCTCCTTTTTAATCTAAAGTCATCTAAAGAAGACTTTATGTAAGGAACTGTGTCCCCTCATTAGATAACTCCAGCCAAGAAATTTGACCTGCACAGATGAACATGTATATCCAAGGAGGCCTCCCAGCAAGCCCATGGGATTCCATATAGGTTTTGCAAGAAGAAAGTTACATGATAACTTAATTAAGTTTTGATTATATTCTGTATAGCTTTATAATTAATACTGTTTATTACATCTCTCTACATATAGGTACATACACAACCACAAGGATAAAGGTTGGTCATTTGCATTGGTTCTTTGTTAAATATTGAAAAAAAATCAAATGTTAAGGGCAAGCACAGCATTATAGTGCTTTGAATACAGCTTATTCTAGGCAGAAGAAACTTGCTCCAAAAAACACCAAGAATCAAGACTCCACTCTGTGCATTCCAACTTAGTCTCCTTTGTTTAATATGAACCACTGTATACAAAGTTATAGGGATAGCCAGTGGATGAACCAGAAATGGCAAGCTAACAAACCTTTAGACACATCTGATATTAAAATATAAAGTAAAAATGTATTTTCAAAACTTTGACCTAGTCTATCTAATTCAAATTTAGTGAAAGATATGGAATAAATTATGCCAGATGGGGATTAATATTTGCTTGAATTTGGCCCTGTATTTCTATATGTACATCTCTGTAATTTACAATGATTCTTTCTTCATTATTTAGGCAAAGACATATCAGAGATGGGGGAAAAAAAGATATATAAATTCTTTTGTCACCTTTACTACAGCAAATCTGTATCATACTTAATAGACCTTACACAAAAATAGTTGTTTCCTCTACTTCTCAAATAAGAGTAGGAATAAAACCAGCTCTTTTATTTTCTCTGTTCTGTAATAATCAATTGCTTTCTTGTCCATTTTAACATTATATTTCAGGCGAAATCTCTATTTATTCTTCATGCTCCTAGCCCATTTTTTGCCATTGCAATTATCTCTCTAAGTACATTATATGTAGAAGTAAAGCATTTGAGGAGTGAATTCTTATGAAGAGATGACACAACACGAAAAAATCATACCTTTATCTGTGAGCAGATCCTCCAGCTACCTCACAGCAGAGCTGTAGAATTCAAAGATAGCAGTGATGTACAACTGGCAACTCAGTTTCACCTTTCCCCTTTCCTTTATGTTTTCGTCAACAGAACCATCAGCAAGGATAAGTAGTTTTTATGAAAATTGAAAAAAACCCCTCCAACCCTACATAATTCATTGGAATAAGATACAAATTAAAAACAAACAAACAAAACAAAACCAACAAACAAAAACAAAAACAAAAGCAAAAAAACAACAAAAAAACCCCCACAAAACAAACAAAAGACCCCCAAAACAAACAAACAAACAAACAAACAAACAAACAAACCAAAAATAAGCCACACAAAAAACCCCAGAAAAACCCACTTTGTCTCTCTGTATATGGATATGGTTAAACAAATTATTCCTACTTCTGCCTTTGGACATAGTCACACATTCTATGCACTCCTTGCTGTCTGGTCATGGACACAAAGTGACTTATAAAGGAGGGATGTATTTAAACTCTGTGACTTCACAGCCCTAGGGTGCATGTCCAAATATATGCAGACAGCCCCAGTTTCACATCTTTTGGCTTTTCTGTTTTCCACAGGTTTACATCACTTGACCATCACAGCTTGATGAACTGCATTTCAGCTTCTTGAATCTCAGATAGGTAAGAACCATCTTTTTTTTATTTCTGGAATCTCAACTTAGTATTTGAATACCTTAAGATCAATGCATTTAGTGTTGATGTTTTTTATCACTCCCAGCTAAAATAAAAGTTCAGCTGAAAAATCCCTTCTGCTGTAAGAAGGGCTGATAGGTGTCTTAATTGAGACACAAAACAAAATGTCTCTATTCTCTGGGGCAGAGACTAGTAGGTTGCCACATCAACAAGGTGGAAAAAGAAGAAATAAAAGCCTTCTGTTCATAAATGATTGTGGGACTCCACTCTTCTGTCTTTGGCAAAAGTATCCTGGAGTGAGTTTGCTGTGTTTGATGATGAGAACTTGGCCATACCATCTGCTTGATGTGTTTGCCAGCTTGATGTGTTTGACTCCAGCCAAACACAGACCTATGCAGGTGAAGAAAATGAGCAACCTGGTTCATCCAGTTACAGTGAGCAGTGCTGCAAAGCCATCTGTTGGTATTTTCTAAAGACCTGGATGTCTGCATCTACCCCTTGACTTGTGTTTTTTTTGCTCACCACAGAGAAAGCATCACCTCTCTTGACCTGCTGGCAATGCTCTGCCTCATGCAGCTCAGGAAGCTGCTGGACTTTGTTGCAAGAGAGCACTGTCAGGACATGGTCAGCTTGGTGCTCACCAGTGACCCCAGGTTGTCTTCTGACCATCTGATTTTCATCCAGCCAACCCTCTGCCTTTCTTTGTGTTTCAGTTTATTCCTGTCCAGGTGTGGCACTTTGAATTTCTTTTTGCTTGGAATTTTCCTCCCACTTCCCTCACAGTCATGCAGTAAACTATTAAATTAATTTTTACCACAAAGAGCTGTGCACAAGTGATGAGCTGAACATAAGAAACAGTATCCCAGCAATGCAGGAGGAAAAAGAAAGAAATTTTGGAACAGCTTTGCCAAACAACAACAAAGAATGTGGTAATGTTACTCAAAACCAGAAACAGAACATTCTTCATTCAGCTTGTAACCTTCTATCATAAAACAATGCATCTGCCAAAGGAATTGCAGGATACAGACCTGCAATATTCCTTTTACTTTGCAAACTTCATCCTTGGAGTATGCTCAGTGTTTTAAAAATGGACACTTATAAAATGTCCACCTCACAAACTAAGTGTTCATTTATATATCACGTGCATTGTAAGCAGAGCTGACAACAGGAGCTGGAAGTGGAATCTGTGAGTCACCTACTGTGGCAGGACCCTCTCTTCAGCAGACTTTAGTTATAAGACTTTTAGCCCCAAGGCTCAACTTTTTTATTTTTTTATTTCTCTTTCCTATGTCACTTAACATATTTCTGCTTCTTCCAAGAAGTAAACTAATTTTGACAAAGGTTTCACCCTGATATGAATGTATTCAAATTATTCTCCAAAAGAATATTCTCCTATTCTGCTGAGTTGCAAGCTTTAGGAATCTCAGTTCACATGTAGCAATGTGTTAGAATTTGGATAATCTCCAGCATTAGATACTGCTCAAAGATATTCCCTGAAATTAATCCTCTTAGACATGATGACTCCTTTGCTACAGAGTCTCAGAAGTGAGAGCAGGGACCATGGCAACACAACAGAGAATGAAACCATTTTCTGGAGTATAACAAAGAAAAACATTTTATCCCAGACATTATCCCTTAAAATAATCTTATAAACTTAAAAAGAGTCCTCCTTCCTGTCTTTGTATCAGAAGTAAGCATATAAAAGATATCTGCAGTCATTAAAGAAGTATTTTTGCCCATTTGCTGTAGTCACTTCACACCTTTGGGCATTTAAGTGTATTCTGGGATAAATCAGAATGAATGTCAGTTGACACCAAGCTCTACAGAGTAAGGTCCATTACAGGAAATAAAGAATCCCATATTGACTTCAGGTACAAAAGCAGAATCATCAACAACTGGTTTATAAGACAGTTATCCATGCAGTAAATATAGAAATGCTGAGCATTGCCAGGTCAACATGAAACTTATCTACACAGGAACATGCAGGGATTTAAAAACAAGAGTAGCAAAACAAAAAAACCCAAACCAAACCTAAAAATAAGATCAACAAAGCATTTGCAGATTCTCTTCTGAATACCTGCACAACATTTATCCTTCAGAAAGTTTCAGTCCTAAATACTCAAAGATTTTGGCCCACGCTGGATTCCAGCAAGCACTGAATTTCTTAAGGGATCACAGCCAGCAAAGAAATCCATTATGGCAGCCAATCCCATTGACAAGCTGTAAGGAGACAAAGAACCACAGCAAATGCAGTATTTGCGCCCTTGAAGACAAGTTCACTAATTTCCTTCGTGATTAGAAGGCAGTAAAAGAGACGAGATAGAATTATAGCTGGATGTTTAAGAGTTGGCACTTTTAGTGTCAGCTGACTTAAAAACAAAAGAATTGGTTACAAATATTCCAAAGGAATCATGCTGAAGTTCTAATGCACATGACTGAAGGAAATGCAAGCAGCAACTTTAATGTAGTTAAAATGCCCATTACCACAACTACATGTAGAGGAGTTTAAATTACAAGCTTCTACCTAAAAAAGTAGAACTGGCCCTCTAAATCACTCCCAGTTCCACACAACACACAGTGACATGGCCAGTATGTCTCAGTATGTTTCCTGGAGATGACTTAAAAGAGACTGCAGCATGTGTTTCAGGAGGCACAAAACCAAAGAGAATATATTTAGAGTGCTCCAAACAGTATTTCCCTCTAAATTCCCTCCCTGCATTTCCCTCTAAAGTCTGTAATGCTCTGCATTAAATACTGGGCTGTTGGTGGCTCAGAGCACCTGGAAAAACGATGGCACATGTCTTAATGTGAACCATTACCTATCAACCAAAGCAACCCCCAAATTTACCAGGTACAAAATACAATTCGTTAGGGAAGGGGCTATATGTTCAAAAAGCAGTGTTAAATTTTCTAAAGAAACAGGAATAGAGAAATTAAAATCAGTAAGAACAAAAGAATCAGACCATTGAAATTTCTTCTCTATTTTGCTGGTTTTTGCATCTTCAGCTTAGTTTTCCCAATAATTGTTTTGCCTGTAAAGCACAATGATTTATTCTGGCTGCCACAGATTAGGAAATTGTTCACTTAGAAGAAAGGGTGGTATCCTGTAAAACACTCTCACAGGATTTCCAGTAACATTTCCACTACATTCAGTGAAGCCATTCCTTGTGTTTTCTTTTCCTTACTTTCTTTTAAGTCATTTTCAGCCCAAGAATTTCCAGGGCAACATAATCTTGAAATTTCATGAAATCATTTAAAAAGAAGTTTCTTGTCAGAACTCCTTTCAAAGTACTACATTTGTGAAGAACAAAACACCGTCTCAATTGAGTCAAGATATGAAGCCAAAAGCAGTTTTCAGCCTCAGGAGAAAGAAGAAAAAAGCACAATAAACAGTGAAATGTAGCAAATAGAAGAAATAGAAGAAATAATGATGAAGAAATCCATCTTAACTTTAATTTATATCCAGCAGCTGTCTCAACATAAATCCACCTAGATACCTAATGCAACAGAAGCATCTGTAAAAGAAAAAAAGTTTTTCCTGAGAAGGGAGACTGAGCTTTTCTGTTAAAAACCTTTCAAATAATGGACAAGCAAGATAAGCAACAACTTCAGTTCAAGCAGCAGAGGAAGTTTTGATCTGTGCTAAAGTCTGAGTTTTGGCTTCTCTATTGTGAGTATGTTGGCACAAGCAAAGACAAGGATCTTTTCTTATGAGAGGCTGTTGAGGTCCTTGAAGGGCATCATGCTGAGCTACCAGCATGGCTGAGCAAGCAGAGCAAGCCTAGGGACTAATTCCTTGTTGGGATCTGCAAATGGGACCTGAGGGCGACCACGGATCACAGACCATTATGTGGATACCAAAACAAATATTCCTATATCTAGGCACTCATTCCAAGGTCCCAATGATTTAGCAAAAAGTAGTGCAGCTCCAAGAACATCATGGACTAAAGCAGCAAAGGGAATTAATATTTCCAAACTCATAGGACTGGTCTAAAATTTCTAGGAACATCCCACATTTCCAGAATTGACCTCTGAGAAATGTTAAATATGGCAGATAAGGGCAGAGAAAATATTTTAGTGATTGAAATTCCCCAGGAAGATCAATATCTAAAAGGTGTACATACGAATGATTTAAAAGGTACAGCCATAAAAATATAACTATTTTTATTTAATAATTATATTAATTAATTTTATAATTTTTATAATATAAAAATTATATTTTTAATTTACAGACTTTACTACAATAAATCTACTTTGTCTGCCAAATAGCAAAGAAGTTATATAGGCTAAAGATCTGAGATTCCAAAGAAATTAAGATGAGCTTCAGTTTTGGCTTGTCTGTGGCCAGAATTTCACTCACTGGGTTGGAATTTCCAGAATGTACTGTAGTGTAACTGCGTCAGGCAGCCACATCTTCCCTTATTTCTTACATTATCATTGATATTTCCACTAAAAGTTTTCCTGAATCAAAGTTTCATCTAACAACATGACCCTTCTTGAGTATGAAATACATCTAAATAAGATGACATATTTAGATGGTAGGTAAATCCTTAATGCCACCACCAACAGCTTCAGAGAAGGGAAAATGTTGTTTTATTCTTAAAAGGAGACCAAAATACCAACTGATAAACTGGTCAAACAGGGCTGGATCACAATTTATTTCTGACCTTTTAAGGTCTTCAGTTCCCAATGATTTTCTGTCATTTCTTCCTAGCTTGAACCCAAGACCTGTCCCAGAGGTGTTTAGCTTTATGTGGCTACTTAACTTTCAACCTCCATTTTCAAGATTTGAAGGTAAGTAACTAATTGTTGCTGAGATACCCTAGGGTTTATCAGCTGTCCATATCTACCAGGCTGGAGAAAGCCCTACACCTGGCAATTTTGTTGTCCTAAAACTCTGCTTGAGACAGAGTTTTATATGATAACTTGGTTAGAGCCTCCTGCTGTCGCTGTTATTATCAAAGGTCAGGATGAGCCCCTGCCTGGTGTTCTGCTAGGCAGCCATCACATCACTTTTATTTTAAACTTACCACTCCATCTTGAAATGAAGCAGAACAGACTCATTTAAAAACCCACCAAATACACACAAGTAGAAACTTCCATATTATTACATTCTTCTAGAAGTTTGACTGGTTGTTATCTGAGAAACATGTTTTGTTCCTGTGTGCCCACCTAGAGCACACACGATGCTGGTAGTGCATGGAAAATTCCTCCACTGATGTTTATGCTGCCAAGTGTTTTATCTCGTATCACTTCGCTTTTTATTTTTCTATATAACATCTGAGCAGCTGACAAAGCACAGATGCTGCAGGAAAGTAAAAAGAACTATTTGAAACGGAATTCTGCATTTTTATGTGCTTTAAAACAGCCATTTATACAGAAGTATTAAACACTGCTAAGAAAAATGCCTCTTTGAAAGACAGGCTGAAGCCCATACAAGTACAGGTGTGTGCAAGGATTACATCAAGATAACAGCAAAAATGCTTCAACAGCATGCCCATAGTTTAGAAAAAGGAAAAAAAAAAAAAAAAGTCACACACCCATCAAGTCTGTTGTTTATCCAAAGCAGTTATTGCCCTTGAGTTACATTTCTAGACCTTATTGAAGAACAAGCGATACATTGTTAACGTTTAGATCAATAAACAATTATTGTTCTTTGTGAGATGCTGAAAGGGGATTTAGAGACTTTACAGGTAAGAGGCAGAATTTACTAGAGGCTGTCAAACAACTGCAACATGTTCTTTCTCCTTCTCTCTTTGTCTTTCTCTGGCAGAGGCCACTGGTCTGATCCCAGCCAGCTCCTTGCCCCGTGGTGTGAATTCCCACGGGATCAGCAGGAGGCTCAGCTCCTTCCAGTGGCAAGTCTGGCTGTGGCAGGGGCTTTGAATGTTTTTTAGATTTTTTTTCTTTTCCTGCAGCTCCCCCAACAGCCACGATTCACCTCAAATATTGCTTCATCAGTTTGTAATGATTTCAGCCTTTAAATAAAATATATAATAATATAATATAATAATAATTATAATATAATATAATATAATATAATATAATATAATATAATATAATAATATATAATAAAAGGATCAACTAACAAGTCTGCTTCCTTGCAAACACATAAATAATGCTGCATAGCAAAGAGCTTCTTCTCAACTGAAAAGCAGAACAAGCCCTCCACTTTCTTTAGAAGTGAAGTAATTAACGCTGCCAGCCACAAGCATTTTGTAAATAATGAATGGCCTGAAATCCCAAACACTATGTCTGTTTCCCTTATGCATCCCCACAAGCTCCCAGTTTCATACTCGCCCTCTTTACAATGGTGTTTGTACCAAAGGCTCCCAGAGTGGGACATTTTAGCCTCTGCTAATAACAAGGTTATCGATCAGCTGGGTTTGCTAACCAGCATAGTGTCATCCTGTTCCTTTCTCATTTTCTCACTTGCTCAAAGAATCTTCTGAAAGCCATCCCCTCCCTCTGCCTTGTTACTGCCTTTACAAGGCTTAGTTTGATCAATTGCATCAGGAATGAAGCTCAGATTCATGTGTGTGGTAGGATCTATAAAAGAGATCATAAATTGTTTCTGAGGGAGCTTAGTAATGATAGTTTGCTAACACCTTCTACTGCTAAATACTCTCTTGTCTGATTTTTAGAGCAGCAAGAACAACTGAATCCCAGAAAACCTTGATAACAGTGTGTCACCAAAACCAGTTATTGTGAACTGAGCAGAATATGAGACTGATGCTTTCTGTAGATCACTGGTGCTATTAAGATAGCAGCCAGTGCCCTCAGACCAGATTCAGCTTCCCCTTGTGGTACATCTCAGGTTGTACTCAGGTGCTCCAGGGCAAGCTCATGCAAACAAATCAGTATCTTGTAAAGATGCAGCAATTTTCACTTGAAACTCTGATATCAAAGTGCAATACAAGCATTAAAAGCCCAGTAAATGGTATGTTGTGTGGATAAAGGAACAGAAGACCAGGAAGCTCATGTTTGGCTGTTGCAAATGATTTTGCAAAAGCCCTGGATAAAAAAACCAAGGAACCCTCAATAATATGACCCCAACCTCTGAACATGGAGTGGAGACTGCTACATACTTCACTGCTAACTAAGAATTATTCACCCTGCATGAGTCTAAATGCATGAATGTGTTATCTCTTATACCCCATTTTGTGAGACTAAACACATTTCCTGTGTGTTGTATATCTGTAGGTAACCTTGGGCTTTTTTTCCCTCAGTTTGTTTCATGGGCAGTGAAGTGTGGAGCTACCAGATCTGCCATATCAATAGTCAATATCTTTCACATAAATGTACATGAAACAGTAAAGAGCAGCACATTCTACCACAAAAACAACAAACCTGTGGTAGGAATTATCTTAATAAATAAATATGGAGCAGAATATCAACAGAATTCCCCCCCCATATGTTTTTAAAATATCACAGGTTAATATCAACTTCCCCATCTCTCTATCACTGTCCTACAACAATCAGATAGACTGACAAGATTAAAAGAAATTAAAAAAACCAATTATGATGGAATAAATTCTACACTAGGGCTTTAGAAGTCTTCCTTGGATCATTTTAGGGGTTCAGAAAAAAACCCAAACAATAAGAACTCAAATGATGCAATTTTTCTAATGGTCATGAGTGCTCCTCATGAAGTCACTGGGACTGACAAGGGAAGTTAAAAAACCAACCCAAACCAAACCAAACCAAACCAAACCAAACCAAACCAAACAAAAAACCCACCCTAAGAGTATTTTTAGATTTGATAAGAGATCTCAGATGTTACTAACACCACACCACAGAGTTCTGTCTGAGCAGGCAACATCTGTTATCACAATACTGAATATTTGAAACAATATTGATGATGCATAGACCTAGAAGAGACCCAATCTTACTCCTTTACTAAACCACACATGCACCAACCTTTTGTAGGGATGTCTTTCCCTAACAAGAATGTATGACAAAATTGGGGATCAAAGAGCAGCTTTCATTCCTCTCCACTTCAATTTGCTCTGAGTCATCAGCTTTCCAATCCACTCCTCTTCCATATCCAGGAAGAGCCAGAGGTATTGTGGAAATATCCTTGTGGTGGATTCAAAGAAAGGAACAAAGACCAAAGAACCTTACCTGAGAAATTCCGAAAAGATTAGTAATCTCAGTAGTGGAGTTGCCCCACACAATTACTCAAATCAACTCAGGATAGCATTATAAAATGAAGCAAGAAAAAAAAAATTAAGACAGAACACAGAGAAGACCTACATAGTATTTTCTGAGGCAGTATGTTTTTACTTCATAATTTATCTATGAATTTTAATTCTTTTCAAAATAATTTATACATTTCTGTAGAAATGCAGAAGATCCTTGCACTTTGTCATCTTATCTTCCCTACTGAAATTTCTCCTTCCTAACAGATCTGCAGTAATCACTTCAGAACACCTTGATAAGTGATAACCTATCCCCCAGACATTAATTCATTTGATATTTTACTATTGAGTTCTAAGATGCTTTTTGAAGCATGAAAACAACACAAATGGGAAAATGATAACTGAGAAGCACATTCAGCTCTTTAGGTTATGACATAGGATTTGTTTCTCAACAGTCACAGGGAAATAGTTTCCAAACAAGTCTGAGACATGCAACATCTCCTGTATACATCAGAAAACAACTGAACTGAAAGAGAGCATTTAGTTTTGGGCAGATTAAAGGGTTCTTTTTCAGATTTTGGTGTGTATTTCACATATGTTGTAAATGTGCCTCGGAGCAAATTTGGAAGTGTATTTCTGCTTCGTGTAGGCAATCCTTTAAAACTTTTAACAGCCTTGCTTGCTGCTGTGACTGCTGTCAAGCATTTGGTTTTCTATCAGCTAAGCAGAGCATCAAGTCAAGTTTCCTTGCTTCACGAGGCTCTGTATCATTTATACTCCATTTAATGTCTTTTCTACTTGTCAATACGATAAGTGGGACGAGAGTGAATGCATGAGAGTGTGTGTCTGACGTTTTTTGCAATGGATAATTCAGAGTATCTTAAACACTTTAGGTGTATCAAGTATAGCTTGACAGGCTGCAACATCGTTTTCTTAACAAAAAGAGAAGTCAGCAACTCAAAGATGCTTCCTTCACTAGTGTAAAAAATTTCTATGACTTCTGAATGGTAAACTTGGTATTTTTGTATGGATGACTTTTGGGAGCATATTCTTCAATGCTTTCCTTTTTCTCCATTTCGAGCAAGCTTAGGAAAGCATGACTGGTTGATTATACTTTATTCACTGCAGGCGTAACCGATGGTACCATTTCCTCCTGCCTAAACAGAATTCCTAGGGCACCAGCTTTGTATTTTCATTTTCAGAAAGAACAACTATTTCAAAATACAGACTTTGAACTTATGATTTCTTTGGGTTGTTATGCTGTCTCACTTAACATGAGAACTGTTAAAAAAAAAATCACTAAATAATTTTTGCACGTTGCTTTAGCATGGAACATTTCCTACAAGTGTCTTTATAATTACCTTATTTTCTAACTTTGGATTGAGACCCTTTCCAGCTGCCACCTGCCTGTGATGTGTCACCAGCAGGGGACACCGGAGGGAGAGCAAAATGCCAGCTCTGCTGAAATCACTGCCATCAGCTTTAACAAGGGTGCAACATAAGGTCGTCTCAAATAGCTGTCACAGCTGCCCTTTTCCTACTCACAGGCACGTGTAAGGGCGTGAACTGTCCTGATAAAAACCCTGCTGCTTCAAATGAGGGTGAGAATGTAACTTTCCGCTAACTTAGCCGAGAAATTCTTTTAGTTGAGGTCTTTGGTTTGCTACTTGTCCTTTTCATTTTCTTGTTTCTCCGACTTCTTCCCTCATAGCGAGGCTCATTGCAACACAAACCTGACACCACTACAGCTGCTAAGAGGCTTGTGATATTTCCTTGTCTCTACAGGGATGAGCTAGGGAAGCTCCAAGGTCATTTCCACGATAAACCTGATCTTTCTCTACTTATCATTAACAGGGCTGATAATTGGTTGTGACAGCGAGGTGTCTGTGATAACCCCTTGCAAGATAAAATGCCCACTGTATATTTCTTGGTGGTGAGACGTCACAAAGATATGCCTACAATGAAGTGTACATTATTAAATTTGCATAATAACTGCTACTATACCTGCTCTCTATTTAGATCAATGTCAGAAATTTAAACAACATCAGTAGGGGCAGAATTCCCAAAAGAATTCCTTATAAATTATGCTCATAGAAAACAGGGGTTGTTCTTCTTCATTGCTGTTGTTCATTTTGAAAGGAAAAATAGGTTTAATTGTTGTTGTGAAAATATTCACTGTTTATAATGCTTATATTTTTCTGACTTGGAAAATTCTGCCTTTCTGTTGGTGGTTGTTTCCATTGCAGGTGAACAGTTGTGGATTCATCAGTAGAACCATCATGCCCTTATTTCATGGAGCAGTGGAGACACACTTCCCTGACCTTAAACTTAAAGAAATGGTACATTTTTCCTTGTGCACTGAGATTAGGCAGGAAGATAACTGAAAAGCATAAAAATGTCTATCAATGCAGTTGAGAAAAGTACTGGAGTAAGATTGAGTTCCCAAGGTTTAGGTCTGTTCTCGTTGCACCTCAAATTGATACAAGTCTTTTCAAAGAAATAAGAACTGCTGCTAGAAAAAGTATTTTTCTCTTTAAGGGCGCAGATAGGAATTCAGATAGATGCTTTGACATTTTCTTAAAAATCAATGGTAGCCTCCCAGACCAGGTTTCTTTACAGTTACACACTGGCAGAAGCCTTCAGAATGGTAGAAATCTAAATCAAGTGACAATATGTTCTATTTTGACTAATACAAATTTTAATGGCAGCCCATGGCAAAAGAAAAATACATAAAATTGTTTTCTACAGATGAATAAAAAGTTCACTTTTCCCCCAGTCTTTCGGGATGTGCACTTGAGCTCTTCATCTGGAATTTCTTTAAAGGAAATTGCAAGATCAAGGGATGTGATTGACCTTGACTTAGGGCAGGCATCTAAAATAAATCAGACTAATCACAGTCTGCTTCTCTCTAGCATCCAAATAGGCAATCAAGGCAACTAGCTAACAGAATTAACTGATGTATTTCAAGCAATTCAAGAGAAAGTAATTTCACTGAGTCTTGGGAGTACAGCCTTTTCAACTCAGTAGTTGTATCAGTCACAGTTTGGGCATTCAAACACATTTCTCAACTTCTTATGCCTGGAAGCATAAGAACCCTGGAAGCATAACCCTGGAAGCAGGCATAAGAAGCCTCAAGCCTCTCCCATACAATATTACTGTGCTGCAAAAAAAAAAAAAAAATAATATTGAGATTAATATCTGACTGTTTTGAGTCCTTCTTACAAGAATGCAAGCAAATTGTGCTGACTGATAAATTGAGTCTGCTGCAAAACATAGAATTTTTCATTGTCACTGAAAAATTAATGGTTATTCCTAACAAATCACTGTTGTTCCTAATTAATCACTGATTTTCAACATCTGCAGGCAACCACTTGGTGAAATAGTCAGCAGCCATACAATGACTCACAGCATCTAAATGTTGGTATATTCTCCCTAACACATAGGACAATAAAATGCTTAGGGTTAGAAGGGACTTTAACATCATCTACTTCCAACCCCTTACCTTCTACCAAGACAGCAGAGTGCTCAAAACTTGCTCTAAGCTTGAAAGTGAGTTTCAGAAGATGAACAAGACTTTTTGGCAGATGGGGATTAGAACTCTGAAAACATTGCAGCAGGATATGTTCCTACATTATGGATACTGTGTCACACTTACTCAGTTGGTTTTTTTTTCCATATTCGTGAATGAATTCTAATTCGTATGAGTTCTCTGTGTCATCTATATTAGCTATTATTTCCTTCTGCATGGTTGTCTGGATCCCACTTTTACAAAATAAAGTGGATATTTGACCTCTGTTTTGTTTCATTGCAAATTTTTGGTTACATTACAGCAATATGTTGGTGGGTCTATTTATTTATTTATCAAAAAATCACCTCCCTGGGAAGCTCTGCCTGCTGATGATGAACTGCAGTTCATCTCTCCAGTACCACAAACTAATGAAGGCACATACTAAAATCTCTCTTCCACTCTCCACATGAGAAATAATTGAGACCAAAAATATAATTGCTCTGAATGTTTAAGGGCCTAAGGTGTGAAAAACTGCCCCCCCAGTCCCAGAGTGCAAACCAATGGCTGACAGGCTCTGCTGGCTGAGCCAGCTTGACCTGAGCTGAAAAGTTTTCTTAGGCCCTGAGACAAGAAATTCTGGATGAAGAAAGGACTGTTTTTCCCTTAAAGCACAAAGTACATTTTTATGACCTTGAACATACCAACAGAAATGCAGACCAACCTGTGCAAATTAAAAAACCGAGGTCCCAATCAAAACATAACACTTCACTGCCCATACTTCTTCCTCTGAGGAGACAATGAGATAACAAGACAGCATCTGACAGATACTCAGTCACATTGTGTGATGTGTAAAGTCCAGCAATAGAAAAGTACAGAAGTAGGGGTGGTGCAAAAAGAGCAAGGCAGATATTTCCAGCTGTTTCTCTAAAATGGACATCCAGGGGGAAAGCGTGAGGAGGGGAAAAGAAATTGCTTGCAGTGAAAAGTTTTGTAAAATTACAGATTTCCTAAAAAAATAAAGAATAATAATGCCTTTTGACCTGCAGTTAACAACGAACAAATGATTATATAACTTGGAAAATGTTATGCTTTTCTTTAGAGGGCATTCTAACATGAAAGACATGGTAAAAGAAGAAGAAAAACCTACAAAATCAAAACAACCTCTCCAGTTTATTTCCAAAATTACTTGCCCTTAAATAAACTTCAGCACAAAAAGGCACTAAAGGTTTTGCAAGCCTCTCTCTCTTGCATTTTTGCTTCTGCAAACTGGACAAGTAAAATTAAGATTTTTTTTCTCCACAACAGGATTTTTCCCCAAATTAAAATTTGTTAATTGTAATCAGCTATGTAAGATGGACACAAGACCAAAGATAAATCAATCTTTGCTAAGAACTATTTTTACATTTCTCTCTCAATCCTGGACAATTACAGACACTTATATTTAAAATATATACAATATTAAGTATATAAAAGAAAGACAAAACCTCAGTACTATTCCAAGTAACGTACAAACATGGAAACAGAAAATGATTACTAAGTTTCTAAATACACAAAAATTTGGTAAATCCAGCAGGCCTTCAGGCTTTTTTATTTTTTTTAATGGAATTTGTGTTATGGAGGTGGAATTATTTCCCTGTCAATAAAAATAATGCTGAAGCCTTCCAACAAAGCTCACTTTTAATCTACATTTGATTTTTTTTTTTTTAAACTGAAATTTGGATTCTGCTCTATCTCTTCCGCAGGAAATATCTCAGTTTACTATGGGGCACCAAGATATACCCCAAATTTCACTTCCCAGGCTGTCCTCCCCAGCTCAGCCCTAGTGTGGAACAATCAAGTCTTCTGGTTCCATAAGTCATGTCAAAGATTAATCACTCCTGATGCTTCAAAAGAACCCCAAAACTGCCTAACTTTTTTTGCTCTTTCAGGGCTTAAGCATTCCAGACTTTTATTCTCTTCTGGACTTGGCAGACTTCCTAGAAAATAAATGGCATTGCCTCATGTAAGACTGAGCTGACCAAGGCAGCAGGAAGGGATTTTTGGCCAGGTGGGATTTTTTGCAAGGGAGGATTCATTAAAGACCATCCTTCCCTTGCCTTGGCTGCTTTCTGCAGTACAGGGAACAGGATTCTGTCCCAAAGGACAAGAGGTTGAACTGAATACACACTTTAGGGGAAGGCAGGCAGAGGAGGAGGGTACAAAGCAAGAGAAATTTCCTTCTCCCTCCCCTTCCTCACGGCCAACAGGAAGAAATTATTTCTGGCAAGAAGAAAGGTCTGCCCTTACTGGAGCGTTTCCAACACGAGTGTTTGCAATGCAGACGAGAACAGTAAAATGCACTGTTTGGAAAGAGACTCCTTTTCCAGGTAAAATAATCTCATTTTTACTGCTAATTTCCAGAGTCATGGTGAACAGTGTGAAATTGCCCATCAATACCCAGTTTTCCTCCCTCATGGTTTATTTTACTGCAACTGCGCTGCAGTTTCATTAACACAATTCTTGTAATACTGAACACAGCATTGTCACAACAGTTTAAGCCTGTGTTAAACAAACACTGAATACTTGTTGGTTCCAAATACAATCCAGCTATTAATTTAAGATGAAAACTCAAAAAGACAAAACACTATAAAGTAATCATATATTTTTTTGAGGCAGGATCCATATTTCTGTTTTGCTGCACCAATAACAAGGATGAAGTTCTCATCTAGACTAAGTGGATCCAAACTCTGCAGCCTTTGGAATATATGACTGTATTTTTTGATTTTTCAAGACAAAATCATTCCTGTTACAAAGTGTCAGCTATGAAATATATGAAGAAAAGGGACATGGCTGCCAGGAATTACAACACAGAGCCAAGTGTCCTGTTTGACTTAACTGCTTTTAATTAGAAATAAGGTGGTGTGAAGTGTCCATGAATTCATAACTTGTAAAGTTAAAAAAGTCAGTTGCTTCTTTAGGGGAGCAGTCTGAATCTTTTCCAGGGGTGTATTTCATATTCATCACAATGCTATGAAGCAGCTGAGCCTAGCAACTTACAGACAGCAGAAATTACTCTCCTCTATATTCAGGTTTTTTTTAAAAAAAATGATTGTCTATATAAATGCTGCTCCTCATTATCATGAGGATGATAGCTATTTTAAAAACAAACCGAAAAATCCCCATGCGGGCATCTTACATGCTTATTTAAAATATTCAGAATGTAAGGTATTAAAGAAATCTCAGTGAGCACCACTAAAATTAAAACAGGAATATTAAATTCCAGATCTAAATGGTTTTGTAAGATATTTTTTTGACACTTCAGTTTTGGCAAAGAAAATATGAATGCCCCTGAAGCACCTTAATTTATGACAACTCATTCATGGAATTAAGCAAAGAATCCCTGGAAGTACCACTCCCATTGGCAGTGATACAGTTTACAATGAAGGCATAAACCAATTTAAAAAGTCTGTACTTTCCCTTGGATGATGAGTATGTATCAGCTTTTTCTTGACCATGCAGCGTGTCAGGAAGCACAACGGCAGCAAAAGAAAATGAAAGGAATCTGTCATGGTGGTTGTAAGTCATGCAAGAGTAAAGCCAGATGGATGTGAGCCAGTCTCTTTGCAATGACCCCTCCTCAGACCCTTCTGCCACCATTGCTGATGTAACTGTATGCTGTCCCAAGATAAATGATTGTCACTGATAAGATGAGATAAATAGACAATCAGCCACCTGATTGAGATTCCTGATTGAAATTCCCTCTACTTTTCTTTTCTTTTTTTTTTTCTTTCTTTTTTTTATTGTTTGGTAACACTGTTTAATCACTGATTGATGGACTGATTTGAAAGCAGGGTCAGTTTCTGTCTTTGCTTGGGGTTATCTTCCTGACAATGTGGGCTCAACCATAGCTGGAAGCACCTGAGATCTTCTGACCTGTATTAAGATTGGAGAGCCTTGCATTCCTGATTCTCATAGCAATGAGATAGCTAGATACAAACAATGCTCATTTTCTGTACAGATAGATACACTTCACCCTCATTATAAAACTATTTTCAAAAGCCAAGCATATTGAATGCTATAACAGCAATGCCAGCTCTCATGGTTTAGTCATGAGGCACACGAGTTTTTTGTTTAAATTTGATGTTCTCATGATCTCAATATTTTTCATGCAAATCTTGTTATTTCTGCATCCTTTCACACTCTAGCTTAAATTGCTTGTCAATTGTATTGCTCTCCTTGAGTGCAGTGCTTCCGAGATTCAGTGGCATGATTTTATACATCTATTTATAACTATTACTTTAGCTTTTTAACTCTTAAAAAAGATGTAATACATCATCCAGAATCTCTTAACTGAGCCAGATGAGTTGGAAGCAATATTTTGGCTTTGTTTTGAGGAACACTAATGCAGAAAGAGTTTAATTATCAGTATTGAAATTAGCCCAACTGCGGGGCTCAGAAGAGCTGGTAAAAGCAAACAGAACAGAGAGACAACACATAGAAAGTTAACAACAGTGTCGTGTTTCAAATGTATCTCACTAGAAAGAGAGGAAAATGCATTTTTTCTTTACCACACCTCGAAGCAGAAGGGTCTCTGGTGCTTAAATTAGCAGCAACTCCTCTTGCTCCTGCTTTTGGAAATTCTCTCTCCCTACCCACCCATCCTGCTGTGTTGGTTCCTTTACTCTGAAACATCACAGTGTTTCATTTCTGTGAGACTAAGATGTTATGCCTAAGTCATGGCAATATTTTTTCCCTCTCTAAGCAAGGGGTCATTAAAGGACTCTAAGAATCAGCCAGTTAACTAGAGCTGACCAGAATGGCTCCAAGAACTCGTTCTCCCAGGAAAGACTGAGAGTCAGCACAATTCTAGATTAACAAAAAATCTCACCAAACGAGAAACAAAAGTTTGATATATCCACACTCATACACGCGGAGTCCCCAACAATAAATCATCCTCTCCACCAGAGAAAAAAAAATATTAGAAGTGCTCTAAATGAATTAAATCATTGATGAAAAAGGGGACAGAGCAAAACTAAAAAGCAGTAAAATTGCTGAGTGTCAACAAGAGGTAAAATATGACTTGTTTACATATGGGCCAGAACAATTATTCCACAGACTGCTTTTAGGCTTGTCTAAGCACATTCTTTGTACAGATAGAGAGAAAGACAAATAGAATATTAAATCAAGGCACATATCATACCCTTGTTTAGGGACAGATTGTCCACTGGATAAGCCTAGCAAAAGTTAAGTATATCGGGAAAAAATCTTTGTCTTTCACTGCAGTTTTTGAAAAAATTGAGGTTAGAAATTGCAAAACTAAAGCAGTCAGAGATCTGCTCTATTTGTTCCTAAGAGGAAGGAAAAGGCTCAAAGTCTGAACACATTTACTTGTTTTGAATGACTTCCATCAAAATGATTTGTTTGGAATAATGGCACCAATGGTCCCTCCTCCATCTTATATGGGCAGGCAAAAAAAAAAAAAGAAAAAAGATTTCTATTGTGGCACACCCAAGGCACACATCCCAGGTTGGGACAGGGCTTTTTCCCCACAAGAAAGGGAGATTTAGATGGAAAAAGCAGAGGGTAACAAAAAAAACCCCAAAAAAACCCCAAACAAACAAAACCAAAAACAACAACAACAAAACACAAAAAAACACACACACACACACAAAAAAAACAACCCCCCCCAAAAAAAAACACACACCACAAAAAAATCAAACCAGGAAAAAGCCTTTTAAGTGTGGGGATATTTGCTCCTTCCACCACTGGAGCCACAAAGGGGTAAGAGGAGTGATGGCCCTGTCTCTCCTTTCCTCAGGCCCCGTTCTTTTTGTCAATGCCAGCAGTGCTAGAAGCCCAAGGTGATGCTGTTCTGGCCTGTGACACCTTTGCTGAGGCCCCTGGATGTGTGGCTCTCCTCTGGCTCTGCTGGAGGAGAAAGGGAGGTGAAAACCCAGCTGCCTTCATCATCCAGGAGAGAAATAGGACAAAAGCAGAGCAATGTAGCGTGACGAGGAAGGGGTGCCTGCTCACTGAGCTGGGACAAAGGCTTGTAGAAATCTGTCAGAAATATCATAAGGAAAAGTATAGAGTTATTACCATTTCTATAGCCCTTAGGATCCTCTGGTGGCAGAACATTTTCAATGATTGTTTCTGTTTGGTGGAATCAATTATCTCCTGATAGATTCTCCTTCCAAGCTTAAGATTGCATTTAAAAACTCATCTGCTTTCTGAATTCTAATTGGATATGTTTTGAACTGTAGATTTTTGGGGTGAATATTTTGCTTATGAATCTCTTTATATTTCAAAGAAGTTGCCAAGCCCATTTACGTGTCTGCATGGTAAAAACTGTTCTACATGCAGTACACAATTTAACTTGGGTGTCTGGTTTATTAAGCATGGTTTGATATGCTATCAAAGTGAGAAGCAAAAAGATAAAGCTGAGAAAAATGAAGATCATTAATGTTTATGTATTTTAAAGTCACACTTGTACCTTGGAAGTTTGATTTATTATTTCAATAGACATTTAGACATGCTAGAAATAGTATTATTATTAATTTTATTTCAGACAACAAAGTTAAAATGGAGGGGGAAAACTGGGCAATAAAGAATAAAATTGCCCTGTTTATTTTTTCATTGTTGAATCCAGCAGTCCTACATGTAGCTGCTATGTGCATAATGCAATTCCTTCTGGAGGATGCTTAAATACTTCATAAAATAAGTATAAATCCCAAATGACGTACTAATGCCTTCCTTACTCAAAGAAATCACTTTGAAAGTTAGTGGGCATTTGTCTGGCTAATTAGAGAGAAAAAACAAACAAACAAACAAACCCCACAAAACAAAACAAAACAAAAAAAACACCACAAAATCAGACCAAACCAACCCAACAAAAAAACCCCAAAAAAACAAAAACCAAAACCAACCAAACAACCAACCAACAAACCCACAAAAAAAACCCCAACAAAAAAAACCAAACCAAACAAACAAACAAACAAAACCCCCAAAAAACCAACAACAAAAATAAAACCCACCAAAACAAAAAAAAACAAAACACCACCACAGCTGATCAGGACCTTATTCTGGATGAGGAGACCAGGCTTTGTGCAGATGTGCTCACAGGAGATGCTGTCACACCAGAGTGAGGTGTGCCTGGCTCTGGCTGAGAGGCAGTTTGGAGCCCAGGTGCAGCTGCAATTGAGGACAAAGCCTTCCCACCATCTTCAAACAAAAAGAAAGATGATTGCCTTTCTCAGCTTCCTCTCTTCAGTGGCTCTGCTGACTCCCAGAGAATAACAAGAGGTACATCTGTGTGTCAGCCTGTGAAGGCCACCTCGGAGCCAAAGTGGATTTAAGTTGAGGCATTCAGAGAGTCTGCTGGTATCATCTGCAAGGAATGCATCATGGGGAACATTCAATCCTTAATTAATGCTGTAGGTGCATTTATTTTACAGCTGCCAAATTTGTGCAAGGATTGAGGTACCTTCAAGTAGGGAGAAGGTAGAAGGGAAAAATTAACACGAAGATGGAAAGCAGGCTTGGGGTTTACAACAGGTGGCTGAGGACACTGTGCAGCTTAATTTTTCCATTTCTGTTGATGCAATTGTCCCCTGGGACACCTGAGCTCATATTTTTCTGTGATGTACTACCAGTAAGTCTTTAAAGAGTTTCAGAAATATCAGTCCTAGCTACAATCACTGTTCTTCTCTGTAATTACAGGCATCAGTCCCAATTCTGCTTCCATGTCTTCTTCCCACTGGCATTTCCACGGTGCTTCCCGTCCCCAGAAAATCCCATCCATCTCAGAGGGCTGCAGCCAGCACTCCAGCCCCTCCAGGGAGCCCCTGCCCTCATGCAGGTGGAATTGATGTAGGCAAATTCATTCCTGTATGGGTCAAGTTCTCCATTATTGTGTGAAGAGCCACTGCCTCTACCTCAGATGCACCACACTCCACCATCATTGCTCTCACACACATACAGGTAGGAGTGCAATACATGGTGCAGTTAGATCAAAAAAATTATTTTTTTGCTGCTTAAACAAAAAACTACATAGTTAAAAGTCATCTTCTTTTGCAAGCTTTTCTTTTTTGTGGTAATAATATTTTTTTCATGCAAATATTAAGCTGTGAAGGGCAGATTATTTGCAAAAAGCTAATATGAATGGGAAAAAACCACAACTAGGCAAATTATTTTACATAAGTTTTCTCTGGAATGGCATGTTGTCTTTCTTCCTAATACCTGTCTACTTGTCTCTCTCATAGAAATCTTTCCACAGTTATAACATTCCATACTTCAGAATGTTATAACCTAAAACAAGAATTGTAGCACTTTATTAAGGGATAGAGTGTAGTCTGGTTTTTTAAGTCTGGGATTTGAAGTGGAAGATCTGTTTCCAATTTCCATAAGTGATGCACTCTTCATAGAACTTCTGAGTGAAGTACACTTTGCAAAATTCTTGTAAACCAATGGCAGTTTTAACTTCAAAAACAAACTGACATTACAGAGAAAAAAAAGAAAAAAAATTGTTGTTTTTTAGGAAGAAAAGAAAATAATGTCTATTTGGAACTCTAACCTGTTTTATTTACCAATCTATAGCTGATTAGCTGCTATGCACATTGTACATTATTTCATCTCAAAATAACCAATAGCATTGATGACACATTTGTTAGCAAACATCTGATGAAGGAAAAATAATAATTCTCTTCATGCAACAAAGCACTACAATATTTCTGACTCGTAATTTTTCATTTAAAATTAATTTTAAATTAAAATGAATTAAAAATTAATTTTAAAATTGAAATTCATTTAAAATTAAAACCCAAAATCAATATTCCAAGCATATCAGAAGGTCAGAAAATATGTTTTGCTATTTGAATGAAACCTTATCCCTGCTGCTTTAGGTACCCAAACCCCTCAGACCCAAGGATGTACCCTCACCACTCACTACCTCCTCTTCATTGCTCAGGACAAAATTGCACCTAAAGGAAATGACAGTGCAGCTGTTTGCCGATTATCAGGTACTCTGGCACATCTCAAGATGAGATGAAAATCTTCCAGTCCGCCTGAATAAGGGTTTTATTATTTCCCAGGCTTTTCCTTTATAACATAATGAGAATAAAAGCTTCTGAGATGCACTGATTTTACCTAAGATGACATAATGCAGAAAAAAAAGCTCCTCTTTCTTCAACAAAGAACCCAAAGATTTCACAAAAAAAAAAACCAACAAAAAAAAACACCAACAACAACAAACCCCAAAAAAACACATGGGGAGAGGATCTAATATTAGACAAAGGAAGCTATTTTCCTTGATCAAAAAAAAACCCCAAAAAACAAAAACCCCAAAAATCTGAGTTTGAGCCTACAACAGATTTTAGGCTTGAAAAATACATATATCTGGTGAGCTGTAGAATCTCTAAGGTTGTTCATTATTGGCATTTAAAGCTACTTTCAAGCAACACCTGGACATGAGAAAGCACCGTGATCAATATTAGGAGTGGTGGGCAGCTTTACAGGAAAAAGAAAAAAGAAAAAGAAAGAAAAAGAAAAAAAAAGAAAAAGAAGAAGAAGAAGAAGAAGAAGAAGAAAAAGAAAAAGAAAAAGAAAAAGAAAAAGAAAAAGAAAAAGAAAAAGAAAAAGAAAAAGAAAAAGAAAAAGAAAAAGAAAAAGAAAAAGAAAAAGAAAAAGAAAAAGAAACCCCAAACCAAACACAACAATTTAAAGCCACAAACTGCATTATCATCAAACCAGTAGCAATATCCTAAGTACCCCAATATATATATTATTAATTCTAGAGCTCTTCTATAGATATCAAATGCTCATTCAGTCTGATTCCAGACACAGTTTCTGTTCTTTAATTATCAAATTTTATTAGCAGCTTTACCACTCATTATTTTAAATAAGCTTTTCTATATGCTCCTCTTTGTCTTGCAGGATTTTTAAGAAATGCTTATACCAACACTTTCTAAAAGTCACAATTTTCCTCTACCAATAATGTGAGTCCCAAGGTGCAGTCATTTGTCTCATGCATTAAATTTGAGGATGAAACACTTTGTTTGCTTTCCCATTTGGATTACTGTTTGAAAAGCCTGAGTGTTCTGCAGTGTAACTGAGACTGTGAAGTCACTGCCAAAACTCAAAGAAGCTGTAAGGTTTTCTATTTTCCATGTAGCCAAAAATACCTGATAAGCCATTTATTCCTATATAGCTGTCATTATGCCCAGGAAGAACTTGCACTGATCTAATTAATATCACTGCTTCCAGATACTGATGCTTAAACAGAGATTAAAAATTCTTAAAGATGAGTATGAATGCTATTTCACAGATGGGAAAAAAATATTTGATTAATTGGTTTGCAGAAGACTGCAAAAAGAAGGAAAGATCAAGTTTATCTGATTCAGATCCCAGTTATTTTTATATTACTATCATATTTTTGCCTGTAAATATATCTATGCCTATGTATTACACACATACATACATCTCTAAGGATCGTTTAAGCTAAAAAAAATGTGTTCCAGAAAAATACTATTCTTAAACCAACTAATACTCACAAATATATCTTGTGCCTCAAACTGTGGGAGTAGCAAGTGTTATTTTGGAATCTAAATCTATGATAGAGTGGCTTAGGTTGGAAGAGACCTTAAAGCTCATCCAACTCCACTCTCCCTGTCATGTACAGGGGCACCTCTAACTAGGCCAGATTGTTCAAAACCCCATCCAAGATGCCAGGCAGTATCAAGTCTTATGAGGAAAAAATAAGCTCATGGCAAAATAAAGAAATGCAGTCCTGTGAGCAAGTACCACACTCCCAACACTCCCCAAGCCTCAGATTCCTGTTGTGAACCTTATATCTAGACTGTACTCTCAAATACAGGTACACAGAGGCACAGCTAGGGAGAACAGAAGGAAAAGGTACAGTCCAATGTTACCTTTTCCAAGTTAGAAAACTGAAGGACATCTTCAGGACGGAGATAAATTCCTCCAGAAGGAAGGAGGGTAGTGCATGTGGCTTTGTACAAATAAACACATACTTCTGCAAGTATATGGAATGTTGGAGGAGCCAGTTTAGTCACATTGGCACAGCCAGTTTGGTATCAGGAATCACCTATTAATTGTTTTCATCCTTTAAATGACAGTAGAAGAGGAGCAGGTTTCTGTGTAACCCACACTGCAAAAAAACCCCAGACTTTCAGAAAACAGAACAAATCTCCAACGTATTTTAGGAGTTAAAAAAACCCCAACAAAACACCAAAAAACCAAAACAACAACCCACCAAAAAAACCCCAAAAAACAAAAACAAACAAACAAAAACAACAAACCAAAAAAACCCACAAAAGTTTTTTTCTAATCCAACCAGAAGATGGGGACAAGCATAATTTGTGCAGTCTGGGGAGGGGTCTGAAGCACATCTCTGATGATGAGCAGCTGAGGTTGTTTAGCCTGGAGAAAAGGAGGCTCAGAGGGGACCTTATAATTCTTTAAACTCCCTGTCAGGAGGTTGTAGTGAGGCAGGATCAGTCTCTTCTCACAGGTAACAACTGATAGGACAGAGGAAATGGCCCCAAATTACAGCAAGGGAAGGTTAGTTTGGAGAGTAGAAGAAAATATTTCACCAAAAGGGTGGTCAGACTGTAGAAAAGGCTACCCAGGGTTTGAGAGATGTGAAGGCGTGTTTCTTGGGACATGGTTTAATGGTGAGCTTGGCAGCATTAGGTTGGTGTTCTTAGAGGACTTTTCCAACCTAAATGATTCCACGATTCTCTCCAAAGCTGTCCATTATCTGTTTCATAGACAGAGTGTAAAAACAAAACAACAAACAAAAAACTAACATCTTACCCATCTAAAAATCTTTGCATATAGAATGAAATCCAGCATATAAGAAATACAGATAAAAAACCCCCAACCAAACAAACAAAACCCCAAACAAACAAACAAACAAAACCTCCAAACAACAAAAATGTTGAGTAGCTCCAGAGGAAAGATTTAATTTCCCATCTATGTGACTGCTGGGCTGATTCATCTTTTACTCTCACATAACTGTTTGTTTGCCCATAGCTTCCAAATATCACTTCATTTATTTGTCAATTCGTCGACTTGGGTCAGATTCAGACATAAATCTGCATCCTATACCCACATTGCTAATATGCTGAAAGGAAAGTAATGAGTGCTGCACTTCCAGATAAGTATAATGAATACAAAACCCCACAAAACAGCTGGATGTGTGTGTACTTGGTGAGGAAAACTAATGCTCTGAGACACAATAATCTTTCCTGTTAGTAACTTATTCCACAAACCTACTGAATTTTGAGTTGTCCTTAAATTTCAGTGTCTTCTCATGTGTAATGTACAGAGAATTTCACACTTGTATTCCAGATGGACATCCAAATCATCTGATATATTTAAGCCATAATTTTGGGTTTCTTAAACAAGCTGTTCCTCACTACAACTTTTTTTTTTTTTTTTTTTTTTTAGCGTTACTTGAGCCTTACAATAAACTCCAGGACATGTTTTCTAAATCCAGAATTTAAGTTGATCTCACAGAATGTTCTTGTAAAACTTAGCACACACAAAATAAATTTATGTACTACCTCCTTTTGTCAATACAAACAAGTATTTTGTACACATAGAAAATCATTAGTCCACACTTTTTAGGGAGATTTTCAGATATCACATCAAAAAGTTACCAGTTTGCTTAATTGCAGCTTGTTCTTCAGTTAATGAATCCTAACCCCTATTACTCCTGTTCATTAAAAGGAGTCAGTATATTCTTCAAGGCACATCTGAAGCAAAAGCTGGCATGTACAGAAATGTAAAATGTACAGAAATACTTGCACTATTTTATTGCAGCCATCACATTTCAGCCCTTTGTGCCTTTCACAAAGTTTTCTGATTTGAGGCTCAAGCTGGAAGACACACCACTGGTGTCTAATTGAAATATCTTTTTTTTTTGGATGATGCAGTCACCCAGACCCTGCCAGCACCAACCAGGAAACCCTCAGAACAATTCTGCTGAGCTGCAGTGTCACAGCACTCATGAGATGCACGGGGAAGGGAGAGGTGTGCCTGGAGACTTCTGTCTTGTTTTACCAAAATGCTTTGATCCAGTGGAGTGGTGAGCTAAAGGAATCATTACTTTCAAATGTGTCTGGCCTTTAAAAAGAGAAGACAGAAGTGTGTGTGGATGGCAAATCTACCCTCTGCCAAACAAAAGAGAGGTTTGAGAGCCATCTACAACGTGTAGTCTGAGGTTCTGGTTTCCATGTTCCCAATTCAACATGAGAGAGTCTCAGACTGTCCCAAAATCTCCTCCTTCTGCCATAACCAGAGCAGTGCACTAGAGAGCTTTGCTCTCTGTGAAGGAGTTCATTTTTGTCCCTGCAGATCTTCAACCCCTTTGCACTCTGGTAGTGTATCTAGTGAACTGGAACCCATAGCAGTTCCAACAGATGCTGCATAGCAGGCCTGAGCAAGAAGCAATGTTTGCAGCCATCAAGGAACTAGAGGAAGGCTAAATACTACACTGGATTAGACTGAAAATTTTAAATAAAAAGTATCAGAGATAAATTATGGGATAAATTGACCATCAGGGGATTAACCAAAAGAAAACCCAACTTTTTTTTCTCTAATTTTGCTTTAAATGGAGAAACAAAGAAGTCCTGATTTGACATTTACTCCTTCACTGAGTCATAAATGTTTTGCACCTTGTACTGAAACCATGCCTTTGTACTCTTTGGAACAAACATGTTTCCCAAAATGGTGCCTGGTGGTTTGTTCCATATATCTCTAAAATACAAAAATTACTCAAGTCCTTACTTCAGCCATATTGGAAATGTCAATCTTTTACATTAGCATTCTATTTTAACACATACTCTCTTTGTCTTTTAAATAAATGCCTCTATTCCTAACATGAATCCAGAGAAAAAGCACAAAAACAGCCAACCATAAAAACACCATCAAGTCATGAATGTCATTGTTCACTTTGCTCCTACACACCCTGCCCCTTAATTTTTCCTCTTGCACCTTACTTAAAGCTCCTTGGGATCAGATCAGACACTGATTTTGTGTTTGTGCTCAGCTTGGCACCATTGGTTTCAATTGCTCATTTTCCACTGATATAATCTTCCACTGGCTGAAAGATCTGTGAACTCAGCATAGCAAAACTCAAAGATGCAATCACTGATCTTCTCCATTGCAACATTTTGCATTTCAGCATCTGGAGACAAGTATTGCCCTTATCCACCCTATGAGTCCTTCACCACAGGGCAAAGAGTCAATGTCACTGCTGCTTTGGTCTTTTGATGTAAGAGGGCTCAGAAAATATTTTTACTACTGCTATATATACATATACATACATACATACATACATACATACATACATACATACATACATATATATATATATATATATATATACACATACATACATACATACATACATACATACATACATACACACATACATACATACACTTTTGAGGACACCAGAGCTGCTGGGTGATCTGGATAGGCCTCAGAGAAAGCACACCATGTATTTAAGCCCTGAACTTACATTAGATTGATATATAAATTCCTGATAGAGGACTTCCTTGGTTGGCATTTTTCAGAAAGGCATCCACAGGCTTTTCTTCCTTTGCTCCTTAACTATCTAGAGTTTTGTTTCAAACACTGCAATGAAAACCTGAATATTCTGTTAGGTGTGCAGAAGTCCACTAGAATCAGGTGACCGCAGTAGCTGCAGAAATAGAAACAGCATTGTGGTACATTGTCTTCTTTCCAGAGATCACTTTGGAAAAGGCACTCATGACAATTTCTAGCATAAACAAAGGCTCTATAAAACAAAAAATAAACCAGAGTTAAATTCTCAGGCAGCAAGATCTGCTGTTGAAGCCTTGTTGTGTACATCACTTACAATCAGGAGGCAAGATTATCAACCTGATCCGTGAATGAGAATGGGAACTGTTCAATCTGATTACATTCCTGTCTTGTGCTGTTAAAAACATCCATTACAGAACAACACCAGAGAGTTTTCATACTGACAAAAAGACTGTAGTGTACAAAGAAGACTTTCCATTATGTCACCTGTACACATTCAGCAACTTTCATAATCTGACCATCATTCTCCAATTCCAGTGTCTTGCCCAATTAACTATTTACATACATTGCCATAGCTGTGCCTAGTGTTTCAAGGACAAATGTTATAGCCCTTAGTGTCCTTGTCTACCCAGACAATCTTGTGCAAAACAGCTATAAAGCATTTTCAGAAGAGAATGGTATATTGCTAGGCTTTCTGGGTAAAATGGCAAGACATAAAGCATTGGAACACCTAGCACAACTTTGTTTTTTTTTCTGCTCTGGAAAACACCAGCAGTTTCCAAGTCAGCAACATACTGATTGGTAACAGAAAACCTGAGCTGGAAGAGAGGCCTCACTGTTTTCATTCAGATTATAAGACTCATTAGAATTCCATATTATGCATTTACATTGATTAGTTATGCACACCTATTGTAGGCAACAAACTTCTTCTAAGTAAGTACTCTGCTAGCACTTACTGACTAAAGAACACTTGAAAAGATTGTCAAGTTGGACAATAAATTATTTTTCTGAGACAAGAAAAAAAAAAAAAAAAAGGAAGATTCCAAAGACAGGAAGAAAAGATCTGAGAGGTAAGTGAGAGAGAGGGAACAAAAGAGTGATGGCAGCTGGAAAAGAGGAGGAAGCAAACAGCAGTCAGGATGAGAACGAGAAGAAGGAACAGGAAAAGCAACTACAGAAATTTCTCACAGTATTAGGACAGCAGCAGTGAAAGAAGGGAAGATTTGTGCATTTGACTTCTAATCTGAAGCCTCATTTTTCCTCAGTGACTCTAGGGGCACCAGAGACTTAAATGTCATGCCCAGAGGAGCTCTGGCATAAAGAAAATGTAAAAATGGTGCACTGCTCCAGAGCCCTGCAAAGTAAGCAGCCATGTAACTACAATGATTCTGCTGACTGAGACACTACTCATTACTCCTAAATAACTAAATAAACAAGTTGTTATATTTTAACAACAAAAGATATTCTATGGATCCAAGAATCTTTTGGTTTTAGAGGGTGTCCCCAAATTACCAGAGCTGTACAAATTACCTGTACACAACTGGTTGAAATATGTTCCTAGGCCAAGTCCTTAAATGACCTCTTCTCTTTTGAGAGAAAAGTAGCATCAGCAAGGCATGATGTTTAAACATCTGCTGCATTCCACATAATTATACTGATGATTTCATGAAAAAACTAGTGTCTTATTCTCCCTCCAAAATTTCTCTTGCCTTTGGCTGATTTGGTCTCTGTTCAGCTGGTGTATGAGCTGGGCCATTACAAAGATCTTTGCTGTGGGGCTCTTCAAAGCACAGCAAAATATTTCTATCTTTATGACAGTTGCTGCTCAAAAAATCATGAGCTTTCTGCAACTCTTTTAAATATAGAATTTTTCCTCCCTAAAAATGATGGCTGAAACTAACTTTTCTCCCTCTCCAATTGACATCTTCGGTTTTCTTTTATAAAGTAATTTTGTTTTACATTTAAATACAGCTTTCTCTAAAGCCAGTTGTAGATTGGGTAGGAAGCCTGCCAATTCAATTTTTCTAGAAACTCAAACTACCAGCAAATATTGCAACAAGAGTAAAAAAACATTGCAGTAAGCATCCATTCTTGTCAGACCAATTCTGCCCTTCCTTTCCCTTTCCCCAGACAATTGCCAGTTTACACTTGACAAGTTTGCAGCAAGAGCAGATACACAATCAGCTGAATATATCATTCTATCACCAGACAAGGAAGGGTAACATACTAAGGACTACCTATGACAACCTAAATATTATTATCTATTATTCTGCTTAGATATTTTACAAATATTTCACTGCAGTTGCTTAGAAGCCAAGAACAATTTGGAGAAGGCTGTGGATATGTGGATACAGGTAGCTAAACAGATCTTCTAGTTTTCTTCTGCAAGTGAATAGTCCACATCAACTACAGAGTAACCAAAAACTCTGCACAAACCACTATCTGATATAGTTTGCCCTGTGAGAACTGAAGAAATTTTCTCAGTGTGTTGTACACGTGTGACATCCCACATCATGCACTTGTGATCTTCATCCTAGTCTCAAAAAGAAAGCTGGGCTATTGCAAGCTGGGCTGCTGTCTAAGCTTAATTTCTCAAACAACTGGATATATCTGATGTTTCTAAAGGCTGAGTTGAAGACAGTGATTGTTATAATGTTGCAAATGTTTCTGAGCTTCAGCTCCAATTTACATTCCACAGGTAACATAAACAGCTCCTCTCCTCTCAATGTTAGTAGCAATTCTGTTTTCAGACAAGACCTCACTCAAGCAAAGCTTTGTGCTTCTGGGGCTGGGAGCTTCATGTGAGATCTTATATTCCTTCGATCAGGTCATGCTGGGGGCACAAATTTGCAGAGCTGTAGTTACAAAGGAAAGTCAAGAAAAGAGGAGATGGATACAGCTCAGGAAACAAAAAGCACAACGAAGAAAACCTATAGACAAGATTAATAGCAGCTTTCTCCTCACAGCCTTGAAAGTATCATTACATGGCAAAACCACACAGTCATGGTATATTTTGTACCAATGCTTTGGAAATAAGAAAAAAAAACAACCTCTAAATACTATAAAAACTATCCTCTCCCCCCCACCCCTTCCCCCAGTTACGGAAATATCTGCAAAACATAAAGTGATAGAAATATTTCCCAGTAATACATACATTAATGGCTAACATCCACAATGCTTGTGTTTATTTTCCTATACCTCTCTTACCACTGCCATCTTTGCTCTACTGGTATTTACCAGTAAGATTTCTTCTATTAAAGAAATATTATTTCTTTAATAATAGGTGCCTTCTATTCATTCTGGCAATGTTGCCACCTCTTTATCCCATCAGATGCTGAGCAGCCACTCCCAATCTCCTCATCCTTTTACTGGCACACTTTGATAGCAGTTGCTCCTGTCTTTACTGATGATAGTAGGAATAGTGCTGTTAGTAAGCTGGCTATGAGTTAAAGAGGCAGAAATAATACCCTTAACACCAGCAGCTTTTTCACTTCCATCCCACCCCAGATCCCTGACATGCAGTATGTAGGGTCACTACATGGACAAGGCCACGATCCCATAAATATAGCAGTGGTTAAACACACAGAGGGAATGCAAGAAACAAAAAAAAAAAAAAATGACAGCTCATTGTCTGGAGGTGACTGCTGGATCTTAGTCTTTCAGGCTGCTCCAGATGGGGAGACTTCTGCCTTTTTGAAGTCACATCACTGCAATGATTCCCCAAATGCATGTCCTTGACAGGCATAGTTTAACAAATTTATTTATCTAGTCCTGAGTGTTTTTATTAATGACTATAGAGAATTGCAAGAGAAACACTCTTTCTTTACCATTGTGCCATGAAAGCAGTGCATTCCAGCTTAAACCACATGGTCACACTGAAGAAAAAGAGCCACACACTGCAAAATCTGTCACCTATTTGGTAGACAGAGTCTGTAAAGTACCCATTGCAAAAAAAAAAAAAAAAAAAAAGTATAAAAAACAACCACAATCTACTCTTTTATGGCTCTTAATCCTTGTTTGAGTTCATTGCTACAGGCCTGTTTCACACTAATGGGGACTCCTACAAATGAGCAGATTCTCTGAATTCAAGAGTAATTAATCTAATGGGACTACTAGTGTTGGTATTAGAGCAGTAGCAATACAAGATTTGCACATAAGCCGTACATTTCCCTGCCATTCTATGAGCTACTTGTTCCCCAATGAAAACTCTTGGTAGTCTGTGTTTATTTTTGTTTTGAAGTACTTCATAATTTGTTTCATTACTGACACAAAAGCTTCCCTAGAAAGCAAAAACATTTGTTTATTTTAATTGACCCTGCCTTGAAATCATCTTAGGGTTTGTTTGTTGGCCAGAAATATTTCAACAATGCGTCTGATTACAAAGCTAGCTGAAAACATGGTTCTGAGAGCTTTTTCTCCAAGGAAACCATTTTTATTTGAAAAAGCGAACTCCCATCCTCCATTTTCCAAGGTCAGTTTCTTTGAAAAATTTATTTGGGCCTCCAAAATTGTTGCTAAAAGCAAGCTGTTTACTTCATGGTGCAGGCAGTAGTTTTCCAATATTAAAGAATTTTATCATTCATGTGGAGAGCACACGTGCCAGCTACAGGTGTGGAAGTGAGACACAAAACAAAACAAAACTCACATCTTACCGAATCAAATCCACCCAATAGACTCATCACCATTAATTGGCTCTGCTGTGCATGTGGCAAGTCAAGCAACGCTGTGCCACTGCTCTGTAAGGGCTGTTTGTGTATTGTGACACACGGAAATACTCTGCTGGAAAGGTAGAAGTCTAAAACAGCAGCAAAGCCCAGTCCCACCAGCCAGGCCTTGTCTGCCTTTGTTAGCATCATGCAACTCTAAGAAGGTCCGACACCTTTCTGTGATGCAGGGAATTAGGACCAAAACGATCCCTCCACGGCCTGACATGGTTTTACACTCTGAAGTACATTGACCCTTTTACATTTGTTTACCATTTGGACCTTTCTAAATTAAGCCCCTGCTATTCTTTTTTTCCTGTGGACAGTAAAGCACAGAAAAAAAGTGTGAACTAGGTACAAACTGATCAAAGATTCATTAAGAGCAAGACAAATAACATATCAAGTTAAATGCACTGTACCATTAGAGGATTTAAACAGCTCCTCCAGTAAATTGTACTTCACCTGCAAAAGTAAGACTTAATAGAACCACCTCCCTAAGAAGTCAGAGCAAGCCAGGTTTTGTACAGCTGATATTTCTGGTATTTGAGACATTTCATACTAATGTAATGCTTTAATGTCTAAAAGAGACAATGCCATTTTAAAGATATAAGAATAGAAAAAAGAAAGGTAAAGAATAAGAAATTTATTTAAGAGAGTCAATAAAGGTCAGAGGTGTTTAATATCATTACTAATCACCACATTATCCATGTAAAATATGCAGAATTAAAGTCACAGTTTATTTTACAGCATATACTAAAGAGCTGCAAAAGCAAGACAAAACTTGCTGCAACACAGTCAGTGGAAATCAGAAAGGAAGGGCTGCTATCCATCATGTTTTTCCTGTTCTAGGAAATGAGAAGCCAGGTGCCAGCATAAGCTTCCTGCACTCTGTATGCAATGATGGGAGCAATCAGGATTCAGAAATTAGAGTTCAATAATTTAAGAAACCAAAAGCAAGACTGTAGGGTCCAAGAAGGATCCCATCATCTGTTTGCTAATGCAAAGTAGAAGATCTATTCAGTAGTGGAGGCACCATCTCAAGACCATTGTTCCAACTCCCTATGCCAATATTTAAGCAGCAAGACTTGGACAGGCCCAGTCCTGGGATATCCCCACCAGACAAACCAACACAGAGCACAAAATCCCCAAGACACCATTATTGAAATGCAATCAAGAAGGTACAAAATACAGTGAAATAAATCTATTTGAAGTGCTGTTCCAGCCCCTTGAAGATTAAATCAGTTTAAATTTGAGAAATTATAATGGGTATATAAGGTCATGGTCAACCATTTATCTAAACCATGTCTGCTTTGAGTGTGGGAGTGGTCCAGAAGAACTCCAAAGGTCCTTCTCATCTAAATTAGTCTATTTATCACCCATTTATGCCTCGTCCAACACTGAAAACAGAGCATCAGATCTGCTCCCTTTTCCTGTGCCATATCTGAACTGAGTCTGCTACATCTGCTGCCCATACTGGTTTAAAGATTCACGTCATCCTTGGGAATTTTTTCACAGGCTTCCTAATTTCCCATCCAAAACTCAAAATGCAGTAAAGTGGGAACTGTAGAACAAAATTTTCACAGACAATTTGAAAAAAAAAAAAAAAAAAAAAAAGTCTTTACAATGCTTAAATCCTGAGTTCCTAAAAAAAAAAAAAAAAAAAAGATGGAAACAGCATTTCTTAATGAGATGGACAACGACAAATTCAATGGACTTTGCATTTATCAGTCAATTATTATGGTATGTCTGAGACTCCCATCACTTGATCTGATTGCTCTTATTTCTATCAATGCAGTTTTTCCTTATAACTTTGTGTGGGAATGACAACAATCTGGAGGCAAGTGGATTTGAAACTGCTTTCCTCCCTGCTAGGACAACCTCAAAAAGAGCCTTGTACTCGTCTATGAAATTTGGCTGTACTGGATTTACCAGCAGGGGATCATACTCCCTAAATTTCCTGTCACTGACTTCTTTGATAATGGGGTGACTGCCAGCATACCCTCATGGTCATGACTGCCCCAGTGTAGCACATTTCCAACAGCTTTTTAGACCCAGGATCCCCACATTCCAGAGGTTCAACCACTCCTTAGTGCACAGGCTGTGCATCTGAGTGGTTGGAATGTACAGAAATGTACATTTCGACCACTCAAATGGTGGAAAGCACAGAAATGTACAGAAATGAAATTTTCTGTGGCCGAGATGCTCTTGTCTCTTCTTGCTCAGAAGTCGAGGTTATTGAGTCAGGTGGAATGCCATTCTAGCATGGCTATCATGCTTCCTGGACTGCAGCAGGTATTGCCACACACCCCTGTGTGTGAGTGTAGGCACTCACATTCCAAACCCTTGGAACTAGCCCAAGACTGCTTTTGCAGTTCTTTAGTATACACTGTAAAAACACTATAGGCCACTTCTGAAAAACATGATTTCTCAAGATGTTAACCTTTAACTTTTCAAATGTAATTCAATCATAGCAAAATATCAGACAGCATGATATTTCACTAGTATAAATAAAAATATTATGAATGAAGGCACAGTTTCTTTTAGGATAAGACTGACAGGAAACAAAACAAAACAAAAAACAAAATAAAACAAACAAAACTTGTGACAGCCATGTGACTCACATTCCTTTGAATGAAATATTGTTAACTGTGTTGATATTGTCATTTCTTTGACAATTAAGGATTCGTCTCAGAGGGACAAAAAACACCACTTAAGTCATCCTAGATTTGCAAAGTTATGAGATCAAGATCAATGAAAGATAAAGAGTTTCTAGTAACATTACTCAGAGTAAAACCATCACACACTTTTACAAAAGCAATGTCCAGAAGGGGATAACAATTGCAGTCAGAGCAGAAGGAAGAAAAAAGAAGAAATCTGACTGAAGTAAGTAAGACATGAGATTTGTGGAGGTATTTTTAAAAGAGGAGGTACTGGAACAGATTGCCAAGAAAAACTGTATATTCTCCATCCCTGGAAGTTTTCAAGTTCAGGCTCAACTGGGCTTTGAGCAACCTCAAGAAGTAGAAGGGGTCCCTGCCCATGGAAATGAGATGATCTTTAATGTGCCTTCCAACCCAAACCTTTCTGTGATTCTATGATTCTCTTACAGCTGCATAATGACCAGTCACTGATAGAATCACTTTGCCCACTTTTCCAATGACAGCAGCAGTTTTGGTGCCAGCAAAGTGTCATGAGGACAAACAGCAAGATGGATGTATAAAATTTCAACCAGAGAACTATAGAAATGTTACTTTTTCCCCCTCAGATGCCCATTAATAAAGTGCACATTGCCATTGCATTCGGTGCTTTAAAATCTCTTTTAAGCATTTATTAGAAATTTAAACCTTTATAATTTAGAAGACTTTTTCAAAAGGGAGTGGCAGAGTGGCAACGTCAGGATGATAGTAAAAGAGTGCACTAACAGTTAAGAGAAAGAGGAATTTTATGTATGTATGGACAAAGCAAAATTGCTTTATCCACATGGACTTCACAACGCATGTCATTGAAGAGTTAGAAACTTTACTAACTATGGAGAAAGAAAAAGAGATATAAAAATAGATATCAGTTGCATCACTGAGGTTGTCAGGGCAAAAAATAAATAAAAATCTATGAACGTTTATTTTCAATTGGTCCAGAACTGGCTTCATTTTGTCACCAGATGTTGCCTCATGTGCTTTTAATCAATATGAAACATTTAACCTGGCTGCACACCCATGTATTTTTCTTCTTCTAAAAAGTTTCTAAAAAAACCAAGACAACATGTTAGATCAAACATCCTTTTTTAAGAACTGGAAACATTAACAGTACTTCTATTGAAGTAAATGAGGAGAGAATAGCAATGAAGAGTGCTAAATCAGTAAAAAAGACCCATTTTTTTCTTTCTTTTTACAAGTAAAATATTAAATGTACAACCAGATCAGGTTGTGCCAAACCCTCCTCAGCTTTAAAACCATGGATCCAGCACACTCCATTTGATACCTGTTGTGTGACATCCTTTTAATCCTGCTGGACTGAGAAATTGCCACTTCTGCTACTCTTAAGCCATCAGAAATGCAGATCTGGGGAGTTCCACAAAGTCCTTGGGAACAGATGTTTTTCTTCTGGTTTATTTCTACTTGGCAATGACCATTTAGAATGAAGCCCTTAGAATATCCCATATTATTTCCAGACCTAAGTTCAGCATCTATTTAGATGAGAATCTCAGGAAAAAGGGGGTTGCCTACAGTGAACAACAAAGTCCAGCTCCCCAGATGAGTGAATGTTATAAATATTAAGTATCATGAATGACATATTAATTTTGCACTGACAAAAGAGAAATAAGGGAAAAACCTGGAAAACACCTGTCAGTTTCCATCCTTGACTATCATACATGTTCTGAGTTATGTTAATTCCACCCCCTGTATTGTGATCATAACAGTCCATACCAACCACATGTGGGGTCAAGCAATACAAGTGGGATGGAAATCCTTAGGAGTCACTATACCTGTTATTTTATTTGTAATGAGAAATATTTGGTTTTCATTGCAATGTCAGGGTTATATCAGGAGCACATCCTCAATAATTCCTTCATTTTGAGCCTTTTCAAACACAGGAGACCTGCATTTAGAATTGTAGTAGTTTCTATGTACTAAATACTGCAAGAATCATAATGGCCTTGGCTCATATTTTGGTAACAAGAGCAAACTTCCTCTAAAGAAAGAACTAATTACTTCTTTTTCAGATTCCAAACTCCCTCCAGGTTGCTTCGTAATGAGATTCAAAAGGCACGCCAGAAGTGAGTTGAAAGCACATTTGGCATTTTTAAATATGCATTCAGATAAACTTGATAAATCTGTTGATACACAGTTATCTATTGCTCTATACAATACCCTGACATGTTACTCTTTACAGAAAATCTGCCACTAAACACCCTGCATTTTTAGTAAAAAAAAAAAAAATGCAAAATGTTCATCAGGGACTAACAATATATGAATGTCGAGAAGATTTTTCTCCACAGCAAAAGAAAAGTAAAATAAAGAGCATAAGTACAAAAGAGAGTTTAAAAAAATCTCAAAAGAAAATGCAAAAGAGGCAATAAGTAATGACTTCTATATTGCGTGGATTGAAGCCTCACCTGTTGTGAGGACATGACAGCATTAAAAGCTAGGTTTAAAAGAGGAAAGAAAGACAAACATTCTTAGAGAAGCATTGAGGCTCTCTTGATTGTATAAATATGTACTTCCATGCTGAAAGCTCTCTTTGTGGCAGTGGCATCTTTATATTCAGCAGGATTGCATCGCCATTCACATCACACAGAGTGTTTTACTAGATTTTGTTCTCATTAGCTCTGTGCAAACAACTGAACTAAGAGTGAGAATGCTGAATCCTATTCTTTCTTGAGCATTGTTTACCAGATCTCTCACTAACTTCCAATCAGTTCCACCTCTGCAATTTTATTGAAGGCAATGAGTTTCCACAGGTATTGTCATATACCATAATTAGAAAGCAGTCTCAGTTCAGTGAGACTTTATTGGCTTGACAAGCCATACAGAGCTTATAAGTGTGTAAGAGGAGAGAGAACATTGCCAGCTCTGTCAGAAATCAAGTAGCATCCACCTAGGAGAAAGTGACTTTTCTGAGCCTGAGCTTTGAACTCCTGTGCTGTCTGTCAATATCTGCAGTGCATGGGAATTAGACAACCTCCCCTCATTTTTGTGATCACTTAGAAGGCTTTATATTTGTGCTTCATGTTTCAGATCCCACCTAAAAGAGATGCAATATAAGTTCTGGTTTCATATTCCTTAAGCATATTTAATTCATGTGGTTGTTTTTTCTTTTTTTTTTTTCCTAAACAAGAGTGTGCATTCTATCCTCTATCACTCTTTTGTTGCTTTGTAATAACCCTTATGAGTAGTAATAACACACACACAAAATTGTTGTTCTGCCTCTTTGTACTTTGGTTAGCAAAGCAGATAATCTCAGCAACCTGCCTGAATGTTTGCTGTTGCACTCCAGTACTCCCCTAATGTCAATGACAAGCCTGGGGCTCTTGGAAGGAAAATTAACATCTCAGTTAGATTGTCTGCAGGGATTTTCTAAGAGCTTCTCAGTACCAGGTGTCTCTTTCCTGTTAAGGAAACTTCCCAGAGAGATCATTCACGAGGCTCTCTGGCAGCCACACTCCCAATGTCACAGACTGTCACTGCTGGGACCAAGGCACCTCCACAGGAGTGGCTCCAGTGACCCAGTGGGGTCCCTGCTGGACTCCCGCACACCCCACCCACAGTCAGACCAGGTTTCCTCACCAGCTCAACCCCAGGATTTCCATAGCAGAGTCTCAGACATCTCATTCCATAAAGCCATTTATCCATGGCACAGTAACACAGAAACAGCCTGAGCTGGTGCCTCCAAGGAGGGACCCTGAGCAAAGGAACCCCTGGGCCTTTACCTCCTCACAGTCCAAGCACACCACAGTCTCCTTCTCCCTGGCCATAAAATCCTGCCCTGTGTCTCAGTGTCCCTCACCTGGCTGTGCCACAGGTCCCTGTGCCCTTTGCTGTGCAAAGGGTGGCAGTTCACAGCCCCTTGTCTCAGGCTCCCACCCAGAGCTACCTCATGTTCTGTTCCCCACACAATGAAGTCCTGCCCTTGCTGTTACAGTTGCCCCACATATTTTTGACTGATTTAGATTCTTCTGGGAATGTGGATTTCATCAACAGTTCCTTGATGAGACTTGGCAATGGCATCATTGTGAAACATGTTGTTACTTAAATCCTCATTTTACTCTTGCTATTGACATATGTCCCCCTGTACCCACTTTCCATATGAAACAAACCCAGATTTAAGTGATTCCAGTCCCATGTTTCTTGGCTTGTTGAATCAACTCCATGAAATATTCTATCATTATCAACATAATGAAATACCATACATAATTACCTCCCAGCTATGTCCTTGGTGTCCCACTGCACTTTTTGCCTCCTAGGCAGCCTTGTGGACAGTTGCCTCCTAAATCCTTTAAGTCACCCAGCCACTCCTTCCCATAGGTACTTCTGACCTTGTAATCAAATGGAAGAACCATCATTTCCTTCCTCACATTTGCCCATTCAGCTCCCTAAAATGAGGTTCCTTTGTCAATTTACTCCTACAGCATCATTGCTCCCATAATTTCTTCTGACTAAAAGAATCTCTTATCAGTGTTTTCACCTTTGTCACCATCTTTGCAACTTCTTTATTTCTGTTTCTCTTTATTTATTTTTTCCTAGCTGCAATAACCTCCAGATGATTAGCTATAGTTAAAGGCCTGTCAAGAGTTGTGTCTTCCTACTGGTACCTGCATTTATTACATTCATTTGCATTCAGCTAAAAATACTTAAACACATATGCATTAAAACCCTGGAGGCTTGCTTTTGAGAAAGCAGGCTATGTCCATACCTCAGATATTATGGCTCTGCATCAAAATATAGGCACAGGGGCCTCCACTAGGTTTCAGAGAACTCTGGATTTCCTAGATTCATACATATTATTATAATACTATAGCCTTTGTCAATGGATGAAGGCGACATTGACTTTCAGTGAGGTAAATTTTATTTTTAGAGCTAGGTAGAGCTGGAATAGTTTCTGGTTCAGTGCTCATGAATTCAAATGCAGGTTCCAAGAGTTACCTCTCTAAAGCCCTAGAAAAGTAATTTTCCTTGTTTGTTTCTTTATGAGACCATTACTCCATTTTTGCACTAAAGGAATTAGGTGTTTTAAAGCATGCCCTTACCATGGAAATTCCTTATTTTGAGAAAATGATGGTGTAACCTCTCTCACCTCTCTCTTCTTCTGCCCCTTCCCCAAAATTTCCGAACCCCATATGCCATCAAAATGCAGGAGAAAAGTGAATGGGTGTGCAGAGATTTACCAGTCTGCCAAAACAGAAGAATAGTAGTCTGTCAAAACAGAAGTCAAGAAGGAAACAGTTGAGCAGGTAATTAAAAAATACCCTTATAGTAAAACAAAACAAAACAAAACAACGGTCAAAAATTCACAGTCATGAATAATTCAAGGAAAACCCCTAAATTCTCCCTTTCCATAGGGAATATATACATGAACCTTTAAAAAAAAAATCAAAAAATATTTGCTACAAATCCACCTCATCAGGAACAACAAAAAGGATACTTCATTAATAACATAAGTCAAGAAAAAAAAACCAAAACAACCTCCTTCCTTCACCTCCTTCCACTTGCAGGTTTCCTGATACATCCAGCTGCCAATCCACTCTGAACACCCAGAGCTGTGGGACCTCCTGCATCCCAGGAAGCAAGTGAAACCTGGCAGCTCAGAGACTGATACAACCCTTTCCCACTTCAGCATCTGCTGCCAGTCATATCATTACAGGCATGTGAGGAATGGAAAGTATCAGCTCAGTTTGCCCCTTGGAGGTATAGATAAAGCATTTTAAAAGTTCTCTATAAGAAAGTGTTTTCTCACAATAATATTTCAAATGCTGTTAAAAGTTTTTTTTTCTAATTAAACTGAATGCAGTTTTAAAAAGTTATTTTTCTTCTTTAAAAATAAGAAAAGTAATACTTGGTCAAATTCATAAAAGAAATGAACAAAGAAGTGGTGTTTCTTTCATGAAATGACAGAAAGTTGATACTGTTCCTCTAGGTCTTCACTTTTTCTTTTTTTCTTTCCTTCAAAGTGGGTTGAGATGCAAAAATAACAAAAAAATTTTGTAAGATGAAAACCAGAGGAAACTCTTTCCACAAAGATCTAGTAATTTCCTACCATCTTCCCACTCGAGAACCTGAACCTTGTTTTATATATAACTTTTATGTCCTCAAAATTCCTTTTTCTCCTTATAAAAGTCAATCACTTCTCTAATGTAAAATATACTTAGGTACAGCAGATTGTTGTATCAAGTAACACTGAGTAAGCCAATATATTAAGATGGTTAGCTAGAATTTTCTGCTGAAATGTACAGAAAAAATAATATTGGAAACCTGAAAACCCTTAGATACGTATCCTGAAATCCCATATTTCAGAGTAATTCAGATCTGGGATTTTAACTTTTCATCCCTCATTAAGCTTCCTGTGTATTGAAAGATGACCCGTTCTTCACCTACCCTGGGAACAATTATGCACATGCTAAAGTTAATATGCTGTAAGTAATCATTGCAGTGACCCTTAGTGCATATAAAATTAAGTAGGCATGTATATCCCAGCAAGTTTTAGGCCACAGTTTATTTTATCACACAATTTCTTTTACAGTCACTTTGTTTAGATTGGCAATGAGGAAGGGTAAGAGGGGCCTTTGTAAAAGCTTGGAGAAATTAGAGTTGTTGTAGAGAATAGGTATTTTAATTTGCATTCCTGACACATAAGTTCTTCCACTAAAAGTGCTTGTGCTGCAGAGCATCATAGAAATTAGAAACTAGAAACATTTCTAATTAGAAAAAAATATTAGAAATTAGAGAACAACAAATTGTGTGAGTCACCAGCATGGCCTGGCTCTTTCTACAACATCTAGGGAAACAACAATTATTAAGGTTTCTTTGATTTCCAAATAAATTGTCATCATGGCTAAAATGCTGCACTAAGAAGTGTCTCAGGCCATTTCTTCATGAAAAGAATCCTCCAGGCTAAGCCCTTTGTGCTTTATCAGGAACTCACCCAATTCTGTCAGTCTCTGAAAACATAGGGATCTCCTTGCATGAAACTCATTGCACACAGACTGAGCAGGACCTTTGGAAGAAAAATGGTTCTGTCTCTCTTTGTAACTTCACCAGAAAAAGACCTGAAGGCTTGGCTTCAAATTCCTGAGATAGATGGCTGCAAAGAGACCAGCTTGCAGCTTTCTGGTTTTGTGAATACTTGGAAGCTTGGATCCAGCCAGAAGGGAGATTCATCACAGGGAAGTCTATGATGCTCTGCAGCACAAACACTTTTAGTGGAAGAACTTATGTGTCAGGAATGCAAATTAAAACACCTATTCTCTACAACAGCTCTCAGGTAACAAGAAATAGTGTTATAAAGAAAAAATATGTGACAAAGAAAAAGAGCAAGAAATGTCTCCCAGAAACTTTTGTAAAGAAGAAATAGCACTGTTCTCCACTCACTGAAAGATATTATGGTGACTGGAGAGACTGAGAGAGACAATAAGGGACCAAAAGGGAGATAAAAGAAGCAATGCAAAGGAGTTACAAACTTAGTTTTCCAGTTTTGAAAGGCATTGAAGTCTGGCCCTTTTGGCTTATTTGCAAAGCATGTAGCAAACACAACAAAACAGGGTGGAAATTCAGCTGAGACTCACTGATAATGCAGATTGCACAAGGACTTGATCTTCTTGAAACAGCAAGGGAAAAAGCAACACTTCTATGAAAACAGGTAGCTTTGCATCTGTGTCATTTTACTTAAGTATCCATTCAAGTCTTCCATAAACTTGTGCAAACAGAATAGACAGTGTAAAAGAAATAACAGACATCAGAATTGAGTGTCAGCTCTTGAAATGAAGAAAATTCTTAAAATCACGGTTCATTGAAAGCAAGACTCTCAAAGGCTTCTTAAAGACTCAAGTATGTCTTCCTTACAGTCCAATCAGAAAAAAAGAAAATACAGGTCTTCTCCATTTTCCTCTTATTTACCCTTTAGAAGTAAGAAAATTTGCCTCTCTTTCACCAAACAGGAGGGTGGAATTGTTGTATTTTTGCATGACCAAAGTATGGGTCCTAGAAATCCCCAGGCTCTGTAAGAAGCCTCAGTGATAGGGGCATTCCAGATCACCCCCTCACAGTTCCTTGCTATGAGCCTCCCTCCAAAGTTACCTGTGCCTTGCTTTTTAGCAACATATATTTCTGTGCCTAACAGGTCTGGCCTCCCCACCTTAGGATCGTCACCTTCCTGTCTTCTTCATTTTCCCCAAGGCAAGTCCCTTTTTACAGGAAGTAAATAGTTAATGATCCTTCCCTGTCTTCTCCTCACAGCCTCCTTTGTCATCCAAAGGCTTGGAAGCATCTCCTACATGTGGCAGCAGCTAAGTATGGTCTAATTTAATGTGTGAATTTCAGCTCATTCTTATTCAACAACAGCATTCGAGCATATGTGAGCAATTCAGCTTGTGGGTAGGTTCTCCTCAAGTCAGCGGGGTTGCAAACACAACTTTTATGTCTTGCTGGATGATATTTACTTCAGAGTGATCTCCTTAGTGCCTGGCCACTGTGTGAGCAACAGGAATCAGTTCAGTTCTGAGCAGCCATTTCCTGAACAAATTGAGCAGGGGACTACATGTATATGCATATATGCCTGTGCAGGCACATGCATAGATATAGATATAGGTATATTTGGGATGCATATACATCCCACACACATTGCTTTTGACAAGATATGAACTGTGTAGCTCTTCTTCCAAAGTCCCAGGGAGTTTTATATTAAGATATCATCACACTGACTTGGATGGAAAAAAATGCCACCAAAAGCTTTCAAAGTCTAGCCTGATTCACCAGGTTTGTTTCAATGGCTTTGGCCTCAAACATAAGGTCTTGATTTGGACACTGACAGACTTTCTGATAGACACCTGATATGGACACTGATAGACTTTCCCTACTTTACAGTCCGGTTCCTCCCAAGCGAGTTGTTGTTGTCCTTCGAGTATCTCTACCAGCTAGACTTTGTTCTCCTGTCAGGGCCAAGAGCCTGCTATCTCCAGACTTGGCTGGCAGCCTGACTGACTCCTGCTGCTGCCTGGGAGCCTTCAGGCAGCCCGTGCTCACCAGCTGCCTGCACTGCCTGCCAAAGCCCACGAGGGAACCACGAGCCACTGGCCACCTGGCACGGGAGCCTGGGCTGCCTGCCACCCCCTGCCCAAGCCCAGTGACCCACCATGCCTCAGAGAGCTGCCATAAGATCTGGTGTACCAGAGCTTCATCTCCCAAAGCCTGCCCAAGCCCTGCTCTCCCTTCAGCCTGTCCCTGAGACCTTGGACAACCCTGTGCCAGCAGCCACTGCTGCTCTTGTTGCAGCAAACCCTGGCAGCTGCTGGGTACTGTGGAGTGGCAGCCCATGTCCCTTCCAAGCAGCTCTCCCACCTGCCCTTCTCCTCCAGCAATTGCTGAGCTATTCCTGCTCACCTCTCCCTCCCCCTGGGTCTCAGCCTGCATGCTGGGTTAGAGGCAGTGACCCTCAGGTCCTACACACCTTGTCCATTCCATCTCCCTGGTTTCTCTCTCAGGGATAAGGCAATGGCTATTGCTGCTACTTTTGCTGGGATGGATGAAAACCTCCACCTCCCACAACTGCTGCATTCTTCTTCTGCTTTCTTGCCCCAGAAATGCCACATATCCCAGGTATTTAGTCCATTCCTTCACATGCTTTGGGCACTTAGAACATAAAGGAAAGGCCAATCTGTCAAAGCAAGGGCAATCACTGCTATTGCTCTGTGACATTTGTAGCTTGAACCTTTGCCACCTTGCCAGAAATACTCAAACAGCTTCTATAATAGCAAGAAAGAAAATTTGAAAAGTTTTAAATCTGTTCTACATGACTAGTCATGGCACCAGCATTATTTATTCTAATCAACTGTACCTGTATTTAGTGTCATGCAGAAATAGAGTCTGCATATTGAAATGCTTGGGGTGTTCTCTTGTTTCCTAGACAGTGCAGGAAAGTGCTACAGTAGTAACAGTAACAATTCCTCCTTTCTAAAGAGAAGATGTTTCTAATTCTAGATGCTCTGGGATCCAGATTCACCAGATTTATGTATGCCCACATTCCCTGGGAGACGAGCATTTCCCACTGTTCCCATGGTGTGAGTTGTCTGTGCAGGCTTCTGCAAACTTGTACCTCGTGCCTCATCCCTGAGACCCTGCAATGGAGATCTAGAAGGAAGGGTTTGCACTCAGCTGTTAACATTGCTTCTCAAATTTTTAACCTGAAGCAAATGTTTAACGAAATATGAAAGGGATGCAAGAGCAGAGGTTAATGCAAAATTAATTTGCCAAAAGAGGATCAGGGATGCCAGGCTCAACTATGAGACTAGCCATGAAAAAGGTAATTTCAAAATAAGAAATAACTAAGACAGGAGAAAGAGGTGTGTAGAGGAAGGAGGAAATAAGGTAAGAAACAAATAAAGGGAGAGGCATATTTGTCCTGAGTAGTCTTTATCTGTTTCTATTATTTCTCATGCTCTTGAGTTCTAAGCCAAGATCAATTGGGATTAATCAGTTGTATAGAAAACACTGAGATCTCATTGCAGGCTTTTAGAGTTTAAATTTGTTTATTGAGCACAATTTGGTTAGCATCAGGTGCTGAAGTTACAGACACCAACACTAGCATAGAAATTACTTTATTTAGCTCTCAGTTGGAAGTTTCTATAGCAACTGGGTCCTATAACAGAAAGCTGAGTTTCTGGCACACGAATACTGCTGCTGCTAGAGATTGTTAATACTGTATTTTTGGAGCACTCAGCTGTTCCTTAATTCTTTCTAAGCCCCAGCCCCCTTTTTCTGAGGTCCTTCTTCAGCATAAATCTGCCTGCTTAGTCATACTTGCAATTGTACCTTTTGCTCCTAACCTTCCTTCTTTGGTTGCAATAGAAACTTTTCATTTCAGTCCAGATTCAGCTTCTTTAGAAGGGAAGCAAAGTACCCTGTCCTGCATTCTTCTGCTGGGCAGAGCTGGAGGGAAAGGACCAGGATGCTGAAGTTGTCAGGAGTGTGCAGACAAGGATGCCTCTCCTCGACCTACTACTGCTTGTGTAATTTATACTTAGGGCAAATTCTGTGGATGTAACTCATGTCCCAAATTCAGCACACAATCACAACTTAACCTGAAACCAGCTTGTGCTTTTAGGTAGGGTCAGAGTAAAGCTGTGACATTTGGCTTGCAAAGATTAGGGACGTTGCAGTTCCTCTGTCTTGGAAACTCATGGCTGAGTACCACCCTCAGTTATTGAATTCTGATTGTCAAACTCCTTGATGCACTTTCTGTGTTATCCCTACATTACTGAGCTGTGCTTAAAAGCTGTGAGAGTACTCCATACAGAGAATTTCATTACTGCAGAGTGAGCAGATGTTTCTTTTACCTGTAAGACATCTTTATTTATACATCTTTCACAACTGCAAATCAATAGCCTTTCTTAGCTACTAGATTTATTTTGAGGGGACACACTCAAACATTTGCATGAGGTGTTGGATGGAGATGTAAAACATTGTTAGGAACAGAAGTAGGTGTTTGGTTGGCTCAGCAGCTAACAGTCATTTTGCTATTCCTTTCTTGGTGTGTGGGTTGTGTTTTGGGGTTTGTTTTTGTATTGGGTTTTTTTTTAATTGCTTCTCATGTTGTCATTTATGGACAAAACAATGGCAGTTTGAATCATTAGACGTTTATACTCTCTAGTACAGTTTTTAACTTGTGTGGTTTAATTCCCTCTACATCAAAGAGAAATATGTTTTCTGCATAAAACCCTCTGGAGATGTCCCTTATGCTGTCCTGGAGACCTCTGTCCCATGAAGAAAAGTATCAGCTATCTCAAAGCCACAGAAAACAAAATCTCTTGGCAATGAAATGCAAATTTAAATTTGGTGACTCAGGCACAACATAGAACATATATTTTAAATAACAACAGCTTCAAGTATCCCTAGGCAGGTGGCCACCACAATTAATTCTTGTGCCTCTTCACACATGGCAGAGCCTCACTTTAAACTCAGGCAGCAGCTCCAAGAGGGCAGAGAAAGTGAACACTGCAGGATGACCTGGCTGTGCACTTTAGGAGAGCCGTAAGAGCACTGAGGGTTGTGTGGGCTTTGGGGTTTTATTTTTGCAGGAGGAAGGAATACAACAAACCTGCAGTTAACTAGTACCAGGTCTAGCCCTGATCTGTGTTGGGGAAGTGCAAGTGGCTGGGATATTGGCTTTTTGCTTCTGTAATCTTTCCAAGGCTCTTCACTTTGGCTGTCTCTTATCATTCCTAATAGGGGCTTTTGCTTTTCCATCTGACCTTAATAAAACAGGATCATCCTTGCTAAGGTTTATAGGATCGCTATTTTAAGTGGTGGCAATTTGAGAATACCTGTGTGAAGAAGTGTTTTCCTTTCCCAGAACCCTGATTTTTTTCTACCCAGTCCTGGGATGCTTTCCCTGTTCTAGAATGTTGATCTGAGGCCATGTGTAGGATGCTGCAGCCTGTCAGAAGTGTCCCATCAATCCAGGCACATTCTGTCTCTGGCAGCTGTGGTCATTTCATGCCCCTTGCAGATCTCTTCCAGGCAATTTACATCTTGTTCTCTAAATTCTTGACATCTCACTGCTGAGTTGCTGGGAGGGCCTGTTTTGGAAAAGGAAATTAGAACCCCAGAGAAACCTGTGTTTCCACACAGTGCTGAAGGCATGCAGAGTCTCTGGGAGACTGGTGGGAAGATTAAAATGCTGGAATCTGTTGCCTTAGAATCATTCTTCTTGTCTCCAGTGAGTCATCCAGCATCACACACAGTCTCAGCATGACCTTCTGCTGCTCCTTCTACTACACAAATCCAGTAGAGGATGTGCTGCCACCATTTTTTGGCAAAACACTTCTCCCTGCAGCACTAGAGGTTTTCATTTTCTTCTGTTTCACTGTCCCAGGTTTCTGGCTTCTCTCTTAACAACCTTTGAAGACTTTTTTTTTCTTCAAAATGGCAGCTGCAAAGGTCATCTCTTTTTCTGTTTCTTGCTTGCTTGGAAACAGGAATTGTGCTTTAGAATAGAGATGCAAGGCATCTTTCCAGAGCATGAAAATCCAGTAACTTAACACACTGTCTCCAGCCTGCAAAAAAAAGAAAACAAACAACTGACCAAGAAAGAATGAAAAAAAAAAACAAACAAAACCAAACAAAACCAAAATCAAAACCAAACCAAACCAAACCAAAACCACCACCCAAAAAATTAAACAGAAGAAAATGATGAGACTATGTACTGATTTAACTTTTCTCTACACTGGCTTTTTTCTCCTTAAACATAAATAGGTATGTTAACTATATTTTTAGTTTTCTATGCTAGATGTAGTTATTGCAATTATATTTTAAAAATTAGAGGACGTTCTCTTTAGAAGAGAAAGAAAGAAATAGTTATTGAAAAGCTTTAGCAGTTTTTTTTGATTTACATTATTTATCTTCATTAATCCATATTGATTATTTTTTTGCTCATTTCAGGTCATGCTATGAAACATGCAGTTTACCACATAATGTACATTATGTAGGAAAAAAAAAAAGGAGTAATTTACTAGATGTGTTAATTCCTTCATGCAAGCCCACTAGGAAAACACTTCAGTGATAGATCAAAGGTGCATATTTTATGACACTTTCCAAGAAAAATCATCAGTGAAACATTGTGAGGTAAAGAGTTTGCTTTGTCTTAGGCTGTATCTTAGGATACTGTGTGGCTTTGCTTAGAGTAGATAACTTCCAGCATTGTTGTCATATTGTGCACACAAATGCACTGTGGTTCTGGTTATTATCAGTCTTCTTATATTAGGAAAAAACAGCAATTCTTAATGTTTAAAATAACAATTTAGCTCAAAAATTATGATAAAGACAAACACCGGAGTTAATTTCTTCTGAAAGATGCCACATTTTATTTATGAGAAGAGGTAGAATCTGGTTTTTGCAGCTGCAAATTTTATGCAAAAACTTAACTGTGAGCATGTCACTTGATGGGAACGTAATGCCACTCATCCAAATGAAAAAAAAAAACAACAAAACCAAACAAAAACTTCAAAACTATAAGAAGAATGCTTAAAAATGTCATAAAAATTCTCTAAAAGGAGAAGTTGAGGCATAGAGAGATTATACTACGTATTTTCAATAAAAACACAATTTTTTCCAAAATTAAATTATGTGCATTAAAAAAAAAAAAAAGTTGTAATTGTTATGGTGTAACTTCACCAAAACTAAACTAAAACTAAACCAATCTTAATTTTCACATTAATATTTATACAGAAATTATCTTTGTAATGTGTGTTACATTTTGGGACACTGGGGTAGTGGACTGAGTTCAGTTTGGCTCATTAAAAAAAAAAAAGCCTTTTTTTCTAGTTCCCTAATATTCTCAGCTGTATTTATCAGTTAAGAAAACCAACAACCTCAGCTGATTCTAGATCATGAGCACACAAATTTCAAAGAAATAAATACATAAAATAAAGATTTACAATGGCACTAAGAAAATATAAACCAGAAATAAAACCTGAATGTGGGAACAACAATTCTACATTGAGTTGGAAATTAGTGAAGGCAAGGTCCATCATTGACAAAATTAGAGTAGAAGAAGATATTTTGTTGAAAGGTCCAAAAAATACAAAATTATCAAAGTCTACTGATGACCATTGTCCTGCTTTAAGCATTCTAAAATGCTGCTTGGAATTAAACTGACTCCATGCCACTTTCAACACTCTTTCTGAGTATTTTCCGTATTTAGTGGAATTACTGACAGCTAAAATATTTTGGAATTGTCCAATTTAGGCAAATCCTGTGCTGAAGATGTTGACCTTTTGAAAATTGATTCCTTTTGCACACTGAGTTTTACTTCCCCTATCTTGTTTTTCCTTTAGCAATTATTCATCTTTTATGGCTTCCTACAGCTAAAAGCCTCAGCAACAGGAACATTTATTCAGAATCAGAATGGAAGATCTGGTACTTTTCTGTACATTAAAGGAAAAGAAAGTTCAATTTTCCTTCTGAAAAGCACAAGAAAGGCCATTACACAAGATGTAAAGACAGAGAGAAAAAGGGGCTGAATTCCCAAAATATTTGATGGCAGAAGTAATAATAGCAATGAATGAGGCCACATAAATGATTCATGAGACTCATTTTTTTCCTATTGTTACTAAAAAGAGGCTCATTATTGCTCAGAAAAAAAAATGCTTTGTTGGTGATGTAAAAAGAAATCAGTATTTGCTATCAATTACTTTCATTAACACTGGGCCTTTGTACACAGTTTTAGAAATATATTTTATAACAATATAATTTTGTAATTTCATCCCTACCGTGCTTTGAGCCTTCTGAGGCTCACAAATCTCTTTAATACCCCCACTCTTGCTGATAATAAAAAGTCTTGTGGGTGTAGTAACAGCTAAAAATACAATAGTAAATGATTCATATATTACCATTTCAGAGGTCAAAATGGGTAACAGAGACCACAAGCACATAAAACAAACATCCTAGTGTAAAACAGAGGCAAGTTGTAGCTTCAGGATGATCCCTTTGAAGAGCTGTGCCTCCTTTAAGGACATTTTCTTCTTTAGTTTGAAGGCTGTTAGAAATATCTGAACATATGTTCTGAGGCAATGAAATTTCAATGGGATATTATTTCCTTTTAAATCCCAATCCCTGAAACACTGACTTGCAACATGAGACAGCAACAAAAAAGAGTCAAGCTAAGAGTGCATATTTAGCAGAGAGATATAAGGAATAAATAGAGCTAAAACTGCTCTTTTTGATTTTGTAAACAATGTGTCATTAGAAACCAATGAAGGCAATAAAGAATGGGATTACTATGCCCCCATTTGAGAGATTTCAATCAATATTTAAATAGTTTTTGAGAATTTAATGTAAAACAGGGAGCTTTCTCAAATAAGCAATCAAACCAGCCCATTAAGGCTGTAATCACCATTATGCCTGGGTGTTCCTGTGCTTTAGAATAAACTGACTGGGGAAATACTATTGAAGTGGTACCTCTGGCATTTACTTTTCTATTGTTTATGTGTTGGTTTTTAGTTTTTTTGTTGTTGTTGTTGTTATTGTTGTTGTTGTTGGTGGTTTTTTTGGGGGGTGTTTTGTTTTGTTTTGTTTTGTTTTTTTAATTACTATATATTATCTTGCTTGCTGCTCATCTTCTAAGTATAATAAATCCTTCCTAAATCTAGTTAACAGTAACTGAAAGGAAAGGAAAAAAAAAAAAAAGAAAAATACATCAAAACATAACATTTTTGATAAGGCTACAAATATGTAAAAATGACTATGAGGCAAATGAGGTCATCCTCACCACTGAAATACAGAGATTGTGCTTCTGTGTGAATCACATCTAATTACTAGTAGACTGTAGAGATTTTGCTGTGAACAATTAGTCTTAATTTACCACAAAAACTTGTTATTGAACCTTCAGAAGCAGGAGCTAGTATAAGACCTGTTGTCAATTTATGCCCTGCAGCTGAGGCATTAAATAAATAAAAGGGCATCTGAGTAATATGTGCTTAAAATCATGCTATGCTTAAAAACTTAACGCATGAAGTTCAATGTTTCTGTATAAACTGCAGAATGGCATTGCAGACATTTGATGAAAGGAAAGGAAAGAAACATGAGAAATCTTTGCCTCTTTCAGAGAAGCCAGAAAGTTTAAGCAACTTTATTTTGACTCATCAGATGAAAGAAAACACTTGCAGGCAGAGAGACTGATGTAGGTTATACCCTCACATGTTCCATAGAACATTTTGAAATGCTCTGTCATGAACAATTTTATAGCTCAACAACAAGGGATCCAGCTGGTTTTATAGATTATTTTTAAGGAGGAGAAATGCAAACCACAGTGAAAATAAAAGGATTCTACAGTGCTCATATTTTTTTTTTTTCTATGAGGGATGGGTTTTACCTGTTTTTTTTTTTTTTTAAGCAGTGGATATATTGGGGAAGAGGGATGAAAATAAATCAATAGATGGAAATCTTGCTCTGAAAGTAGCAAATAAGAGGAAAAACTCTGTACTGTTATAGTGCTAAGGGAAATGGTAAGCAGGTTTCAAAGCAGGAGAGAAATGCAAATTTGACATCTTACATAACTTCCTACTTTGCACATTAATATTAAAACTGTATAACTGTGATGCAAAATACAACTACTGCTGGGAAGAGGCATTTCCTGTCAGGGATAAGTATATTGCAAACCCTTCTTATTTTCTGCTCAAAACTTCAACCTTCACACCATAAAATGTTCTAGTCGTCGTACTGTCCTGATGAATTCTCAGGTTGGATGAAAGTGGTCTTCCCTGAGAGTCTTCAGTTCAGAGAGACTGAAATACTTTTACATTTGCCTAAATTGCTGGACCACTGAAAGTGAGGGTCTAACAACTGCTTTTCCCACTATATATGCCGAAAATTTTCCCAATCAATAGGTTGTCTTACCTTGATGCCTTGACCCCTAAAATTTTGGGATAGCTCAATTATGTATTTGAAGTGAATATCAAACATGGAGAAACAAATTTAAGATGAATGAGAAGTCACAGAAACTTTGGCTACAACTGGAGATCACAGAAAGGTTTCAAATAAAAAAAAAATACAAGGGGTGATTATTGAAAGGATAAAGCCAAGCACATATCACCAATTTTAGCTGACAATGGTGCAGCCCACCATTTTAAATACACCACATAATAGGTTTTGGACTTCCACAGAGCCAAGAAGTCAGGTAAATGTCAGGTTTAGTGCCTTGGAACCAGGTGCTCAGCTCTGTGTAACAGTAATCCAATGCACAACACAGAAAACTTGACAGCTGCCCTCTTAGAGGTTCACTATTGGCCCTGAAATGTCTCTGCTAAGAAAAGCTTTGAGTCATGGAATAAAGTGAGTTAGAAGGGACCCACTCAGTTCACCAAATCCAACTCCCAACCCTGCACAGGGCAACCCCAAGAATCACACCATGTGCCCAAGAGCATTGTCCAAAGCTTACTGAGAATGTTTTCCCCTAGAAAATAATAATAACAAATATTCCATGTAATGATTAAAAATATTTTGCAAGACATGTTAGCTAGAAGATGTGGTTCAGTTGCTTTGTCTTTTCATTCTCTCTCTGCTAGGACTGCCTGTTCCAGGAAACACAATAATGTTTCCATTTGTTAAAGATAGACCTCTAATTACATTTCAAATAAGTGGGGGAACTAAAGTAATGTCTCTAACGGAATCTTTTACTTTGGATAAACAAAATCAAACAGCATAAGCTTGCAGGGGAGGAGAGAAACAAATTTTTGTTTCTATAGCCAGTCCTTCATTAGAGGCAGCAGTTTTTAATGAACTCAAATCTAATCCTTTGTCTTGAAAACAATGAGGATCATAGTTCTAGATCCTGTGACCCAAATGTCCCAAGTAGTATTGATTCATAAGGCCATTAAGAACCTGAGTCCCTTAATGGAGTAAATGGCATCTTTAATAGGATATCTCCTGTGTGTCTTACCAGAAAATACTTGTGTAATGGCCTAAAAGTTATGCTGGACATAAGGGGCTGGATAATTGAATATTGTATTAGGACATAAATATGTAACACAGTTCCAAGAAATGACAGTCATGTCCATCCAGAACCCACTCCCATTCCTCACCCCTCAATTACTAGAAATTGCTAGTGCTATTGCAGCTATAGTTGAAAAGAAGAAATATATGGATGTGACTGTTACTTATAGCATCCTTGAGCATAATTTGTAATATTATGCATTAGTGTTCAATATCTATAGAATTGAACTTGGAAAACAGGAAGGTTTTGTGAACAGATAGAAAGATGATCAAAAGGAAGCAAAAACGAAGAAAGTAGAAATTGGAGGTGGTGATTCCATTTACAGCTTTAGGTAACATACTGCACAGGTGTAAAAGGTAAGTGTCAGGCATTAGCTTTTATTGTTCATTTAACAGAAGAAGGAGTTTGGAAATGGAAAGAAATGGCAATTGTGAATAATGTAGTCAGCATCAAAGGTAGCTTGCAAGCTCACGATAGACAAAGCATTGTGAAACAAGACCAGTTTAAAGTTTATGCCTGGAAAAAAATATCCCATGAATTTGCAACAGAAGAAAAGACCAGAGGCTGAATTAACTAATGTCAGTGAGGATTTTTTTATACTATTATTTGAAATCATATTGATATACTTTCTGTTCAAGCTAGAATATAAATTTGGTAAACCTAATTTAACAATATGAAAGCAAAAGGAAGTACTGCTTTAGCTATTGACCCTAATGCTTAGAAAACTATTTAAAACACCTAAAACCTCAGTTAGAGATCCCAGATCTGAAAGGCAATATCAGAAAAAAACTGTTGCTTTAAACAAAACCTACAAATTCAAGATGTTTCCTCTGCTAGGAGAACTGAACTAGTTTACCAGGTTAGTTAATCAGTTTACCAGTTAGAACTGATAATTCATTCTTTCAGAGGAGCTGGGCAAGAGAATTGCTGAAAACTAGCCACAGTTTCCTATTCTGAAACAACCTGAGCACACATTAAGACAGAATTTAATGGTCAATTGTTTGTTCACACTCTGATAACCATCATTTTCAAAATACTAAACACTAAAAAAGCAATTTATTTTGAATAGCTCTTAAGTCATGACCATAAGTGACAGCAGTAGTATTACCTATGAAATCAGTTAAAGAAAAACTCATGTGTAAGATGACAAACTTTATGAAAATTTCAACTGATGCCAATGGAATTATTTGCAAAGTAAGTTATACACAACAGGATATAACTTTTCATAGAAACATGAATAAAATTTAAAAATTTTGCTCTTTTCCCACAAGGGAAAAAAAATCAAACCCAAGGTAACACAAGGAAAAAAAAATCTTAGGTGTTTTTATTACTAGAACTACAAATTATAATAAAAACATAATCTATTTTATATATCAAAATGATACAGCATAGTGATAATCATGACTACCAAAAGAGCAAAGCAATAAGAACTTAAAAAATTAACCAATGTTTGCTTGAATTCTGCTCTGAGAAAAACAAATCCTGTGGGTTCAAGGAAGAACGGGGCAAGCCTGCTCTTCCAAGAAGAAAAATAACTAGCAATCTCTGCAGAAAACCACAGAACATGTGGCTGAGTATTTAAATGATATCGTTATAGTCATGGATAATTGCCAGAATACGATGATTATATGAAAATCAGCATATATTTTCAGGCAAAATTCAGGCCAACTTTGTCTCAAGACACTTTATTCCTCGTTTCCCCTGCCCCCCTCATCTTTCAGAAGCTCCCTTTGTGCAGCAGCAAGTTGTGAGATGAGGAATGTATACATTACACTTCTGAAAGTACTGGGAATCTCCTGGGAAAAAAATCTGTTCTCATGAGCCATCTCCAAAGAGCAACATACTTTGCCCAAACTTCAGTGGTTTAATTAGGTTAATTTAAGTTTTAAGTCTTAAGTCAAAGGTTCATTCCCAGCTGTGAAATGTTTTTACCAACCCCCACTGAAAACATTCAAGTTGCTGCTTCCTAATAGCAACATTTGTTCCTATCCAAGCACTGCTGTGGCAGACTGTGAGAAATTACAAGATACAAGTGGGAATTAATATTGCAATTAAAGGTTTTGAGTTTTGAAAAAGATTAAATAAACAGATTTAATCCACATTTTTCTTAATTGAAAACAATTAAAAAGCAGAAACAAAAATTAAGGCAAACACAATCCACAAAATTAAGAACTGATGGTAGCAAGAATTTGTCTCTCAAAGGAGACCAAGTACATCAAGAAAATTACTTTAAAGAGTGAATTGAAAACAGAAATAGATAAATTAGCAAATGGAGATGTGGGATAGAGGCAGAAAGAAACTGGGAACAAAAATAACTCATATTTGTTTGTTTTAGATTCAATAACTTAGATCATGGTTTTGTTGCTTTTGTATCTGGCAGGGAAGTATAGTGCTCACTTTAAGTAGGACAAATGTGAATAAATGGGCTGTAGAACCTGGGATAAAGAAGCAACAATTTGTTGGCTGATTTGTGTTTTGCACCCCTGAGAGTGGCATGATCGTACATTTGTATGAAAAATCACCTGTGTGGGGAGTGTTGGAAGGCAAAACAGTCATGGGGCAAATTCTAGGCAGAAGACTAGGAGCTGGTTAAGACCATCACCGAAAACTCAAAAGAAAATATAGTGTTCAGTAAATCTGGCAGACAAGCACAACTGTGTAAGGCCAAGGAAGGAATTGTGTTCCAGGGAGACAAAAGCTCTCTGACTCCTACCACAGAAGTAAAAGGAATGACAATCTATTACCAACCAAACTGATTGCAAAATTAAAGTGCAGTAGAGATGTCACCAAGAATAGTTCCCATCTTCATATCTTCTTCTGCTTTTATTCTCTTACTGTCTCTGTTTTGTCGTCCCACCATTGAGGTTATTTGCTAACTGTAATGGGGAGTCTGAGCAACAGTAATGCCTGATGTGTTCACCCTTCTATAACACATTGAAAAAGTTTACCAAAACAGCAGTCTAATAATCCCTTCAGGTGTCTGACTTGAGTAAACCTGATTAAAATCTGGCACATACATCACATAAAATCCTTAGCAGTGCTGAGGTTTGCATAATGTCAGGTGTGAGGAATAATGAAACACAAATTCACACAAATTTCAGGCTCTGCCGTGTAATATCTTCCCAGGTACAAAGTTAGAGGTAAGACAGACAACCAGGAATGCCGGCCCAGATGGGATGCTGAGAGCATGTTCAGAGAGCTACAGAACACAGGATCTGTTAAGCAATGGAGAAATAAGGACAGATTCTGTTAACAAGACAGTAGGAGGAAGAACAGCAGTACTGGGAAATGATATTCACTGAAACGTCCAGTTGTCTTTCCTCACCGTTTGTGAACATCTGTGCTGATTTGAAATCATGTTGATTTAACCACAGATCTTAAACATAAATAATTCTGCAAAATGAATTAAAATTATGGAATGGTTTGGGTTGGAAAATACCTTCTGAGCTCACCTAGTCCAATCCTCTTGTCAGGCGCAGGGACACCTCCCATTAGACTGGGTTACTCAAAGCCCCATCCAACCCAGCCTTAAAACCTCAAAATATGGGACATCTACAACTTCTCTGTACAACCTGGGCCAACATCTCACCACCCTTATGCTAAAGAATTTCTTCCTCAAGTCCCATTTATGCCTGTTCTCTTTCAGCTTAAAATCATTGCTCTTTGTCCTGTCATCATGGAGCTTGGTAAAAGTTCTTCGTCCTCTTATAAGGCCCCTTTACATTTTCAAAGGCTAAAAATGCTCCTACTTATATTCAGGCATACAACCATACTGTCTCACCAATGATTTCCTTCAAATAATGTCTCACAGTCTGTCCAAATTTCACTTGTAGAAAATTGAGCATGTGAGGGTCAATGTTGCACGAGAAAATAGTACAGTGACTCATACTCTTTTTACCATTATTGATTTCTGTTAAGAATTCTAAAGAGGCCCAATATGCATCTTTGATGTTTATGAGTTTTGTTGGTTATCTCTTTTCTCTTTAGATCTCTGATTCTACTAGCATCCATAATTATACATTGTCATCAGGCTTTTTAGACTTTCTAACTATTGTTCTGTAAAAATTGCATTAAAATACTTATGCTGTTGATTTTTTTTGTTTGTTTTATGGCAGAAAATATCTGAGAAAACTTTTAGCTTTGCTCTGCCTGCAGACTGATATTCACTTAGAAGAAAAGTTTAAGATAAATTTCAAAGTTTTAATTACAATCAGAAGTTTTCCATTTTATCTAGAAAAGTCATAAGAATAGGAGATAATGGTTACCTTAATTTTTCAATTTAATGTGGCAATGACATAGACAGACAAATCTATAAGACATACAGATGCTAAAAACACTAATTTATCTATGTTTTTCCCCAGTAGAGGACTACAGTCTGTTGAAATTGAAGACTGAAATCAGGATGGGAAAAGGACACATGGACTCATCTTTCTTCTGCAAGGAGCAGAGGGAAAATCCCTAGTCAGTTCCTGAGACTGGAAAATTTTGCTATTCCTTTCTTGGTGTGTGGGCTGTGTTTTTGGGGTTTGTTTTTGTTTTGGTTTTTTTTTTTTTTTTTTTTTTGATTGCTTCTCATGATATGAGGCCATGTGTAGGATGCTGCAGCCTGTCAGAGGTGTCCCATCAATCCAGGCACATTCTGTCTCTGGCAACTGTGGTCATTTCATGCCCCTTGCAGATCTCTTCCAGGCAATTTACATCTTGTTCTCTAAATTCTTGACATCTCACTGCTGAGTTGCTGGGAGGGCCTGTTTTGGAAAAGGAAATTAGAACCCCAGAGAAACCTGCGTTTCCACACAGTGTTGAAGGCAAGCAGAGTCTCTGGGAGACTGGTGGGAAGATTAAAACACTGGAATCTGTTGCCTTAGAATCTTTCTTCTGCAAGGAGCAGAGGGAAAATCCCTAGTCAGTTCCTGAGATTGGAAAATTACTCAGATTCATTCTTAGGTTTTACAATGCAAGGTTTCTGCTCCTCTTTCTACCTACTGAAACCCCACCATAACCATGGGTTAATCCTCTTTAAAAGTCTGAAAAATAGTATGGCTAAGAAAAGCCTTTCCAATGGCTGGGTTGTAACTCTCAAGGACTCTTATCTGTTTTAGACCTTTTCTTTTGAAATCTTCCTTTTGTCAAGGTCTCTCAGCAGAAATCTGGCAACAGAGTTCCTACCAATGAAGTCTTGAAAAATGGTAAAATGCTTCAAAATGCAAACACATTCAAAACACTGCCATTCAAATTATTACTTTTAGAGCATAACAAATTTCATAGCAACTTCTAATGATCTTTTACAACCAAATACAGTATGAAATGCCACCATAAAATCACTGCTTGTGATCAGGCTGAATTTAGTGAGAAGTTTACTGTTAGGGCAGCCTAAAATCTCTGACACTTTTCCAAGTGTCCATATTTTTGGGAAGAAAAAAATCATTTCTTAACAGCACAATAAAATTATTTCAATAATAATTCTAGAATTCCCCAGATCAAAATTCCTAGACTGTTCTGCAAGATAGAATGTAGTGTTATTACACTTCAGATGCAGCCACTATTGCTACAATTTGGAAGTCAGATTACATGGTGAGTATCCTGATGAAAAGCAAGGACCATTCCCTTGAAAAGATAATGTATTTCCTTAAATATTTATCTTTATATCATACTTAGAGAGATACAGGAACAAGCGTGGTGTGTCCAAATCTCAATTAGACAGGCAGAGTTTGTTTTATTTTGTGACTGAATATTTCAATAACACAAAGCATATAAAGTAAAAGGCAAACTCTGAAAATGCCTACCTTAGTCCTGCTAGATTCTCCTGCAACCTTGCAAACTTCCACATAAAGCTTCACGTCTAGCTAGACTGAAAAAGGGCAGATGACAAGCTCCTCAATATCCAGCTTGCTAGAGTTTGGGAAGAATAGGCTGCTGAACAAAATTAAGTCAAATTTCCTTGCCTCACAATGGAAAATACGTAACTGCCCAAACTGCACCTCTCAGACAAAGCCTTGCCACAAAGTGTTCCAGCGAAGAAGGAAGAGATGATTCTTAATTCTTTACCATATTGTGAGGAGGAGAGAAAGGCTGACTAAAACAGCCTTTTCAAGAACACTAATGAGCTTTTCAAGAACACTAATGAGATTTATGCAGTTTTCACACTTCCACATGGGCCAGTAGGCTTTGGAAATTTGTGTTGCTTAAGCGGCCAGTGCAGAAAACATGGGAGAATAGTTGACATCTGAAAATCATCTGAAATAAAAGGTGCAGGAACACTGAGAGGGACAGGCTGACCCACAGGTGTTCTGAAGTTGATGTCCAGTTGCTCCCAGGCTTCAATCTGTCATCACCCACACCACATGTTAGTTGTATATATACCCTTTCTTTTGCCATTTTGTCTGCTTGTCGACAAAATCCAAACATCCATCCAAGGTTTCTCACCTTAGGAGCTGCTAATGGACAAGTCAATGAATCTGTTCCAGGTTTGGCTCTTTCCACAGCACATAACCCTCAGAAACTCTCTGATCAAGTTCTACAATTTCAGGTACTTCCACGTGCCATCACAGTACCCTTGAGCACATATGGTACATACTGAGCTTTGTGCTACGAAACAGCACTCTGCTGAGCCCTCATATTGTTTTAAACAGTTTGAAAAGAAAACAAAACAAAAGAGTCACATAGAGTTTAAACTTGACTTTGAGGCTGAGAAATGGGGATTTAAACAACACTGCCCTACCTGCAATTAGCAGTTTCTGTGTTGCCACAGATTGGCAATCAAAATGTACAGCATTACAAGGCCACAGTCACATCAAACACTGGTGTCAATGTTATAGAGATATCCTGTCATTTTAGGAATCAGAACTGCTTTTTTTTCAGGATATTTATTCAGTGGTGGTTAAAGTTTTTCAGTCTGGCTCAGGGCCGTCAGAGTGCCTGCATTAATTTATGTCCTTCATCAGAAAATGATTTCTGTAGTTAATACAGACTTGCAGTAGTTAAGACTAATAAAAACAATAGTTGAGGTCCAGAACAGGAATTTTTTGTGCAAAACCACAGAATTTTATTCTATTCAAAAGAAATTTACCTTGTTTTTGATGTTTCTTCTGGTGAGGTCGTTGTAGCAGTGGCATCACAGTAGCACAAATCCCCGTGCTTCCTTGGTTGGGTGGGTTGGACACCTTAGACAAACCCAGGTAGGATGAATTCTGGCTGTTCCACACATCCTTGGCAGCAATTCCAGCCAAAACAGTTTGCACAGGTGGGATGGGGCAGGGGAATCCTCAAAGCATCTCTTAAATTTTCCCTTTTACAATAGGTCAGAACCAGTGGGAAAAATCCCATCTTCAACAAGTTTGGATAGTTCTGTAAAAACCAAAATTTGGTTTGATTGCTCGAAGGTCCACCATACTGAAAATGAAACAAAAATATAGTTTACATTCTTTTTAAATTAGAAAGGAAAATATAATCAATGCTTAATTATTTTCTAATATCTTCATTGACTTTAGAAATTTTAGTGTCAAACTAAAAGAATTATGTCCACAATATTTCTTTACAACAATGCCAATATTATAGACACTCTTTTGATTATTTTTCTTAAATATTATTTATTTATTAAATATTGATTATTTGCTTTTATTTATTTCCTATTGAAAAATATCTGTCTCGGTCAACTAGAGATGACAGATTGGCTGACTTTTAAAGCACCTAGATATGTAAAGAGAAAATTCTGTGCTGATCTTTGAAAAAAAAAAAAAAAAAAAAAAGAACACTCAATAAAGGATGAGAAAAATAGTAATATTTAGTATGAAAAAGTCAGATTTTTCCTTTCACCTACTGAAAATAAATGTCATTTAAACCAGAAAATACTGTATCAGTGTATATCTCAGAGCAAAAATCTACAGAAGGAAAGAAAATCTGAAATAATTACTTTTAATAAGTTAAAACACCCAGAGACAAGAAATTGCACAAAAAACTATCTCCCTGGGGATACTTTTATTAATTTCAGCTTTTGTTGAGAATTCAGTGAACAGAATTTTCTTATATAGTTTGTTCAGTTTTAGCTGACGTACACAGAAATTTTTATATGTATTCTAAAATGGAGCTACTTGAACAAAACAACATATTGATGCTCTCATATTTTGTAATGACTCTGTGGTCCCATGACCAGAATGAAGTAAGAAAACAACTAAAATATCAAGTGCTTATTGTCTAAAACTTCCATGGGAATTATCAGCCTTGAATTTTTCAATAAATCCTTTAAGGAGCATGAAATTGGCACCCAAACACAAACAAACACAATTCTAATAGCTCGGCATAAGTTAGCCAAACTTTCTTTAAATTCTTTTGGCGACTTATATGAATAAACTGATTTTTAAAATGAAAGAATGAGGAGGCAATGAGACTGAGAAAATGGAAAAGAAAAACCTATATGCATTTTCTTCCAAACCTTGGAGTTATACAGTATTTTAAATAATCATTTGAAGACATGGGAAAGGTGTTTCTCTATTCTAATGTACTGAAAAGAGTCTATCTAAAACTAGGTAATATAAATTCCTATTGCAATGATACTGGAGTGTGATGATTTCCTTCCTGATTTTGTATAAGTAATAAAGGACTGCTATGAGGGACAGTTTTCTTGCAACTAGCTTGAGCAAGAATAGCAAATAACACCATGTAATCTGGAGAGAAATATTTCTGTTCTGAGTAGGTGTTTAAATTTTTTTAAAGATCAGTTTGCTTTTATTATAAGATTCAATTTTTGTGCATTTTTTTAATATATTACTTCTTGGAAGATCAAAAAAAAATCCCGATTTTATAAGTCTTTCATCTGCACTAAAATCCACAGACACAAAGTTGTTATGCTTTTTGACTGAGGCAGGTTTTAAATCAGTTTATTCTGAATCTTAGCAGACAACCATTTATCAAGCAACACAGTGGGGCTGTTATAATCTGCAACTGTGCTGACAAACTCTGTACTGCAAAATACAACTCAATTTTTTAATGCTTTCCAATTAAATTAAGATACTTATTATCATGGGGAAAAATACAGCAAACCCACCCAGATAATTTCTTCTGACTACAAGCTCCAGTTCAGTTCTATCTACCAACTGGTTGGTCCCAAGCAAATCCCTTGTGCTTTACCTTGAGTATATGTGAAAAAAAATAAAAATGTATGTTTTCAACTGAGCTAGTTTCTTCAAACTAGAGAAGCATGAGGTCACACACTTATCCTCACCCTACAAATGGTTCCACTGCTAAAATAGGAAGAAAAGTATTGTATTAAATCATCCTATGGTAGAAACCTAGGGAAGATAAGGCAGTTTTACTTGAGTTTGAGGATTACAGGCAATCTAGTTTTACTCTAAGCATTTAACATAAAACTACAAGGATTTATCTTAACCAGCATTTTGGCATGAACTGGATGCCTGAGTTTTTATGGGAATAAAATACAACTTCACTGGGTGGCCAATCTTAATGTGTTCAATTTTAGCTAGTTGTCCAATAAACAAACCTCCAAAAAACTGTGCTGGAGGAGGGAAAAGGGATACATTTTATTTGAGGCTTGAGTATGGGCAACATGGGGCAACATTATTAACACCAGTTTATATGTCAGCACTTATCAGGAGAGTGTTTACACCGATAAGGGCCTGCAGCAAAGGGAGAGAGGGGCTTGCTGTCTGTGTGAAGGCAAAAGAAGACATCAGTGCTGAAGATCTGTCAGGAAAAGAACTGCTTGTGTGTAATTCGTTCTTCCCGTTTTCCAAGGAAAGATGAGCCGCGTACACTCAAGTCGCGAACAGCATTCACAGACATTTCATGGGCCACAGGAAAGTGATGATCCCACCACTGATATCCAAACTGCCCCAAAATTCCTCCAACAAAGCTCTGCTTCCTGTGTGCAACCAAAGGTACCCACCCAGCACAAAACTGTCAGCCTGCTTCCAAACTATCTCTGCGATAACAAAGGCAAGCAAAGTGTTGATCTGCTTCCAGGATGAACGGTTTGAAGCCTCTAAATTTTGCCTACCTCCCAAAAACAGGCATATGGCAACCTGAATAATTAAGTGCATGCATTTCCTATAAGCTTTTCCTAAAGAAGAAGAAGAAGAAAGTTTTAGCATGATTTATTCATTTATTTACAGATTGTGTCATTGAAAGACCTGATTCCTACTGAGTGATTTGGCAATCCACGTTATCAAAACTTTCCTTAGCATTCAGACATTGAGCAGCACACCTATATTCCTTAAGACAATTTTCTTCCCTCCTGTCCTACTTTCTGCAGAGCCCAAATATAGGTATAAACTATGGTTATAGATATAACCATTCAAATAGCAGATAAAACTATATATTTATAAATAAATAAATAGAATATCTTACAAAATTCTAACATTATTTATAGGGGCCAGTCAATAAGTCTTATTTGAAATTATTTTTGGTCATTAAAAATTTATCATGGAAGATATAAAGGTGGAAGATTTCTGAACACTTAGGTTTAGCTGCTTAATTCATTAAGAAACTATTATAACATATATATATATTCTTTTAACAGTAATGTAGCCAGAAAAATAAAAGATTGAGTAAATGGCAAGAAAGTATTTGGGTCTCCTAGTGACCTCTGACTGGATACTGGTCTGGGAGGCTTATGTTCTGCAGCCTGAGACATGAAAGAATATGTTTTTTTCCTCTTGTTGCTGCATCTTGGGGTTGCCTTCCTTGGCTTGTACTTCTGGTACTAAAATGTTGTTTCTGTTTCTCAGCAAGAACACCTGCCTGTCTCACTAAACAGATGTTCTCCATAGAATAGGAAACTAATGACTTCTTTGACCTCTCTATTGAGTGCAAATATTATTGTCAACATTAATGGGAGCTAAATGACAAATTTCTGAATGTCATTATAGAGAAGAATGTAAATCTCAAAAATTTGCTTTCAGATCCGGTGGCCACATTCACAGGTGAACCCCTACTCAAACATGACTCTTGATCACTCCATTTTATTTTTATCTATATAAGTAAGTTTCTGTGGTAGGATCAGCACTCTTACTCAGATTTCTTCAAAGACACTTTGGCACTGCCACAAGTCCTCTTTTGCCAATTTTTTGAAAGTCATTAAGGAAAAGCTCCAGTGAGGAGGAGAGTTTTTCTGTAACCTTTGATAATTTTGATGGCATCAATCACTTCAACTATTAAGGTCCACCACTTAGACCATGCTATTACAAAGAAGCCCACAATTAGCAACCAGAAATCAGAACTTTGGGAGTACATAAAATCTCACTGACCCTGTTAAACCCAGAACATGTGCTTGTCACTACCCGTAGTTAATTTAAAGCTTAGTGCACGAGTTATGTTAATACCTAGGCCACTCCTCTAACATGCTAGAACAATCCATAGGATTCAACCCAGAATCATACAAAAACCTTTCTGTTTCTTTGTCCCTTCACCTTTTCTGTGTGTGCAAGTAATATCTTCTTCTAGTCCCCTTCCTTTCCCTAGGAAAGATTTAATGTCAAGAAGTCCTGAGCAAGAACACATCCAAAAACTGGTACTTGCTGAAAGTGCATAAACTAGCAGATAAGGACTCTAAGCTTATATAACCAGAAACCTTTTAATTAATACAATTTCAAAGTTCTTTCCCAGTGTCATCAGCAGATGGTTTACTTATTGTTGTTATAACATGTAGCAATCTGAGCCAAAGTAATTAACAGCATATAAATTATTAAGTATTTAAGTGAATTGTCAGCATTTTCCACCCCTAATTTTTTTGGTGAAAAATTGAACAGCTGACTTGTAATTAATGATACCATCTATAAATATCAAATTTATGTGGTTAAATGGCATTGTATTCTTTAAAATATCATAGTTGAGGTAATTTAGCCATGGTTTTAATTTATTAATAGAATTATTGCTCTGATGTAGTGTTTTTCTGTGTGCAATAGTGTGTGATAATAATCCTTGTTATTTTCTTATCTAAACAAGCAACATTTTTTATAATCATGACCAAACTATCCTAATTTTTTATTCCTCAATTTACTTTTCATTATAACTGAGATGATGAGCACTTACAGGCATAATACTAAATAACAAAATAAGTTTTTAACAGACACATATTGAGCTTTTTTTTTTTTTCTAGACCTACTACACATTGATTCTTATTTATTTCTCCTGAGTGCTGCTGCATACAGCAGAGGAAAGATGACAGGGAATTTAGTTCCTAAATCCTTAGCAATACCATTGCCCAGAGAAGTTCACGATATGTGCACTGAGGGCACATTATACTCAGAGCTGTTGTGCGAAGGAGGAAAACAAGTTCATTACTTGGAGTTTTCCTTCTGATCAGATCTGTTTGAGAACTGATATCAGAACAGTAATTATAAGTAATTATACAGAGAACAAACCAGCTTGTGTCCTTGACTTATTTTCTAAATGGAAGACCTGACACCACAGTATATATTTAATGGAAAATGAAGGCCTAGTAATTAGGTTTTGATTTCAGTTTTAATCTGTCATTTAATCAGACAGATCCTCTAAATTGTACAGTGAATTTTGAAGCTTTACATCAATTTTATCTTTCATTCACAGCTGAAAAGGGTCTTTGTTCAGTATGCTACGATACAAAGAATGGATAAATGGATTATAGGTAAATATATATAGGCAGTGATTACAGACACAGATATGGAATTTTTTTGGCCACAGGTAACAAATGTTGTTATCCCTAAGTCATTTTGTCAATACCAAAACTTTTGTCAGTCATTGTGTGCCTGTGCTGCAGAGTGGCAGCTGCTGAGACATCATTTAGGCTCTTTAATGACTAATAAAAAGCATATTATAAAGATGCAAAAGGTTAAAGGTGGTTTTAGTTAGGGGAATCAGTATGTCTACCATGTTTCATTAATCAGACTTCTTAAGTCTGATAAATTTTTCCTGGCCCAAAGGGCCCCAATGACTACACCACGACAGCAGTACTCTCCTGTGACAGACATCTAGACATAGACATATTTTGCTTTTTACAGCTGTAAAATACTCTTCCTCATTCACGCTGCTGTCTGTGGTTTTCTATGAGTAGCAACACGTAATTTTATTTTTTTCCCACTACAGATCGACTTTGTCTTATCATTTCATTTATTAATCACTGAAACATCCTTCCGGTGGAGCAGTGCACACACACACACCCACACCCACAGAGGAAACCCTGAAATGTATTTACAGCATCTCCAGCTGCTGTTCTGAAAAGTGATCAGTGGCTGCAGCTCAGATGCCCTTGCAGGAGGTCTGGAAGCAGATCAATCCCAGCAGCTCCTGGTGCCATTGGATCCATGCACATTGGACTCGGCCGCTGGAATTGCACGTGCAGTTGGTTTGGAGCCCCCAGGGCAGCAGCATGGTTAGGGGGGATTGCAGGCATTAATTATGAACAGCTTCTGTTGTGCACAGTTGCACTGCTGAGAATTTGGGATTACACAAGCCAGACAGGTCTAGCAGAACCAGTGTTTTACACTGTGCATATTTAGCACATTTCATCAGTGTTTTAGTTAACATGATTTTAAGGACTATTCAAATTCAGCAGTAGAGAAAAAAACAGGATACCTAGAAAGTTTTGGCAAGCAAACCCTCTCAGTCTCTCCCTCACCTTTAACCTCAGTAACTTCTGTCAAAACCTAAATCCTTGAAGCCTCTCTATTGCACTAAGTGCTTCATATATTCACAGAAATTAGTTATGATAATTTTCAACTTGTCCTTCCTCTGCTACTGAAATACAGTCCAAGGTTCAATGACAATGTCTGACTAAATAGGAATGGGTCTGTTGGAAAAAAAAAAAAAAAAGTTGCTGTTTAAGGACCTGAAATACATTTATGACATGCATAGGGGAGTTTTAGTTCAGAATGACTGTAGTTTGAAGCCTCATGCACATTAATGCTTGGAGCAAATAGGCATATTCCTGGAGCATGGCTTCTGGCTTACTTTAACCCAAAAGGAATCTCATTTGCACACCATCAGGCTGCCCTGTGATGAAACCAGTGCACAGAAGGAGATGAACTTCAAATCCTATGCTAATGCAGGCATACCTGGTGAAGCACTTAGATGGGCTGAGCTGGAATGTAGGACACCCAAAATGTAATAAAGTTGCTGTTTGCTTTGCTCTTGACAGCCAATATTCTTGGTTTCATCCTCTCCATCTGTGGTTCATCCCACACACTTCCTGCTGTTCAGTGTTCTGGAGTTTGAGATATTCATAGGCACATTCCCACAGACAGCATCAGACACCTGAGATTTACACTAGGAACTGTGGGGGAGGGGATGGACAGTCTGTGTTTTCAGTGCTTCATCCCTGGGCACTTCTGGCAATACACGCACTACTGCTGGTCCATTCTCAAAAGCTTCAAGGGGAGACTTTGGGCCAAGGAAACAAAAATTTTTGCACATGATTTCAAGGCACAATTCAGTAAACAGTCAACATGTGATCCCAGCAGAAGTTCGTTTTCTTTCCTTTAATTACAGTAATGATCATTACAAACATCTCTATCTCTCTCTCTTCCAGTACCATTGTTTCTATTGTTTTAAAACAGTTACTTGTTGATTCTCACATAGATTTTAGACACAATGTATTTAAAACCACCTTACCTCAGAAACTCAAAACATTTACTAACAATTACCTCAGAAACTCAAAAATATTTGATCACTAAAATTTCACTTACTGAAAATTCCTTTGTATTTCCACACTTTTCTTACTAAGCCATGGTTTTATTTAATTTGGTGTCTTTAAAAGCTAATTATTTGATTTCTAGTTAGGAGAGTGACTAATTACAAAAACACAGAGGATAAAAATATATGGACAGTGTTTTGTAAGCCTGGAAGAGCAGTTTTCAAACAAAATAAAGTTGCACCCTCTAAATTATTTTCCAGATTGTTTACTGGCACTCTCAGTAAACTGTATTTGTTTAGGTCAATATTTTGTATTCATTGGGGTATTCATAGAATCAAAAACCTTAGAGAGTGTCTCCTATCTGAAAGAGAAATCTGTTTATTTTCCTGTACAACAAGAGCTTGCTTAAATTTTTAAACAGAACTTCTGATAGTCAAAAGGAAAACAACTAGGGAAGGGTATTAGCCAAAATATCTGTCAGCTAAACAGAACTTGTAAATCCAGTCAAACAACTAAAGGGCATTGCACTGTCAAATCATCAGATTGCAGATCCCTGCCCTGTGGTTTGCTGTCTTTTAGAGAAGGATGCAAACTGTTTAGCTTTCCCAAACCCTCCCCCCTTCCATCTGCCTACTGACCCATGCAGCTGCCTTAGCATTCGCATTCGCTCCACTGGAAATTTCATGCCTGCCTTGATAGAAGAAAGTAAAACGTTGCAGTGACAGCAGCTTCAATGGGACTGAGCAAGGAATGATGGAGAGGACTAAATGTGTTATATCCATGGATAGCTGAGAATTGGATAAGAAAACTTTGTGAGTCACTGTGCACCAGAACTGTCAGAACAGAGTGTTTTAGGGGAAAAATGAAAAATAAACAAAAGCCCCAAACCCAAAACTGTAGTTTGGATCACCATTAGGAAGAGAAGGAAATACATGTAAAGAATATGCCCTGCACAGAAATGTAAGTGCACAAATGCAGAATGCAACCATAAGTGCTTAATCTGCTAGAAATCATATTAAATTCTATTGAGACCAGTTTATAATAAAAGTCTTGTCCGTTCTTGACCATCATTTTCTTCACCTTGGCACTCAGTAAAAATGCACTCTAGAAGGTAATTGAGCATGCTTTCCTCCTCTGGGGCCCGTAAGTTTATTTACAAAGGAATATTTAAAACAGTAACAATGTGATGGATCTCCACAGAATAATTTCCCTAAATATTCATGGAGGTAATCTTCTGAAGGGGCACACACTGGCTGATAAGCTTCCACAGGATTCACTGAGTCAGGATACCCTGTAGACATGGTAAGCAAAAAGAAATTGCAAGCCATTATACTTCACTAGAGTGCAAAATAAATTTAGACTCAGTAAAAAAGAACCTTCTCAGGAAAGTCAGTACAGCAAAAATTGTTGTTTCAGGTAACATTTTGCCCAATTAATAAAACTTTTGGATGACATGGAAGACATTGCTTGTGATAGTCTGTGTTACAGCCTCTGTGTTTTCTTGCACATAATATTTCTGTTTTGTCGCTCTGTAGGCAACCCAGGCAAACTGCCAGACATCACATCTCAGGAGGTAAGGTTGAGACCACAAGATTTTAATAGAATTTACAGGCAGTGTTGCAATTAGCTATATCCAAATTTTAAAAAGCTATCCAACCACAAACGCTAGATTCATTCCAGCCTGAAGTAATACACTTTATTCCCCATTTTCAACATACAAAGTTAGCTCTGTTTATTCCCACAGGCTATATCACTGGGCAAGAGAGATCAAGGGCTTCTCATTATTTTTTGTGAAACTCAAACTTTAAGAGAGATGACTGTAGTACTCAATGATACTAATCTCTTTAATCACAGTGATCTGAGGTCAATAGTACAGTATTTACTGCTGATGTTTTAGAACAATTTGAACCTTTTGCTTTTGAAGACAATTATAATCGCAGGGAAACTGAAGCCACTTTTATGAATAAATTTTACTATGCTGTACTGTACAGTGCTATAGTTAAGAACCTGTGAACAATGAAATTATAAAGGAAGTTGTTGTAACAAAAGCATTTGGTAATTTTTATCTGAGGAGAAAATTACCAGAGAAAGTCTCTGCAGGTGGCCCACCACATATACCCAGTTACTCTTTTGGAAACAAATGTCTACATTCATTCTCTGTGTATAACTACACAGATTCACAGAAACTTATGATTCTAATCAATGGAACCAAAGTACAGCAAACAGATCACTGAAAACAGAGCAATGTCAATCCTATTCCTTGTCCTCACTATTCTGCCTGTGGAATTGTTCTTCTCTCTTTCTCCCTGCACATGTATGTCTTCTCCTGGGTCATACAAAGTTATAGTGATACCAATTCTGGCAGTGAAAGGTGACTTCTGATCTGTGAAGCCACCTCCTTGTCTTTCAGCCAACCCATAAAACATACAGCATTTATGCTCATTTCTTCAATTGCATTTCTACTTGGAACATGCAGTAACTCCTTTCATACCTCCAAACAACATTCCTCAATCACTGGGAGTTTGTCAGTGACATCCCAGTAAGAGAGCTTGTTACTAAAACTGGTTGTGCTGGTCTGAAAGAAAAACCAGTGAGACTCCCACTCAGAGATACAATTTAATAGGAGAAGAGAGGGAAAAAAAAAGGTAAAATAAAATAAATGGAATAATACAACCTAACACCCTTTTTGTCAGGGTGTTTGAAGCAGTCCAAAAGTAAGTCCTCCTGGAGTGGCAGACGTGGTTCTGCTGGAGTAGAGATGATCCTGAGAGAGAAGGGTCCAGTGATGGTGAGAAGGGTCCAGTCTTCCTCCAGGAATACAGTAGAACCAGATAACTTGTGCTTCTGCGTCTGTTTTTATCTAGGTAGGAATGGTTGGCTCCTCCCACCAGGTGGAGCATCTCACAATGGAATATGTCATGCCCTTAGTGAGCCTTAACGGCCCGTTAGCAGAAAATATCCCCCTGGAGGGAAGACTGGTGGTGAAAGAGATAAGAAACACTGCCCCACCTGGTTTCAACAGCTGGCCCATTATACGAGGGCATCCGTCCACCTCCCCTCAGAGTTACAAGAGATAAAGAAAAACATCTCCTCAACTGCTTTCAGCAGATGAAATAGAATACACATCCTTGGCTCCATACTAAGATACTGGTAAGTACACACACATCTCACAGCCTCTTTTGTCAATAGATGATGATCATATGGTTTCAGTCTTTCTACTTTCTTACTAAGGTAATACCTCTTTTGGTTAAATAATTTCTCCTTTCCATTGTTAGTCTCCCAAAGTTCTAGACACATACAAGCACGTTTACCCGTAGCTTTCTCAACCCAACAATGGTGATTCACCTAACCCACATTATTGTAAATGGAATCTGCGTGCATAAATTCCAGCTACTTCAATATACCCTTTAGCACTATTATAATAATGTTTTAGATGGGAAAATTATCTGTAGAAATTTCTAGACCAGTATTGACTTTTTTGTATACAGTAAATTATTGATGAATTGCTGAAGAAAACAATCTTAAGGTTTATTACAGTACGTATTTGAATGCAACTACACAACGAGTTAGTCACAGAAATTATCTAGCTGCTCTTCATAGACAATTACACACATTATCTAAAAGCAACTGCCATACAAACAGAATTCCATTTCCAAATTGATGCAGTAGATATGGCCCACTGCTCAAGATGCTGTATCTCAATTTTCTTGAAGGACAATTTTAGCAAATGAACTTCATTAAGCCTAGGTTTTATCAGTCACAACCTTGGCTGCCCATTGCCATTTTCTATACGTGAAATTTGTTCACAACCACAGCATGGTAAACCCAAGACAACAGAAAAATATTCCTGATGTTAGAAAATATAATTTGTTTTTATCACTGAACATCTCAATGAGAGCACTGTGGTGAAGCACTGCACAAAGAGTTTGCTGAATCATGAGTAATGAGAAATTAACCTCAAGCAATCCAAGAGAAGGCTGTTTGCATAAATAAACCATTAAAGCTGACTTTGCTCCTCTCTATTTCCATATCCCTTCTTCCTTAACAAAAGTTTGTGGCTCCTTGGCACCCACTTCTGTTGGGTCCCTGAGCTGTGTTTCAATGACACTACAGTTCCTCTGACAAGAAATGTAACTTCCCAGTTCTCAGTAACTTATTGATATAACTAATTGGCCTCTATTTCCCCTCTCCCATTTAAAAATAAACAAACCACTATTTCTGCTCCCACTTACTTTTGTCAGGAAAGATTTTAAAAGTTCAGAAAATATGGATTTTTGGGCAAAACAAGTGCCTGAAAATCCTGACCCTTTCTAATGCTGATCGGAACTCTTTTAATTCCATTGAAAATGAGTCAGAGGTGGCCAAAGATTAAGATTTCATTTTCTCCAGCCCAAAACCTAGAGAGACTCCTCACTTTTTTTCTTCAGTGCTAGACAAGATTAAGAAAATATAGTATTTTTCAATGTTAAGAAATAAAAGTGAGATCAGATTCTATTGATATTTCAGTCAAACGCATGGGCAATGGGAGAAACAATACAGACTCCTGATGCTTGTGTTTTATCCAAACTGACTCAGCCATGCCAAACCAAAGCCTCAATCTTTGACCTCAGTTTCACAGTGAAAAAAATAATCTGAAAAACTTCTTTCATTTCACTTGTTCCCAGATACTCATATTTTATACATTTGTGCCCACTGTTTTCTTGAAAAACAAGTGATCTGGAATTCAGTTAGTTACTCAAAGCTCCCTCTTTTCTTTCATCTGATGAAATACCTCAGACCACCAGGGTAATAGTACTATGCAGTGAGAAGTAAGGAGGCAAAGACCTGTGAACATCACCTAAGACAACAGATTTCCCCTCTCTCCCACCTCTAAAACTGCCATTTCTCAATCTGTAAGTCACAGATGACAGAATGGGAAGGGCTTTGATGAATAATTACTGCTAGTAACTTTCTCCTGTTGCTTTATTCCCTTCTTGTTCCACATTGCAGAATACTGGTGGATGTGAGGTGTAGCTCTCTAGGCAGAGATAGTTTTGGGCAACATAAATACCTTTGTGAGCTTAGATTGCTTGCATTACCTGCGGGTAGCTGGCAGCCTGCTGTTAAAGGATGAACTAAACACCATGTGTAGGCATTAAAGGTCTCTAGTATGTCAAATTTTTACCCTTTAATCTAGAAGGTTACTGTCACAGATGATGCACAGATCAATCTCTTTTTTTACCAAATTAACATATTACTCTACTTAATGGTTTCGTGTTTTCTAGTACCCAGAACTACGATAAAATGGTTATTTTGAACTCTTCTGCAAAAACTAAGGAATAAAAATATACAAATTCTGTTCTGCTGTGATGTTTCCAGTTTGAATTTTTGAAGGTCTGTGTTTTGTTCCCAATTTAATTTGATCCTCTGCTTCTTGTGCTGAATGGCCAAAAAAAAAAAAGTGAAACACAGCCCTAGAATGAGGGAGGACTTTGGGATAGAGAATTTTTTATTACTTCACATTAGTCCACAGTTATCAGAATTTGCTAACTCTTAGAACAACAAACTCTAGGGACAAAAGGAATCCCTTTACTCTTTTCTCCTGCAAAGGGATAAACTCTTTAACCTGTATCATTTTGAAAGCTCAGTTGTGGGAGCAATTATCAGAGAAACTGGAAGTGTTGAAAATTGTTTATAAAGCAAGAAGAGTATTTTCAAAGTCAAAAAAGTTGAACATTAGGGATCAGGAAACCTTGGGATTCAAGAGAATGAGCAGTATTCTCCAGTGTAGCTTTTCAAAAGCAGTTGTTTATAACAGCATATATAACTTGTTATTTTCTGTGAGGGTAATTAACATGAAGTCTTCTTACAAATGTCACTCAAATGCGGTGCTGATGGTTTATCAGCTCAAAATATTTTGCTGCACAGAGCAACAAAAGGCAGCAGTTGGACTTCACTGAAGTTGTCAGCAGCACACAGCTCTATCAGGCACACAAGGAAAGCTCTGAGGGGGTTAAAAGTCAATTGCAAGACCTGGGACCAGTGCCAATAAAATTGTACCTGGCCAGGCTTAAATTGAATTTTAGCTGCCAACTGTACATTTTCAGATCTCCAGAGGAAGCTGGTTCCTCCGTGTGGGTGAAGTAGACAGAGGCAGCTGTTGAAATGGAAACCATTGCATCAGACAACTTGGGAACTGATTGAATTTAAAATTGGACTTTCTTATGCCTTGATTTTTGCCTCAGAATGCATTGAGGAGATGCAGGTGGCTGATAAACAGAAATGTATCACTCAGCCTAGAGGCTAAAAATCCCTTCCAAACAAACAAGAATTTTGTCTTTTGGGAAAGGAAAAGAAAATCCTCAACAAATTCAGCAATAAGGTATAGACCTAGGCTTTTATTAGGTATAAATGAGTTATTCTGCTTTACATTATCATTAGTAGACTGATGCCTAGATTACTTAGTTAAGCCAGTGTAAAATTAATGTAATAATGTACTAATTTGAATATACTTACATTAAAATTATATATATATATATTATATAATTACATTAATTACATTAAAATCTTACTCCAATAGCAAGCCTAGAATTAGAGCTGGACTTGAAATAATATGTACATATATGTTATATATATGTGTGTGAGTATTCTCTAACAGAAAGAATAAATCTTAATTTTTTTTTTTAACCTGGACATAAACACAATAAAAATCATGGTAATATTTCCAACTCCAAAATTGTACAGCAAGAATTCCAGGAATTAAATTGTTCCTGTATTACGAAGAAAGTGCAGGGTCACATCTTAATATTTTCCCGTACAGGATTTCAGATAATTCTGACATGGGTTCCTCAGGTGGTGTGATTTCTTTCAGCACCAGTGGGGCCTGCATTCCATTTACACAGTGGAGGGTGTAGTTTAGCATGTCCAACTGAGTCCAAGCTATAAATGCAGACCTGCTGAGTGCATCTTCCTTGTCACCACTAATGGCCTTGGTGCCTTCTTCTAGTTCCAGCACCGAAAAGAGAAAGTTTATTTTTTAAGTGACAATTTTTTCTTTAAAAAAAAAATAAATAAATATAGACAGACAGAGCAAACAGTGAAACTATTTAATGCTTTCCAAAACAGGTAAGACCTGTGGTGTAACAAAGTTTACTGTGACTCTTCCTTGTATATTAGTCATTCTTGGTGATATGTGAAGAGTTGCAAGTCTTTATCTTAGCTGGAATCAGGATGTTAAAGGGAGATAACCCTGATATGGTGCCATTGGCCATAGAAAAAATATAAATGTACATACAGAAATTTGTTTGTATTTCATTAATTCCAAGCCCACAGGCAACATTTTTAAGCTTACTGTTAAATAATATTTCCCAACAGCTGCTTTCATGGTGAGAACTCAGTTGAATTTGTCATCACCAATGGTGAAGTGCTGTAAACCAAATTGATGACCCAAGGTCTTTAATGATTTTCCTTTGGTAACATAACAAAACACTTTTTTATATAAACCAGAAGCTGAAATCTACCCCATTTTTTTTCCTTGAAATGTTTTTTTTTCCACAAAATTTGAAACACAAATAGAGGGAAGACACAGGTTAAAATCTAACCTTCTTTACAAAACCAAAAATACAGTATTTGTATAGCTCTAGTGATAGCAGTTCCTAGCAGGATGGTACAAAAAATTCTTCTTTCCTCATCTTGTCCAAGGTGAAGACAGGAAAATTAAGCAAGGGTTCTTGGTCACCATAACATTATTTAAGAAAGTATCACAGATTGTCTTTCTCTAAATTATCAAAGAAAAAGGACTTATGGAAAAATATGTGTCTTGGTTCTCTTTGTATGCGTTATCACTGCTTTAAAAAAGCAGGAAGCATTATTGGGTCAGTTCAATTCCTATTGTACTGGGTCAGTTCAATTCCTATTGTACCTGCCTTTCACATCCCAGGTACATAACTAAGATAGATCAAAAAATAATGGCACCAGTGAAAAAAGATTAAATTAAAATAATAACTGACCCGGTATAACTTTAAGACCTGTTTGACTTTCAGATAAAATAAAATAAAATAAAAAACTTTGATAAAGTGAACACTCATTTTTATATGAAGCTTATTTTTAGCCTCAGTAGAACAGTGATATACTGTTCTCTGAGGAATAAGAAACAAGCATCATGGTTAACTTAATAGGGAATCTGACTTTGAATTTATTTCCTATTCAAGCTTCAAGAATTTTTCACAAAGACTGAAATGTTTTGGACTGTTTTTAAAGAACAGACAGAATTCTCCCTGTCCATGCTCTGTCTACAAACTAAAAAGCCCTCTCTGACAGCTGAATTAAATCCTCTTTGAGGTGAAAAAATGGAACCCCAAGTACAGTACTTCCCTGGCATAATATCATTGAACAGTTCTAAGCCTTTTGTTCTTTCTAAGCCTACTTTGAAAAAGAAAAGAGCAAAGATGTGCATGTGATATAACGGGGATTTTTCTCTGGTTGAATATTTCCTTCTTCCTTTCTCTGTGATTTATGTGAGTGCATAGGAAAATTTGCAATGGTCAGAGACCAGAAATTTCCCCCATTGTAATTCTCTCATTTCTTTTCATTTTTTTTTTTTTAATCTTTCCTGACACATTCATCCTTTTTCCATCTCCAGATGGTTTCAAGCCCCTATTTAAACTACAGTGGTTTGTTTGGGTTATTTGTTTGTTTTGTTTGTTTGCTTGTTAGTTTGTTTTTCCTGTGGTGTCTTCATGATACTTTAAATGTTTTGTTTTCTGAGTAGATGCAAAGTAACAAGTTAAGAATGCAAGGTGACCTGTAGCATAAGCAAGAGAAAACTAACAGAAACTGGGTATATAATTTCCAAATCTCAACAACAGAGGTAGGTAACATTTGAAAGGGCAATACTTAATGTGTGTGCTCAAGAAAAACTAATATACAGTTGCAACATTATCTAATTTGGTACATATTTAATTTGCAGTTTACAACCATATATAAGCTTATCCCTCATTATAACAAAGTGGGCATTTAATCAGGAAGTCTACAAAGGGCGTACATATAGCAGATTAACTGTACCTCTTTCAAGGAAAATTGAATTAAATTTTGGTCCCACAGAAATTGACAGAAATCTTCACACTTTGCAAAACAGATCTTTGATAATTTGTGTGAGATCATCATATTGCTTTATTCCTAAATATTCTAGTTTCATTATCTTGCACGATAGTTAGGAGTTATTTTGCATTTTAAAGCGGTGATTTTCTACCTGGTAATATTTCTGTTATTCATTTTATGTACCAGACTACATGGTAAGACAAAGTATTTTGGAGGCTTTGTGTAAGTTATGCTTTTATCAAAGACCCATCATTTAGTATATGGTGCTGTAAATGCAAACGATTACATCAGCCTTTCAGAGCTATAAGTTACTAGGGAATAATTTTCACTTTACAGTGATGTGTTTTCATTGGCATTTTAATAAAAGGTGATTATCTAAAGATAGAATTCTAAAAAAGATTTGCCAGCTATATTTTCTGCTCTTCACTCAATAATTTAACACAGTGCATCATTTCTTAAAGTGCAAGCAATATGCACAACTTAATTAATTTGCATTGGATCTGACATGAAAAATGCTAAAATCAGTTATTGATTTACCATACTGGTAATCATAAAGCAAACAATAAAAATACATTGAATTAGATTTTACCACTAAAGACAAGGCTTAAGTCTGAATTTATTTGGTATGTTAACAAAGACCCACTTAAACATTTACCCAAAATAAGGGACATGGGAATAAACTGACACACTGGGTTTCACAGAAGAATCTGTTATGGAATAAAATCTGGTCATTAGAATTCTGGACCAAAATTTTAATTTAAAACATTTTATTAAAATAAAAACAAACAAAAATCCTCACTAATAAAAACTACCAAACCAAAACAAACCAAACAATTATAAAACATCTTCCCTCCCTCCAATCTAGTTTTATTCTTGGGTAGCAAGGAGAAGCAGCAGTCATTTTAATAAAACCCATCACTCTTGGATTGCACTTAAAAATCGTGTTTGGTGTTTTTTCTTACTGTAGATGTCATCTCATGCTAATTGAAATTCTAGCTTAGTAGACAACAGCCATTGCAAAACCTACAAGAACAAAATGTCCCTTTGGGTCATGAGCAATTTATGGTAAAGCAGCACAAAAAGGTGAGTTTCGGAGAGAGAATTAGTTTGTAGCCCACCAATATCTGTTTCAAACCAGATGCCTGTGCTGCAATATATCACACTCAGAGTATCTATAGGAGCTACTACTATCTCTGAATTCCAAAATTTACTGCAGTTCTGTGGTAGATGGTTATGTATAAATTATTCCCTGTTACGTGAGCCTTTTTCAGCACCATGGATAGTAGCTGGTCCTGACTTTTCTGTCTTCTAGTCCAAAACACGATAACATGATATATATATATAAATATATGAATATATATATGATAACTAGTAACTAATATGCCCTGAAGAGAATCCAAGGAAAAGCAACAAGACTGATGACATTTTAGAAGGCATAATCTATGAGGAAAATTTAAACAATCGATTTACGGTTGAAAATGAAAGGTAAAGTGATAAGTTTTTGAAAAGGAAATAAGCATGCACAGAAAGAGGTACTTTTCACCATTTTTCTATCAGATGTAGGGCAATAAGAATCAGTTTAATTTGCCATGAGTGTGATTTAAATGAAATATTAGCAGTAACAGTCTAACTGCAGTCAAAGATATATTGCTTGGCAAAGATATCAAAATGATAATTAATCAGAGGTTTTAAGAGAGTGTTGGCAGGAATATGTATGCACTAAGTATGTTATACTTTAACTAATGGTAGTAGTCTCCTTTAATATCCTTTTAATTCTAAATTTTTAATGTTAAAGTCTACTTTTAGGTAGCCAAAACTCAAGTGCTTCAAAACTCTCTGATTTCTAACATGTTGATCACATAGCCCACTATAATCAAAATTATGGATAATTATTTGGGTCAGCTATCCAAAATGGAATCAATCAGATTCATCTGTTGCAGTCTTGATTTTAAAAGGGAAACCAAATGAGATAACTAAAAAAACCACCCAGGAAATAGACCACAAGCCAGAGTGTGTTCACATTCAGTTTTTATAATCTAGATATTTACTGAAACTCACCTATACATATGGAGATTGCATTTGTTAACCCAAATTCTTAATGTTTTCCTTTATGCACTAAATAAAGGATAGCAAGTGTAAATGAAAAAAAGAAAAAAAAAAAGTTAAACATATAATTTCACTGCAGGAGTAATCATTTGCCAGGAATTTTTACTGTTTACAATAAGTCATACAGAGGAAAACATATTTCTGTGTAGAGATCAACCATTGAGAGTCAAAACTAGTAATGAGCAACTCTATTAGAATCTCAGTAAGACAACACCAAGTTACCTAGAATGAGTGATTTACATAGTAATTGACTAGGGGTTTTTTTAGCAGCCAAGAGATAGTACTTTCCCTAAACATACCTCAAGAAGTTAATGACCTGAAAAAGAACCATGTAAAGCAGGTAATCACTTGTTAATTGATCTGCTACTAGTCCTGTATGAAACATTGAGCAATGCATCTGCTGAGGAACCTTGAGAATACATTTGCTGGTTGTGCTGTACCTTGGGACAATCTGCAAAGATGAGCACCCGAATATTTATTACAGGAACACAAAGTGTTGACAGCTCATTAGTGAGATAAATATTCATTTTCTGTGAACCTAGAGATACCTACACACTTTTCAAGATCTGTGAATATGGCAAAGACCCCACCAGATATCTACCACAGTGCCCAGTGTGCAAAGCTTTGCTCTTGCAAAAGAGGAAGAGTACATAGTGAGACTGAAAATTTCCTTCAACTGAAAAAAAAATCTGTGATGAGAATAGGCATGAATGTGCTCGGAGGACCTTGCAGAAGGTTGGTTAAGTAGATTTTTTTTTTCTGTCTTCTCAGAGATTTCGTTGTTTTGTTGCAGTTGATGAAGGTCATTATAATCTATTTTGCACACTGGCACACATAATCTTTCCTTTTCGTTTCTCAAGTCTCAGACCACACTCATTTCTTTAAAGTGGTAGAAGAGCATAAAGGGTGTATCTGGAAGCAACATGCAAATGTTCAAGCTGTTTATTTGCACAGCAATCTCTGGTATGATTTTTAAAACACATTTCTTCATAACTCACAGAGGATCTGAGCATGGGATGGTAAAGAGGGAGGAATAGGAGGAAAGAAATATTGAGTGGTTTGAGCAAACATCCAATAGTTTGTTTTTTTCCCTTTGCTTGCCAAACAAGAATCTCAGAGGCTTTTATGAATTTCAGTCTCTGCATTAGACCTTTCCTGAGTGATTGTGCAAGAGAAGTTTTGCTCTGAACAAAACAAAAGGCATGTGGCATGAAAATGCTCTGGAATTTGAAAGAGATGGAAGAAACTGAAAAGGCAAAGACCCCCATAGGACTCAACCAACTCAGCCATTCTACATTCCTTAAACATACCACACTAGTGCACATTAATCAAGCAGTGAAGAGGTGAAGATGACACCCTGAATAAATTTCTAGCCAGAATTGATGACTGTAGAGGAATTTGGGTTTATGGTCTATATTAGCAATAGTAAATGATTTTAGCATTCAGGGACATATGATAGAATTTAGTGGTCTATCATTAACTTCATTTTCAATTAACTAAATTCTATCCACATTTATAGTCTGAGCTGGAATACAAAATAAGGCTGCCAGATGCTGAATCTGATTCAAAGCAAATACAATGGAGAAGCAGCATTCACAGAGAAAATATTACAGGGAAATTAAAATTTTCCTATCAGTCTTGGTATATACCTGATCAGAGAGGGGGCAAATGACACAGAAATGATTGTGATGTCCCCAATAAAACAGGAGGAGAAATAAACTATCTTGAGTTGCACTACTGTAAATGGTGTGTGAAAAGAATCATGTTGCCATTATATGGCTGATAACCAACCTGGTCTTGGCACACACATATCACAGCAGAAATCAGTATCATAAGAAAAACACAGAAAAAAGCCCCACCAAACTGATAGAAAGGTAAAAGATCCAGTAATATGGTGAGTTGTTTTTTTTTTTCTTTTACTCCTGAGGGGCCAAAAGGAAAAGAATGAAATATTCAAAATGGAGAATACTAATGAAGAACCTAGTTTTTTAGGTATAACATTAGAAAAAATTCACAGGACCGTTGAAGCCCCTAGCCATTTTCGAAATATACAGTAGGGAAGAAATCCATTTGATCTGAGGATATCCTTTATAGTTGCCCTTGCTTTTGGAAGCAGAAGTCACCAGACTCTTGGGGAGGCTTCAGTTCAAAACATGCAGCATATCTGTAGTCCCAATTACACAGGGAATGGGGACAGCAAAGATATCAGAACAAGAGCCTAGAATTTATTTTTTTTTCAGTGAGACATAAATGCATATTTAACTCCATTTCTATAAAAGAGAAATTTCAGAGATTGAGGGTAAATTTTCAGCTCTACATTAATGGAAATTTCTTCCTCTCCTTGACAATTACCTCTAAAAAAATTTCACTTTTACTCCTTCCTTCAAAGACACTGGTGAATGAACTATACTCTGCCATCCCCAGCTACCTCTGCCATCAGCTGCAGGCTGTTTTTCAATTTTGTTTTTCTCCCGGTTAATATTTCTTTGGACTTTTTCCATTATATTGAGTAATGTGTGGGCCAGAAGGATGCATGTGGTGTGATGAGGTTACTACTCTGTATTTCACAGAGCTTTACTAATACTTTTATTTCATTATATGACCTTTTTTCTCCTTTTCATGGACTTCTACATAAAGCTCCCAAAATTGCCTTGTGTGGCAAAAGCTTAGCTGATTACTCTGAAAATGAGAGTAAAATCTATAGAGACACTGACAATACATACATTTTGCTGGCACATATAGATACACATATATTTCACTTTGCAGTTTAGAGAAAATGAGCTTAAAAATGTTTTGTTAACAATATCTTGGGTAAGTGATGCAATTAGCTATTATTTCGAATGCACTGTACATGCACTATAGAATATTGAGCTAATGTTTTTTCTTATTATACGTTTCCAAACTTTGAATAAATCCAGTTTCTAGTTCTTTTTAATTTCCTTCTTATTGCTGAGTGGGAAATGGCCAATTGAATATGTCGCTCTGCTCGTCTGAGAAAAAATGTTTTCATCTACTCTGTCCTGACAGAAGAAAAAACAAACACTTGAGTCTTTTCAAAACTCTGCCAATGGAAAATGTTAAGACAGAAATCATAAGAAAGCCAGCTGAAGACAGATCAGAACCGTCCGTCTCTTTTTTACTGTATTCTTTATTGTTACTCCTTGAAGGGAGATTTTAATCTAAATATTGAGTCATATAGTAGACAGGATGATACAGAGGTAGTAAGGAAATTATTTAGCTTCTAAGTGAGTTGAAGAAATCTAGATGAAAGCAATGGTGCATTAATGTAAGGACACAGAATCAAAAATTAAATAATATATTAATTGCATTTTCTTTCTTTTAACATCAATGAACCTACCAAATATATGGGAAGATGGATACATTGAAAGCCTTCATGTTTTTATGCAATCATTGATAAACTAATCATCCACATCCATGAGAAGGAAAAAAGCAAATAATTTCACATGAAGAAATTTCTTTCCAGAAATTTCCTCAAATTTGTCTTATAATGTAATAGCTGATTAATATCCTGTATTGGGTTTGCCTGACCAGGTTTTGATAGTGGGGAGGCTACAGGAGTAGCTGCTGTGAATAGTTGCCAGAAGCTTCCTCCAGGTCTAGCTGAGATAATGCCAGGTGGCTCAAAGATGGACCTGCTGCTGGCCAAGGCTAAGCCAGTCACAAATGGTGGTAATGTCTCTGTGAAAACTGATTTAAGAAGGAAAAAACCCAAAAGGTCTGGTTCAGCTGTAATTGTGACCAGAGAAGAGTGGGATGAGAACACGAGATGAACTGCTCTGCAGACACTGAGGTCAGTGCAGAGGCAGGGGCAGGAGGTGCTCCAGGCTTTGGGGGATGAGATTCCCCTGCAGCCCCTGGGGAGGCAGCTGTGCTCCACAGCCCAGGGAGGGCAGGGGGATGCAGAGATCCACCCACAGACCAGGGAGGAGCCCACCCTGAAGCAGGGGGATGTCTGAGATGAGGCTGTGACCCTGTGGGAGTCCTGTGCTGGAGAAGGGTCCTGGCAGGGACATGCAGACCCATGGAGAGAGGAGACCACACTGGAGAAGGTTTCCTGGTAGGACCTGTGATTCTGTAGGGAACCCAGGCTGGAACAGGTTATGCCTGAGGGACTGACCCCATGGAAGGGTGACCCACACTGCAGAAGTGTGTGGAGAACTGTTGCCTGTGGGAGGGATTCACATTGCAGAAGTTCATGGAGAACTATCTCCTCTGGGAGGGGCCCCATGCTGGAGCGAGGGAAGGACTCTTCTCCCTGAGCAGCTGTAGAAACTGTGGGTGAGGAACAGGTCAAAACCCCCATTCCCTGTCTCCCTGTGCTGTTGGAGGGGAGGAGATAGAGCTGGGAGGAAGGGGGTGGTGGGGGAAGGGTTTTTTAAGGTCTTATTTTACTTCTCATTATCCTGCTCTGATTTTGCTATGAATAAATTCAAATAATATCTCTAATTCTAGTCTGTTTTGCCCATGACAGTATTTGCTGAGTTCTTTCTCTGCCCTTCTCTCTACTCAGGAACCCTTAGTTATATTTTCTCTTCCCTCTCCAGTTGCAGGGGGCAATGTGAGAGAGACTTTGGTGGGTGCCTGGCATCCAGCCAGGGTCAACTCACTATGTATCCCTACCTGAACAGATTTGTCTGTGGTCAAGGACTCCAGAAATCACATCTGAAATCACAAGGATTGAAGATACAGGTATTTAGTTATACCATCTCTTATTCCTGGAAGCAATTTAAGCTCTACTGTGCACAGAAAAAAGAAATCAAGCCATGACTAACAAGAACAGTAAATGCCTGAAGAATATATGACAAACTCATAAGCTGACATTTCTTGAAGTCTCATGTTCATATTGTCAGAAATAGCTACCACATCTGCAGAAATTATTCACTGAAAGAAAACACTCGTATTAAAAAGGTCAGCACTTCTTAAATGCCTAGTTCAACTTGTTCTGATTAATTTGGAGGCCACAGTGAAAATTAATTTTCTGACAGAAGTCCTGGAGAAAGCAGAGGGTGGAGCAGTTGCTCATTTTCCATAACACACAAGAGATCACCTCTGGCTTCTCTAGAAGCAACAGGTTTAGATTACCTCCAAATGTAGTATAATGGATGAGATATCTGTTTCAATCTGGCAATTTTCTATGATCCTTTGTTCAGAGTGGACCAGGTGTCTGTTGTTTTGTTAAGAATTAACGTTGTAATTGTTTAAAAAACTGTATCTAGCATACCAAGGCCACATGTGTGGCACAGGTGCGTTTTAACTACTCTGCTGTGAGCTTCTCTAATTAATGACTAGGACTCTGGATGCTTAGCCAGGTTTCTTGTTTTTGTTTTGGGGATTGCTTTTTTGTGTTGATTTTTTGTTGTTGTTGTTGTTTTGTTTTGTTGGGTTTTTTTTTGGCTACATGCCCACTGTATTAAAAAAAGAGGGGGAACAAAATGATTAAGAGCTGCAATTACTAAAGCATCAGACAAACACTTCTATGTGTTTGTGCTGGTTTTGGCTAGAGTAGAGTTAATTTGCTTCACGTTAGCTGGTGTGGGGCTGTGTTTTGAGTTTGTACTGAAACGACTCTGGATAATATAGAGATGGGGTTTTTTGTTGCTGAGCAGGCCTTACTCAGAGCCTGGAGGGGCAAAAGGGATTGGGAGAGGACACAGCCAGGACAGATGACCAGAATTGACCCCAGGAATATTTCAGACCATGTTACATCATGCTCAGGTTGCTCATAAAGTGGGGAAAAAGGAGGAAGGGGAGGACATGTGGAATGATCTGTCTTCCCAAGTCACTGTTATGTGTGATGGAGCCCTGCTCTCCTGGAGATGGCTGAACATCTGCCCAACCATGGGTAGTGGTGAATCCATTCCTTTTTTTTTGCTCTGCTTGTGTGTGCAGCTTTTGCTTTCCCTATTAACACATCTTTATCTCAATGTATGAATTTTCTGTCTTTCACCCTTCTAATTCCCTACTGGTGGGGGAATGTGGTGCTGAGTTGCCAGCTGGGCTTAAACCATAATAGAGTTGTCACACACAGGTCCATGAGAGAATTCTGCTGATAACAGAGGACAGCTTCTGTGGTTCCAAGGTTCCTCTTTCCCAAGGAAAAAAAAAATATGGAAGAAACCCTTATACTGTACAATTAGCTTATATAGGTATTAAAAACCATTATTCATTAAATGTCTGAACAGAGGAGATTGACTTCTCTGTAAGATTAAAAATGTTGAAGATTCCTGTGGAAGGGCAGGCACTAAGAAAAAGAAAAAAATACTAAGCTAATGTCAATCACCTCTCTCTCAATCAGACAGTCACAGTTCTCCAACAGCAGAGAAAAATTTTAAGTGGTCCTACCTTGCTTTTTTTTACCTGTACCCTTGGTCACTTCTACCTTCAGTGCAAAAACTATAGTTTGAGTGGATGAACAAAAAATTATTTAGAAGTTCTCCTTGATGCCCTAAGCTCAATTTTCATCTGATGGGATGACCTCAAGCAACAGATTTATATTTCATTTTATTGTCTTTTTGTCTGATGGGTTGAACAGAAAAAAAAATGTACACAAAATACAGAACAAAAGTCTAAGCAATTTTTTTTCTAGTACATTACAACCTCTCTTCTTCTAGGCTTTATTTTTTAAGAACTTGTTTTTAAAAGACAAAGGGAAAGGCTTGCATACACAATTTGTGGTTATCTTTACTTCTGAATATTTTGCTTTGCTACTCCAGTGTATTCTTAATTTACATCTAATAAGCCAGAAGAGTGAAAATGTTTACTGCAATTTCTACTAATTGTTTAAATGCATGTTTGATGTATTATGACAACAGAAATACCACTGTAGCTCAGTAGGGTAGGTTTTTGCTCAGTGGTGGCTAAATCTTCCCTAATTGGCATATCTGTTTTGAGAAATAAATATACTACTGTAGTAACAGAAGGAAACACAAGAAAAACAGTAACAATACAGAAGGAATCATCTCAAAACTAAACTCATCATCACTCTGTACTTTTTAACTCATCAGTGATTTTATGTCTTTAAAAAGGAGTTTTTATATACTGAATTGCTGTAGCTGTTGTTTAATTTATGCTACTCAAAGTCTGTATTTATCACAATGAAATTAGGTTCATGCTTGACATTTTAAATGCCAGGCAGGAAAGAATAAGTAATATGGATTAATATATACTTTATGATCATTTAAATTTCAAACACACATAGGCAGGTCAAAAATGTATACCATGGAGCTCTTTGTCTGTCATAACAAAGTGTAATTTACATTTCTAATTCACTCTGAACATCATGGGCTTTGTTGGTAAAGTATGATCTCCAAAACATGATGATACAAAAATTGAATGGTAGTTCCATACAAGTTTTTCAACACACAGTTGTATAAAATATGCAATAATACTTCCTCACATTGAATATATTCTTTGGTGATTAGAGGAATAATAGGCAAGGCCTACCTTCTTGATAAATATGAGAGTTGCATTTTGCATCACTAATTCAGAATGAGGTTTATGAAGATACTCTTTGATGCTGCCTCAATTGAAAGTTCTCTCTATTATCAGTAAGGCCTTTCTTCTCATCCCCTCAAAACACAGAAACAAAACCAGACCTTGAAACAGCTCCCTGTAAATCTATTCTTCCACTTCCTTTACATCTCTCTAAAGGAGCAATTACTCAGCTTAAGATAAAAACCTAAAATTATTAAGACTGTGAAAGAGAAACTTTCACCCAAAAATGAAAGGAGCTGGAGATTTTATGGGATTTTTTAGAGTTGACAACACTGTACTTAATTTCAGGTGAACAACCTTGAGATCCTCTATAGAGAAGGCATTTTAGGGAGATAGAAAGTGAAGTTTTATCTGTAGTTGCCATCACCTGACATTCAAAACCCAGTGAAATTTGCAGGTCTGAAAAGATCCCTGTGGTTTCTTGTGAGAGCCTCATGCCCATACCTCTCAAAAATGCAACATAATTTCTGTGAAAGTAGTTCTTACCTGCTACCACCTTCTGTTGAGCTCCTCTCTGAAAGGCACCAGCTCAGGATCCTTGCAGACTCCAGAATTCAGATTTGGTATCTATTTTCTTCTGCATGGGCATCAGTCTGGGCTCCTGCTGAAATCTCCACCCTGTCATCATGAAGGGATGTAGTCCCTCATTGCTTTCTCCCTGGGTTTGAAACTGCTGGGGGCTAGGAGGGGGAAGTTCCTGTTTTTCACAAAAGGGAGGTCCCTTCATTTCACCTGATGAAGGACATTTTGTTTTCTTGACAGTGCACCTCTCAACTGAAATTCATTAGAAAAAAATATTAAAAACCCAACCAACAGTGTGAAAAAAGAACATTATTTTGAAAAGGAAAAAAAAAATAGAACAGATAATTGGCAGATGTGCACTAGACCAACATTTACTTTCACAATCCCACATGTGGTAGCTTTCACCATCAATAACTTTTTTTTCTCTACAAGACATTTCAAATTACACAACATATTTCTTCAACACTTCCCTGTATATTCAATGAGAAATAATGGGTGTTACAAATTCATTTACCTCCGGGGACTTTTTTTATACCAATAGGGATCCATCTGATACCAATGTTAAAGGACCTGTGTAACAAGAAGAACAGAATATTTCTTCTTGTATTTCAGCTCAGAACTGAATATAGATATGCCCCATATATCTGTTGCTGGTTCTGTGTTATGCCTGTGAGCTCCAATGAGTGTCTCTGGTATCTCAGTGTCAGTGAATCCCTGCTGCATCACAGCATTCCCCTGTCTTACCTGGGTGCTGAGGTCTTCTGAGATAAACTGCCATAAAACCCCTATGGATCAGAGCTGACTTCAGAGCTGCTCTGAGTGACAATCTCATGTCTAGTCCAATGCACAATATAAATCTGAATAATTTCTACTCTGCTTTGGGTTCAGTTACTGACAAGTGTGAACATAAAATCCTGATTTGAAGGAAAGTGCATTCTAAGGAAGAGGAGGTCATAACAGGAGACCTTGATAAGATAGAATCTTTTATCTGAGCAAGAATCAATGAGATTGAGGTACTGTACCAAGGAGTTTATAGAATGTATGAACTAGAAAACATTGAAGCATCACATTTTTTTCTTTTTTTAATTTTTAAGAGAAAAAGAACAATAAGGAACATACAATTAAAATTGACTCCTCTCCAAATTTCTCCTACTAAGACTATGTCTAGCAGAAATTGCTGTGGTTGCATTACACAGAATGTGTGACTTTAGAATATTATTTTAAAAGACTCTTACTCAATTCAAAGTCTTGGAATTGCATAACCTTTTTTCTAGAACTTCTTCTCAGTAATTCCTCGGGTTTGGTTCTTTGTCAAGAAACATCCTCCTCCAAGAACTAGTATTTACTGTCTCACAGTATTTTCCCTTTTGGTCCTGATGAAAAGAGAGTTTTGCCCTGTCTGATTTTTCAACTTCATATTTCCAGTAACTAATATAGGCATTAGAAATGCCACACGGGCTCACACCTTTCTTCTTGAAAAATGTTTAACAAGTAACTGACTGGAAACTCCCTTGCTGCTTTGCCTACTTTCTATGGTTTTTAGTTCCAAAACAGGACAGCCTGTCTAGCTTTTGGAGAGAGATTACAACTTCTTAGTTCTGTTGCTGGAGCTGTCTGAATACTTTCAGATTAGCAAACATAAATCTTTATGTATTTCTGTTTATACTGAACAAAGCGTTGATTTGCAGATGCATTTTTAGTCTCTCACCTCAAATAAGCCTTTCTGCATAAGCACAGCTTCTTTTTGCCCACTTGGACAACAACCATTGTCATACCCAAAAATTCCAGTTCTTCAAATTGACAAGTGTATTTGAGTATTCAAAACAACCATGGCCAGACTAGTTGTATATCAGTAAATCTTCTAAAAGTTTAACACAGCAGAAGAAAAAGCAGTTTAAAAAACTTATTACAAGTTTCAGTGGTTTTTCCTGTTGGTCACCCTCTTAATTTTATTGGAACCTAATATACAACGTACAGGACTGAACAATCAGCACTGGCTCATTCTTGCAAGTGCTTTTCGGCTGAAGAATCCTAAACCTTTTCCGTTACCAGAAAATCCTAAGAAAGCCTAGAGAAGCTGAAGGATCATGTCCTTGGATCAGGAGTTTTCATTTTCATTTCAGACTCTTGTGCCAGGACAAAATCTTTCAGATTTTTAGACCTTTTAAGACATTAATGACTACAGATTACAGAGGCTGCCAATACTACTTTATCTTTTTTTTTTTTTTTTTCTTTTTCTATTCTAGGGAACTCTAAAAAATGGCTCTGCTTTGGCATATTCTTAATTCTGCTCTTTATTTTAATCCTTATTAATGAACAAAAATAATGCTCATTTTGGTTTTCCTTTCATCCGCATTTTCTGGATGCTGAAGTCTCATGTCTAGATCTTTTCCAATTTATAAGCATCTGAAAATCTGCTAGATAAATAAAAAATAACCAGGTTCAAGTGAATGAAATCTACCTATATAGTTTATACAAAGCAGTTACTTTATTTTTGCATAAAATTGGAAAATTGCAGGGTTCTTTTTGTTTTAATAATTGTTGGTGAAGAACTATGAAAGGCCCTACAGGTGCAGAAGGCAGCTACAGAAATTGTAGTGTATGTGTTGGTTTTGTTTTGGTGATTTTGTTTGTTTTTTAATTCAAAAAACCCAAATTGATTCAAATTTAAGTGGAGATATTTATCTTTGTGACAGTCTTAGATAGGAGATAATTCTAAATTGCAAGTGGCATTCTGGACAGGGAAGAGATTCCATCAGTAAATGGTAAAGATTTTTAAGGTATCAGAACAATACACCAGTAATTGGCCTGGTTCAAAGTACAGAGGTCTTTGGAAAGAATTTAATCTACTAATCATTTTCATTGATGGTTAGACATTTTCCTGCATAAGTAATAGTAGGGCAAATCAGGGAGAAGAGTTTTTCATAGAGAAAGAAATGGACTTTGTCATCTGCTGACTTGGTCACTGAGATGTTTTGGAAGAGGCCATAGAACTTGACAGGTTCATGGAAAGAACAAGTCCTTATTTAGCTAATCCATAGGACAGCAGTCTGTGAACAAGTATGAAAACAAGCAACACAGGATAAGCAGATTATGCCTGGAATCAGTGCAGAAAAAAATAAATCATGAAACATTACAAGTGTACCTCAAAAAAAGAGTATCTCAGTCTGCAGGTGCTACAACTCAGACTTCACTCTTTCACTGTACTGGATGCTTGCCCAAGCCAAGTACATGAAGCAGTTGTTGATCCAGGAATTGCAGTAGAAAACTAATTTATTCCCAGATTTTTTTTTTTTTTTCTCTCCACAGATTTGTAAAAATTAATGTCTGATATACACCAGGGAATTTTCCTTTACGTGGTAAAGTGTGCAGACAGCCTGAAGTGAGTGGTCCATGAAGAAAATGAAGAGTTATACTTCAGATTGGATAGTATTAACTGTCATGTAATTTCTGGAGAATAAATGACAGGGAAAACGTGCAGAAAGGCTGGGAAGGCTGACAATAGGGAAAGCAATGGTGGAAATTGTAAGACAGGTGATGCATAACCAACATCCAAGGGAATCAATGCTTCTTAAAAACCTGTACTGTCTCCCTCCTCTCTGTCACAGAGCTTTGTTTCCTAAATTTGGAGCAGCATTGCTTGACACATAGCAGTAATGTAAATTACTGATACCTCTTTCTACCTGGCTGCTTGATACAGATTTTACAGAGGATGAAGCTAAAAATCTCACCAGGGAGAAATTGCTTCATTTTTTTCTGAAAAGTAGCATATTCAGAACCCAGGAACTGAATGTGAAAAAGAAATACACACTTCCCTGCAGGTCCCCTTTCCTGTGGTTAGTATTAGCAAGGATCCACAGAGAATAAGTTGTTGAATTAGAAGGATGAATGTTCACTTAATAAGAAAACGATGGAATTTTATTGGTAGGGCAATATCCTCATGTTGCTGCAGATGAGTGTATGTGTCAGGGTTTCTTTATCAGTCATCTTCTAAAGGATTTTAATTTAATGTGTGTGATTAAACTAAAGCAAAATGTCGCTTTGTGACGAACCTTATTCTAAAATTTCTAGTCAGGAACTGATTGATTTGATTCTAATGGAGAAATATAAGATGTATATTAATATTAAAGAATAAATAAGAAGCCAGAGCTGAGCAGGTCCTTTTTCCCCTCTTCCTTCCATCTTTGGGTTTTTAAATATCTAAATAATATCTGTATTCATCCAATAACCATAAAAACTGTTCAGAGCCAAGTCACTATGTTAAACACTAGTTTTCATGCACTGGTTAACCCTGGGGAGGCTCAACTCCGAAAAATTTTGAAGGAATTAGGTATAATTTGTACATGCACACCTAAATCCTTAATAAGTGGTCATGAGCAGGGATTTAGGTATTTAAATTAAAGCAAATTGCAATCAAAATTTTAATCTGTGTTTAATTACACCTTAAATATTACATCTGCAAACCTATAGTCCGAATTTAAATTGAAAATTAATGTTTTCAGCAGTTTGGAACACAGAATAAGATTCACTGTTCAGTACTCTAAGTATCCAGTCTAGCCAGATCCTGTAGAGACTAACCATTTAAAGTAATTTTAAATAATTAGGGAGGCAGTTACATGTGTGTCATACCAGGGAAAGGATTTCAGTGACAACAGTGGGTTTGTGACAGGGTTAAATCAGGAATAAGGATCAAAAAATGTACACTTCAATTATAGAGAGTTCATCAGTAAAACCAAATGAAAACAAAAGTGCTTCATGGTTTAACCTTAACTTTTAAATGATGACAAATGAGCAGCTGAGCACTGTTTCTTCATAATGCCCAGATTACAGAAGGAGCATAACACAAATCTGAGAACCTCAGCTTCCAACACAGTTTCTACTGGCTACCATAATTAGGACTAATCACAGTTCTAGGATTTGGGATGGAATGTTGTCAAAACAACTCAATATCTTTTATTTTCACTGGACTTCAGTATAGAGCTCCTAAGAACTCCCACATGAAGGACGAGAAAGTTCTGATGATTACTGACTGGACAGAGCAGTAACACACACATCAAACATCTGGGGATCATCAGTGCTGTTTTGAACCAGATATCAGTAGCACCAGATATCAGCAGTGAATCCAAATCTATACACAAATACATGGTGTCTATATATAAATATTCTGTACATACTACAAATATGTATGTATTTATGTGTATATGCATTTTGTATATATTGTTTCACTGTATTTCATACATATATAGTATTCCATCCATACATACATATATATATAATGCTCACATTGCCTCTTCTTGAACACTTTATGCACTACATACACATAGAACAAATACTGAATATCAATGCAGTAGGATTCCATAACATCCACAGGGAGAAGGAAATGCAGAAGACCGTGGGCTACAAGCAGACATTATTTTCTCCAACAACTTCTGTCATTCCTGTCATATTTTTTCCCTTCAACTTTTAAGAAACAGTTTGACATCACTTCAAGGAGGCTTTGAGGACAGAGAATTAGGAAGAAGGTTCTTGCAAGTGTAACCTGGCAAACATAGGTTTGCAGCTGAAGAAAGGAATAGAATATTCAGTAGGTGCTCAGTCAAGAGCAATGGAGTGAGGCTACAGAACTGAGAAGGAAATGTTCCTCGAAGTTTTGTGTTGAATTAGCTCTGACTCTGGAGGGATAGGTCACCAACAGGAAAATTATTTGAGCATGGGAGAGCAAAGCCAGCACTAATTATGAAGATGCTCTAGGACTACATGTAGTCCAGGACCAGTAAGCTGATTTTGGTTTAGAAATTAGCTTTAGGACATGACTAATAAGGCAGCAGGATTTTTAGATTAAGAAAATGCCTTTGGTTGGTTTAGACAGATCATCTGTCTATTTAATGCTTTATTAAAAACTTTATCCTCTTCAAGTCCTTACTGCCAATTAGTGTCAATTAACATAAATTTAATCAGCCTTCCTCTGCTCCCAGTACAAAGCCGTAAAAGCAGTGCAGTTCTGGCAATTTCAATGTGATTTATACCAGAGTAAACGGGAAAAGAATGAGCCTTAATAGGTGTGCATTTAAGTGTATGTTCTTAAACCAGTTTGTAATGTGCCCCAGCCCAGGTAACTAAATTCCTGCGGGGCACATTTGTGATCATAAGCTAGACTTTTGCTTTAAGTTAATCCAAACAATTAGCTTCTCTGGCAGAGCATTGCAGGCAGCTCTGAAGAGGTAATATTATACAGCAGCTTTAATTATGAGTAAACTAGAACATAGAATTGCATTAGTAATTCTGGAAATAACTTAGTTTGGTTAAAGTATCCACTCATATTTCATAAAATATAAGAAAATAGAAATCAGCATGGATATTGAAATAATGGTGCTGCCATGGCAAGTGTTGCCTGACTGGAGATTTGGAAGAGGAGGTTCTTACAAAGTAGATAATCACAAAATCTAAAATTTTTATACTGGAGGACAAAAAAAAAAAATCATTAGAAAACCTTGGTAAACATCAATTATCTGCTTTCAATAAAAAAATGTTTGCTTCATGATTTTAAAGGGGTGTCTAAAGAGTAAAATCTTTTCTTTTTTTAAACACCTATTTTAGCAAATTTCATTTCACGTAAAATTCTTCTGTCTTTTTCATGTAGTCCTCAGAATATCACAAGGCCTGAATGAAATGCACTACAGAATCAAGCATCAATTAAAAAAAAAATCTAGCCCTAAATATGTTCCATTAAATTACACCAAATCTGTGAAAAGGTACCTTAAAATACCAGAGAATGAGCAACATAGAGTCAAACACCTATATAAAAACATACATAAAGTAAATGTATCTAAAAGAAAGATAAACTATAAAACATACAAAGAAAGAAGTGGTTGCAACAATCAGGAATTCAAAATTAGGAGCAGCAAGGACTGAACTGTCCTATGACACTGCAGATTTACAGTCTGAAAAGGCATTTTCGTACAGCCTTTGGGTAAACAGATACATATCTATATATTTATACACACACATCAACCTGGCAACTGTTGAAAGACATTTAAGAGAATTAATTTGCTTTCAGTATGTCTTCTGCACCCTTCATTGCAGCATCTGGAGGCTGTATTGTGAGCAGAATGGTGTCAGAAAGGCTGGTGGCATGGTTAAATCAGTTTTATCCTACCTCACAGTATTGGATTGTGCTCCAAGTCTTCCTTCAAAATATGTGTGTAATTCTCTTCAAAGCAATTAAAATCAACCTCTTTTTTTTTTCCTTTTTTTTCTTTTTTTTCTTTTTTTTTTTTCCATTTTTTTTCTTTTTTTTTTCTTTTTTTTTTTTTTAATAGGTGTTCACAAACTGTGTGCTTGAATATAGACTTTGGGGCATCTTGATACAACCAAAAAAGCCAACTACAATTGAACCCAGTGAGATGTCTGCTTTCAGCATGCAGAATACAGAGGATTCTGACATCACAAACTCTGGATGCCCCAAATAATAGACAGATCCTTAAAGAGTTTATACAACCATTTCTTGTGTAGCTCAGAGTTTCTGAGTGCAGGTACATTCATTATTATCATTGTAGCACCTTCATATTTTGTAAAAATTGCTAGAGAAGAGACACAAGAAAAATAAGACTCTCTATCTCATGTAGCCTCTGTATCCATTATTAAGTAGAATGAGGCTGAATAGTAAATGAAAATAGTAAATACCATACATAAATACCATAAAAGTGACTGTGACCACATCCTTAATATTGGGTACCGTGAATATACAACAAACAAAGATGACAGAGGAAGTGCCATGCTTCTAACTTATTAATTAGGAACACTTGACTTTTCAGCCTTGGCACTTCTTTATCTAATTCTGAAAGTATTAACCTCTCAATGAACTAAAGCTGATTAAACCAGAGAAATTCTAAAATTAAAAACCTATCTTCTTTATTTTTCTATTACCAATTTGAAGGCTCAGATCCTCACAAACAAGAGACTATTCTTACCTTGGTAAATGGTAACAACAATAGCCAGGAGCACAGCAACTGTCAGCAGAGGGAAGAGACAAATATTTTCTTATAGAAATAATTTTTTGCACAACGAAGAAATGTGAAAATTCAGTGATTCCTGTATTAAACTTAGGTTATGACTGGGATAAGTTTAAAGTCACCTCCATTTTTTTTCCTCATGGGAAAGCTGTTGGAAGTGAAGTTTCACAATAAAGTCAAAACTCCCAGGCTCTTTCCAGCACTCTGCTTTGATAAAACACACAATAAATTGGAAAAAAAAAAAAACAACTTAGAAAGATTCTGGAGGGTCTTTCCTTGACAGCCTTACAATTTTGTAGAAAACAAAAATACTTTACATGGAGTTTCACTGAAGCCAGAGTTTAGATACTTAAAACTTGAGAGACTAAGCTTTCCTGAGAGGGTTATCTGTAACAATTAAAGTAGAAAAGTTTCAAGGGTAATTGTAACGGGTGCTGGCAGTACCACCAGTCCTAGCTCTAGTCTTCAAATTTTACAAAAAGCTCTTCTCCCATTCAAAAGTATAAATGAAAGATCCAGGTTCCAAGAATTACCTAGAATTCATCAACCTTTTATGGCTGCCACACTCAAATATTTGACAGTGAGCATCTCGGGGTAATGGAAGCCTTTTGTTGGCTGTACAAACCTAAGAAGAAAATAAATTAATTTGAATTTACACAGCTGTAACAGAGTAAAGAGAAACCAGATTACGGCCTTTCAAAGAAAGAATGAAATTAAATACAGTCTGAGACAGGCATCTGAAGAGTGCATCAGAAAAAGGGGTTGTTTAGCAACACTAATGGGAAAATATTAGATGGCTAAAAAGAGACCAGACTTGTGAAAGAACTGGCCAAGTGACAAAAGCAGTGCAGACATTCCAGTGATCGCTCAGGGTCTGGTCTCACACCCTTAGGTGTTGCTAAGTGATTTTCTTTTTGTGCCATCATGATTTGAAAAGGACAAAATATTTCAAGTACTCTCATGATTTACCAATAGTTTAGCCTTAATCAAGCTGTCCTGCATGCAAGACACTTCCCTCTGGTTCAGACACAGAAAGAACAAAAAGAAGCTGATATAGTGGAAACCAGAAAAAGATCACTGCTGTAACTTACCCCTTGTCCAGAGACAAGTAGTCTTTATTAGCATTCAACTTACTTCCAGGGATATTTTATTAAGATGCTTGCTTTCTTTTGGACTCTTATGATACCTTAGGAGATCATAAAAATAACTACTTCAAGTCCTCCTGCTTTATTACTTTTCTCCAATTTTCTTTACTAAACTAATTACTATATGCAAAATTCCCCTGAATTTTAAGATAATTAAAATATAAGGGTGCTTTCAAGATATTTTATCATCAATTCATCATTTTGGTAAAAAGTGATCACCTCAATGTAGTGAAGAACAAGTATTTAATCTTTTAACCTCAGATTTAAAATATCTATTAAAAATGTTAAATATAAACTCAAGTATTTTGGTGGGGGTTTTTTTGTTTGTTTGGTTGGTTGGTGTTTTTTGTTTGTTTGTTTGTTTTTGTTTTCTTCTAAGTCTGAAAATCAAATTTTGGTTGGTGTTTGGTTTTTTTTTTTTGGTAATTCGTATTACTCACCCCCCAAAAAAGCCCAGTAACCTGTTTTCTAGTTGGTTTAGGAAATAGTGGGCAAACATGAAAAACCTGGCAGTCTTTGTAGGAGCCTCAAACAGTCATGAGCTTGACAGCAAAATTTCCAAGTGGAAACCCTTATTTATTGCCTTCATTCTGTGTGGCCTTGGCAGCTGCACAGCTCAGGAAGGTTTCATAAAGTAGAGCAATCAGAATATTTTTGGAATGCAGTTGATAGCATTATTAACAAGCTTGCTAGGTCTGTTTTCTGTATCCACTGCCAAATCAATTTGTAGTAGAGTCATGACTGTAACCAATTTCTTACAGTTAACAACTAATCCTGAATGAATCAGAACAACACAGCCCATTAAATTCCTAATTATACATATGTACATACATTTAAACAGGCCTAGATGTAGCCCATATTTTCACTGTATTGAAGTGGGAGAAGACACTTAGGATGTTAAGACCGTGCATGAGCCCTGCTCACAGGTTTGCAGGATTAGTTTAGAAAGCTTGAAATGTTTCTTCTTTTATGGCCTCTGATTCTCACATCCGTTTTTATTAAATATGCAGCTCTGTCAAGCCTCTGACACGCAGCTCACGTAGACACATTATAAAAATCACAGGGTGAAATCAGGACTCCTTGGCTACCTGACTACAATAAATATGGGAACTGACTATTTTGGATATGTCCCTATTGCCTTACCTTACAGAAGATTGCTGACCTGAATAAACACCAGCGCTGCATGCCAGAGAGCATCAGGGTTTTATTTCTTATGGAAAAAAATACTCTGAGTTGTAGTATTCTGATGGCAGTCTTAGAAGTGTTTCTTTTAGACTACAACTATATTTAAAAAAAACCCAAAACCTAAACTTCACTCCTTCCTCGCACAAGCATCCAGCTTATGTTTACTTTTTTTGTATTTACATACATCCCGTTCTCCTTGTTTCTGTGATAAAACTTTAATAGCCAATAAATTATAAATCACATTTATGTATAATTTATTATTTTAAATACATATTTTAACTTTAAGCTTTTTAAAAAAGAAAAGTATTTCATCTTTTTATTTTTTTTTCCCTTTAAGGTCTCAGTAGTTTGAAACATTCATGAATAAAGCATGCTTCAAGCTGCATTTACATTTTTATAGCATGCGCTGTAACAGTACAGATTTTGTTTTCTACATGTACATTTTTAGGTCAACACTATTGTCTTAAGAAGAAACCTCACAGAAATCTCTGTGATTTCATAAACACACTTTGTCATTATTTCCCAGCACCTTGGACACCTCCCTAATGTGCTTGCCCTTCTTTAGTCAGAAAGCTGTAATGCTTTGTAGAAGTACAAACACATCTGTGCTGGTATTTTTCTCAGATATTTTTTTACTTATTTCTACATCAGAGCCAGGAAGGATTTAGCTCTTTTGAAACAGAGAAGTCTTAATTCTACTGCAGAGTAAATCAGAGCTCTTCTGGAGATGGATTAGTTTATCAAGTAGGCTTAGTTAATTCCTACAGTTAAAAGGCCACATTATGGTTTCAGTCGTTACAAAATGAAAGGCATTTCTTTATTTTAGAGCTATCTGAACCTACACAGATGCATTTTAGATTAGAATTTGGTTATTTTTATCTTGCATCTGCCACACATCTCTCAGAACAAAATGCAGGTGGTCTATTGAAATTAATCTGCCCTGGGAAATATACCATATAACTATTTTTTTTTTCTTCCCAATAAAGAGAAAGCCCTACAGGCACTGGTTTGATTCAAAACCCTTTTAACTTTCCTAAAAGCATAGTCTCATCCAGGTTACCCTGGAACTCAGCTATGGCTTTGTGTCAGGACTGATGGGAAATCCCTGCATGAAGTTTCATCTCATAAACAATCTTATCCTTACATGCATTTTTCCCCCAAATTTCAAAGTATATTTGCATAATATAAAAAGTATACTGAAGATATGCATTTATAGAGAATTTAGCTTGTAATACAGAGAGACAGACAAAGATGAGGCAATCATTTACTATTAATAACAAGTAAAATCCAAACTTTGTACTGATATTTTTGCCAAAACTCTACAAGGAGACGAGTATTTTATCCTCCTCTAAGAAATTACATATACACAATAAAAAAAAAAAAAAGAAAAGGAGTTTTGGGAAAAGAAAATGCATAAAGAATGAATGGATTACATTGCAAGAATAGAAAAAAAATTTAAAGACAATGTCAAGTTGTCTTGCAATTCTCCCAGAAAATTAGGTCTCTCTCTAGTGCCATAATGTCTCACACAGTCTATGCAAAAAGGAACACAAAAATATATTTTAAAACTTTCTTTTTCCTACAGAAAAACTTGAACATGTTCACTTAACCATCGTTAAAATAATGCATATTTTCTCATATTTGTTAACCGAAGCATCAAATTACTAGCACAATTAATATTTGATGAGTCACTGCACACTGTGTGAAGTGGCAAACATGAAAATATTCTCAGAACTAAAATTAAAATTTGCATTCCCAGGGCAAGTGTTCTGCAGCTAATTCATATCGTGGGTACTGAAAAAAAAAACAAAAAAACCAAAAAACAAACTAAACTCCCCACAGCTTGGGCAAACTATTCACATCTTTGAAACCCTTGCAGTCAGCCAAAAGTATCTGGCATGCATTTGCAGTCTGTTTGTGCAAGGAGGATTCAAACCAAGCTCTGACTGAAATCCCATGGATAAATAACTGAGTTCATTTGTTGCAAGCTCTCTGGAAAAGGTGCAGTGATTAAAAGCAAAGCCATGCTGGTATGTTGTGGCATACAGAACTTTCAAGATTCACAGTGGGCAGCAATTTTGGTACTAGGGTCTATTTTCTCTCCAAGCTCTGGTTCAGGAATCAACTGCTTTCTTCACATTCTTGCACTGCACCAACTTCAGAATTTACCATATTAGGGTTTTTCTTGGTTATGCTGGGTTTCTGTTTTAATCTTCCCTTCCCTTTTATGACAAGAGTATTGTCTAGTGGGAACAGAGCGCTCAGGAAGATCATCTGTATCCTCCAACTCATTCCTCTTTACTGACTTCTCCCTGAAGTCAGAAATGAGATTTGTCTTTTCTCCTGTTTCCTCCCCACTTTTCTTTCCTTCAGACTGTTCTTCACAGTGAGTGAAAAGAAAGCAGCAGAGTTCAGAAAAAATGCAGCTTTTGAAAAGAGAAGTAAGTTGAAGTAGGATTTGCTCATTATTAAATTATCCAGAGGGCTCAAATATTCCTAAACACAAAAGGTCATCACAGCTGTAGGGCGACAAATCCAGCTTTGCACAGCCAGCCAAAACAGATTGTTGAGGCTTTCTTTTCAGCCTTGTCACCTCCAAGAGAAAATGATTCCCTTTATTTTGCTGGACAGACAGGAGGCAAACATCACATGCCATTGCTGACTGAACTGCAAAAGCAAGACTGACAAATCCTGGAGGAGGACACTGCTATTATGAAGCCAGGCACGACTGCTAATGCTACCTTGACTTCCTCAGCTTGTACCTGCTGCTGCTGCTCAACAGCCCCTGAGGCCCAAGTGACATTACTCTGGGTTCTAAGACAAGCCAAGAAAGAGAATTATAATTTTATCATTAAAAAAAAAAAGTAAAAATAAAAAGAGATTCCTATAGAAGACTCACCCCCATTGCAGGTTTTGTGCCGTGATAAAGAAGCAGGGAAAGGCGACTGCTTTAAAACTCAGGATGTTTCTTGCAAGTAGCAACAATATTATTCATGACAGCTAAATGAAGAAAGAAAAATCTGACAGAAAGTTCAGGGCCAAAAAATCAAAAATTAAATATAGCATCTTCCCCTTTCGTATTTGTCATAAAAACAATAATTATTGTTGAAAGAAATATTCTTACTCTCTCCATGGGAGTAAATCAAAATCTGAAAACTGAAATTGTTTTCCAACTCCCTTTAAAGCACTGCAAAAATGTCACTAGTTCTAAAGGGCACCTAATCTCTGTCGTATATATATATATATATACATACATACATATATATATACACACAGCCATTCACACATATACAAGTGCATCAATGCACATACCCATAAAGCAAAAGAATCCATTACAGCAGTCCCCTTTTCAGAACAGAAAGACTGCTTTAAGAAATCTGGAAAGAAATTTAAGGAGAAAAAAAACATGGCATGTCATAGTTTGTGTTTTTAACATTTATCCTTTTTTCATCACAGAGTGATTTTGTTTTGAGGAAGAACAAAGACTTCTCCAAAGTTTAAGAGTATGTTTGTACAAGCATCCTAAATTTCTAATGCTCTGCCTGGGCTGGTTTTAGATTAAAAATCCAAGCTGGCCTTGTAACTGTAACTTGTAATATATCACTGTGAAAGAGAAGCATAAAAAGCACAGCCATGCAAGTTAAGATTGGCATGTTTAGACTTCCTCTTGATCTCAAGGGTTCGAGGAACAGACCTGGAGCATTAATATTCTGTCTGTGAACGTGCAAAGCTCAGTTTTTGCTGAATTCACAAAATTAACCCAGTAACTTTACAGAAGAGTTTGATATCGCTTGAAGTCCTTGTAGCTGTGTGAGTTTTCACCAGTAGAGGAGGTGCTGCTCAGTATCAGGAGCTCAAACTGAACTGCTTTTTAATGACTTGCAAATTAAAAAAAAAAAAAAAAAAAAAAAAAAGAAGCTGAAGTTTCACAAAATGTAATATTCAATGTCTACAAATATAACACTTGGAACAGAAATGTTGAAAATGGTATCAAATCAAACTGTTTCTGAGAAACACATACTCAAGTAAAAACTGTCTTCTCTCACTCTAAACCTCACCAAGCCAGTTGCTGTAAATTTGTATCAAATATTCCAAATTAAAAGGAACTTAGTTAGCACAGAGTGATTTTACTGTTTCTTGTCCTTTCTATTTATTTTCATGATGTTACCTATAGATAGGAAAGTGGTAAAGGAGTTGCTCTCATGTCTGTATCTTTACATATGGCTCAATTGAAATGCATTTATACATTCTCTTTCTGTACCATGCCATAACAAAATTAGAGAATTATTTCACAAATAGAGTGCTGCTTTTAGACTGTTTTTTTCTGTCTTAACACCTTTACTCAGTGAAAATGGGTCAAATTCAACACTGTCTATTGTGTACTTGATTAAATTGAGAAATTATGGACTGTATTAAAAAAACTCCTTCTGCCTTTAAAGTAATGCAAAAGCACAAGGGCCTCATTCTCACCCAGTTATTTCTGGCTTGTAAAATCTGGCGAAAAAAAAAATATGGATCTGTCACATGAAAATTGGTTGCTGTAAGTGAACTGTGAGAAGTTTATTTTGTGTTCTTAGATTTTTTCCAAACTCTAAATCCTTCTGTGTACTGGAATTTTATTTGGTAACAGGGATATTTTTTGCCTTTTGGTGGGGGTTTTTTGTTTGTTTGGGAATTATTTTGTTTGGTTTTGGTGGTTTTGTTTGGGTCCTTCTGGACTTTTTTTTTTTCTTTTCCTAATTGTACTTCAAGAAGGAGAGCCAGAGGGCTTTCACACACTTTTCCTGCATTTTAGTTTTTAGAAGAAACTGGCTGCTCTCCCCTGGCAGTCTGCCTCAGTACTCTATCATCGAATAAAAATTTGACGATTTATAGAAATTGAAAATATTAATAAGACAGAATATTGAAAGGTTACACAAATGTAGGGATGGTGAAGCAAGTTTACTGGAGAGCTTTCTGCCTTCATTCTTTTCCTCAACTGAGAATCAGTCAATTTTTTAACAGGAATAAAAAAGATTGATTCTCACTGAGAGGTGAGAATGCAAAAGTTTTTGTGGCAGGAAAATAGAATTCTATGTATAATTTTTATGCTATTATTTTGTGATTAGTGTAGGTAGTTATAGCTGTTGTTCTGATTATCAAATTATTCACCTAGAAGTTTGGATAGAAAATGATACTACTTATCTACTGTTTACCAGAGTTTTCTGTTCATGACATTTGTAACATTGCTTGGAGTTTTTTTAATTGATGTTCTCTGTGGCTGTAGTAATGCCTTACCATACCAAAAACAAAACAAAACAAAACAAAACAAAACAAAGCAAAGCAAGTCCAGACTCACAAAGGCAAATAAGAAGGCTCCTGATGATTGTAATTAAACAAGTTAATTTCTTCCAGGATTTTCTCAGGCAGTCCAGTAATACCTGATTGCCATTTTCATTTACTGTAAAAAAAGCCCAATAATTTCTGTGAGGTAGAAGTAGTTGTTTGCACCAGGAAAAGTATTGCATGACTATACCCTAAGGAAGTAATGTCTCCAACAGACAGCCCCACAATCTTCAGAAGCAGATTAGTCCCCCCAAAAAAGCCATTACACTTGTAAATAAATTCTAAAAAGTAAGCCAACATGCATATATAATAAAAGAAAAAGAAAAGACCTTCATATCTCAACATAAGAAATTGTTTGCATGCCAATGGAGATTTGCAGAACAGAGTATTCAACAAATCAGTGATGGGGGCCAAAATACATTTAGTCTATGGGTTCAGAAGAACCAAAAGAATTAATACTTTTTTAAGCTAAAAATAAATTTTGAGATACAAAAAGTATTAAGTATTGCCAGAATGAAGACACAATTTCTCACAGCTATAAACTGTTGGGGAAATGCCCTTGTTGGAACATCCAGGAGCCACATCCTGGCCACCTGAGATGGGACTGCAGCCACACAGCTGCACTCACATGGTCAGGGCAGATTTCCTCACCAACTCGACACCAGGTGTCCCATAGCAGAACCTCAGACATCCAGATCCTTAAAATAATTTAATCTTGGTGCGATAAATAAATAAATAACAGCCTGAGTTGGTGCCTCCGAGGAGAACCAAGAACAAAGGAACCCTTGGGCTTTTATATCTTTAGAATCTAAGTGTGGGAAAATCTGGAGCCATCAGTTCCTGCTGTGTCTCAGTGTCCCTCACCTGGCTGTGCCACACACCCCTGTGTCCTTTGCTGTGCAAAAGGTCAGCACCAATTCACAGCCTCTTGTCTCCACCTGCAGCTCTGTCTGCACCCGCACCCCTGAGCTACCACACAGGAGGTGTTCCTCAACCCTGAATGCCTTCCTCTAACACATCCACCAATTCCCAAACCTCTAAGAATCTGGAATTGCCTCTAAATAAAAGGCAAGCAGGTGCCTGGAAGAGAACTAAACAATCAAAATACTTGCCAGGGCCTGGCCCTCAGATGCGGACATCTCCTCATTCCCATCCCACAGGCTGCATTCCCAGGAGGATCTGAGACCTTGGCGGTGCCTTGAGGGGACCAGGCTGTGCCTGACCCCCATTAATGTCCCCAGCCCAGCCTGGCTCTCCTTGCTGGTGGCTGAGGGAATGGTCAGGAAGGGAAGTGTCTTGGGTTATGGAATCAAAAATGTGTATTCTATTTTCATCTGCTGAAAGCAGTTGGGGAATTGTTCTTCTTTGTCTCTTGTAACTCTGGGAGGAGGGGGGGTGCCTTTTGATAATGGGCCATTAACACCTCCCCGGAATGTACCCTCCCCAGAGCCCCCAGAGCGTTGCATCTGCATTCCATAATCCTATTGTGAAATGCCCCACCCAGTGGGGGGAGTCAAGGATTCCTGCCGGGGAAAAAACTGAGACTGGGGGAACAGGAGCTCTCTTGCTTCACCCCGATTCCTGGGAGGGCGACCGGACCTCATCTCACCATCACCAGACCCCATCTCACCACCCCTGGACCCTTTTTGGCTACAGGATCATTTCTACTTCAACAGAACCACATCTGCCACTCCAGGAGGACTCACTTTTGAACTGCTTCCAGCACCCTGACCAACAGGGTGTCAGGTTGTAGCTCTGACTCTGTCAGGGCTTTCCAAAATTGTTGTTTGTTTGTTTGCTGGTTTGGTGGGGTGGTTTTGTTTGTTCTACCACATTTGTATTATTGATATTCCTAGTAAAGAACTGTTATTCCTATTCCCAAATCTTTGCCTTAATTGCAAAATTATAATTTGGCGGGGGTGAGGGGTTTGCATTCTCCATTCTAAGGGAAACCCCAGTTTCCCTGGCAGATACCTGTCTTTCCAAACCAAGACAGGAAGGCACTGCACTGCCCCATGGCGCTCCAGAGCTCACCAGCCCAGGCAGAACGTACCCTGTGAAGTGGTTTTGGATGGAGTCTGGTGTCAGAGCCCTTGCCACACAGGCCCAGAGCTGAACAAAAGCCAAGACATGAACCATAGTGAACAAGATTTCTCTGTGCTGTCAGTCAGCTGTGGTCACAGGCCCACAGGACCACAGGTCACAACACAGTGTGGCTTAACCACATCCAGGCTGGAAGGAGGCCTGGCAGAGTGAAGATGAATGTAATAGCATTAAACATGGCAGAGAGGCCTACCTGAAGAAGTGTGGATGTGATTGGCTGTCTTATCCAAGGACAGATGAAAGTAATTCAGCAAAACAAGAAGTTTTGCCTCAGTATTATGCCCTAGGTTGCCAGCAGATGACAGCAGGTCCTGGTGGCTGCCTCAAAAGCTTCTAATAATGAAATACAGTAAGTGAAGTAGGGCAGCAGAAAGGAAAAAAAAAAAACAATAAAGAACAAACCATGCAACACACTGAGGCACTTACTTTCTCAAGGAAAGAATTGAGAATAAAGAACAGAAAGAGTTAGATTCCAGTTTTTATTTTCAGTCAAGTGGTTTTTTTGTATTTTTTTGTTTACCTTGAATAAACCCTTTCTTGCTAGATTTGAGTGCTCAGGAGAGTGAAGTCAATCTTGGAAGCTGAAGTCTTTTATGTACACACCCTGGGATAAAAAACTGCTGCTGGGTGGGTGAACTGAAGCTGTACTGGCCCATTGAGGAGAAGATTAGGAATCTGAAATCAAAAGACTCTTTCATCATTCTGTATTTGCCTTCTATTAGTTTTCCATGGTTGTTAGAACTTTAAAAAGATGAGAGTAAGTTTAGTATAATTTTTCCAGCATATGATTACTAGCATAGCAGTTATTTTTAAATTTATTGTGATGTCTGTGCCAGCTTTCTTTCGGTGCTGACATACAATGATACATATTCTATTCATTACTGAGACACTCTAGAGTGGTGGGGCTCCCTGTCACATCTAATTCTGGGCCTGGACAGGTCCATATGAGATGGATAAGGAGTGGAGTGATGCCACCAGAATTCACTTTAGCTATGACATAAACAAAATGCAAAATCAGTGCTGCATGTAATCTTTAGAGAATTCTCTCTGTTGTGGTAAAAGCATGATGGAATATAACAAATTATATTGATTTGTGGTTCAAGGCAGCTCAAAGCTCTGTTTCTTCTGTATAATACTTTTGAACTCTGCTATGAGTGGGCATTAAGTAGCAGGAATGAATTAAAAATAATTGCAAACAACAAGTCTTGGAGGTTTTCTGAATACAGTAGATGGTCTTTTTAGAAGACAGGCTTGCTACAGCAGCCACATTTGCATGCTGTGAATAATGTTTACCCATCAGTGTTTCAGAATGACTGGTGATCTGTTTATCTATAGATAACTAACCAGCAGTTTGCAAAGTAAAAATGCCCTTCTCAAGTTACATATTTTTCTCCCTTTTCTGGCTAACTTATCCTATTTTTTTTTTGCTATGGTAATTCATTTCTGCTCTAAAGGACCACAAAATACTGCTTTAGGTGAACAACTCAATTCACCTAGGCCCTGACTTAGAGCAGGCCATCCGTGACAACCCTAATAAATTGTGCATGAAATTGATTTAATCTATATTTGAGACATAATTTGTCCTGCAGAATGTTGTGTGTGCAGTTCACTCACGGTTTTATTTCATTTGCTGTTTTGTGGCTTGCATTGCTGTATATTTGCCAAAATAATTTCTGTTTTCCTGTCAGAATAAAAAAAACAAAACAAAACAAAAAAAGCTAAACGAAACCAAACCAAAACACACAAAACAAACAAACAAAACCAACAAAAAACCCACCCAATTTCTTCTGAGATTGTTTTTCTGGTCACTTTTACTGAGGGCAGCACAAATAGCTGAACTGAGAGGTATTTTATAATTCTTTCCATACCAATCACTCTAACACCTGAAGTCCTCCACTTACTGTTTTTGCTCCATCCATAGAAGATACCCAGAAGGGCACTTAGTTGGTCTCAAATTAAATTCATTATTGCCAAAAAGAATCCTTATTATCTGTGTAGCTGGTGCTAGTTCTGGACTTCTTTTGCACTGTATACTTGGTATAGAACTAAAATAACAAAAATAAAAATAATTTGAGAGAGGAGAACATCTAAGGATTTTATACTCTGCTAATCCTGAAATTTAAAATATTTAAAACGTAGACACATATAATTAATATATTAAATAATTAATTAATAACTAATAATACATATATTACTTTATATAAATACGTATAATTTTTTTTTTAAAAAAATCTGAATAACAAACTTTTGTTACCATGGACAGAAGGGAATCCATATATTTGACTAAAGAATCTGCAATCCAATACACAACAGAAATCAGAAAATAAATTCAATCAGAAGTTCTATAAAACTCAAGACAAATGTTAAAATCCTCATATTTGACTTGACACCACACAGACAACATGCTAATAAAGAAAAAGTAACTTCCACCATAAGAAATGATGAATACAACTGCAAAGCTTTTGTCACAGACTACCTGGTAGCAATTCTAGGCCATTGTTTCAAGTACTTTTTTTTTTTTTTAAGAGAACAATGACATTTCAATGGGATATATTTCCTTTTGAAGCAAAATTCTTAAAACACTGACTCTGAGCCTTGTATGGCGTGAGCTTCCACACAACATATCTATTTCAACATGTCCATGAGAGACCCTCTTCTAAGGCCTCAGATCCTCACAGCTCTTATTTGCAGGCAATTATAGGACAAATCATACATTTAGGGAATACAGGAAACCTGGCACAACTGCTAGCCTGTCTATTTAACATAGCAAGGCACATGGAAAAATTAATTCAATTCCCGGTTCTGTTACATTCCATATACTTCAGATCAGTTATCATGGAAACATCAATAGATAAATAAAAGATTACTGGTTGGATGCTTTTATAATCACAAGCCTTGCTCAAATCTACTTTGAGATTTAGCCAAAGAAGATATATTAATGCAAAATATGTATCTCAAATTAAGACTCATATTTTGATTCCTAAATTTTTAAATTTAATAAAGCCTTCTGTAAATGTACTATTTTATTGAGAATTTGCTTAAACAAATCCAATAACTTCACCGTTTTTTCCTGTTTGTTAAATGAAGTTATGGTAATGTAGGAAAATATAAAGGGTGTATAAGACTTTCTTGTTACTGGGGTTTGGATTTCTCCTTTTTTTTTTAATGCCTTTTTAATGTGTGTAATAAGCATGTGTATCTGCACACATACATACATAAGTATGCACATCAGCTTCAAAAATAAGAATGCTGAACCTTTGTGTTAACCAGCAGACCTTGTTTTCCCATGCTATCTGTTTCAGGTTCAGGAGGTAGGACACAAATATGATGTATCCCAACTTTTTAATTTGCGTTTAAATAAAAATCCCATCCTGACTCAGCAGTCCAGTGCCAATTTAATTCCAATTCAGTTGCAGTTCCCCAATTACAGGTATTTATTCTCTACATCCACCAGCAGGTATGTCCTGCCCCTTCCCAGGAAGCTGGGCTTTGGAAACTCTTGTGGTGGCTCTGGAAGACAAATGTCATAATAATGAATGAAATCCCTTTTCCTCTTTTCCCTCGAGTTTGGGTCAGCTGTCCTGGCCATGTCCCCTCCCCAGAACCTGCCCATCTAAAGCCCAGCAGAGAGGGGGGATGCAGGAGAGCAAGTGTGTCCCCAGCAGCACCAAACATTGGTGTATTACCAACACCTTTCCAGATGTTAAAGCAAAGCACAGCACCCTGAGTGCTGCAATGGGGAAAGTTAACTCCATCCCAGCCAGAACCAACACAGGTTGAAATGAACTTTCCCCTCTGAAATATAAGGTTGGGTTCAGTGCTTTCAGTTTGGAGCAAAAAGGTTCACTAAACTTTCATAAAGCTGCTAGCAGACCTGAGTTGAAAATGGTGCTTAATTACTTGTGTTGGCACCTGTCTGCAGCTGAAACTTGGAACATGATAAATTCCTGAATCTTGCACTAGCAGCACAAAAAAAAAAAAGCCTTGAGCAGGGGAAAGTGAGGAGATAAAGTGACAGGCAAAGCAAAGAAGTTCTGAAGACACACATTAAATATTATCTGATATATATTTGCAAATGATTCTCATGAGTTCATCCATGTGGCAAATGCTGATGTACCACCTTTAAAGTTCCTCATGAATGCATTTTTTAATCTAAAGTAAAATCTCACACCAGTAAAGCTCTTATTTAGAGCATGAGAAAGTTTTTCTTTGTTCTCAAATAAAACTCTTAGCCTTCCCCAAGAAACATTACCTCTAGAAATATTCATTTCTAAGAGATGCTACAGAGCCTTCTGGCTGTTTCAAGGTTGTGACTGTTCAGATGTTACAATGGTTCTGTATTGTGTTCCAACAGCTGAATGTGTTACTTACCCTACACCAGAGGTAGAGTTGCTATTCAAGCTGTAATATCATCTTCTTCTGCTGACATAAATAAATAAATCTTACAGTATACATGTCTATTTTTCCAGCTTTCCTTCAGACTGCTTTTATTCCAAACACAATGAGGCAGACTTCAAGCAATGAAGGTGAGAGTGTTGCTTCAGGTCACGAGAGGCACATGTATCTCTCAGACCCACTGTCATTACAGCACACACTCTTTTGGCTCCTTGTGTTTGATGCCCTTTTTTTGTTGTTAAAATATCTACCTTCTGGTAAGCTTACAATTCTGGAAGGGTGTTGTTTGTGGGATTTTTTTTATTTGAATTTTTCTTCTGTCTTGACATTTATTTTTCAGCCCTTTCATGCCTCAGTATGTTGCCCCCCCCTCCTTTTTTTTTTCCCTGAGTTTCCATGCCTGTATGCTTTGAAAGCAGTAGGTTTTATTTTTTGCTTCCATTCTTTTTATTTTAGTGTGAGTGCTTCTCACTTCCCACGCACTTTCAATTTTTATTGATTGTGCTCTTTTTGTTACCCTCATTTCCACCACCCCAAAGCATTTTTCCCCTTACTACCACTCATCAGCCAAATGAGACAGTAGCTTTCAGACCAAATTAGTGAACACACAAAATAATACAGGCAAGAAAATCTTATGCTACGTTACCTCAGTTCCCTTGAAAATAGGAACCGGTAAGAAAGTTTAAGGAAAATTCTGGGTTAGGGAAAAGATCAGGATAACATAACACGGTCCTTGATAGTTTCCTTATCAGTAGCTATGACAGACATATCTTAAAACATTTTTAAAGCCTGCTAAATAATCAAGACTGAATTGTTTTGCAAGCTGGGATGATTCCACTTCTGGGAGTGCTGAAGCAACCAATATTTCTATCTTCCTCCTCCATAAAACAATCTGTTGCAGACTTTCCCCAGTTCATCAACATCTTCCTAGGAGGGTATCTCTAAAAAGACATATTGAAAGCTTTTCCTTGAATTTTCTGTTGAGCAGGTGGGCTGTGGGATGGTTTTTGTTTTGTAGATATATTTTGGATTGTTTGTGAAAGCTGTTTGTTACCATGCCATCTGATGGACGATTTCTCAGTGCGCCAACATGACTACAGCATCTGCTCTCACCACAATGTTTCCTCCAATGTGAATAGACCTAGGAGAAATTCATCACTGCAATGTATTATTCATGTTGATAAAAAAGGGTTGCAAAGTATCTCAAAAGGTGAAATGGTGATATTGTCTGCAAAGGGACCCTTTTACATCTCACTACCCACGTTTATCACTCTGTTTCCTGATACATCATTTTCCCTAAAGAAATCAGTATGTGTTGATCCTCCATACCTCAGATTTAAACAATGAATAGAAATTATGTCTGCTCCCTATGTCACCACGTTCTGACAAAGATTCTTCAGGAGTTGTTCTCCTTCACTTGTTGTAGTAGGATAGCTTAAGTGTGGTAAACTCACCTTTAAATGCTTGTGTTTATGGCACACAAGTATTAGTGCATTACCAGTGATTGCTAAAAATTGTACTGGAGGTGAAAATCTGGGATTTTGAAGTCACACAACAACAACAACATGAAAATCCAGCATTTCTTCATTACTCCCAGTGATTTTTACTTTTTTCTCAGGGGGAGGTTACAGAGTTTCATCACCTAATATTTTAATATCTGACAGCCTTCTAACATTTCACCTGGGGCAGAGGGGAATAATTTACAGAATCACTTAGGCTAGGACCTTAGAAGGGGCTTTTTAAAATCACCTAGTATAAAAATCCTTTCCTCAAGTAGAGTCTAGGTCAGGGTGTCCAGGGTAAAATGCAGCTGAGTTTTGAATACCCTCAAGGATAGAGACTCCATCACCTCTCCAGGCAACTGTTTGGCCAACCAGTCGCAGTTTTTCTGTGCTCATATGGAATTTCATGTATTTTAAATTGTGTCCATTGCCTCCTGTTCTGCCACTGGGAGCCATTGGGAGCCTCACATTAGTTCATTCCTGTCAGATGTTTACCCACATTGCTAAGACCCCTCTGAGTGTTTCCCAGACTATAGAATCTCAGCTCTCTGTTTCTCCTTAGAATTCCAACAGACTATTGACCTTTCTAAAACCATTATATCTGGAATTTGTTAACAGCCCTATTTTTTCCTCTACAAACAAAAACCAAAACCAAAACCAAAAAAACAAAACAAAACAACAAAAAAACCCCACAAAAAAAACAAAACAAAACAAACAAACAAAAAAAACCCACAAAAAACCCAAACAAAAAAAAAAACAACAAAACCAAACCAAAACCAAAACCAAACCAAACCAAACCAAAACCAAAACCAAAACCAACAAAAACAAAACCAAAACCAAAACAAAAAAACCCAAAAATCCACAGATATAGACCAAAGAGTTTAAAGCATTCAAATCTTCAAATCCAAATCTTATAGCTGCATATAAAACCTTAATATATATAGTTAATAATATTTCTTTCTGTTTTACTAGATAAAGGGCAAAACACTAAAAGAAGTCCATATTGTGGCACCCTAAACAACTGTTGCAGTTTGACAGTGCTTTTACAATCAGGTTTCAATTAATTTTAGATCCTAAATTCTTTACTGACCTGCTGTAAGCAACACTCTGTGCTCAGACAGAGCTTATGCAATCGTCTGAAGCTGCTTTTAAAACCAGGCCCACTGTCCTTAAGAGACCGACACTTGTAAATGCAACCTCAGGCACAACGGCAGAGAGCTTTGCAGAGCATGAGGTGCCCTGTGCACCCAGCAGGGCAGCTGAAAATGCCACCAGGCACTCCCAGACACACCATGTGCACGCTGCCTGCGGGCTGGCCACGGGCAACCACCGCGGAGTGCAGAGGGATGGGGTGGGCAGAGCTGCACTCACACCTCCTCTTTCACAGGGAAACCACTCCTGGGATTCTGCACAGGCACGGGGGCTGTCAGAACCACAACTCACAGCAAGTCCAGATTATAAATAACTGCATTAGACATGATCCATTAGGGATCTCCTCAAATTCCACGAGGGGAAAACAAACAAACAAACAAACAAACAAACAAACAAACAAACAAACAAACAAATCTCTTTGTGCTCTCACATGTAAAGAAACAAAATACGCTCTTGACAACTATCAAGATTTTATCATGAGTCTCAAGGTGTCTGATTTTCCTCAAAGCCTCAAGTCTCTGAAACATACTTTTTATGAATGCTTCCCTTCCTTCTATGTATGTATATGTATATGTATATGTATATGTATATGTATATGTATATGTATATGTATATGTATATGTATATGTATATGTATATGTGTGTATATGAGTATATGAGTATATAAGTATATAAGTATATATTTATATAGATATATATACCCACATATATGCATATATATATGCATATGTATATATGTATATATGTATATATGTATGTATGTATGTATATATGTATATATGTATATATGTATATTTGCACACATGCACATACACACATTATAAGTGTCTGTATATATATGTATATATATTTATATAGTATATATATATATACTCTTCTAATCCCCATAGTTGAGGAAGCAAGTTTGGAAATTTATGACTCAAGGTCAGTCTTGCAGCCCAAAACCAGAGGCAAAAGGAAAAAATAAAAAAGAATAAAGTAGAGGTAAGCTGCTTATTGCTATTTTTAAGTCTGCTGTTCTGGCACTTCTTTTGCGCCTTTTGAATGTTTGGGCTTGACAACACTGAAAACACTTCACCCTTTTTCTGTCACCACAGGACACAGTAGGCTTTCCAATTTGGAACTTGAACTAGGGAAAATGTTAATTAACAATGGTGCCCTCAGTTGTTAGCTCACTCTCATCATATTGTGACATGTTGCAGTTCACATGGCCTTGTTTAAGCAGATTTACAGATTTTATTATCTTGCTTTAACCAAACCAACTCTCGCAAAATGGACACATTTCTCACAATGAAAATAATTCTAATGTGATGACAAGCAAACAACAAGAAAATGTCAGAGATGACATTTCTCCTCCTCTTTGTAGCTGACAAGATTTTTTTCAGTCATTCTCTAAAGTTACAATGATGACAGTCTAATCAGATGTAATCAACAAAGTCTGAAGTCAGGTGATATTTAACTCTGTACTTCCCAAAACTTCATTATATGTGTTCAGAGGCCTCTTCTGAGGTTTCTTCTTAAGAGCAGAAGACAAAAATCTGCCGTGGTGGAAATGGCTGGAATATGCAGAAAACAATATGGCAACAAACTGAAAAGCATTCCTTTTTGTCAGAAGATACTGGTGAAATATGTTACAAAATATTGCTGATTTTTTTAATAGGTTTGCTATACAATTGGCTGAAAGTGCACATGTTTCTAACACATCTCAGTTTATGGTATTTACTAGATTCTGTTTCAGTAGTTAAGCACATTAAAACCCACTGCTTTCTGAGCCACTAAAGGAAAGATGTACTGGAGAAAATATATTCTCAATGGTGACTTCTTTAACAAAAGTAATGTTTTATGGAAAAGCTTTGCAAGTGAAACCACTGATGGCATGGCTGCTTTTACTGTAATAATAATAATAATAAAAAAAAAGGTTCCCAGAGTAAGGTTACAGAGAGAGCACCACTCATGAAATTCATTCACTGCATCATTTATAGAGAAGCTGCTGCAGCAAACAAATAGTAGCCAGAAGCACACAAAGCTCTACAGTATGTCACCAGTGAGGTGAATTTCATAAAGAGATTTGAATAGTACAGTCTTTACAATGTTTGTATGGAGGTGGGGAGTGACCATGAAAATCTTTTGTACACAGTGGTTTCCTGGTCATCTCACGTCAAAGTGCTTAAAAGAGTTGTTGAAATTAAAGATAAATTATGCATTTTTCTCCTACAAAGGGACAAGTGTTCCATATTTGCTGACCTTTTCTCTGTTGACAAGTGGGTGTCAGAAGGTTGCTACAAAGCAGATGTTTTTTAAAAAATAGACTTTGTGTGTCCCTTCAAGGTAAAGGTGACGTCTTAACAATGAGTGAAAAAGTCACTGTTTTTCCAAAGAGCTTCATGTTATGGAGAGGGCATTTTGACAAGTGAGTTTTGGAATTAACATCGTTGTTAAGGGATTTTGTTGTTGAAAATAATCTGTCACTTATAAAAATTCTCATGTCTGTATACATAAAAGGCCTGGAAACAGAATTTTCTGACGTTTAAAATTTCTCAAAAAGTGTCAATGGGTTTTGAAGCCATTTGTTAAAAATATATAAAAAAATGCAGTACCTTTCAATTAAATTGCAAGAAAAACTGAATCACGTTGGGGTGGATGAAAATTTACTAGCTGAAATTCTATAAAAATCTTGATTAATTCATGAATGGGATTGAAAAATGAGTGTCATTATTTAGCAAGTAAGGAAAAATGATGCATCCATGTACTCTTGAGCTATCTTTTTTCAGCTATGACAGTCATTAAAAAGTATCAAAATTTAGAAACAGAGCTTCAAATTGCTCTAGCAAGATGTTAAAGCAGAATTCAAAAAATAATGAAGCATATTAAACCATATTGTTTACAATACTGATTATTAAATATTTTTTCAATTAAAGTTTTTGCACCTTTAATAGAATTATTAAGATATCATTCATCTTTGCCTCATCTCTTTTAAACTTCTAGTTTTGTGTTGTGTTTATAATATACATAATTTATTCAATTCGATACATGTATAATATATAAATAAGAATGCATATATATATATATATATATATATACAACCAAAGGTGTGTGTTTAAAAATATTTTATTGATAGGGGTGATCAATATATATGACCCCTGTATTATATTACTATTAACTTTGCTGTAAATAGTGGCTGTTTTTCCAATTATTTTCTTCCTGGCATATTCTTGGAGACTGAACATTGCCAAAATCTTAGCTCATAAGAATCGGAAAGGGAATTAATATTTTCAATATTTAAATTAATTGTGTGATGGCTTTGCATTTTCCTGACCTTGATTTTTCATCCACCTTCCCTGTCAAAAAATGCCAAACCAAACCTCAAAAACTACCATCCTCCTTTTCCCAAAAAGCCCATTGAAAACTCCTGAGGAATGAGTCAGTGATTTTTAAGCTTAGGTATTTTCAGGTCTTCCTTGACACAGATGTAAAGTTATATTTTGTCTTTATTTACAGTCCAACTCATCATCCAGATTTTTTTTTTTAAGTGTAAAACCTTCAATACAAGGTAGCTTGCCTGGCTGCTTGTGTATATGTTGTGTCTTCCAATTGAAAAGATACTTTTGGTTTTTGTTGGGTTTTTTTTTGTTTTAAATTTGCTGACATCTCAAGTGATGATCCTTCTGAAGCAATGCATTAATCTGGAGAGTCTAGTGAATACAACAAACCAAAACAGAAAGGAAGGCTGTGAAATCTTTTTAGATTAGTAAAAATGGTGATGATATCATCTTGCCAAAAACAAGTGATGTTGCACAGAATGTTAAGAGATAATAAGAAGCTGGGCTCTAAAAGAAGAGCTTGTTAAGGGAGTATTCCAAACCCCAAACATCTGTAATATATTTTGTAAATAGACCAAGCACTATTAAGAAATTCTTTGTTGCAGAGCATTATCAGCTTGCACATTCAAAAGATTTCTGCTATTACACAATGATAACTTGCAATATATCAGAGCACTTCAGGGAAGAAAAAGAAAAGAGATCCATTTAATATACAAGAGATGATAAAATTAAAAAAAAAAAGGAGGGGGACATCTAATCACTGTGTTTTCTTTTCCTCAGGGTTCTGAGTTATAAAATAAATAATTGATTTTTTTCTCTCAGGTAAATTTGTGTAAACTAACCATGATCCTCCATTTTTCTTTTTTTCCCTGCTGTACCATTTATGTAAGAAATTCAACAGATTCCACGTTTTTCACTGAACTGCAGTATTTGGCCTGCATGAGTAAATACAGGAGAGAGCAGTCAGTGAAGTGTCAGGTTAATCAGCCTTTTTCATCTTGCTTATAATATGTGGTTTTAACCAGACATGCAATAGTATTTTACCACAAAGCTGGGAAAACCACTAGGTAAAAAAACTGGGGATTTTTGTTCCTTTTGTAAGGAAAAAAAACCCAAACAAACAAACAAAAAAAACACCAAAAAAACACCAGTCAATCAACTTTTTTCATGTTTGGGAATCCACTTTGTCACTTTCAGGGTGTAAAATGCTCAAGGGTCAATATAAACCAGGTTAGATGCTCTGGCAATCAGCCGAGGATGTAAATCCTGCTGGGCATTACCAAGAACAGGAAATTCTGTGAGGAGGGAAACAAGCTGGAGCACAGCCCCAAACACTGAAGTTACAGCTGGCCCTCAGGGATTCAATCTGTCTCCTGTGAAGAGGAAGCACCACTCCTCAGAGAGAATCCTTAATAGGAAACTGAAAACCTTGCAGTTGGAAAGACCAAGTCAGGTATCTAATGGCCCAGAAATTTTCTTACAGAACATAGAATTCTCTTAGGGAGAACACAATGGTTGCCCTTTATAAATATGCATTTGGAGGAGGAGAATTTTGAGGACAAAAAACCCCCTCATTCCCTAAAAAAAAAAACAAACAAAAAACAAACCCGACAACAAACTATCCTGCACTAAAACCCCACAAATTAATAGCTTTTTATATTATTTTAAATTAAAACTGTATTGTCAGCTGAAGATATATACTGTAAAAAATACATAGCAATATTTCCTGATGCAACAGGAGGGTGCACTAAAGAACTCAAATATTTTGAACTTAATGCCTTTTTGGTATTTGAAATGCCATTCTTTCCTGCTTCCCTAACACTCTGAGATCAAAATCACATCAGTGATGAAGAGAAAACTGTACTTTGCAAGAGGATATGCAGAAGGTGACTGAAGGAAAGGAGAAAAGGACAATTTTCAGGGCTATTCTCCCCTACTACATGTACATTTTGAATTAAATTATCACACCACACTTCTTCCTTTTGCTTTATGCAGAATTAAAAAAAAAAATCCCAAACAAACAAACAAATCGAAAACAGGTTGAACATTATCAAGAAATCAAGTAAGATTTGACTTGCTTCTGTCATCGTTTATTCCAATGTTGTCCAAACACAAATTTTATGATATTTACTTTAAAAAATAAATTGAGAAATGAGACCTTGAAAGATGTCCTCGAGTTAAAAAAGGCAAAGGATTTTATTGGTTTTGTGTTCCAGGAGGACAGGAGTGAAAGGAAAAAAAGGGGAAAAAGTGACATTTTTGTCCAAAATTGAATTTACATCAGAACATACAACCAAGACATAGATTTTGAGATAGATTTGAAGTGCACATATTTTTCAGTAACCCCCTCATTTGAGCTCCAACTAAACCCACGTTTTTTCTTGACTATTTCAATTCCTTTACTGATCTTGTCAATCTCCCTCTGCCCAAAATTCTGGGTAAAAGGAAAACATTTTTCCCCCCCACCTTCAAGATGAGATTTATGGACCCTGGCCCTTTTTATGCTTTGTCTGATCTCTGAATGCACTGACACATCATTTCATATGTCTTTGATTTACATTCACAGAATATGTATCTTATTGTTGGACTACTGGTTTTGAATCAATAACAGTTTTGAAAATGTGTGGGTTTTTTTTTGTTTTTTTTTTTTTAAAGGATATTCTCCTTACCAGGACAATAAAGTACTAAAAATCCACTGAGTAAAGGATTACTTGTGCTTTTATGCTTTATTATGTGACACAACCTGAAAACCATTTCCTGTCAGCATAAAAAGAAGTCATAGTACCATTTGAACGCTTCTATCAGGTGTTATCAGGGAAAGCTTTTAAAAATTCTTTTTCCATTTTCCACATATCTGCTGATTTCTGTTTCTATGGTGTGCCTAACTACTCTATACGTACATAGCATAGACAAAGTCTGTATTTTTTGTCAGATGCTAGAGTTAAAGCTACAGTTAAAGCAAGTTGAAATTTTTTCTCCCTTAGGAAAGAAACCAGTAAATCAGAAAATGTTTCCCTGGTGTTAATAGCTCTGGGCTTTCTAGTAGATTACCATCACACAAGAAAGCTGACTTTTTTTAAAGCTATAAATTTCTTTATGCTGGTTTATTTTCTCTCCCTCGATAATAGTTCTAAATTTAACAAAACAATCTGTACTTTGGAAGAGGATATGCAGAAGGTGACTGAAGGAAAGGAGAAAAGGACAATTTTCAGGGCTATTCTCCCCTACTACATTTTGAATTAAATTATCAGACCACACTTCTTCCTTTTGCTTTATGCAGAATATAAAACAAACAAACAAACAAACAAAAATCAAAAATAAAAAACCTCAATCAACAAGCAAACTATGCATCATATACTAATTCAAACCTTGCATCTGATGAAGAAAGTTTTTACAAACCTTAGTTAATGGAAAGCTCTTTATAGACCACCGTATTTTTTAAAAGAACCTCTCCATGCATCTAAAAACCTTAAAAAAAATTGTTGTCTTTTAGGATGTTATGATAGAAAGAATACAAAACAAACGTGTTACTCCATTTATATGGACTTTGTGTTATTCCATTCCATTTCATTCCAAGTGCATTTGGAGGACTCTACTCTAGTTGCTTGATTTCAGAAATTCCCAAAGCACCAAAGGATGTTTAGATGTTCAAAGTGAAGAGAAAGCAATAAGAATTGACCACCTCTGTCTTGGATGACTTGTGTCTCACTCAGATCCCAGACTTGACGAACAGATTCAGTGAAGTCTTAGTAGTGATCTTCAGCAAGGTAATGATAAAAGATTTTGTAACTTTTGAAAACAAAGTTAAAATCCTAAATCTTTAAAAGTACTTTTGCATATATAATTTTTTACCCCTTTTAAATTTTATACAATATTTTCAAGACTAAACACTGAAGAAACATTCCCTTCCTTTCCTGCCCAGAACTCCCAGTCAAGGAATGCTTTCTCTTGTTTGTTTTTGTTTGTTTGTTGGTTGGTTTTTAATTTTTTTTTTGTTTCTTTTTTTTTCCTTTTCCTCCTCCTGCCAGAGAAATGGTGCCTGAGAAATTTGAGACATTTAAAGCTAGTTTTCATTTTCCAGAAGACTGAAATAAATTACATAGTTACTTAAAAACAAAACAAAACAAAACAAACCCAAAAAAACCAAAACCAAAAACAAACAAACAAACAAAACCAAAAAGCAAAAAAAAACAAACCAAAACAAACAAACAAACAAAAAAACCACCCCCAAAAACCAAAAACAATCAAACAAACCAACAAAACCACAAAAACCAAAACCAAAACAAACAAACAAACAAACAAAAAACGGGAAAAAAAAACAACAAACCCAACATTTTCCAGCTGTCCTGGCAGGAATCTGAATTCAGAAATGGAAATAAAATAGATCTTTCAGATGGAGAAGGGTGTGTGAGTTCAGATAGCTAATACAATCATGCTCTTATTTCACGTGCAGCCACTCTGCTAGAGGTTGAATGTGAAAGGCATTGTTCAGGAGAAGCATGAAGTCCTCCCAACACTGCTGTAAGCTGAATGAAACAATAATTACAGTAAAGTATGATTTCAAAAAGTATTGGCATTTCATATTGCAGACCTGACAGTTCAAGCATCAGCTACAGCAAACTGAGGAACTCAACTAGAACTCTCAACTTTACTCAGAATTCAGCCTGATTCCATAATCCCAACTAAGTTTTGAAAGCTTCTGGAAAAAAAAGAAAATAACAATAATAATTAAAAACAAACAACCAAACAAACAAAAAAAAAAGAATAAAAATACAACAAATCTCCTTACACTAACAAGAAGAGTCTTTAAAGAGTCTTTAAAGGCAATTCTACGTACACTGTCCTTTCCTGTGCAGGAAAGAGCTCTAATTGCAAAAAGAGCTACCCAGTTGTGAACCAGTAGGAATGAAGATTTCAATCCATTTACTTAGTAATATGTGGAAAACAGTAAAGAGAACAAGGGAAATTTCAAACTAACTTTAGGGCTACTGACTAAAAGAAATAGGAATCTACACTGGTCAGAGCATGATGAGTGCAAGGACGGGAATTGACTGGAGATGATTGATGCTAATAACCCAAAAGTAAGATGAAGACACAAACAATCCTGCCTTGGAGACTACTGTCAAAAAATCTCTGCAGGAAATAATCAGCAACAGGAAAAGAAAGGGATAGTGATTGGATTAAATAATTGAAAATAATGATTTGTTCAAACCAGGGCATTGGTGACATAAAAAACAGCATGAAAAAGACAATTTGTTATTCATGAGAAAGATCCTCAGAAGGTCCCAGAGGAATAACTGTCTGTGTGGAAAGAGTTGTGGTCTCCTGGGAGGAAGCACTGGAGTCTTGTCCTCATGGCTGGACCCTAGGATAAGGTACATGCTGTACGTGATTTGGACTGTGATAAAACCAATGTCCTCCTTATCAGTGATCTGAGCCCTTCTCAGGTAGCTTTCAGGTGGGTGCACGATGTAACTGTGAGCTCAGGTTCAGAACTGGAATTCTCAGGTGTGGCTGTAGTTAACAAACATGACATGTGTGAGATGCATGAGTTTTGGGCATTACTGCTTTTGTTTGAATGGTGATTTTTAATTTTTTTTTTAAGTTACTATAGCTACTTTCACTATTTTTTATTAATTTTCTTGAAATGGTTGAATTAAACAAAGTTTCAACTATTCTCTGGCATGTCAACCAAGGCAACAGAGAAATTAACCTGAAAATCTTTGTGTATGTTTTCGTGGGGGGAGAAAATGACTCAGCACCTTGTACTGCTACCAAAGATGGAATATGATTCCAAATGTTCTCTCTTAGGAAAAATGAAAGAACATGTCAGTCCTACGAAGCTTTGTACCTGAAGCATAGAAGTAGATAAAATTATTGAGAATAGAGGAGAACCAGACAATAGTTAAAATAAAGCAGTGGAGAGAATTTGAAATAGTAAAGTGGAGGGGAATTATGAATTTCTATGTGGCACTGAATCACTGTTACTATTTCCTGAATCATGTGTTCTTTTGATGAATATTTCTTATGATAAGGAGCAAAAAAAAAATTAAATTAACATTGGACTTCAATAGTGCAGCAGAGTTCAAGTTGTATGAATTTACACTAGGTGAGAATTACCTTGCTTAGTATACATATTCATTTCTCCTACAATTAATTAACATATGGATAATTAATAAAATCATCTTTGTCTGGTTAATAGGAGGGCTCTGTTTTTCTCCTGGTTTACTTCTGGAGTAATCAAGATCTAAATATATGCATCCTTTTTGGTGTTTTCCTAATGTTTATAAACCAGGGGTGCACTTCCTTTTATCCCTTGAACAGTACTGCATAGACATGGAGCACTAATTGCAACTTGATCTGGCAAACACACAAAGTTGCTGTTCTTTTTTTTGGAAGTTACTTATGCAATTGGACAATTCCAAATTAGCCTTAGACCAGAAACAGGAAGCTCATCTTAAGGCTCATTTAGCTGATGATGTTTCATCAATAGCAATTAAAAAAAAAAAAACCAAAAACCAAAAAACTTGCAAATTGATTTTCTCTATTTTTCTTCACTGTTGATTTGGTATCAAGCTCACTGTAGTCAGATTCCCACAGTTTTCCAGTTAGCAGATGAGACAGGAAGAAGGAAGATACCTCTAATTCTCAATAAAGCAATTGTTTACTTTTCATGCAGACTCACTGAAATCACAGAAACTATTCAAGGAATAAACTCCCCCTATTATTTTACATCTTGACAAAGTATTGATTGTCATTCTGTTTTCCTGAAGTTAGTTATTGTGTCCAGTTCAATTTCCCTCAATACAGAAGAATTCTGAATGTACCTACTCAGGTTAAGATCCAGAATTATATGTTGGTATTGGATATTTCTAAGGGCTAAACCCTAGCTAAAAGCAGTAGCATTCATCTTGCTTGCCTGCAAAGCAACAGGAGAGCAAAAAGAAATGTGCAAGCGCTCTACCTATAATAGAACATGATTGCAGTGTAATTATGTACAAGGTATTGTAAATATTAGTGGGTGTTATGTTAGTGATGCTTCAAAACCCATGCAGATTCATGAAGAGAGATTTTTTCCCTCCCTTTTCATTTATTCACCTGTGGATTACTTACATTCTGCTCAATAGCAATCACACTAATAATAATAATAATTCCTGCATAAAAGTCAAAATGCACATTGTATTTTTTTGCCAAATATCATAGCAATTGAGCAGAAATAACACAGACACAGAAAACTGTACCAAAATAGGCTTATGTAAATGTAAAAAATTGAAACATTATGATCTATGCAGTTTATATTACAAAGAATATGCAGTTTTAGATTATATACTTGAAAACTATTGTTATTTTGGCTAGCTCTGCACTCCTGGCTCTTTATTTTTGTCTGAAAAGTGAAGCTATGCTTATAGAAAATAAACACAAGCCCCAGTGATCTGTTCTGTTTTTCTTATTTTTAAGGAACTAGGTCAGTCTGAAAGTCAGCTCACTAGAATATGAAATGCAACCTAAGTCACAGGCTGAGACAGTAGAAGTTGAAGTTTTCAAAGGTGAAAAGAGAGACCTCACAATACAAATTATATTAATCCAAAGAATTAGATGTGTCCCTCTTATTTTTTTTTTTAATTTCTTATACTCTAAACAGACTATAATACAAGGAACTCCTGGTATTTCTTTTTTTGTCTGTTTCCGTGTGGAACAAAGCTGACAGTTTTGGTTTTTTTTAAATAAAGAATAAAAAAAAAAGTGAGATTTTTTTTTAGGTGATGTCTGGTTCTGGAAACCAGCTTTGATATATTTTAGATCAAGTTTGAGTGAGTGCTGAATGCCTTGCTGATGTGTCCAGTTTTGTGAATATTATGAAAAATATCTCAATAGCCACGAAATTACTGAATTGGCTGTTCCAGATAATGTTCAGTTCTCAAAACATTGTATAATCTGAAGGAAACCTCAGAAAATTATTGCTAAGTGCAAGTGGCAAATGCCATCTCAGAAAAAAAAAGAAAAAAACAAAACAAACAAACAAACAAACCTGTTGTGTTGTCTAGATAGCAATAATAATCTCATGCAATCCATTAAACCCCAATAAAATTTAATGTCTTAAACCAAATTTGCAACCCATTGGAGCCCCACTGTGAACTACAATATATTCAAAGAAGCTTACTCATAAATGAGAAATGGAAGCTCTCTTCGACACATTAAAGGGAGAAGAGTATTGGAATAAGATTCTGTACCAGTACTCAGGTTTAGCTTTAGCTGAACTCGAAGATTATTTGAGGAACAAAATATCACTGACAGCATGTCCAAGTGGCAGAATAAGGCCACATGTACAATCCTACTGCCCATCAGACAGTAAAACGTGAAGCAGAAGGGGAAAAAAACCCCTCAGTTCAAACTTCAGGTAGCAGAAGAACAATGCATATTTGCAATGAAATATTTGATAGTGCAATGTAGCAACCTAAACCACAGGCATATTATTTACCCAACACAAAATGAACTGATATATATGTGCTTCAATGCTGGATTCGAGAGGACAAAGAGAGAACAGAGTAGATATGGAGCAGATAAAGGCAAAAGCTGGAACTAACATCTTTCACGCAGATAGAAACAGAAGAGCTTTAAGTAATCTTTAGATGAAACCAGAGGTAGCATCAATTATTCAGTAATTTGAAACACAAGCCACATCAACCCTAGGCTGCTACTTTATACATGAACAATACTTTATACATGTACACTTGCACAAAAAGAAAGTGTACTTGTGTCTCATTCTTTCCATTTTATGAACTATTTTACTATCTCATATGTGGTATATATTCTCAATAGTGTATTCAGAAACAATGTTTCATGGGCAACAGTGATTAGTTTTGTTCTTTTTTTTTTGTTTTGCTTTGTTTTTTTTTTTTTTTTTTTTTTTTTTTTTTTTTGTTTTTGTTTTTGTTTTTGTTTTTGTTTTTTTTTTTTCACCAAATATACAGCTCATTAATTTAGAAGATTTAGTATTCACTGCTGTCGTGGAAAACTACAGACTACTTCTTTGGAGTACATGGGAAAACCAGTATGCTTTTGAGGAATGGACTTCACTTGAGACAAGATCTTTTCATGTAGATATTTGTGGATAAATAGGGCTGAAACAGCTTTAATTAGGCCTATCCCTCCCTTACAATAAATAAGGAAATGAATAAAAATGATTTTTTTTTTTTTTTTGGTCTCCATGGCAACTTTCCCTTATGAGACTTCTTGAAGGCTTTTTGTAGTAAGAATTTGTTACTCAAATATGTATAGAATGGGAATCCTCAACTTTCACACTCTAAAAACATTCATTTCTCAATGTCAAGCTCCATGATTCTTGTAGACATGTCTGACGAATAACAAAACAAAACAAATATTTTTAACATCAAACAAACAAAACTCAAACTGTATTTTACATGTAAAAAAAAAAAAAAAAGAAAAGAACAGCTGAAATGTTTGTCACAGAAGGGAATATTAATTGGAGATAATGGCTAAATCTTCTCAGTGCCTGGAGAGGGACTTGTACACTAGAGTGCTTTCTTAAAGAAGAGCACCTGCTTCAAGCAGCCATCTAGTTTTTAACCCTCCTACTGAATGGGTTCCTAAGGTCTTAACCCTGATTCTGTGACAAGTGCTTTTGCTGATGATAATTCTTAACTCAAGAGCAGAATACATTCTGTTCTACTCACAATAATGTTTTACAGCTTCCCTTTTTTCAGACATTTCAAAAGAATAATTAGGCTGGAACAATTGAGAAAGGATAGGTGAGGGACACAGGAAACAATGTTTATGCAGAATTCAGTTTTTCAGAACTTTGGTGTGTGAAGTAGCAGCCTTTCTCTTTGTTTCCCATCACCATCAGATTATTCAAGCCTCCTTCCTCATGCTCTAAGTCACTCTTCTTTCATGGATTTGAGCTTTATATTCTTTTCATTAAATGACAAAATAAAAAGTCTGTTGAAAACTTGAGAGCACTTCTAGACATAAGCAATAGCTCTGTTTCTTCTGCCCTCCAAAAGTTACTGGTAGGAAGAAAACAAAGATTATGGTAGGAAAGGTGGAAACATTGGTGAAGCTGTTTTAAGAGGATAAATTCAAGTGAGCATTGCAGATCTGAAGTAAAAGATAATACCTTTGTACATGTAGAACTATTTACAACAAATTGTTCTCCATGTCTTTTGGTGATCAAGCTATTTAATAGTTTGCTGTTGCTTATAAAACTAGCACAAGGATAAAGGTGAGGAGGAGGAGGGAAAATTGTTACAACACCATGAGAATATATTCTGCCCCCAACAGAGCTGCAGGACATGCATACAAATATCTAACTCTGCTAGGAAAGGGGAGAGAGAGGTGACAAAGAAATCTTGTCTTTCCAAACTCTCCAAACAAATCCCTCAGAGCTTGAATATGCTGACGTTTGCACTTACAAAACAAAAAGTCATGCAAAGCAAACACTGTGTAGTAGCTACAAAAGAGTTCAAAGTGAACCACTTTGGAAATGCTACAATAGAAGAGTCATCACCTCCTCTCAACAGGGAGATTTTGAAGATGTATTCATCTATTGTTTGGTTCTGCCAAAAGGTAAAGGGATCCCAAAGGAAAACAGCAACAGATTTCAAGAATTTTTTCAAAGTCTGCTCCAGCTCCAAGGCAGTTCCACCTGTAACATGCCAGGCATCATTTTTACTCATGCTTCAATGTCAACACAGATTGCCCAGGTGGACAGCCTGAGTTTCAACTGCTGCTCCTTTTAAAGATCAAAGTGCTTCTAAATGTCACTGTTCATACATACTGCCATGTGCCTGAAGTTTCTCTCTGGAGCTTTTGGCACTTGAACCTTTGTATGGCAGGATGGATTTGGGGGGTTTCCTCCCACCTAAATTGCTACTCTGGCCATAAGTAATGTCACCTCTGAATACTGCACCCTAAGAGAGATTATGTTCTTTGGTTAATGGAATGCTTAGTGAAAGGAAGGATATAATTAGCCTTTTTGTTAATATCTTAAAGATGGCAATGACTGAACTACATTTAAAATTATTGGCTTGATGTACTGAGGCACACAACATCTGTAACTCCCACTGATCTCTAACAGATGTGGCAGTTCAACACCTCTGAAAGTAAGACTTTTATAATATTTTTTTTCCCATTGTTTCTAATGCCTCCTGAGAAGCTTGAAAGAGAAATCTGTTTGTGCTCTGGAGTGTTTTCTTTCATAGCTCACATGTTCTGCTTTGTTATTGTCAGTAACCTCATGAGCCTTTCTGTGCTGATAATGGTGCATATAATGATCTGGGGGAAAGTGAATTATTTTTAATAAAGGATTACACTGAGGTTGTAGATAGATATATTAAAAAAAAATCACTCAAATGGGAGTCTAGCAACTTGACAATGCCTCTTTAATTTACTCAGCTTTTAGAGATAAGCCAGTTGCTGGATATGTTTATGGTAAAGGCAAAGAGATTTAAGCTGAATTCCTTATTCTTGGACGATTTTTAGGTTGACATTTTGTAAGTCACCTCAGTTTTCCACGCCCCAGCCTAATTCAGCAATTTTGTTTCTTTAGCATGTAAAATACTAAAGTGTAAAATACTGAAGTGGCCTATATATACCGTGCATTAAAAAACCACCCTCCTTTTAACTGTACACTCGGCCACTGTTGTAACACAAATGCTATAAATCCTTATTTGGGCAGTGAAAAAGGTAGAAATTGAGAATAGTATTCAACTGAGAAAGTGGTTTATTTACTGTCATTTTAATAGTGGCAGAATCATCATAGCCTCTTTCTATCCTAGCACAGCTGCTGCACTTACTAGGCAAGCAAGCTGTAATCAGCCACTTAAAGTTCTCAGTACATCACAGTTGTGCCCAATTTATCTGTTTAAGTTCATTTGTAACTGTGATGGCCTCTTTTTCTCTCCCCTAAAACATTTCAGATGAGGGCCACAGATACATCAGATTGGCAATATTGCACAAAATTAATTCAGTGAAATGTTTTCTATTTTGAGGGGTTTTTGTTGGTTTGTTGGTTGGTTTGGTATTTATCTTTTCAAAGGGAAAATTAAGTATGCTGAGAGTTCACTAATTACAGTTCTCCAAATCTTTCCGCCTCAGATGGGACAGAATTGGTATAGGCATGTAGCACACTTGAAAATATTTTGCATTTTCTTTGTTTTCATGCATGCTAGAAACTCACATAGTCACCTTTTCTCTTTTTTTTTTCTTTTTTTTCTTTTTTTTTTCAGTTGTGACTGTTAAAAGTATTTGGGCAATACAGAGATCTAAACTAATATCATTACACTGTTAAATCTAGAGATGGGAGCCTGGTGTTATGGTAAGCAGGAAAAAGGAAATCTCAATGTTAAGTGACCAGGTTGTGGGTTAGCAGGTTCTTCCTTTAGCAGTACTAATATCAATCATACAGCAAATTTAAAACAGCACAAAACCACAAAAAAAAAAAAAAAAGAATCTATCCATAAGTTCACTTTTTACAAAATAATCAATACCTCCCATTGAAATAACTACTGGTACTAGTCTTTCCATGATAGGCTTGGATAGTGTGCTGTCCTGAATATAAAGCTCTGCATAAAATAATGAAACAAATTAAACACCTGCTGGTTGTCACCAAAGGAGTTTTACTCTATCAAAGTCTCATTCTCCAGCTAAGTATCCTGGCAATATCAGAAAGGCTTTATTTACATCTACTAGTTTTAGGGGGAGTTTTGTTAGTTTTTTATTGAATTAACTTGAGCCCTCATTACGCCCAGGGACACAACGCTACTTGTTCCAGCATTCTTATGTCAGAGGATTTTTCTCTGCTCTAAATCATAAGAAAAACTAGTAAACCTTAATAAATATAGTGACATTAGCCAGAACACTTAACCAAGAATGCAAATGAGAAAATTTATATTTGAAAAGTTTTCTACATACAACCTATAAACTGATTTAACCATGAAAGCACACTACATATCTGCTGAAATGTACTCATCTTTGGGATATTGTGCTCTTTCCATTATTTCTTAAACACAAAATTATAAAAGAAAAATAAAATAAAGCAAAAATTCCACACTGTTTGAGAGAAGCAGAATACAATCCAGGAGAACAATTCCTGAATCTGATAATGGTGATGCATTATCATTTCCTTACTTATTTTTCACATAATACCTTTTTTTCCCCAGTCTATTTATCAAGTCATGGACTACTTTCTGTAGTATTCTTTCAGAATTTTTTTGACCTACTTCAGTTGCTTTGGATGCTAGCAGAAAATAAAAAGGAATGTGAATGAGAATATATTTTGATAATGAAACTCATCTTGGCAGTTATCAATTTATCAGTTTATTTTCTGTGCGTTTTGTTTTTATTGTTGTTTCAAGAAAATGTGATGAGTATTCTTCCAAACTCCAGTGCTTTAAGGCTTGGAGATATTCAAAAGCCACCTGGATGTGGTTGTGAGCAAACAATTCCAGGTGACCTCTTCTCTCTCTCAGGCCCAGCCAAAGCAAGGCAGTGAGGAAATTTCATCTTAGTGATACTAAGTTTGAGTGTAAGTAATTTGAACATCTGGACGACATAATTCCAGGAAACTGAAGATGCTAAGAGGAATATTTCCCACTGAAACTTATTCTGAGGGGGGGAAAAAAAACCCAACAAAACACACACACACACACACACACACACACACACACACACACACAAAAAAAAAAAACCCCAAACAAACAAAAAACAAAACAAAACAAAAACAAACAAACAAACAAAAAAAACCAAACCAAAAAAAAAAAAAACCCCAAACTAACCAACCCATAAAAAAATGAAAACCAAAACACGATCAAGCAAGACTGGGGAAGAAAAACACTCCCAAATATTCCTCAAAGCAGTCCAAAAATCTAAATGGAATACTGGAATGCAAAAGAATTCCTTTGGCTTGAGAACTGTCAGTTTCAGCTTTCTAGCAACAATAAAACCAAAATGATGTCTGTAGGATAAATTCATTTTGTTTTTCTTTTTGCTCAGAACAATTCATTTCCAAGTCATTATCTTTTGATCTAGATCAGTGATCCATCACCCTCAACATAATATCTCTTATGCTGGGTCTAAGTATTTTCATGTTATTTACAATGGTTTTCTGCAGATTAAGAATTCAGATATTTTGTTCCTTCATTCTTATTTTTAAGTTCTATTTAAAAACAGGATTATATTTCCCTGAGGACAATAATACCAAGAAGGAGAAACAAATGACAGAAAGGAATTTTATGTTTATCTAACTTATGCTGAAGACTGAAATCAGTGAATATGCTTGACAGAAAAAAACCATCCAGAGAAAGCAGCAATTTCCATGCACATTGAGTTTGGAGTCTAATGTACCTAAAAAAGTGAAAAATAGAAATAATAAAAAACCCACACCCGGTGAAAAAATTGCAAACCATGTCTTTCTGTTGTTTGCTAGGTTCAAATGTAGTAAATATCTGTAATGTATTTAAAGAAAACACAAAAGGAAATAGAAGAATAACCCTTAGACACAGTCCAACAAACAATTTAAATTTGAGCTTTTCTGTTCAAACCCATCCCCTGGAGATCACTTTCATTCCATAAGAAGAGTTTATAGAAGCTGAAAATGTGAAGAGCTTCTCTTGAATTTGACACTGTTGCATACTTCCTTTTATATGCTATTCCTTTAAAGAGCAGAATGTAAGAGGTTTCAGTGAAAATCTAATATTTCCAGATTGGTGAAGCTGAGGGAGCAAATTAAAATAGAATAAACTGTAATGACATCAAATTAATATCTCACTGAAGAAAAGATGTAGGATATTGGGGTTTTTCCCCTCATTTGCATATGAGACAGATGGGGTCTACATATCTTTAGTCATGACATTTAATAATCTTCAACAAATTGATCAGACTGCCTTTTTTTTTGGGGGGGGGTCGGGGGTCGGTGTCACATTCCTGCCCTACTTGTGCACCAGAAAATGTGTGGGAAGAGAGCAGGGAATTTATGCCAGTACAGTACTGACACACAGCAGCTCCACTTGAGCAACTGCTTCGGGATATGCCTCGAGCAACTTTCATATGTTAAATACTCATATGAGGGGAAAAGTAATTTTTACAGCCTAAAAAGGTTTATTGGATTCTCAGCTACGGTTGCTCCAAAGACTGACTCAGCAAAGCAGATATCAGGTAGATGTTTTCAGGAGCAGATTAATTTCTTGTGGATTTAGGAATAGCCAAAAAAAATCCAGGATGTTCTGGTTTAGAGTGTAAGTCACACATAAAAAGTGGGTTATTCCAGGTAAACAAAATGCATGAGTATGTAGTGAAGGAGGAACTGAACTTGATTTGTTTCCTGCACGGAGATAATATCTCATAAGAAAATTCCAAAGGGGAATAGGCAGCAAATTTAGAATTTACATAAACTAAAATATATGTTAAATTAGATTCAAGAACAGCATGTGAAATCTGATACTGAGTGTGATAAATGTAGCTGATGATCCCCAGAAGAAATGAAAGCAAATTGTTTTCCTACAGGGAAAAGAAAGTTGTCCTTAAAAATAAAATCATATAAGAGAGCTAATGGGTTATCACATTAATACAGTCCAATATTTTTAATTGGGATAAATCCATAGATAACTTATTTTCTCTACTTTAGAGAAGTAGCTCTTAAATCAGTTATACTACTTTCAAAAAAAAAAAAAAAAAAAAAGGTTGTTTATTGCATAGCTTATTTTTAAACTTTTATATCTCATTCCTTAAAGTTGATGTGCCTTATTATTTCATCTCAGGGTGAAATATATAGATTCCCTTTTACTTTAAGACACAGGCAATTACATTAACACATTGAAGAAAAATTATGCTACACTGTCCTTGATGAAAGAACCTAAGTTGCCATTTTCTTCAATTAAACAGATTACTCTTACCTCAAACTTAATTTTATAATGTATAAAAATAACTTAGGGTCACTCAATAAAGCACCTATACTAATTTAGCCAGTTCAAGAAACCATGCATATTTCACATTAAAACCCAACAAGAGGTGTTGTCATGGTTTAACCCAGCATCTAAAACTCACACAGCTGCTCCCCCTGTCCCTGGGAGAGAACTGGAAGACTGAAAGTGAGAGCTCATGGGTTGAGATAAAGACAGTTTAAACAAGTAAAGCAAAATCTAGGCATGTAAGTAAGGAAAAGGAAAAAAAAAAAAAAAAAGAAAAAAGAAAAAAAAGGAGCTCATGTCCCACTTCCCATGGTTGGGCAGGTGTCCAGCCATCCTCAGGACAGCAGGGCTCCACCGCATGCTGTGGTGACTTGGGAAGACAAATGCCGTGACTTGGAACCTCCCTCCCTTCCTGCTTCTTCCTCTGGTTTCATACACTTATTATGACATCAGATTGTATGGAATGTCCCTGGGGTGACTTGGGGTCCCCTGTGAGACCTGTCCAACAGCTGTCCTGGCTGTGTCCCCTCCCAGCTCCTTGTTCCTCCCCCAGGAGAATTCCTGGTGGGGCAGTGGAGAGGCAGAAAAGGCCTTGGCTCTGTGGAAGCCCTGCTCAGCACTAAGGAAACCTTCTCTTAACTACCAGCTCTGTTTCCAGCCCAAACCCAAAACACAGCCCCCTACTAGCTATTGTGAAGAAAATTAACTCTACCTCAGCCAGCACAAATGTTTATTGAGTATTTTTGCTATCAAAGAGCTACGCAAATTTTTGAACTCTTTTGTGTGCACAAGTTATTTTAGCACTCCTGAAAATGCACCCCTTTTAAGAACGAACAGCCATTAACCAGCACATGGTTATAAAGATAATTACCATATTTGCTATGCCAGTTACAAAATGCAAAAATAATGAATTAAAATTATTTCACGATTTAGTCTTCTGAGTGAGCATATTCAGTGTGCCACAGGTATCACATATATGCTGTCTCTGAGCATATATCACATATATGCTTTCCATTATTCAGAGTAACCTGCAGCTAATAAAATTACTGAACCTTCTGTTCTACAAAGTCTTCTGGGTATACAAACCATTACAGCAAGGATTGAAAGGCTGTGATACCATATACCCAAGAAAGGATTTAAATAAGCAGATTGCAAATAAAAGATAACCTTACTGCTGAGGAAAAGAACCCAGAGTAATAACAAATACTATTACTTGCAGCATGACTTCTAACCTTTTCTGAAGGACAAGGCTTCCAGAAGTATTCTACCCCAAGACATTCCTGGGAAAGCCTGTGGCTAAACACAAACTCAAATATTACTCTGTACGAACATCAGTATCTCTTTCTGTAACAAAGTTTTCTTCGCATGTTCCTCTTTCCCTTCCACACATCAACTTATGAAATCTCTGAGGAGTTTGCAAGACTTGACTTGATAATTTATTTGGGAGGACAGGAACACATAGTTATGAATGGCAACTATCAGTGAATATATTAGCCAGAAAGGACTAGCCATTCAAAAAAAAAAAAAAAAAAAAAGTAAGAGAACCTAGATGACACACAATATACACACATAATCACAAAATCATGATGGCTTTTGTTCAGAGTATGTGATGTATCTTCATGTGGTACTGAACTAGAGAAGATGTCTTTAATGAAACCCCACTTAGGGAGAAAGAAGCATGTCTTGGGCTGCATTACCAAAACTGTAGGCAGCAGGTCTGAGTGTGATCCCTCCCTTCCCGAGCACTTGTGAGGCCACATCTGAAGTCCTGTGACCAGTTTGGGCTCCCCAGAAAGATGATCAGCCCAGTGGAGTGTCATGAGGATGGTATTACTGTCCCAAGAGGAAGCTGAAGACAGACTCTTCTCAGAGGTACACAGGAGGAGAATAAGAGGCAGTGAGCTAGGTCACAACCAGGGTAAGTCTAACTGGCTGTTTGGTAAAATATTTTCACATTGCAGGAAGTCAAACACTAAATTAGTACCCAGAGAGCTTGGGAAATTATTACCTTTAGAGGTATTCGAAACTTGACTAGATGAGGCCTAAGCACTGATGCTTTGACTAAGTAGTTTCTGGTGATTCTTATGTAATAGATTAATTTCCCTTTGATCCAGCCTTCACAAAGATAAAGTCTGCAATGGCATCTGCATTTAAATTTCTCCCACCTAGAGCAACATAATGAAAGCTCTAATCTAGAGGCAGAAAAATTCTTCATTCCGCAAATGTTCTTTTACCATCATCTTTTTATCACTTCAATGACAAAGATAAAATACGCCCATAGAAAATGTGTGATTTAACTAGATTCTGCCTGTTAACAAGGACTTATACAGTCCTTTTTCTTTTTAAGGTGTCCTGAGTTCTATTAGGCTTTGATGTGATTTTGGGAATCCAGATTACCTGAGAAATTGAGTGCCAATGAAGGAGATAATCAGGAAACGCTTGGTTCCTGTTGTAGTTTCACCACAGTGAATGAATTTAGCAATCATTGTTCCTAGTTAAAATCTACTCTGTTAAGATGAAAAAATATCTTTAAGCCAGCTATCCTTTGGGTATTCTATAAATTAAATCCAGTAGAGTCAAAACTGGTGTATGTCTGACTGCATATCCAAGGGTGTATATTGGGAAGAAGGAAGCCATGAGCATGTATAGGTATTGCATGTGTTTCAGAAGATTGTTACTTCAGCATTTCACTAATTAGAAATCTGTCTGCAAATCATCCTTAAACAAGAACCATCCTTAAATAAGAACCAACAGGTACTTTGGTTATAGACACACATTTAGAAGAAGTTTAACTATTCTGATTATTACAGAAATTGGCTGCTTCTTCTGTCTAAACTAATGGAGAAGATCACACCTTTAGCTAATATCCTTTCAAGGTTGATTAACATTCATAGGCACTATAATTCTCTGTGAGGAGAAAGATCTGCATGTTTCTAAACTCCCTACAGCAGCACTTGCCAGCCATCTCCCCTTTGATATCCACTCTTTCTTTTCATGAGAATACTAGGGATGCACATTTGAGGCAAAGGCAGTAGGCACCACCACCATGAGTCTCTCCTCTCTTCTTGGAAACAAACATCATACCAGGCACAACTAACAGGAAAATCATGGCACTGTGTTGGGTGTCGCTTGATCTACTCCAAAAGAGCAAGGTAATAAAATTGAAGTTAATTTGCTAACAAAATAAACTAACTTTCAGCAATATTTTCTTCCTGCTGTTGCTGTTTCCTCCAGGAAAAATGATACCAGCTGTGACTGCTCAGTGGACAGCTCTTCTATACTTACACATCACCATCTGGGCTCCCACCCCAAGTGCTTGTTACCAAATCTGCAGCAGCATTACCCTAGTAGTTATAAGAACCAGATATCCAACCAGCAGGAAATAAAAGCTATTTTTCAGATAGCTTACTTTAAAAACTTCTACAGAGAGTGGCACTTTCACTGTCATGATAATACAAGAACACTGATTTAGATTCTACTAACACTGAATATTTCTTCTGCAGTAGCTCTTATGTATTTCACGTGATTGTTATGCACTCTCAGAAGTTTCTCCAGCATGATGACACTTCAGTTCTAATCTATATAGATTTCAAAATTCTGCTACTCTCCACAAAAGAGTAGAAAAGGATCTCATTTAATTGTATATCACATATATTCTGTTTACAAACATGTTCCACTCCCTGGTCATTAGAGTAGTATGTCTGATACTTTCAAATGTGAGACAACATTATATTTATGCCACATGTAGGAATATAATATATCTATCAAATTACATTATATAAGTGTCAGTGTTACATCATCTGATTAAAAACTGTGGGAGGTAAGTACTGCATGCGCAATTAAAACTTTCATATTTAAAACTCTCTAGTGTTTGGAACAAGGAAAGTGGGAAGTCTCCTATTACACACACTTTTGATTTGGAAGAAAGGTAGTATTGTATAACAGCTCAACTGCCTTGTAATTTTTCTAGCAAACTCTTTCTGAATATTCAGAAAAAAATATTTTGAATAAATTCAGTCACAAGTTATTAAAACAATTACCTATCTCTGTATAGAAGTGACTTCCCCCCCTAAAGTACCAGTAAATTCTAAGTTAAATTATAGCAAAAATGCAGTTTAAGCTAAAAACAAAAATGGTTTTAAGAGACTAAATAATTTCATTTTATTTAAATAAATAAGTTTACGAAAGTGTTTGTTGATCATTATACACTATTTGATTTTTGGCATCATATGCATTTTCTTCAGACAGGAAAGCATCCTTACAGCAAGATGAAAAATGTATATTGAATGTTAAAGTGTGTGTAAATCTTTATCACTTTGAATGATGTACTGCACCTTCCATGCATCCAAAGACGTGTAGACAAGACTATATGTAAGATTCTTATTACCAAGAGCAAACCCATTACTTTTCACACACAGCATTGTAGCCTGCAAGTCCAGGAAATAAAACATTATTATGGCTAACAATAGGATTCTAGGACTGCATGAGCCCTGCAAGGTCAAAGCCTTAGGATTTGTCAGGCTTCATTTGGCTTGTCTTTCCTGTGGCTTTTGTTTAAACTGGTTTAGCTGTGATGACAATTGTCTAATGACCAGGTGAATATTACCTAATTACTTTTAGTTTTATCTTAGCTTTGAGGCAGTTGTGTTGTGTAAACCCCACTGTTATACTGATTTTAATACTTATCTGTAATTAACAGATAGTAATAATAAGTCTCCTTCCTGTGCAGAGTTAACTCTGACCGTAGAAAAAAATGAGCAACAGAGATGTGCACTTGGATAATTATAAAGGCCCTAAAACTACCTGCAGATGATGAAACCAGAAGCCCTCAGCCAGATAAATTCTTCTTTGGCCAATTATTGTTCATTAAAGGAAACCTGCCTTGGGAGCTGAACAAAACCAGTTTTAGGGATATTAAAGAACATACATCCAACACATGTAAAATACTGCATGTCAGGCAATTTGCCTCTGTGGAACTGCAGACCAAGAAAGGAAAAACAAAGTATACAGTTCTGGAAAAACATAAAATAAATCCCAGTATATCCTAGAGTTAAATAACTTTCATCTTCAACACCATATTCCTCCTGGTGAAGCACTCAGGACGAATTATCATAATCCTCCTGGACTAGGAGGGAGATTAGCAACAAGCATTTTAAAATACAGAAGGAGCATAGGCTGGGTATGTACCATGAAAAGTGTCAGTTCATTCCCAAAAATGCTAAAGGTATTAAAAGTGTGTAATCATAATGGGCCTAAAAGTAACCATTTTAAGAATTAGCCAAGATTTTTAATTAGACTAACTATATCTGCATATACACACACACACAAACATTTGATATTTATGGTGTTTCTTTTTTTCCACAGAAATTGTGGAGTCTTTGGTTTGCTACCCTCCACTCCTGATGTTTAGTCTGAGAAGCAATAGCTCAATCAGGAATTGCTGCAAACATTCTACCACAGACTGTTGATTTCTTCTGTGTACAGCTCATCATGCCTTGAGATTCAGATCATGGATGTTGCTGATGTAGTCCCCCACACTAAATGTACTGCAATTCATTTGAATCCAATTGTTTGAATATCACTAGATATATCATATGACTTTTTTTTTTTTTAAACTCCAGAAGTCCAGAAACCAGGAAATAAATATGCAAAAGAGTCTTTTCCAAAGAACGAAAACAGAGGAAAAATTAAAAAAAAAACAACAAAAACCCAAAACAAAAAAAGAGAATGTCACACAAGAAAAACCAAAGCAAATTCCAGTATTTTACTTCACATTATCACTTATTCAAAGCAGTAACAACAAAGGAAAGTCCTCCTCTATGAAGCAAAATGTCAGTAAGTTTTGTATAACAGTTAAAGAGTATATATTGAGGCAATCAAAAATCCACCATAAAATTACAACAAAGAGATGTTAAGCCAAGGGTTGTGAGCTCATGAGAGTAAATGTTCACTCTGGCTACTAGCAGTAAGTGCATTTTCAGTAAAAACATTAAGAAACAGGGAGGGGGAGAAGGATACCTATTTTAATCTTTTTACACAAAATTATAATCAAGCTGGTTTTCATCTGATGAACAGTATCCTGTTAAGGATCTTTACACTTGGAACATTCTTAAAATCACTAACTGAGAAGAGTAATATGAAAATTTATATTCAGTTGGAAATAATGTACTTCTAAAGCTGTAGGTTACCTTAGTACCTACTACACAACAGATACCTTAATGGGGTAACTTTCTGAATTATGCTGCATAACTGCCATCATTTATTTAAAGAAAAAACAACTTCTCCATAGTTTTGGATTTTAGAACAAAGGTAAAATTCTAAACTAAGAGTAGCAATAAATAACTTTGAAGAAAATTTATTAAGGCAAAGGGAACCCTGAGGATTTGTTTAAACTTTATAAAGCATGTACTATAATTTCTTTTATAACTGCACAGAAATTTTGAAGTATCTTTAAATATTAATTTTTGATATAACACCTATGCCAAAAGAACTCATTGTCTTAGGTTTTTTTTCATTATTTATTTTTTATCACAGATCTCTAGATTTAAGCAAGTGGTAAAGCTGTGAGGGTGATGTATTCTGTTATTACCTTCAAGCCTTATATGCTGTGTATAATCTACAATCCTGCTGGCAGTGTGATGGCTCCCTGCCAGATTTTTTGGACAAAATGGTCAAGTCCTTTCACCAGTGCATGCCATGCAATGTATTTTCACCTTCATGGCCTTCTACGGATCATCCCTCTATCTCCTGCTTCAAAGAAGCCTATTTCTCTAGCAGTCAGATAGGAGCATATGGTGTCAGTCTGACAGGTGCTGAGAAGTTCTCTGATATTTAAATGAATTCATCATCAGTTGGAAAAAGAGAAACCTGCACCTGATACAGTCTGGAGCTAACAAAATGACAGCAAAGCTGTGAAAGAGGACCAGTTTGTTGCTGCTTTCTTCTGGACTGAATTTATAAAGGCTGGATTCATTTACTGCCTTTTTTTTTTTTTTAATGATAAAAACATCCACTTTTCCCCTACATGACAAAGATCAAAGAAGGCCCAAAACAAAGAAAGGATAGAAAAAAAGTATCCTTGAATGTTGGTGACAATTTCCTATAAATGCTGTAACATTTCAAGATAGAAAGAAGTTAAGCATAGCCTGTATGTAAAGAAGTGGTTTGAGGGAGCTACCTCAGTAATTTTTTTTTTGTTTTTCCCCCAGATTTTGGAAACCCAAGTGAAAGAGGCCAGCAACTGCTGAAGCAGAACCTGCACTTGCTGAAAACAGAGAGGCCAGCAGTACCTGAACAATGCACTGCCAAGCTAGATGTGAATTTGAACAGTCAAGAAGGAGAAAGGTACAGAAAGTTTATAAGGTCATTGCTACATGATTGCTGTAAACTACAAGAGGCTGAATACCACTGATGCAAGACACAAAGGTTACAAACAGCTGGCCCAAGGCTAAGAATGAAAAAGTAATGGCTCAAAGGCTAAGCTGGTGCAGGACAGGAGGTTACTCCTGTAAATCAAAAGCAGGTCTCTCTAGAAAAGGGGAGGGGAACGCTAATGAAACAAACCTGAAGCCTGAGGACTAAGTACAAAATACAGACTGATTCAAATTTTTGTGGTAAACTGATTTACTGGTGGAGTAACATATTTTTCTGAACATTCTTCTGCTTAAAACTGACGTAAATAACTCCAGAACCAAGCCCCCAGGGCAAACAGATAACGCTTCTTGAAAAAGCTGGTGGGTTACAAAATATGCAAGTCTTGTCTTGAAAGAGTTGAGTAAAAATAAGAAATTTCCCTCAGGGGAATTTTCATAGTTTTTCCAGTAACCCTAAATATCGATAACAGTAAACTGAACAGTACCAGAGAAATGATGAAGTTATTAATTCCTTGCAATGCATTAGCCTGATTAAAATGATGACTTACCCATGAATTCTGCATCCTGGCAAGCTGCTCTTGAAGCAGAGGTCAAAAGAATTGGGCAAGAGATATGTAAAGGAAGAAGTTGTCTTAATTGGAAGCATCAGCAAGCATTTCAGTGTGTGGGGGGAGGAGGAAAAAGCCTGTTGAGGCTGTTCTGGTTCCAGCCCTACTATTGTGGGTTCATGGTTGTATGGTTACTGGAACTCTTTGATGCTTTATTCACACATGATTATATTTTCCTAGCAGAATTAACACTTTACAGTATTTAAGAGTAAAAGGGACCACAAGTCTGGATGCTGTAGGGCATTAGATTAACCCAAGTAGTCCTACATAGAAAGTTTAAGAGTTAAGGCTATGCTAAAGAATTTACTGTGTACTTAGAGAAATTAACACATGTATAAAGGTAGAATAGCCTAAGCAATTCAGGTATCTTGCCCTCCCTTGCAGACAAATGCTTCCTTGAGTTAGAGACTCTCTACCCAATGTCCCCCAAAAATCAAATGATATATTTTGATCACTTAAATTTTGAAAATAATGATTTGAAGTAAGATAATAGATGACTTTTCTTCTGCTATAACTAGGTAAGAGTTTATGACATGTAACAGAGTAAAAAAGAAGATTTTACAAGCTTGCCCTGAGAAAAGTTATAATCCTTTCTCTCCTCAGGATCTATACACAGGAAAGTGCCACTGATGAAAACAAATACATGATTACACTTAACATAAGTATTCTTTTTGAACTTAAATTAAGCTCTCTTCCAAGTCATTGGGTGTTATAATATTCTAAGTAACCTTAGATTGTCACACAAGAAGGATTCTGATTGTAAACACATGATTAGGCACGAAGTACCTTTATCAGTAACTCTGGAATTCATTGTTTCCTAGAGGCTCTGATGTATCTCATGGCATAACAGACTGTCAAGGTTGCCTGCATCAGCTGAGCTGTGGAAATTGCATGTGATATCTTGGACTGAGGCAAGCACAAGGTACTGCACTTTAGCTTAAACCTCTTTCCATCAAAAGCTGCACCAAGTCATACAGAAATATCCATAAGATCATCAACAGTTGGGCATTAAATATAATAGACCATTGTGGAAAAATATCCAAAAGAACAGTTTGTGACAACTACATCAGGCGACTGTGTACCAAGATTTTTAGGAAGGTAAAAAAAAACCACGTTGTTTTTGTGCAGCCCATGCTGCATCAACCAGGTTGTGAAAACCAGAATAAGGGTGCTGTGACTTTATGCTCACAGCAGGGAGATTCTACAAGTCTATAGGTGTTGGCTGCTCCAACCACCATCTCTTGACCATTTTTTTTTTCATTTTTGCCCCCTTGTAACTTCCATTAGAGAGGCCTCAGACAAGGCTTCTCACAGCTCTCACCATTTAGATGGTTTCTGAAGCACCAGAAGAGAGCTGACCTTGAACACAGGTAGCCTAATCTATAGGAGTAGGGAAAATAGGATGCAGATCCAGGTATTGAACTCAAGACCCTGATGCAAACTCTCCCCACAATTTATCTGGACAGCTGGCATGGTGTCTTTCCTGACTGCTGGTACATCAGCAACACAGCTTGAATGCTTTTAGCTTAAACACCCCTAATTCTAATGCAAATTTATGTTGCTGTAGGTGATATCTTCCACCTCTACATAATCACTACATCAGATACTTTGGAAAGAAATCCAAAAGTAATTTCTTCCTGCATGGGGAAAATAATTCTCCATCTGTCAAAGATTTCTTCTACTATCCTTTATAGGTGATTCACACGGACAACTGGGATTTCTTTCCTTATTTTGAATATCTAACTTAATATTGGGATTACAGAAAAATAGGCTTCAAAACCAAAATAGTCTCAGAACAGAATTACAAGTACCAGAGACATACATAGCATGATGTGAAAATGAAATAAATTGCTGAAGAAATTTTTTATGTATCAGCTGTGAGATAGTAACTGACCTTGTAAATTCTGAGCCAGTTTCAAAACATATAAAGTAGATCAGGATAAGTAAAGACAGAACATGAATAAAACTTCCCAGTTCCCAGAATCCAATATAGTTGCATATATTCATGCTAAGACTTGACCATTATCTGACCTACACTACATTATTCATACAAATTTCCTCAGGACACACACTTCCACTGTGTTAGAACATTAATACCGTGACGCCTCTCCTCTTTTTTTTTCTTCCTCCCAACATCTGTGTAATCACAGGTTCTCAGCTCACAAAAGTATCCTGGCAGTCAGCAATTGGGAAGTACTGAAGCATCCTAGGTAGGCTATTAGTGTTGTACTACATGGATTGTGGCATCAAGCTGCAGAGCAGGCCAGATTCACGAGCCCCCTCCAGTTGCTCTCCACTGCTCCGGTAATGGGAAGCAGCCGTAAACCCGCTCTAGCTGAACGTTTAAGCCGGGTCCACGGTTATTTTTGCACCGTCTGAGAAGCACAAAACAGCTGGAGCCCACTAACAAATCTGGATTTCTATTTATGCATTCTGGTAGTGAGGGATTAATTTTCAGGCCATATGCAATCGCTTACTGGTGAGAAAGGTTTTTACACTTTCCACATAGATATTATGCAATATAACATTTTAAGAGGGTGTATTAGTACAAGCTGCGAGTGATTCAAATCAGACACACGCAGTGTTATAAAGTCAAACACTTTCCTTTTCTAATTTAAAATTGTTTTCTCATAGAACAAATAATATTTTACCCTTGAAGGGTTTTCTTCCTCTCGTTTGTGGAAAGACCAGATGGGTCTCACAGGTCATTCACAGTTATGAGAGAAACAACAACAAAAAAAATCCCTTTTTAGAGGTGAGATCTTACATTCTTTGCTGGAAAACAAATTATTTGCTTGGATGAAAAGCTTTTGTATTCCAGTGTAATTGCTAATATCTGTGGGGTGTCCTGGAAAATGAGATGCTTTGTATCAAAGAGTTGTAACTTATCCCTGTGCATAAAATTTAAATAAATAAAATGGAGCAGACCTTAAGGTATCATGCAGGGAGGAGATACAAGGAATACAGCTGTGAAATCAGTGGAAAACCTCAAGTGATAACAAGTGGGCCAGCTAAAATTATTTCACAGTGGGACTGGAGTCATCTGGATATACAGGTTTATTGGTGGTGCGAAGGAAGATGGAGGGAATGCTTTTCCCTGGACACTGTTTTGTAAAGAATCTTAAACCACCTGCTGTTGCAGCAAAAATAGCTGCTACTAGAAGAGTCAGCAAAGGATGGATTATTTTTCTCAGGCTATAGACTATTTTTCTTGATTAGTGTTGTAAAATTAAAAAATCTGACAAGTTATTTTGCACACATCAGAAGAGATTATGAGTGAAAGAATTGCAATCTCATCAAGAATAGCCAAAATGAAACATCTGATGAAGGGATAAATACCTTCCCTCCTCCAAGTCTGAAGAAACCATGGTAAAAACATCACTAAAGAAGTTAATTTAGAAATATATAGGGTTGATGAGGATATTCTTTCAGGAGTATTAACAAAGCTCAATAAGAGTTCTGGCTGTGAGAACTAGCTAAGGCTTACTTTTAGCAGAATGTTTAAAGCATGTGATCAGTCAAGCTACCTCATTCATGAAGAGTACAGAAAAATAACTCTCTTTTTAATGGGGCTCTGCTGTGACTGGGCAGTGTTTTCACCTGTGCAAAAAGTTTGGGTTTTTTTGAGAATGAAGGTGCATAAGGACACTGTTATTAGCACAAGACATGGGAGTAGCTCTTGGTGTTACAAGACTTATCTCATCAGCCCTGACACAGACCTGTGTAACACAGACTTCTGCAGACCAGAGAGACCAGGGCAGCAGAAATCTGATGCTCAGGATCACACCACACAACCTCTACATCTATGTTGGAATTACATGAGTGATGCCATGGAAGCATCTACTTCAGCCTAACCATGACAAACAAAACCTCTCAGCTCACACCTAAGTGCCTACATTCCAGATAAGTGCATTCATCAGAGGAACATCACACATGGTGGGATTCTCAGAGATGTGTCAGAAGAAAATGTAAAAGAGAAGTGTAACAGAGAAAATGACTTCCTAAAAAAAGGATCAGCCAATACAAGGAGACATGAGGAAAGACACAGTCAGACTGAGCTTTGAGATTAGGACCTACAGCAATAATAATGAAAAGTTTAATGTGACAGATATTGGACAGATGAGCAAGAAGGCAGAAGTTACCTCTCGAATGTGGAAAAAGAGAAATTAATCTCACAAGAATTTTGACAAAGCTGAGAAGGCAGAAAAGGAGGTGATTTAACTTCATGTGTGTGTATAGAGCAATGCATACTATTCTTCTGGGATTCAAAAGTTTATGGTGTTCAGCAGGCATTTTTTATTTTCTTTCTACTTTCATGGCATTTCTAATGAGTAGTGCATGTGAAGCTTAGGCTAGTGATGCCAAGCATGAATCCTGCGTTTCAGGAAGCTTATTTAAATTTACTATTATTCCAATCAGAGTGAGAAAACTTCCATTTTTGAGCCAGGAGTACAAATTAATATTTGGTAGAAGTGTTCTCATAAACTTCATATCTGCTTCCAAAGTGCTCTTGACACTCAATGCCACTGTACACATTTCAAAATAGTCTGGATATTCACACGACTGAAACTAAATTTATCTCTTTTTTTTTTAACCAAAGTGAAATTTGTCTTTCCTAAAAAGTCTGCTCAAGTACGTTTTACTGTTTTAAATTTACAAAAAAAAAAAAAAATTCCTGATTTGGATATAAAAATTACCTTGATCTTGACTGACAGATCACAGCAGTTAGGTATTCAAAATACTCAACATGACTAGATAAGCCAACATGCCATGATTAATGTAGTGAAGGTTTGTATTCAAGAGGCAAGCATGTATCTGTTCCTTTTCAGCATATTGAAGAGATCACTTTAATATTTTAAAACACAAACTTTGTTACTTGCTGAATTTGAGAGACTACAGCATGGAGTAAAGATAACTTTATTAATTTCCTCCAAAGTGCATTTTGCCCCTCTAATTCTCTCAAACTGCCACTACTGTAATATAACTTGGTAGCAGCAGTAATACTTGTATAAAACTTTTAACTTAGATTTTACTCAACGTTTTCCAGAAGAAACTAGCTGCCTGTGGATTAGATCCAAAGCCCATTGATGTCAGAAAGTCTTCTGTGAGTTTTGCCTCAGGACATAAGTGCATGGAAAAGCTCATGACAGTATCTGTCAAGAGTAATTTGAAAGAAAGATTAATATTTGTAGGCTGGCAGCAACGACCAAGAATCAGGAGATTGACCTCCTGCTATTGAACCTTACTCAGACATGTCTGTGTGAAACCTGTTACCTTGTGGTTAAAATTATACCACACCTCCTGGAAGCTTTCCAACTCTCTTGTAAAGTTTGCACAATATAAGGAAAGAATGCGTGACCTCACTTGAAAAATTATTCCAAGTGTTAAGTGCCCTTGTTGCTAATTGCTTTTAAAAAAAAAATAAAGTACAAGTTGCACCTCTTTTTACATTTCTGTTTGTCTAGCTTCAGTAATGGAAATTAATCTGGCAGAAAAAAATGGTTTAGTAAAGAGTCCTTTACTGTCAAAAACATTTCTCCTGTGTAGGTACTTGTAGAAGATGATCAAATTACCTTTGAGTTGTCTCTACGATAAGTTAAATGGATTGCAGCAGAAAGAGGATGTCCTTGTTACGGAAGGCAGAATGAAAGCATTTTGCACAAATAATTTGTACCAGAACAGCTGGAAGGCCTATCAGCTTATCCTTATCTCTCAAAATAGCACATGAGCTCCTCTAAACAAGCCAGCATCACGTGGAGTCACACAAAAGGGAATACTAACAGCAATTGTGGTATTTTTTTTTTTTTTAAGTTAAGTGGCTATGTACTACAATGAGTAGAACTACAGAACCCAAAGGTATTGAGGTCTTACACTTTGACTGCATTCAAGATGGAAAATGCTAAAAACAAAGAATATTCATGTACACTTATCTGTGAGTAAATGTTTCTACGTATCTGTATAAATGTGCACAAACGTGCATGTACATATGTATACCTATAGATATAAAATTATATCCATTACTACGATCAAAAGCAGGTAAGTAAAAAATCCTGTGTGTCAACATGTCAACACTAAAGAGATTTTTCAACAAATGAAAGCAAGAGTCTTTTCAATATAATATGCTGTGTCATAAGTGTCTCCCTAGGTTCTATAGTGGTATTAATGCCCATTGAAGTAGCAATTGCAAGGCAGTGTGTCGCAGTGTTTACCGTTTTATGACCAGATTATTTTTTTTAAAGAAGCACTTTTAGAACCATTACAACACTTAGGACACTTGTGTTTTTTGACATTAAAACTCTGCTTAAAGTAATGCATGCAATTGCGTGACAAAAAATAAAAATATTTTGGAACTAAAACCATGATTATTAGCTTTGATTCTTCAGGGCAAAGTCATTTTTAATAAGAGGCAAGTATTCACTCTCATTTTACCAGTCCAACAGTACTTTCAATACATTTACATTCCAAGAATAAGCAGAGTAGAATATTCTAGCTATTAAGCATTATTTTTATTTTGGTGCTATGAAAAAAAAAAATCTAATTGTCTTTCTAACACCAATGATGACAGCACCTGTAATAATAGCTTATTATAATAGTTATACATACAGTTTATAGATAGTAGTTTAACATAATTTATACGTTTTGTTTGTATTAATATAAATATACCATAATAAACACTTAAAACTCAAATACTTCTAATCCAAGCCTGTTTGTACATTCTATTAATAATACAAGAAAAAAAAATTGAAAGAAAACCAGCCGTTTAATCATGAAGCAGCTAAATAGGGCATATTGTAGTAATTTAACTAATTATGAAGGTATCACAAAGTATCAGTTATTTAGCTAAAGAATGTAAGATAGTTTAAAATTTAGTACATAAATGTTCTTTTCAGCTTGTTTTTTAAACTGTGATAAATTGTATTAAATTTACCACTCTAACATCTCTTTTTGGGGAGACTTTTCTGTTTGTTTGGGGGGGCATGTGTGGTGTGTGCTCATTTTTATTTTTTGTCAAGTAAATATGACAGAATATTACAGAAGTTTGCTAGAGTACTACCCAATTAGGTTTTTCCCTTCCTGATAAACAGAAAACTCTAAAAGGAAGAATATATCATATATTTTAATGGGCACTGTGCACTAAGAATCCATCCTAATCAATTTTACAAGATTCTTTAAAAATGGACTAAAAAAAAAATGGATTTGCTGTAGCAGCATAGTAAATAAATTTTTCCCATGTAAGGTTTGCTGGTTTTCCGTGTTATTTCATTGTTGTCTTGGGTTAAATTTAGAGTCCCAAATTAATTGAAATGCCATTTTCATATAAACAATATATCAAACTGTTGAATCTATAGGCATCAACAAATTTAGCCAATGGTTTTAAATAAATATTTTGGAGATAATTTTAAAATAGTCTAAATACTCACTACTTTACTATTTTTATATTTTAGATATGAAGCAACTGACCAACTGTTCAATCTTTTGCTTTACTAAACCATTGCAATACTTGAATACTTGAGCTGTAATAACACAAGTCATTGCAAATATAAATATTTCAAAATGAGTGTGCTGTGAAAGTGCTTTTAGAACACTGCAGCATCATGAACTTGCAATTCATTAATCCACAGGCAAGGAAGATATTATCAATTTAAAATCACAGTTGAAGTATTTTCTCTAAGAATAGATGTGATATAGAAACTTTCTTTTTTAAAGTAGAACATCTTGTTTGAGAAAGGCAAGAGTTCCCCTTAGTATTCAGGGCAGAAAGGATTGCTTCTATTATTTATTATTTCCCTCCTTTCCCATCACCTCTTGTTACAAATGAGAGTTTTGGGCACCTCCATTATAGAAACATGAAATCATCTAGGTTTTACAGTCTGAATATAATCCTAATATATAGGAAGATGGCTATCATCTTAGCTCACAGTTTGCTCAGGGTGAAATACAGCTTTGGGCAAAAATCCCGGAGACAGCTAAATCATCAGGTAACTTCCATCTAAAACTACTCTGTGAACATAATTGTGCATTTAAATCATATCAGCTTTGCACAGATATGATGCACGAGGGCTGCTCGAGAGATGCACCACACGGTTGTACCACTCTGATCAGCTTCCATGCCCCATGGTTTGTTTTCAGTGTCACTGAGCTTGGCCCAAGGCAAGATGAGCAAATTGTGAGTTTTTGGTCTTGCTGTATACCAATTCAAGACATGTTTTGGGAGCAAACACTACAAATTTGGCTAAGTACCTGAACGAAGGAAATCCAGACTGGATTCTGATTCTGAGAAGAACTGGCAGATTGACTGTCAGCTGTTTGGAAAACAGTCTCTCTTCCTCCTGGTATTTGTGTTACCTTAGTCTAACAACTTCATCAACAACTCCCTCTCTCTTTACAGAGGTGTGAACTTGGAAGAAAAAAAACTAAGTTGTGTTTCTACATAGAGTTCACTTTAATACGTCTCCAAATTCATCTGCTTTTGGATAATGATTCTCAGACTACTTTTGATTTAAAACTCAGAGAGCCAGCAAAACTTCTTTACTACACTAAATTTCAATAAATAGTTTGCTATAAGTTTGATATTTAAAGGGCATGTGTCTGTGAGGTGTCACTGATCAGAACTTCCATGCACCACCAAGATATTATTATGTGTTGGGAGGGGGGGGGGTGTGCTCTCTCCAAAAAAACACACCCATATGTTCAAAGGAATTATTTAGGAAAAAAATACACATTGACTCTAATTACTTTTTAAGATGTAGTTTGTATCCCTGCCAGAGCCACTTTGTCACACAGCATAAAAAGGTTATCAGAGAGAAAAGCATTAAAACCCTGAACATTTTTCTAGAGCAGCATTTTGAACTCTCGACAGATGTCACTAATGTACCTGATTTACATGTACATGCACTTTTACATTTTGTCATTTGTATTGACTTTCCATTTGACACTCTCTAATGGATAATCAAGGTCAACTAAAGCATAATCAATTAGTCTGCATTAATTGGTGGCCAGAACTACATTTTTCTTGTGATTTCCGACATATGCATGTACTGTACATCTTTCTGCTTTCCCCAGGGTCCCCCTCAAGCATGTTGCTTCCAGAGTAATTATAATGAGTTAGAATGTCTTTGTTCAATGATATTCCTGCAAATTATTCTCCAGGAGAACCAAACAGAAGGCAAATTCTGCCTTCAAATACTACGTGCTTCTATCAAAAACATAATTTTCTGTTTTGATGGCACATTGACGGTAATGTTATAAAAGAGACCTTGACAATCAGAGTGGCAGGTAAGAAGGCAGAATGAAAACTTCTACCTCAGAAAATGCACCTAAAGAGGGCAAGGGAAAAAAAATTAAAAAATCCTTCTCCCTGCTGTGAAAAAGCATGCAGAAAGGAAAAATCTGATTACTGCACCTCTTTTGCTCTTCTATGCAATATTTTCTCTCTTCTTTCCCCTATCTACCCAGATTAATCTGCTCCTAAGTATCTTGTCCCTAGCATTCCTATTAACTTCAGAAACATGTTGAATTTCTCTTTGAGCTTATGAGAATCACAACTAAACTTCATTTGATCCTGAGGAAAAAATAAAAAAAAAAAAAAATCCTCATTTGAAATCTTGAATGCCTTCTAGCCCTAATTCTGAGTCTTCTGAAAATTCAAGAAAAAAACATGCAAACATCTGACACACAGCTGCCTTATTTTTTCCTCAATAGATAGATTGGGATGCTTGCCCTGCTGGCAGTGATGCCATTTGGATTTTGCCTTTTTTTTTTTTTTTTTTTTTTTTTTTTGTTAACGTGTTCTCTGTATTCTTCACACATATGTTTGTAACTCTGACACCTATTGTATTAGTACCTAGTTTTCCCAGTCATTTTCCATGGCCTTTCCCTAGGCAAAAAGACAAAACCAATTCCAGAGCTCCAAGCCCTGGGAAGTACAAGGCTCCAGTGCTATCTTGGTTCTTCCTGGGAACCAATGCTGGGAACAACTCTTCCAGATACATTTCATGGACAAAGTACAGCCAGTGCTGAAGGGGGGCTCCAGAGAAGGGGATTGACCTGGGCGGGAATTTCATCACTACTTATCCTCCTCATTGGTGCTTTTTATCAATTATGCTGATTTCCTAAAACCTATAAACATGTACTCACTCCTGGGGGGAATGGGCTTTTGTGGACACCTTTCCATAACTGCTCCTGAAGACCTTCATTAAAGATCCCCTTTTACATTATCTCGTTACTAAAATGATCTCAAGTTTCATTTCCAGGCTGGGAAAAAGGCAACAACAGGTTCTGTATATTCTGATCATTCTCTTACTCCACAGAGTGATGGAACTCTAATTTTTGAAATGTGATGTCCAGGTAGAGGTTCCTTGTTGTTTGTGACCAGTAACTGGACCTGAGGGAATGGCTTGAAGGTCAGGGGAGGTTTTGGATGGGTATCAGGAAAAGGTTCTTCCTCTAGAGTATGGCTGGGGACAGGAACAGGATCCTCAGGGAAGTGATTGAAGCACCAAGCCTGACAGAGCTCAAGGAGTAGGCACATGGTGAGATTCTTGGAGGGTCAAGAGCTGGACTTCAGTGATCCTTGTTGGATCCTTCCCAGCTTAGGATATTCTACAATTTTATGATTGTTCCCAGCCATCTTGTCCTTTGTGTTCCTGGATGGGTCTCCTAATACAATGATTTTTGAAGAGAAATGTGAAGTTTACCTACTTTCTGCAACAAGCAACCTCCTCCTGGATGACACCTTTCAAAAATTGCAGGGAGCGGTTTTGCAATGACATCAGACAGCTTCTGAGTCCCCTTGAAGACATCACACTGGACTGCAGGCTGGGCTCAGAGACTTAGAAAACATGGGTGATGCATTACCAGGGCAACCCATGGCAGTGACACCTCAGCCCTTTTGGTACTGTCATTTGTCATATGTCTTCTGCCCCACTGACCAGTAAGAGCAGAGATTCCTTAGTCCTTTTGCTGTCAGTTTCCAGGAATGTCTTCATTTTAGTGGTGCTCCCTTTAAACTCACCAAAGCAGGACTGACTTGCTTAGACAGCAAGTAACAACTTGGGAATGACCAGCAGTCACTTCCCTAAAAATCCCACTCTGCAAGGGCAGAAATAGCATGCTAACTTGAGACCTCTCAAAGAAAAACAGGCAACTAATGGCTTCTGAAAGCTTGTCACTCAGAGGTAGCCTAAGACTCTGCTTGAAGGGCCTCATACAAGTACAACTATTATTTAGGTTGCTGCCATGGAAGCTTATATTGCCAAAAGGCTCATGGCAAGTGTCATGAAGCTAATGGAAATTTTCCACAAAAAGGAATTTGATTATTTCGTGACCTGGGCCAGCGCACTTTGGATTTTGCCACCAAAGAAAGAAGTTTCACCAATATCCAATTCAGATCCCCTTCCAGTATGGCTTCTGACACTGTGCTTGAGCACGCTGGGGGACCCAGTGCAGCAACATCTGCCACAGCAATCCTCTCTGCAGGTTAATCCCTTGGCTGCCACTCCTGTGTCTTCCATGCTGTATTGAAATGTGTTCACATCTGAAAGTGTCTAAAGCCAGCATGTTTAGATACAGAGGACATCATGAGAAAGGCAATATAAAAGTTTCTTTGTTTGAAGTGTGTTTGGTGTCCTGCTTGCTGTGTGTCCCTCTGGCAGAGTTCCTGGGCCTAGAAGCACCCTGTAGGGCAGAGCATGCCAGAGTCTTGCAGGTCATACCTTCTAATGAAAGAGTAAGGAAGTCAATTAGCATTTATTCAGCCCCCTAAACCAGACACATAAATAGCCTAAAATGCCAGGCTTTACTGAACATGCAGTCCCATCTTAGACATCCATCCCCTTAACAACTCAGAATCAAGAGCAGGTGTCCTATTCACAGAAAGATAACATACAAATTCACAGGACATCTCCAAACCTCACGAAGAAGAGAGAGAGGTTGTGGGAATGATCTTTACCTGTTGAGGAAAAGAAGGATTTTAATTATTTAGCTTGATTTTGTTACTATAGCAACAATGACTGTTCCAGGTTTTCTGCTACTGTTGAGCTTCTTATTCTGACATCCAATATTGCCATGAGTTGACCTTGGCTGGGTATCAGTAGCCCATCAAGCTGTTCTATCAATCCCCTCCTCAGCAGGAAGCACCAGGGGGTGGCATAAGATTAAAAAAAAAAAAAAAAAATCAATCCCTGCTGGTCAAAATAGCAACATCTTAATAAAGTAAAAGCAAGGCCACACAGAGAAGCAAAGGAAAACAAAATATTTTTCCTCTACTTCCTATCAGCAGGTGATGTCCAGCCACTTCCTAGGCTTCAATACTCATATTGGCTGCTCCAGAAGACAAATACCTTAAGATCCAATGTCTCTCCTTGCTCCATTTCTCTTAGCTTTTATTACTGAGCTGATGCCATATGGTGTGGAATATCCCTTGGTCAGTTTGGATTAGTTGCCCTGGCTAGGTCCCCTCCCAAGATGTTGCCTACTCCCAGCCTGGCTGTGAGGGGAGAAGGTATGAGAGGGTGATGATGCTGTGCCAGTGATGCCCAGCAGTAGCCAAAACACTGGTGTGTCACCAACACCTTCCTAAATACCAATAAAAAGCACAGCACTGTGAGGAGCATCTTCTGTGGAGAAGGTTAAGTCCATCCCAGCCAGATCCAATACAAATATAGATGCACAATTCCTGTGCCCACACCCTTTAGGCCAAATAAGAGAAGGTAGGCAGTAGATCGGTCAGTGTTTCTTTCCAGGTAGTACTAAAACCCACAAGCAAATTCAGCTGAAGGAGAGAGACAGAGGCACTACCAAAAGGAGAAAAGAAATACAGAAATACATCTGTGGCTGATGGAAGACTGACATGTCTGACAAAGTGTTAGGTATGTTTTAATACAACATGAAAACCAGAATGACAGCCCAGTCATGCACTTCGAGCAGCTCTGCCAACAGTGGTTTTCCTTTTCCACAGGCCTTTTATGGGCCCTTTACTTCCCATGTGACACTGTAGGAACAGGAACTGCACAGTGGTGCCCACCTTCCCTTTGCTTGCTGCCCCAAATACCACTCTATACCAGAAGGAAAAATTCCTGAATGAGCCAACCAACCAAAGCATAGAGAAAGGCAAGTTTTGTCATCACGAGGCAGAAAGAAAACAAAGATGATACATCTGGCCATGGGCTGTAAATGTGTGAATCATTCTGCTCTCAGTAAGGCTTAGGAGAGAGCTTTTAAACCTTTCCCAGTACAAATCACCATTATGTTCCTCTTCCTTGCAGTAAGGGGTGCCCATCGAGCTGCAAAGTCTCTCCCTAGCAGAAGGGGAGAAAGGAAAAGGAAAAGGAGCTGCAGGGCTTGGGAGCTCAATCAGTATTAGTGTTTAGAGTCATTAGACCAAAAAGCTGCAATACGAAGTTCCTGTTTAAGTCGTTTTGCAAATGTCTGCTCTGAAAAAATGCCAGACTTGCCAGAATACAAGTTAGGCCTACAAATATTTACATTTATCTATAGCTTTTGGGCCTGTTATTTCCAAGTTTACAACAGAGTTTAAATTTACACTGTTCTGCAGTTTAGAGCCGTGAGCACTGAGGCAAAGCTTTTTCCAGATCTCTTCCATAGAAAGAAAGGGGACAAGTATAAAAAACTTTTCCACCTGCTTTTGCAGCATTCAGTAAAATTGTTGTTACTCCAGAGCTGTTATTCAAGTTGATGTATGGAATATGCACTCTAAAAACAATCAGAAATGATGAAACGAAGGAATTCCTTAACAAATAGAATTACATTTACTTAACATACCAAGAAGGTAAGAAAACATTGTGCCTGATTTGCACAAAAGTTACTGCTGTTATGAAACACTAAAACATCAAACAGCGTTGCTTGCCAAATCAAAAGTCATTTAATAAATTCACTGGTGATTACCTTGGGGACAAGCAAGAACTGCTGCTTAATGGTTCATTTTTAAGAAATTGGTCAAGGAAATGAAGTTGCAATGCTTGCCATCTGTATCAAGGCTCCTGAAAACACTAAAAGGAAGAAGCCACACAGCAATGTATTCAAGTCTGCAGGCTGAAACTTTCAGGCATCTTACTCCTGCAAAATGTAGTGAAATTTTAAGAAGAATCAGACCGCTTATGGCATCAGTTCACACTGTGTGGAAAGTTCAAAAGAACACAGGAAAATTTACTGCATTATTTCATCGTGCTGGATTAGAACATGAATATCAGATCTGAGCTTCTTATTTTAAAGGAGGATGAATGAAGGATTCTAAGGAATTACTTGCCCATATCTTGAATTAAGCCAATCATTTTGTAATCCATCTGCCAGATTTTTGATTAAAACAAAATGAAAAATAAAATTCTACACATCCTATGGTAACAATCTGAAACCACAGCCAACGAAACACAAAAAAAATTGTTGAATTTTCTATGACACATATACATTTTTTTAAATATAGGGTTTATGTTGCATCCACCTTCAAAACAGATAAAACATGAACCCTTTGTTGAAATGGGTATAGCTTACCCAGAATTCTCTGAACTGCTTTTTGGCGTCTTCTGAAGATTGCAAGAATTTTTTTTTAATATGTCAGACAAAAAGTATTTGATTGCTGAGAAGAGCAGAAGTACCAGCCAAAGAGAGAATAATTTATAACCCAGGAAAAAGGTTGGAGCAGCTGACCCTCTGTGGTCCCTTCCAACCTGACCCATTCTGTGTGATTCTGTGATTGCCAAGGAAATCAATTTGATTAATTCCTTCATTCAAAAGTGGAGGGCATAATTCAACAGCAAGCAAAACAATACAGAACATGTAGCTGGTTTCACGTTCTTTTGCATTATTGCCTTTCCCACTGTTTGTACACTGGTGCAAGAAAGAGGGAAAATGTGCAAGATATCATTCCTTTACTCCTGAAAGGTTTGATTGGGATCTAAAATGATAGGCTTCTGGATTGTTGTTACTGTTTTTGTTGTTTTAATTAAAGTTAATTAATTTGTATAATTTTTCCCCCTTAGTTTAGAAAGATCTGTAAACTTATAATAGCCTTTCATCACCAAGAAAGAAACACTTTAAAATACAACTATTCATTTTCAAAATACTGTTCATACACATATTTTGTTTTCTTTCAAAATTTGTCAACAGACAAATTTTACAGCAAGATTTTATTTTCTGTAATGGTTTCATGCTGAAACACCACAGGTGGGGCAGGATAGCACCCTTTGGTGCATCAGAGATTGAAGAGGGAACATAGCACACAGCTTCCCAGATAAGAGCATATGTGAATCATCAGAGGACCCCTTTGAATTACAACATCTGTTTTGAGGGATTTGGGGTTTTGGAAGGAATGTTGGAGAGATTTCTCTAGAAAGCTGTTTTTGTGGGGAAAAAAAAAATAAATATTACTCCTTTGGGGAGGAGCTGCTGGGGAAGGTTTATTATTTGGGGTTTTCTTGTCCTATTACGTGTTACATCCATCTTCACTGATGCAGCAGGTGAATAAGGGGACTTACTCATCCACACCAGTACTAGTTACAGAGATTTAGATGTGACAAGACTGCTCAAGCAGTTGCACAGAGGTGTCTAGCAAACTGCTAAAGCTGTTACCTGCAGTGGCTGGCTAGCAGCAGCAGAGGCATGGCTCTTCATTCTGCACTCATAATACATATTTAACCTGAGGAGCTTTGCAACCCCACTCCCATTAAAAAAGGACAGTGCTTTGTTCTCAGAACTGTGCAGAAAACATCTTTATACCTGAGTGCGCACAAACAGAAACCCGAGTAACTCACCTCGAGACCTTGTCAGAAATCAGAGGAGAAAAGATGAAGCTCAGTATTTGCCAAACAGCAAAAGATAAAATGTTGATCTTATTCTTTAAAATGTACTGTGTTTGAAAATAGGACGGAGAAAAAGCTTTTAAAACCTTGTCTCCCAAGAAAGCAGGTCTCATTTGTTCGTTTCCAAGGGGATTACCTTCAAAATGTAAGACATCTTTGATAGAGCTTGTTCTCATTTACTGAAAACAAATGAAAGAGGAAGCAACGAGGGAGAGGAACAGAGGTGCCCTACATTACATACAACCAATATTCTTTGCTAGCACAAGTTTAACTGGAAAAAGAACTTTGTTTTCATGTTTACTTCCCCAAGAGAATGCTGATATGGAGCGAGTAGCAACTAAAGATGTGTCAGCTACCAACCACCTGCACAACTTGAAGATCTTCAGAGAATACTGGCAATGAACAGATAGTAACTCATTTCTCTGTGTGTGTGTTTGTGTGCCTGTACTTATCTCCCCCATTCTCTCTTAAAAATCAGAATCATGTTCTTGAAGTTATCGGATCTACGCAGAAAACCATCCCTAAGCATGAGAAAACTGACAGAAAAATATCAGTGTGGAATTGCAATTACCAAGAAAATGTCCATTCAGTTTGGCTTCCTAACTTCCTGTTTACCCACTTACAGCACCAGATGAGAGCAGAATAATTTAGTAAATTCTTCTGCTTTTATGTAGAATCATAAAATTGTTAAGGTTAAAAGAGACATTTAAGATCAAACCAAACTTCCAACCCAGCACCCCCACCACGCTCACCATTAAATCATGTCCTCAAGTGCCACATCCACACTTAATATCTTTCTGAAAATGGCAGATTTAATATTTATGATATAGCTTTTGTTCTATGATTGCAGTTTGTTTTCCTCCTTATAAAAGGAAAGAAAGGTCATATTGAAGTTGACTTAGCACTTGTCACATCAGTTTCATTTCTGCACCTAATAAGGTGATTTTCTCCTTTAAGGGAAAGGCAGTCTAGGATCCAGTCAAATCCTGTTCTATCCTGTATTTCTTCACAGCTTTCAAAAACCTGATGCACACAAAAATTCAGAGAATCAAAGGTTTAGAAAAACCTCAAGACAAAGGCTTGGAAGAGAACAGCACTGCTACCACATTTGTGTGCATTTTACTTCTGTCTTACAGCAACAAAAATGTCAGAGGAAAAAAATAACTAACCCACAAAAGGACTAGCTGGGCTGGAGGAAGACGAGCATGTTAGGACAGGCTATGTGACCCAGGGAAGAAGCACAAGGGTGAGGGATCAGCCTCCTCATCTCTGAATCAGAGCAGCCTCTCCCCTCACTTGCTTTCTGATGAAAGGAAGGCCATCATACTTCAGAAGACTAAGAAAGAAGAAGTAGGTCCACTCTATTATAAAAGGCAACATTTAAGAGAAGACAGAGGAAAACTCCAGCATTACAAAATGGCTGAGTAAATGTAGAACAATATTTCCTAGATACCTCAGTCTTTGAGCATATTCTAAGGATAGGTCATCTAGCTGACTGGGCAACTGAATGCCACCATTCATTCATTCAAACAGGTGTTATTTTTACTTGTGTATATGTACTAATAATCAAAAAGATGAGACCACTCTGACCTTTCAGTTTTTTTCTTCCAACTTCTACTATTTCACAGTTATAATCAAGATTCTTCTCACTGATAAATATGAGAAATGACTCAATAATTATTATTTAGAAACCACATAAATACAAGGCTGGTTAGGAACAGCATAAATCATCTTAAAGCAGAAAAAGTAGGGAGTTTACAAAAACCAAGAAAAAGGAAGTGCAGAACTGGAAGGCATTCAAGTCAGAATTTAGACTTTTCAGAAGCCCATGTTTTAACAGTGTCATTACAATCAAATCACTGCATAATCACAGAAGGAAATGTTTCCAAGCAAGTTTCCCTCAAGCTGTTCCCAGAAGACCTGTCCCAAACATGCAAGAATAAAGGCAAGAAGCAGGAAATGTTTTAATTAGGCTATTACTCTATTAACTGAACTCATTTGGGAAATGCTAGCAATAACTTATTCAGCCTAAATTGTCATTCTTTAATTGCTTTACCTAATAAAAGGCTGTCCTCAGTGCCCAGCCTTTCACAGCTGGCTTGCAACCTGTTGTGGGCACCCTTTGAGGCAGGTTAAGGGAGCTGTCTCCTCAAAGCTCCAGCTTTAGTCCCCACTTCCTCAGAGCAACTCTAAGCACTCGTTCATATGTCACAAACATAACCTAACTTCTCAGCATCATACTGAATCCCTGAGCTCCTGGGGAGGAAAGACAGGAAGAGCTGGATGAACGGCAGAATGAGGAAGAAAGAATGATTATCCATGTTCACCATTAGGCAAAATGTCTTGCCAGGTGCTCTTTTACCAAAAGGGTGACTGTGAGAATGGGCAGAAAAGACCAAAATGATCTGACACTGGTGGCCAGAAGGGCAAGGAACCCTGGATACAGCAATAAAATGTTCTTACAAACCTGTTAATTAATAAACATGTGCCATTCATCAGTTCAAACAGTTGCAAAACTGTACTTGTCTATAAAAGTGATTTGCTTTTATAGACAAATAGTGTCTGTAAAACAATAGACAATTGTTTCTCAACAATTGTCCTCAACAATATGCACATGGATTAATAGAAATGGAACAAGGAGGAGAGAAGCATCAACCAAGTTATGGGATGTGTGTGTGTGACCTTAGTTACACAAATTTAGTGTGGAGAGGCTTAAAGAGCAAGCCATAAGCATCTCACTACACAGGCAGGAGCCATCAGTATTCTCCCAGCAGCAGCAACACACTGCAGAGCAGGAGCTTGAATTCCTTCAAGCAGTTGACAGCACAGTAGTACATATGCAAAGTCTTCAGAGCCATAAGCCTTGCTTTAAAGTTAAGAGCACACACTGCATCTCCAGACAGTTTGCCAACTTCATTGGAAAAATATCAATGCATTACTGTTAGAAGCCTGTATATATGTATGTGCCTGTCTCACAAAAGGCTGAATGGCAGCAAGTTAACAAACCTTAACAGGCCTTTTCCTAAATCCATTATATGTTTTTTAAATGCAGAAGCATTAAGGCAACTTTTAAATTGCAGAGTGCTGTGGCTTGACACAGAACTGCAGTGGAGGTATCTGTTGTTTCATAATCAACTACCTCTGATCTCTGAGATCTAAGAATTGCAGTGGAGGAGTTAAAGGCTTAATCCAACTGAGAGGCTTTGATCTGCTAAAAAAACATCTTAGAGCTGAATCTGAAAAGAATCAGGGTCTCATTCTGCTCCTCTTTGTTCAACTTTGTTCTGTTGCCTAACGAAACCTGCCCATGCTAGACTTGTGGTGGATTTGACTGAAAAGCCTCCATTTAACCAAACATTTCTATTGTATTATCTTGCATAGAAGCCTGCTATATAAAACATTATCATATAAAAAAGCTTGTCATCTTCAGCCCTCTAAGATTTTTTTCTTAATATGATTGCTTATTTGAAAAACATGGAAGATGACAGATAAAAGAAGGAATTAGCAGCAATATTTCAGTTGGCTTGTTTATCCCCTCCTCTACTTTGGCAGCACTAGATTCTGAAGTGTTTCCCTTGTCAATAGATTGAAAATCAAATTTCTAAAGTATCCTGTGTGTTACAGTCACTTTCAGTGTGTCTTTTTTTTCCTACCCCCAAAATGGATCCTCTTTAAAAAATTGAGTATAGATTCTCAAATGATCTAGGAATACCTGATATGCTTATAATCAAGTTACAATTAAGCTACTATAGACCTCTTGGTTTGCATATTTGAAACACCCTTTTGACACAAAAAAATCCCCCAAGAAACCAAACACAGAACAAAACAAAACCCACCAAAAACCAACTCAATAAATTCCTGCACCAAACAGGATTATTACGTGCTGGTGGCATTATAATTAATTTAAAGAAGAAGTAGTAATGAAAAGGTTGTCTGGCCTGCTAAAATATTCTGACCCTTCAAACAGTAAGGCTGTGTTTAAACAGATGTAAAGAAATTACAAGTGCCCTAGTTGCTACTCAAAGGATCCAAATCATCATCCAGTATCAACATTCAATCCTAGAAAAATTGAACCAAGAATGATTTCTTGACTTTTAAAATTACTTCATAGCCTAGATGTCTTTGTGGTCAGGATGCAAGGCCAATAGCTTTCCAAACAGCAAAAAGAGAGGCTCAGAAGAATTATTTAATGGAGGTAAATGTTACTCTCATGTGAACAAAGCTTATGCAGGAGAATAGGGCAATACAGAAGGGAAAACAGAAAACTGCAGCTGGAGGAGGAGGGAGATTTTAAACAAGATTCAAAACAAGGCAGATCACTGAGAGGAAAGTGGATCAGAAAGCAGCAGCAGAACAGTGCAAGGTCTGTTGTTAAAGCTGTTGAATTTGTAAGTTTTCTATAATAACCTTTAGACATTTGCCTTTGGTTTTGAGCAGAATTGTGACACCCTACAATGGGGAATAAGTCAGGCTGAAGGCATATTCCATCAGACAAACATCTACCACAAGAAGCCTAACTAGCTTTGCCACATAATACATAGTTTTCTATTCCTCACTGGATGCTAATTGTTAGATTCAAACTTCCTCCAGTGGCTGCAGTGCTGTCCCTGCCTGTCTTCCTTCCCAAACTCTAATCAACCCATGGCATTAGCTGCTTAGTAAAATATCCCTCTGTATTTGCTGTTTTTCCACAGCTTTCCTGTGCCTATATTGTTCACTATCATTTTCATCTCTCTCCTCCCCTGCCAGGTCATCAGATTAATCCTGTTCTTATATCTAAGGTATCTGACCAGATATTTAACTTTAGTTAAGATTAGCAACACATTCTCAGGTTCTATTTGTACTTCAACGTTGCCTTGTTTAGAACAGTCTCTAAATTAAAATAATTAAAAAAAAAATAAGAAGCTAAAAAGGAATAAATAGGTAGGAAAGGATATCATTAGCATTATACCTAAAGATAAATAGCAGAAGGAGGAGCAGGAAAAAATTGAAGTGACAGAATATTATTTCAATGAAGCAATAATAATAATAAGATGCTCTTAAAATAGTACAGAAGCACCTGGAAACCATTCATCATTCTTTTTGAGCTTCAAGGAATGAGAGAGATCAGAGGATGCAGACTGAGACAATCCTACAGGAAAAGCACAAAAGCAAGACTATGAGCAATGAAAAAAAACCCAGAGTTAGAAATCTTGTGTCTTGTCATTTTACTTGCTTAATTCTGTCACCTGTTTACAAGCACAGGATCGTAGAATGTGTCAGGGTGGGAGGGACCACAGTGGGTCCTCTGGTCCAACCTCCCTGATCAGGCAAGGCCATCCCAGAGCAGGAGGCACTGGTTTGTGTCCAGACAGTTTTTGGATATCTCCAGTGAAGGAGACTCCACACCCTCTCTGGGCAACCTGTTCCTGTGCCTGGTCACCTGAATCAAAGTGTCCTTCCTTGTGTTCAAGTGGAACATCCTGTGCATCAGTTCCTGCCCATCAGTTCCTGCCCATCAGTTCCTGCCTTGTTGCTTGGCAGCAGTTTACACCCCATCCTCTTGACACCCTCCCTTCAGATGGTGACAGACACTGATGAGGTCCCCCTCAGTCATCTCGAGGCTGAACTCCCTCAGCCTCTCCTCCTAGGAGAGATGTTCCAGTCCCTTCATCACCTTTGTTGTCCTCCACTGGATCTGCTCCAAGAGCTCTGTGTCTCTCCTGTGCTGAGGAGCCCAGAACTGGACACAGCACCCCAGATGTGCCTCACCAGGCTGAGGAGAGGGACAGGACCCCCTCCCTGACCTGTTAAAACTGCTTTTCCTGATGCACTCCATGACACCTTGGCCTGCTTGGCCACCAGGACACACTGCTGGCACATGGACACCTTGGTGTCCCCCAGAGCCACCAGGTCCTTCCCCACAGAGCTTGTTCCCAGCAGGTCAGCCCCAGCCTGTGCTGGTGCCTGGGGTTATTCCTCTCCAGGTGCAGGACCTTGCATTTACCTTTGTTAAAATTCAGATAGCTCTTCTCTGCTCCTCTCTCTCTCTGCAGATAACTGCAGGAAAAAAAAAAAAAAGGATTAAAAATCCTAAAAATTACCTCTCCATGTTCCTGTTGTCCTTTTAATCTCTCTCCCCAATCAAATATATATATATATATATATATATATATACATGAATAATTATTTCAGCACCCCAGCTAGATCCTATATATTGCAGCTTAAATTATTGAAAGAGTATAAGTATAAAAATCTTACTGCTTGATTAAAATAAATTTTAATTGCATTAAATGTAATTCCAGGGTTCTGGGCTTTGACAGGAAAGAAGGAAAAAAATTAAGAGGAAAAAAGAACCTGTTGGTTGAAATTCTGCAGCAATAGCTCAGACCTCTCTACAGCAAGAAGTTACTGCAGGAAATTACTGCAGGAATCATTCAGCCTTGTACATTGTGGGGCAAGCCATGCAGCAAAAGCTGTCAGAGGAACAGCAGGGGGCAAGTTCCAATCGTTTTCATTCCCTGGAGCCCTTAGTGGAGACTGAAGGGAACTGGAGAGTTCAACTACAAGCCTAGTTGATACTTTGAAAAGCCTTTCTTTTCACACATGAGCTTACTAACAGCAAGAAAGCTACAGAGAAATTAAGTGATTCTGTTTTGTTGTCTTATCTTGGTGAATCTAACTTAGGTACTTCAGTGTCAAGCCTTCAGAGGCTCACAGGTTTGATAGAACCTCAGCAGCTGCAGCATCACCAAAATGGAAGTGAGAAGCACCAGCATTGGGTCTTTTTGTTATTGTTGTTGTGAGTGTGTGTGTGTGGTGATTACACACTGTTTTCTTTGGAAAAAAAAAAAAATAGTGCCAATACTTACCAATGTGGTAAGTCTACAATGCACCCTAGTCTTGGGTATATTTATAAAAGTATACCAGCTCAGGTCAGAAAGTTTTCTATACTTGAATGAATATGGGCACATTCATCATCTCTTCATCTGGAAAAGAGAAATTCCAAGCAAATATCACAGAAAATCTCATCTTAAATATGGGAATTAGCCTTAAATATGGGAATTAGCCTTTATTTGGTATAAAGACAAGTAGAGAGACAGTGGCTGAAAGTGGTGCCAATCATTTGAATAACCTTCTAAAGCTCTGGGGTTAGAGTTTCTGTTAGAAATGAAGCAAATGACACCCAGTGGCATCAAAAACTGGCATGTGTTCAGTCCATGCCATCTCACACAAACTACTCTAGAGGGAATTACAGTTATGTATAAGGTTTACAGAGCCCACAGGAGGCCATGCACACCATGCCATGATGGTGCACACTGCAGTAAAAACAAAAGCTTGTATTTTAAAGGTTAATAAATAATCAGGAGTTTCTGTTATCATGCCCTGTGCCTTAAAATCTTTGTAAAAATCAGATATCTTCTTCAGTATGTAGAGTACAAGAACTTCAACTTATTCCATTCCCTCTACAGTTTAGCCACAGCAGAGCTCCTTGCAGTGGGCAACAAATATTTAACATGTTGCTTTATCAGAGGCTTGTCATGGGAAATAACTTAAAAGTAATTTATTTAATAAGATTGCTATGATAGCCAATAACATTTCAACAGGAAGGTTGCTCTTTGGACTAATTAAAACTAAAGCTTTTGAGACCTTTGTGCTCTTCTCCCCCTATCCCTCCCCACACCCAAAGTGCCTTGAAAGGCGTGAGAGATGAAGAGTCTCTCTGAGGTTGTTTACTAAAGGTAATTTGATAGAGTTTTGAGCTCTACTAATGAGCTCATGTGTCTTGCATATTAAATATTATGACAGAATAACTCTGGGAATACTGAGTCCTTGGTTGTTGGACTACATAAAGTACTGATCTTACAAAGGTCCCAACACTCCCTCTATGCTTTGTGACTTAGTATTAAAATATTACTATTCCTACTCTATTTTTCCTGCTTGCATTATTTATCTCTCTGGACATGGCAGCAACTTTTTATTTTTAAATATGTAAGCTGTGTTCTTTTTAATACATGTATTTTATTGTAGATATAATACAGAAAATTTGCCTTAAAATGTAAGTATTAACTTTATTTTGGTATTTATTACGAGCGACAACAAGGTTAAACAGAAAAAAAAAGTATGGAAAGTATTTTAAATTTTTTCTTGGCTTAAAACTGTCAAGTCTGCTGCTAAACTCATCAACAGTTTTCAGGCCAAAAGGCACTGTCCAAAATTTTCTGTTCTGGCAGGTTTCCCTGACTAGAGTGAACAAAAACCACATTCTGATCTTGTCTGATCCTACATGCTCCAAATACCTCACCCCCAGAGAGGAAAGTTAAAAAAATGAAAATAAAAAATAAATCCCACAAAAAATCAGTTGTATGGTCACTTCTGTTGTTTCATTCCATGACATCATTATCACACAGATCAGTATATATTAGAATGGATATATGTGACTGAAAACAATGGATGAGTGCCACATCCAGGCCTTCCTTGGACACCTCCAGGGATGGGGACTCCAAACTTCCCTGGGCATCTCTTTCCAAGGCCTGACCATCCTTTCCATGAGGAAATTGCTCCTGGTGTCCAACTGGAGCCTCCCCTGGCAGAACTTGAGGCCTTAAGGCCTTTTATTGAAATCATAAAAACTAATTTTGAAATTCTGCCTTCCCTTTTATGATTGCTGAAATGAAGGCGTGTCTTAATAGAACATGTAAGCAATACAGCATTTACATTCTGTATGTTTTTTCTTCTCTTTACATAGATACATTCCACAGCTAGCTAATATTTAATAATTTGCAAGTAGAATATGTCAGGATATATATATATATATATATATATATATATATATATTTTATATATATATAACATAAAAGTTATCTAAACTTAAATGTTTTATTGAGCACTGTTTCATTGAAATCTTGCTGAAGTAATTCCTGTGGCAGTCTGATAGGAGCAGAACTCCAGCTTTTGAGGCACACTACATGCAAATAATGCTTCCAACTCAAAAATTTTATTGTCCACTGGAATGTCAGCCAGATGCAACCAATTTTTCTCATTTTAAAGTTAAATGGAAAAAAATGGAAAATAAAAGAAGTATCTCACTTCCAAAATGAAAGATTTCCTATATTTTTCTTTTCCCAAAATATATCTTATGAACAGAAATTTTAAGGATATTTTTAAGAATATTTCTATTCAAACTCAAATAATATTTTTTTTTCTTAATATTTTAAGCAACCAAAGTTCCTAGACAAAATTTGTTTCTGGTCAAACATTATAATCAGAGTGACTGATTTATCAAGAAAATTCCTATCTCCAATGTTTCCCAGCCTTTTGGATTCTCATTCCAGATCCTTTTTCAGAAAATGAAAAGCAAGAGTCATTGTTGGCCAAAATTAGAAGGTCAAAAATAAGACAATTTTCAGCAAGTCAATTTCTAACTTAAGAAGTGAAAGAGTTTTTATGTGCCCTACTATTTTGACATGCTTTTCTTAAAAAAAATAAACCAAACCAAGCCAACAAAAAAAACCAAACAAACAACCCCCCCCAAAAAAAAACAACCAAAAAAACACAACAACAAACCCAACTAATTTCTACCAATACATGATAATTAGTTCAAACAATTACAATTTATATATTATATTACAGATCTTCTTAAATATTTATTGTGGTTTGAAAATTTATTACCCAGACCAGTTAACTCTCTAATTTATCAAGAAATGTGTTTCTATTTTACCTGATTCATTTCAAGCCACTAACATGCAAGCAAAATGAAACTAGGGGTTTGTGAAAACAACAGGGAAACATTTTCTCGAGGTTGATTAAAATATTTTTGATTTCCCAGCAACATGATTTCTGCAGATTCTACCAGATGCATCTGTTGCTTTGCTGCAATGAAAATGCTTTGCTAACACACTGAAAAACCTTCAGGTGCCCTGAGCCCTGATCCTAACCAGGGCATGACTTTTATGCAGGGCTCGGGGCAATTTTGCTCCTGTTTCTCAAGATCACAAGGGATGCATTCTGCTGTCATCACTCACTGGTGAGGTTTTCTTCCACTACACCTTGAGCTACCATTTTCCACACCCACCTTTAAGGTTCATCAGCTACAGAAGTCACAAATTACGCAGCCACACAGGTGGAACTGGCACGTTCAGCCCCTTGCCACCACTCCATGGTAGGAACAGTCACGGTGTCTTTTACAGACAGGCTGAGGTTATGGAAATGGTCACAGGCTAACTACTTTTTGTGTAAAAAATTTATCCCAAAGTGGTTTTTCCAGCCTGTTTTTAGTCCATGTCTCAAAGCTGTTATGTGCTTAAATGGGGGATTAGGAGAAATGTGTTTGACTGGTCACCCACAGAAAAATGTTCTCTATAAAAGTTTCACGAAGGAGAAGCACAACTGAAGAAAACAAGGAAAGAAAAATAAGACAACAATCACCCATCTCACAAAAAAAAAGAAAAACAACAAAAACAAAAACAAACAAAAAAAAAAACCCAACCACCCAAACCCAAAAAACACACACACAAAAAAACCCCACAAAACAAAAACAAAAACAAACAAAAACAAACCCAACCCAACCCAAAAAAAAAAAAAAACCCAAAAAAAAAACAACCCAGAAAAAAACAACTTACCAGAGAAAACTCATAAATGCTTATGCCAAATTCCTGAAAAGTACATTCAGTACTTTTGCTACATTAATATTTTGAATGAAGGCAATGAAGGGAAGGCAACAACTTAAAACTTTACTACAGGCTTGACTCTTATTATGTCAGAAGGTCTACAGAAGGAAGTTTACTAATATGTATTCTGGAATTAAATATATATTACATGGAAATTTTCCGGGGGTAACAATATCACTTCTTGTGACTAGCTATGATTCCTAAACTCTTAAAGAATTCAGAAGTAATTTTCATGTCATCCAGGACATTGAACATCTCTGCTTTTACACACTTTAATAATAAGAACTATTCTGGGATATTAAGTCATAAACCAAAATGTGGCTCATAATTATCAGAATTTCATCAATTCACAACAGTTAAACTAATCCACTCTCCAGCAAGTCTTTGTTTGAAACAATATAGCTGTGTCTATAACATCTGAGCAATAAAGAGAGAAAAATAAAAACATATTTCAATAAAAATATTAGAAAACCATCACATTGTGCCTACCACAAGTCCCACTTTCCTCTTTAGACAGATAAATGCTGTTGATTTACCTACTGACCAAGAACCATCTGTTCACACCCCCTGCTCCCTCTGCCCCTCCTTCTTCCTTTTCCTTTAAACAAAACCTTTCTATTGAACCTTTTGGGGCTAGTTCTCTATAATTAGCACAAGTTGAAAGTAGCAGATATCACACGATTTATTGCACTGCAGACAAAGCAGGAGCAATAGGCATTCAGAAATGACCAAACCCAGTTTTTGGATAACATTCAACAGAGTCCACTACGGAGACAATAAAAGTTCAGGGTCTGGCTCAAGCAGACACATAGTCCAGCTGTATGTGGCAGCTAACTCTCATAATCTTGTTTCAGATATTTTTATTGCCTCAAGCATTAAAATCTATTGAGCTTCAGCCAAAAAGCCTAGCTTCTATAATTTCTTTCCCTTGTAGTAGGAGTGAGAAGCTTGAATTTGACACTGAAGGTCATTCACCAAAAAGGGAAATAAAATCAAGGAAACTTGTCTCTTTCTCAAGTTAAAATTCTGTCTTAATAAAGCCCTGCTTCTTTCAGCTACTCATCTGGAGTACAATCTAAAGAAGCTGTGTCTCCTCATAATGTAAAGGTGAAAAAATGATGAATTATTTTCACAAATTCACAGGGAAAGATAGTCTGATCATTCCTGGAGCACTGAGGGTGCATCATCTATGTCATTTCCCATTTTAGTGGGCTTCAGTAAGAATGTCTGTGCTAAACTGATAAATAGTTGATAAAGTTATCCAGACATTTGTCACTGAATTTCTAAAATCTTCTGTGCTTGCTCCATAAAAATAAGGGTCTTTGTGTATTATTTATTAGTTATATGTCCTTCAGGTTAGATGGGATATTAACTTGCTTGAATGGTCTTAGTTCAATCAGCAGAAGAAAACCACAGGAAAAAAAAAATCAAAATGTGATCTTGATAAACAAGAAATCTATTAATTAAGAAGTTTCAGGTTATTTTCTTACAGTTTTCTCTATTATCTCTTCTCAAGCCACTCTAACCATGACAAGAATGTTTATACACTAATGTGTGCATATGAATATTCATTCATATTCTAGTAAGTAAAATATAAAAAATCAGAGACATGTCCTACAAAACAAAGTTGGTCTGAATACTGAGAAAAGGGAAATCTACAAGGTTTGCATTTCAAATGTCACATTAGAAGCATACCCATTAGAGTTTCCAAAGAAAACTATTCCAAAAGAAGTAGGGGGTACATGAACAAAAGCCACACGATGAATTATTTGTCAGCTGTAGCTGGAAATTATATTTTTGCTTTTAATGGAATAAACACGATTCCAGTTTTTTGTTCTTTGAAGACTATTTCTGCAGCTATGGCATTACAGAAGTGAGCAAATGTTGGCTGAGTGCACCAGACAAAGAAAGTTTTTTTTTCAGTCAGTGGGAACTTCACTGTCACAATTCTCAGATGGGGTAGAAAGTGGCTTAGCCACTGCTGTGACAGGTTCCCTGGGACCTGCAGATGTCTCTCATCAGGTCCCATGGACTCCTGCACCTTCAAGATCCTTAGAGGGCCTTGAACTTGATCTCATTTCACAGTGGGTGATTGTTCCTTCTCCCAAAAAGGAACTGCCTTTGCCTTCTGGGAAATGTGGTTGGAGCACTTGGCAGTGGAGCAGGATGCACAAAAGTGCATCAAGTTACTCAGCTTTCTCCATGTCCCAAGTGACCAGGTCGCCGGTGTCCTTACAAAGAGGTTTCAGGTTCTTCCCATTCCTCCTTTTATCACTGACATGCTTACAGGAGTTTTTTGTTTTTTGTTTTTTTGTTGCCCTTGACACTCCTGGACAGGTTTCACTCTATCAGGGTTGAAGGGATAAATGTGGTATGTGGTGGGGGGTAGGTTGCCTGGGTTTACTTGCTTGCCTTTTTTTTTTCTTTTCTTTTTTTTTTCTTTTTTTTTTTTCCTGGTTTGTTGTGAGTTGTTTGTTTGTTTGTTTGTTTTTAAGATATAAAGGTCTGTATTGTTATTTGTATATTACAGTATATAATACTGTATGATGTCAAGGTGTACTTGATAAGAGAGTATCACTTTACTGGTGGGGACAGAGGAAGAAAAAGGAAAAATCTCTGCCCTAAGAATTTCCTAGGGTAGTTCATGGCTTTATCTTGTGTTTAGTAGTCAGTCCATATACTTGCACTGTTGATTTATTTCACTATTAGAGTTTGCTAACTAGGGATGCTGAACTGTCTAACTTTTATTGTTGACTTCAAACTATTCTTATGAGCAACTGAACCCTGTGAAGATGTCAAAAGAAGAAAAATCTTACAAGCTTATTTTCTGTTTAGTGGACTGTAAGCAATACAAATATTAAACAGACTGTGCATCTTAAGTATGCTATGAATAAAGATTCAAAATACTGAAAGGAAAACCAGACAAAACAGCAGAATGGCTTTGAATACAATATAAGGGCTTGTTTGTTTGTTTTCTCCAAATGAACCATTTTCTTTGGATCAAACTAGGGAAAATATATGACATGATGAAAATCTTAAATAACAAATAAAAGTAAATCTAAGACACGTTCTAAGAGATGTTTTGTTTATATATTATACTGCATTAGTAGAACACTCATAGGTAGTTTTATAGGTCATCATTTGAGCAAACAAATCATGAGACATTGTCAGATCACAAACAGTAGAGGAAAGAATTCTTGGCAGTAAAATGCCAGATGAAATTATGAAGCACATATATTTTAGAGAAGAAATCAGAAGAGGAAATAAATACAACTTCCAACAGAAATCCTTGAAATCGTGTACTTAATACTAACTCCCAGAAATTACGAGTGCTGAGGTCTTCTGTAGAGGTTTACTGTGGCATGAATTTATATGAAACTGAAGCTGAAAAATATAATTAAAAAAAAAAAAGAGAGTCAAATTGGAATGCCAGGTGCATCAAGTCTCTGACAGAGTCAGAGATTTTAATGTGCTATAAGCAGCCATAGCTTTAAGCTCCTCTGACCCTTTTTGATTTGAAGTTTCTTTTACTATAGCTATTATATCATTGGGGTTGGAAAACTCTCTCGTGTGGGCAGTGGGCAGAATACTGATGATGTAACTCATGATTATGTAGATGGAGATTGTAATTGCTGACTTTTAAAAATAGCAGTAGCTAATTCCCCCATGACCTCTTTGAGCCAGTGGAAGCTGCTGAAGGAGATCTCTTCATAGAGTAATTAGGAGGCTTGGGGATATGACTCTCTCTGGAGGGTTATCTTAATTTTTTATTCTGCTGTTTGTACTGCAAATTTTAATGCATCTAATAATTCCCTTTTTTAAGCAGCACGATGCATCAGCTGTGAGATCGATAAGAGGAGAAAGAGGGGTGGGACAAAAAGCAAAGGCAGTGGACTGGGAAGCACAGATCTCCAGTATCTAGTGAGACTAAACTTTCCACTATTACAATTCAGACAGAGAGTTTTAGTGAGTCACATCCACAACGCCCAGCCTGGCATCAAACCACATCAATAAATAAACTAGTTGAGAAAATATTGTACTTGACAGTGTTCTCTACAAGCCACAAGCTACGAGGACTCTGCAATGAGGAAAGGAAAGCAGTCACTGATAAAAATGTAATTACACTGAATAAAAGTCCCATCTTCAGGAACAAAACCCATAAATTATTCCACTTCTCTTTCAAGAGACATTTTCTACTACGATTTAGCTTCAGTTTCATTGCAAGCTCTGTAGTAGAGCCATCATCAATTTGGATTTCTTTGTGGAGTAGACAGGAATGACTGAACCAAAGTGAATTAACAGGATTGTGAACCTCTCAGATGAATTTAGGCTCATATAATCCTAATTATGAATTCAATGTTGGAGGTAGCCTCTACAGGTGAAATAAATATAGATGAAATGAAATCTGATTTATCTCACATTCTTTCAAAATAAATACTTGTTTCCACAGGAAGTATTTTCTAAATGATAGTTTTAAGATCTTCCTATGAAGACTCTATGATGTAATTTTTTAATGTTCAGAACAAAATGATTTTTTTGGGACACCAGGTCCAGCCCCTTGTTATCATGAGCATCACATCATGAAACTCCTTCATTAAAAGATGCAATGGCTGTTTTTTGCTAACTGTAGAGGTTCAAAAGGAAGGGTGCCAAGCTGTATATAGAAAATTCTTATGACTACCTTAATTTTCTTACTATCACCTTTGTTTTTAAGTGAGGAAAAAGATCTCTAATATGGCAACATGGGAGTCCCTGCCATTAACTATGGAAATTGGTGAAGAGTGCAGTATCTCAGTACCCAACAGAGATTACAGATCAGGCTGGTCAGATACAAAGATCTGGAATTTGTCACTGACATGATCATCTCTGCATTACAAAGTACTCCAGTCCTGAGGTGTCAGCCCAGGCTTTCTACTCCCACAGATGAGCACACAAAATTATTTCTGTAAGATACCACAGGAAAAGTATGGGACAAGAAGATCTTGCCTTTCTCTTGTATAGGTTTTAAGTAGCAAATTATCTTTCTTTTTCTCCTTACCCCCCTGTTGTCTGTTCTTGAAAAAAATCTATTTAGAAGTTTCATCTTTTGAAATTAAAGCGAGAACTCTGGGAGAGCAGTAAGGAGTCCACAGGGCAAACACCAGACTCTTTAGTGATTTACAAACAAAAGCCTGAGAAAATTCCAGCTAACCTAGTAGAAAACTTGAAGTCTCTGACTTTTTTTTTTTTTTTTTTTTTTTTCCCCTGTATCTACCCAGGTCTGGACTAGCTACAATAATGGAGATAGGCAAGATGCAAATGGAAGCACTTTTATTGTACTGCATCTCCCATGTATCACAATTATTTTTACATTTGGTCTCATACATGTGAATAATGTGAATATATAAAGTGAGAATAGCTGAGAATCTGTATCCATGATCACCAGCTGAAAATTGAGACAGAAAAAAAAAAAGGAAAAAAATTGCCATAACAAAGCCTAGAGAAACAGAAGTTTCATAGAAGTTTTCAAACAGTAAAATACATCCAAAGAAACAAACCCTAAGGCACACAGTAGAGTTCTGTGATGCTAGCATTTTTCTCATAAAGACCTAAACAAAAACAAAAAAAAATAAGGTTGTTTATTGTCTCCAGAGAATCACATTGAAGCTTCAATGGTGACAAAAGGAAAGCACACTGCTCACATTTTTGATTTACCATAATGCAGCTGTTTAGAATTAAGTTAGAAATTACAGTGCTCATAAGTCTGCCCATCATAATTTTTTGCTGCATTGTTGTCCCTGACAATACCTCAAGGTCTTCCTTCAGAGTGCAGTGAGAAATACTTGAGAATATCACAGATGTTTTTACTACAGTCTTCCTTATGCTCTCAGACCATCAGTACAAAACTCCATTTTGCCATCAAAGAAAGAGGAACAAAATAATCCGCCCCCAAAATTTTTTGTTAGAACAGCTTCCTTTAGAAAGGGAAGTCATACTATTGCACATATCTACCATTAGTCAACAGTCAGGTTCATCTAACATAATCTTATTATTTTATTATGTTTTTAATATATATAATGTAATAAATAACATAATATATATTATATTGTTATTATATATGTTATATAATTACAAGAATTAAAATTAACCAATCATTTTCTGCCTCTTCTTGTGTACACTGTGCATAGCCGCACAAAAAGACCCAACCAACCAAAAAAACCACAAAACCAAACCAAACCAAAACGAAAAACAAAAACCCACAGCAAGCACGACAGAAACTTTTGTCACAGAAAATGTCTGTAATAAAATGAATATTTAACAAGTTGATGTCAAGATAAACCAGCATCCACTGCTCTCTCTCTGACTGCACAGCCCATAATCTCATCACATTATGTAAATACATTGAGCAGTCACAATTTTCCCTGGCACCAACAGAGGGAACAGCTCAGAGAGAGCTTGGGCTCCCAAACCTGTGAGTAAGACATGGCTGTGAGTGTCACAGATGGGGCTGGGAGGAACAACTGGGGCTCCTTGACGCCTTCAAGCCTTGAGAACTGATGAGCTGCCTCATCAGCCTGGAGAAAAGGCAGCTGGGAGACCCTCCAGCAACTTCCCAGTACCTGAAGGGGACTTACAAGAGAGCCAAAAAGAGATTTTTTTATGAGAGCATATAGTAATAGGACAGGGGGAGATGGCCTTAATCTGAAAGAGGGCAGGTTTATCTTAGATATTAAGAAGAAATTCTTCACTATGGAGGTGGTGAGGCATTGGAACAGGTTGCTGAGAGAAAGGGGCAGAAGGCCTCTGTGGATCATGGATGCAGGGAGGCACATAGAAAGAGAGGACAGGTTACCCAGGAGAATTGCAGGCACATTATCTGAGTGTGAATGGACAGGGTTAGGCAAACCAGAGCTCAGGTGGAGTTGGGACAGAAGGACATGAAGGGCAACAAGAGTTGTTCTGGCTAAAAAAAAATAAAAAGGCTAAAGAAATCACAGATTAATCATAGATTCATAGAATGTTAGGGGTTGGAAGTGATGTTAAAGATCATTTAGTTCCAGCCCCCCTGCCATGCCCCCCCTTCCATTAGACCAGGTTGCTCAAAGCCCCAACCCGGCCTGTTCTGTAAGTGCAGCTCAGCTGCCAGAAGCCACACATTCCCATCCTCCTCACCATGGCAGCCCATCCACCCCTCTGTGCACAGCCATTTCCAGTACTTCCCCTCCATGGTGGGGCTGAGGCTCTCGTTTCTGCAGTCTAAAACTCCATCAACATTCTGCCCATACAGGCCAGTAACGTGCAGTCTGGTTTTCTCCTCTCAGAGCTCCTTTACTTGGGGACCCAGAGCCTCGAGGACAGCTCTCCTCCCAGAGGGAAGGACACCCTCAGCACACACCCAGGGAGAGCCACCAGGCATTACCTGCACACTCCCTGCAGAGTTCCAGCTGTGTCAGGGCCTCAGATGTCCCCAGAAGATAGCTGCTGGCTTGTGGCAAGCTGGCACCATGGATGAGCAGGCTCAAAAAGCTTTCAGCAGGGGTTTCTAGAACTCTTTAAAAAAAAAAAAAAAAAAAAAAAAAAAAAGAAGAAGAAAAAAGAAAAAAAAATTAGCAGCAGCCAGTTGGAAACAAGAACTGTGGGGTCTTCCAGCAGCTGCCAAGAAAAGCTGACTGTCAGAGCTGGTAGAAGCAAAAGCCTCCAGAAGCCACCCCTCACCTGCAGCAGCAGGCTGCCAGAAGTTCCCCCAAGAAAGATGATCCCTGCAGAAGAAACATATGGAAGAAATTCCCTGAAGAAGAAGCCTGGAAACTGCTGTGACAACTGTTATATCTCTACTATCTGATTCCCTAGCTGCACTTAAGAGCAGGCACAGTGAGAACGAGTTGTTAGCACATGGGTGTTGTGAATTAATTTAAGATGAGGAGTTTTCTCAGAGCCAGCCCACAGTCAAGTCTTGTATGTTAGAAAGAGAAGATTTTCTTAAGGATTCTGTGAGTTTTTCACAACACAGAGAGCTGTTCAGGGAATGCTGGCAACTAGAATTGAAACTGGAAACAAAAGATGCAGACAAAGCCATGGGCGGTTTCTGTGCCTGTCACAACCACACCACAGAATCTCTGAGGACTTCTTGCAAGACTTACAAGACCTTCTACCTTACAAGTCCCACTACTAAAAAGCTCTGAAAGTCCTTGGGAAAGTTTACAGCAGTGTCCACACACAGGCAGTTTTGTCAGATTTTCAATTGCCTGTAGCTCTATTAAACATACAGGTACTGAAAATACATAGAAATAAACTGCATGTGGAAACAGCCACTGGCTATGTTTATATTGGTGAGTAGTGCTGCACAAATAAAACAATTCTGAGGAGCAAAACAACTGTGCTGACAATGAGACATAAAATTTCTTGTGCTTCGAGAGCTTTTACTTCAGTTCCATTCTGGTTTTATGAACTGCATGTCATTGGCAGCTACAGGACGCTAGGTATATTCCTGGAGTGCATCTGCTCTCATGATTTCAGCTGAAAAAGACCCAGTTCATGCTTTCATACTCTGGGAGTCTGTTCCTTGACATGAACTGGCAGTAGAGAGGAGATTGCTTGAAAAAATTCAAACCCAAATGCTCATACAGTTATGCTCGTAGTTTTCAGAAATTCAAAAGAGTTTTCTGCTCTCAACCCATCTAACTCTACAACCTTTTAATTGTTGGGACTCCTTGGGTGATAATATTGGCCTGTTACAGACATTATGTAGTTTTTAGAGAAACTCCTTGTCCTTTCCAGGCTGGCTTCAGACATTGAGTGTAATGCTGTTATGGTTTGTTAGCTCAACTCTGTCCATGAGCTGAGGCAGTCTGGCTACCCGTGTGACCTTGGAGCAAAAAACCCAGACATCCATGGAGGAGAGTGCTGAATGTGGCATACATAATGTGCTCTGGCCAGCACTGAGCTGGCCATCAATCATTCACTGAAATTGTCCCAAAAATTAATGCTGGATAACGTTTGCACCCTAAGCATGTCATGCCAATGACAAGCAGGATCTTTCAGGGTTCAGTGCCATCACAACTCTTAGCACATGTAAAGTTTTGAAACTAAAACATGTGGTCTGCAGCACAGTCCCTCATTCATTTCCAGCCACTGAGCATATTAGAGAGATGGGTTTGGAAGAAAACTGGGAGGTCTTCTTTGGAATCCAGAGATATAATACTGGTGGGGTTTTTTTTGGTTGTGCTTGTGGTGTTTTTTTTTTTTTTTTTTGGGGGGGGGGTGTTTGTTTGTTTGTTTGTTTGGTGGTTTTTGTTTGTTTGTTTGTTTTTGTTGGGGTTTTTTTGTTGGTTTGGTTTGGTTTTGTTTGGTTTTTTTAATGCTGGTGAGCTTTCCTCTCCAGAAAGTAGACTCTCCACTCAATCCTCTTAATAAAGAACAATAATCTAACAATTGTATTCTACCAGTAAGAACTCTCTGCCTGAGAGTTCACAAGAAATTTTCAAATTGTGCATTGTTTATATACACCTCTGGATAGTTCTTAGGCAAAATTGATCAAACCAAGAAAATTATTGAAATAATTAAAATTGATAGGGCTTGTAATATACTACCTTTTCCTATAACTATAAACAACTTTTCAAACGTACTGCAGGCTGTGGGTTACTCAACAATATATTCGTTTGCTGAAAGCATTTTTAAACCACAGAATATTTCCATTTTGAAACTCTGATTTAACTCTCCAGAAGAAGCAGTGAACAAATACTTTATATCAGACTTTCACCACTACACAGGTTCCTGTCAAATCTGTTTTAAGGATTTGGAATATGATGCATGAACTTCTCTTTTCTTTGTCACCTGAATTTATTGAGATGGTAAATAGGTACTCTGTGTTGTTAAAATGCTCCTGCTATGGAAATAACATCTATTTTCAATCCTTGAACAGTACTCAGATACTATAATGACACACAAAATATTGCATACAGAAATGACAGATGCCAGAGCTTGCTATGTCTTTTCTATGAAAGGCCTGTTACAACATTCCTTTCTAGTTAAAATATCCCTATAGCCACTGATCTTGTCAAATCAGTTTTTTAAAAGCACTACCAGAAAGGTCTTGTATTACTAGAATAATATAATTCAAACACTGTAGAGATTCTGTCTTGTTTTTCATCTGCCCCACACAAAACTACAACTGTAACAGCTACCAGCTAATAAAACAATATCCCACTTTAAGAGAATCTCTTCAGGAAAATCTTTTTAGATTCTTGTAGACACTAGCAGTTTGTAGTTTAGATAATACGTTAGAGAGTGACAAACACAGATCAAGCAGTAAAAACACTCTTACTGCTGCTTGTGGACCTAAAAGAACAGAAGAGTCTAGAGGATAACTGAACACCCTTTTAAATATTAACACCAACGAAGGAGTTTCAACTATTTCCAGCATTTTTCCAGCTGTTTGGGGTTTTTTTCTGTTGTTTCAAATCTCACGTTTTGTTTTTATTTTCCCCTTGACACTGCACAGTGATATTGCCTCTTTGAAAATTGCAGACAAAGTGAGACAGATATCTTGAATTTGGAATTACCAAGGGAATATTTTATCAAGATGCTATGGGCAAGTGTTGGTCTCAGGCCTTTCTGCCTCCTATGCTGTGGGAGATCTGTTAATAATGTGCATAACAAGTAGAGAAAATCAGATACAAAGTACTACAACTATCCAGACACATTTGAGAAGAACCCTGGGAGAGAAAGTCAAAACAGTACTTGTGAATCAGCAGGTCTGCTGCTCACCAGGAGCCAACAGATGATTTTCTGGAGAGCATAATATTTTTCTGTGCTGCACTAAAAAAAAAAAAAAAAAAAAAAAAAAAAAAAAAAAAAAAAAAAAGTATTATAAATGTATTATAAACAGTAAGGAAGGACATCTGTTCCTGTGGGGTTTTTTATCAGTTGTTAAGCCTAGTTCCCCCTACCCCCCTTTTTAATTTCTGTGTCAGGAGATTGGTTTTCCTTTCTTTAGTTGGACAGAAAATGCTAGAACTTATGAATAAATTTGTTGTGTTGTTGTTGTTTTACATCTTAACTACATTCAAAAGATTTCCTATGCTTTTTTTTTTTTTTTTTTTTTTGTGTACACTGTAAGTTTGAGCATATTGCTTCTACTGTAATCAAACATACTCAAATATGTGCTTTTTATCTGTAAGGTCATGAATGAGGAAGAATGTGTTACTATGTTTTTAATAATTGTGGAATCCAGATGATAACATTAACCAAAGGAGCCCAGCTCAAGGGTTCTCTGATGACATCTGAACTCTGCTATCAATGTATGCTATCAATTTAACTTAGCTTAATGTGACTCACACAGGTTAGAAGAAATTGGTTTCTTCTGGAGATATTTGGAGTTTCAAAAATAAAAGTTTTTAAATCTTTTCTTTCTTGAACCATGGATCTCAAATAAAATTTGATAGTGGTAAAACAGCAAGTTACCTTGTGCTAATATGCATGCATCAACTTTATCTCATTAAGATGGAGTATTGTTATTTTGTACTATTGATTTTTAGGTCCTCTTTCATAATTTTTATTGGCCTGACACTATTCTTCACACTGTTAAGTTTCCAAAAAAGCTTCTACTCTGGGCTCTGGTACAAGCCAACTTGCCCTCTAATCATCACTCTTCTTGTGCTACTGTTAGTGAGATGGAAAATCCAGAATTTAAAAGAAAAAAGGTTAAATCAGAGCCATGCATACAACTCAGAAAAAATTGTCATGTATTTCAGAGTTCAGATGTCTGGGAAATTTTTTTTCCTGAACTAATTTTCTTGCCATCCCTTATGATTTCCTCCCATTCACGACTGTAAAATATTCCTGACAACACCAATAGGATTCCTGATACTTGTTAACATTGTCAATATTGTCATCATCTGCTGCTCAATAGATTTTAAGCTTTAATGTAAATGAGAAAAACAGGTAATATGCAGAGACCTGGTGTCATTCAACTGCAATCTCCATCACAGGTTTGATAACTATTGCGCTTCCCAATTTTATTCAGCTCGGGAATCAAAACTATGACTGACATATTAAAAGACAAAAACTATTCCCCGAAAAGCAGGCAATTAGATTTGTCCCCGATGCCAAGAGAGGATCCAGAGAGACAGCGTGGGAGAAACATGAGTCAAGATGTGAGCCACAAAACCACTGCACCTGTTTAAATACGGTTTTGACTTGAAAGCAGCCTTAAAGAATTCTTGAATTAGCCATGTATGAATCAGTAGCACACAAGGAATAGAGCAATTTAGGATAGTCAGTCACTTTGGCTATTTTGGTTGATGCATTGATCTTCTCAGAGAAAAAGGCCTTTCACATGTGAAGTACACAATACACGAGGTGAGCAGTGGGGTGAGGAGAGTGGCCTCGTAAAGGGAGAAACCTGGAAACAGGGGAACATAAGAAGGGGAATGGGGGAGAAGGCTGAGAAACAGGAAGGTAACAATATATGGTGTGATATAGGGAAAACAAAGGATAAAAATGTGCTGTTAAAGGCTAAGGAGGATGTGGCATGGCAGAATGAGACAATAACCTCAACCCGAAAATATATGGTTTGGCATTCGGCAGTCATGTTCCAGTGTTTTTGAACTCAGGTCCACTGAGGCCAGCTTGGAATTCCTCAGAGAGGAAGAAGGCTTTCTCACTCTTTGTCCTCAAGCAATTCTTTGCCTTTTCTATGCTGCTTGAAAGATTGACAGGATGGATAATGGTGTTGTTCATTTTTCAAGTATTCATTAATGCCATTGACTTAACTTGTCTATTTTGAAGAGCTATTAGAGCTCCTTTGTGCTGTATCCATAGGTTGTATTGTGGGTTGTCACTACAGCACAGGCACATCCTGCACAGCACTCTGCCTGCCTCACCCCTCTGCTCTCTGGCTGTCAGCTTTATTGCAAAACATCAACAGGGAAGATGTGTGCCGTATTTTTGTCTTCGCAAACAGGCCACATTATGTTAGGCTGCAAAATAATTACATGACATTCTCTGCTTTCCAAATTCAGGATTATCTGGCCTGTGCCTATGGCACTAATGCTACATCTGCTGGTGATATACATGACAGCAAGAGCAGGGGCTGATTTGCAGTCTCAGGAGCTATCAAAACTAGCAGCAGTGAAAACACAATAATTATATTAATTGGGCAATGTCTCTACAGCACAAGCTTTAGCTTTGCCTTAGCATTTAATAACTTCTCTCATATATTGGTTATGTCAAATGTGAAAAGAAATCAGAAAGAACTCCTTAATGTTTTGGCTTCACAGTAGGCACAATAAGAACCAAATTGAGCTGGTCAAAAGCTTTCCAATGGAGTATTTTCTTGTCAGAAGACATATTTCCACCAAAGTAAAAATATTCTGCAAGAATGTATTGATTCTGACAAATTTAATTCAGAAAAAAAAAAAGTCAAATATTAAGATTTCTTCTTTAATATGGTTTTATTTCAAGAGCATATCTTTTACAGAAATTAAAAATTAGATTAATAACAATATCAGATCTATTGAAAAGAAATATTTGGATCCAACTGCCACTATCTTTTCAAAGGATCATAATGAAAAAAGTTTAGAAGTTTTTGACAGTATTTTCCTTTCCACTGACTTGAAATTTCTGGTATTTTACTGCAAACGTGAGGGGAAAAAAAAAATACCTCACTCTACTACTCAGAAACAGAGAAACAGATAAACAGGCATGTAAAGAACTTTCACAACACTTTTCTCCAGAAAAGCTATGAAGTTTGTAAGCTGATGCTTCTACTAAACACTTCCTAGAACTCCGAGTAGATCCTAAAGTGATATAAATCAGACAAGTCCACTGTGACCACAGCAGGCAGAGTTTGATGCAATCAATCATCATGAATGCTCAGGTGTTCAGCTGCACTTGGTGGTGGACACTTACAGCATGTTTTATAAAGTGAGAGTTTAAAGAACTTACCATTGCAGCTCAGTTTGCTGTTCTGTTCTGTGGTGGGAATTTCTGGGAAGTCACCTAATCCCCCTCTGTCCAGTATCCATCCTGTAAAATGAAATAATGTTTTCCAAGTCTCATTAATTCTAGAATTAAACCTTACTTTTCCAATATACCAATGCTGGCAGACCATGTAGAGCAAATTGGAAGAAGAAGCAAGAACATATACTAAGTGTTTAAGAGTAGAAAATTTCATATGGACTATAAATGAATAAAGAAGTAGTTTCTTCTTTTAGAATTGGGCACTGAACTTGTACACTGAGATTACATTTCTCAAGTTGCTAACCAGTAAACTCTTCATGATTTAGAATTCTTAACTAAATATATAATTCATTATCTCTTCCCTTACTTGGACTTATGAACACTAGAAAACCTCATATTTTCACAGCGCTTCAGCAAGTTAGTTTTTAATCTTTTTTTTTTTTTTTTAAAGTCTACAAATTAAAACAGTGATGGTTACAGATGCTGTGTTGCAAACCACAGCCTCCTCCACACAGGCATTTTTTTAAAAAAAAACTCTTTTTCACGTGCAATGGGAGCCAAACTCTTGAAGACTGCAGAAGGAAAGCTTTTGCAGAGAAGAATGAACTAGATTTTGACCAGAACCTCTAAGGGAAAACACCTTTCATACTCAATAGCTAACATGTGAATCTCTATAGAAGGATGTCTTTATACAGAGCAAGGTTGACAAACCCCTCAATGGCACACCAGAGAAGTGTTAGAAAGAGAGGTACTGATTTGCAATTATCCTGTAAACAAGGTGTCTGAACAATATTGATTATTTCTGGTTTTTACTAATTATTAGATTTGTCACTACAAGACGTTTGAATTTCACCTAGTCCACCCATGGCAGTGTGGCAAAGGACACTTACTTTATCCCAGAAATTATCAAATTAGATTCTTAGCTAATTAATTAAGTTTCACTTGTTATGGTAAGCTACGTAAACTAGAATTTGATGCTCTCTGTTAGCTGTGCTTCTGATGAAATACAACTTGTGGTTCACACCTATGTAGGGAAAAAAAGGAAAAAAAAGGACTAAGTATAGGTTAGAAGATAACACTGTTTGTTGACAAGAGAGACAAATACATGCCATTTGTTGGTATTCTCTACATGTGGTCTAAAACGCTCAGCAGCAGAGCATCCACAGTTCTGACATTCGTTAACACAAATTACCATGTGGAACATCAGAAGGGCCTGCAGCAGCATGCCACACGATAATTGCCTGGGATATGGTGCTGTGGATTCTGCAGGGCCTCCCAAGAGCCTGCCAGCTGCACAGCAGAGGGCCAGCAGCTTGTGTGCAACAGCTGCACACGTGGCCTGTTAGTGAGCAGGGCTCCTGAAGCAGGCAGGATGTGGTAGGGTGACTTTATGCTGCTTGTATCCCCAATTGTCTGTTCTGTTTGTGCTGTATATTCAGTTCTGTACCTTTAAAACTTGTTCTGGGAGTGAAGGGGGAGAAAGAAGCAGCGCAGTTTGTTTTGAGAAAACTGCCTGACTCCCACACGTCACTCTCCAGCGTTAGTCTGAGGCACGGACAGCGGTGGGACAGAGATCTCCTGTGCTTTTAGTTAGTTTTAGCTAGCTAGGCAGAGAAGACTCCCTGGACTGTTTTTTTTTTTTTTTCCTTTTTCTTGGAACTGTTTAAATCTGCTCTGGACTGACAAACCCAGAGGAGCAGCGAAGGCTGGCACCTGCGGCCCGCCGGGCCTGGACCTGCGGAGGGACTGAGACTGGTGAGGGACTGAGTGAGCTGAGCTACACCCACAGCAAGGACTGGCTCTGTTTGCCATCTCTCTTCAGAGCGGGCAGAGATTTTATTGTTTCATATTATTAATTCTTTGCATTTGTGGGCATTTTGTTTGTTAAATAAATGGTTTTTTCCACTTTTCTCCGAGGAAGTTCTTTTCCTGGACCGGGCTGAGGGGAGGGGCCGTTTGGGTTTGCTCTTCCAGAGGAACCGCTTCGGAGGTTTTCTCCCAAATTTGCCCTAAACCAGGACACAGGAGCACAGTGACAGCCTCTGTTCAACCACCACACACACTCTTGGTACCTCCCTTCCTCTCCAGGGCCGCAGGAGCTGCTCAGCAGCTCTGGAGCTACATGACCAAAAGTGATGTAATTGGCCTGCAAAGACACACCTGGGGCTCCAACGTGTTTCTTTTGTAGCATGTCTTAAGGGAAGAAGAAAAGGGATTTTTTGGTAGGAACTTTTAAAATTATGGAGGGGGGAGGAGGGGGGAAGTCAGAGTAGGATTAAAAGATATTGTTTGAAAAAATATTTTCTCTATGCAATAACCTTCAGTGTAAAAACTTCCCACAGCCTGAATCTATTTCCCCATTGTAATATCTACACAAATTTAATTCATGCTGTCCTAAATAATCTTAACATATGCACAAGCCTTAATCTGCTTGACTCTTCTTTGCCCCTGATTTTCTAGCTACCTTTCTTAGCTACATCACAACCTAATGATACCACAAGTGTGCTGAACTGGATAGAGAGCAAACACTCGACCAGATTTTAATAATGCATCTTCCATTCCAGGTGTTAAATAGATAAAAACCTAATTCAGTAATAATTCAGGAGAAATAAAGAAACAAAACTAGAACAAGTGTATAAACTATATTGTATACATGCAGTGCAGTTAGTGATGAAACCAAACAGACCTAACAGTAAGTTAAGTGGTTTTAGTAATGGTCATCATTATTGTATCAGTCAATTGTTCTATAAAATACAAATAAATATAAAAATTGGTGTCATGCTATAATATCACATAAGCCATTATTAATACCAATGGTATCATCCACATTTTTAATTTCAAGATCTCACAATTTAAAAAAAAAAAAAATACTTGAGGGCCACTTCCAGTCTGGACCTATAGGAGAACGAGGTTCAGGATTTCATTTTCTGCAGCCATGGGGATTGATCCATTTTACTCCAGTACTCAACAAAATAAGGCCTGAGAAACCAGTGGATTTCATTGAAGACTGAGCTGCTTTTCTAATTAGGCTACTCACTAAAGCTTTAGTGCCACAGAATGACAATTGTTTGTCTACACAGGCTTAAATAGTAATGTTTTCACTCAGTGCAATTATTTCCCTTCCTTTGCTGTAATCCCTCCAAAAGTGTGCTTCAAAGTTTGAGAGGTATCTTACCCCATACAGTAAATGGAAGCTGAGTCTGAAGTTCAGTTTGTTATTGTTTACCAGAGATATCCTCAGCTTGCAGCAAATTAATGAAAAGGATATGTTCAGCTTGGTTAGCCCAGTGCAATGCAGTTCTATTCTACTTCCTGTAGCCACTAATTCATTAAATGCCACTGCTGGCTGTGTCCCTACGTCCCTCAAGATGTAGCTCTGGTACAATAAGTTCACAGAAAACCTTTGAACACAAGACAACAAGTTTTTAGCTATGAGTATTGGGGGTGGGTTTCTTTTTATTTATTATTATTATTATTATTCACATTGTGAGAAGTAAGCAACCAATACAATCTGGAATTCATATAGTTAAAATTTTGTTTAGAAGTCAGTGTTGCTAGCATTATTGAAAAGACAGAAATATTTCACTTTCTTCTTGGCCATGTAATTACAAGTAAATAATAATTTGAGCTATTTTTTACTTGGTATAACAAGTATTGAATATCTTTTATAATGATGAACTCGATAATATAGGAGTTGGGGAGGTATTGATAGGCTCAGAAAATTGTTTGGGCAAAAGAAAGCACTCCTAATGAGCGAAGTCAAGAATTATTGCTTGTGAAATTGAGATTCTAGCCATCTAATCAAATAATTCCAAATCTAGTAATTATAGATGAATGGAAAAAACAAACAAACAAAAAACCAAAAAAGCCCCAAAACAATCCCTAAAAATAGATTACTATTAGAGAAAGGTCTCAATATCTCTCAGGGATAAAACTGCTATATAGCCAATTCCTAGTGCCTAGTCATTCCCTACTGTCATGGTGCACCTTTCTACTTTTTTTCCTGGTCCTGAGGTTATTGGCTAAACTTTGGGGACAGAAGGAGTCTGGCAGCAAGTCCGTCAGAGGAAAAGATTTGTTGAAGGTAGGGGTTTCTTTCTGCTCTTTGGTGGCAGGAGGATAACTACATCTTCCTCACTCTTGGGTCCAATGAGGGGTTTTTTCATGTCTTTTTATTTTATCACTTTTCACACTTTGCTTTTCTTCCTTGCTCTGCAATTCCACTTTTCGGTTAAATGTACTACATATGGAGTGTTTTACATATAATTGATACTTATTCTAAAAATCAGTACTGTTCAACTCACATTTTTTTTGTGGTTTTTTTTTTTTTTTTTTTTTTTTTTTCTTTTTTCTTTTACTTATCAGCAAATAGTCACGAGTGAGTTGCTCCCTGAGGTCTCCTGGGTCACCACGTGTCACTTTTATTACCATGTTCCACTCACATTCCTCTACACTACACCAGGTCCAGCTTTCAAGTCTCTGTCGCTATACCATGCCCATATTCTGTATTACTTTATTATATGAAGATTCTAGATGTGGTTTCTTTGTTTCTTTGCTTTTTCTAGGCAGAAAAATCTTCAGTTCTTACTATCATTTACACAAAACTAAAGAAATCTTTAAGTAGATCAAGACAAGTCCAGACAAAGCCCAAGGAGAATCAGTCCAGAGGCCTTGTCCTGGTTTCATCTAGGGTTGGTAACAAGGCTGTACCATCCATGTCAGCATTTCAGTTTTTGGGATATGGATGCAGGAAACTTTAGTGAGCTTTGTAAGTGAAAAATGAATGGTGGCCAGCTGGATAGCTGCTAAACCAGAAAATAACATCACTTAAGTTATCCTGGTAGTGTGAGAAGGTTTAAAGTACTGTAGATACAACAACCAGCCACCCTTCCCCTCCAGGAGAAGAGGTAAACACATACCAATACACTGCTGACAGCCCATGAAAGCAATTATCTTTAATTTCAGCTATGAAACAAACCCACAGACATTATTAAATGTTGGAATTGCTTGTGTGGTTTCAGATACATGTGGTTCAAGTGAGTATCTTCAGGAAATGGTTTGATATTTGTCTCACCGGGATCAATGCGTGATGCAATTACTAAGAACGTGTTTACACAGTGTAATACTTTGAACACATTTTTGTAGAATTCACAGCAAAACCAATTTTGCAATGAAATATAGTGCTTAATAAAGGCTGGAATTCTGCTTTGTGAAAGTTTTCTTATATAAACATTCATAATGGCTCCTAGGATGGAAATGCTACTAAAGCAGAAAGAAAAAAAAAAAATTTCAAGCCAGCCATACTTTTTCTTTTAAAGTAAAATGCCAATAAACTATCATGACTGTGATGGCATGACTCACTTTAATACTGACACATATAGATCCCACAAACCACAGAAACATTTGGGCTGTTATTTTTAATGGCCTTTTAAAGACACAAGCCATAAAAGCAAACAATAAAACATCTTTATTGTGTTGCTGTACTCGGCAAAGGGACTAGAACTGTTTTGGATGATGGCTGTGCTGGGTCTGGCTGGGAGGGAGTTAACTTTTCTCATGGCAGCCCACCTAGTGTCATGAGCTGCCTTTGTGGCCAAAATGGTGTTGATAAAGTGCCAAAGTTTCTGCTGTTGCTGAGCACATCATCAGGTCGTTCTCTCAGTCCAGAAGGCTGAAAGGATGAGCAAAAGTTTGGGAGGGGACAGAGCTGGGACAGCTGGCTTCAACTGGCCAGGGGTAGTCCACACCATACCACATGCTCAGCAGTAAAAGACATAGGAAACCAGTGTGTGGGGGGAAAGGATTTCATTAATAAACCAATTATCTTCCAAAGCAACTATTCATGCTGAGGCCCTGACTCCCAGTGGTTGGACATTGCCTGCTAATGGGAACAGGGGAATAAATCTCCTCATCTTGCTTTGCTTCTGTGTGTGGCCTTTGCTTTATTCTTTAAACTGCCCTCATCTCAACGCTCAGGCTTGCCCATCTTATTTCCTTCCCCTGTGCTGTCAGGAAAGGGAGAGTGAGACCTGCAGGGTGGGAAGCTGAGGGCCAGGAAAGGAAGACCCACATTTATTTAAAAGTAGCGCAGTTGTTCCCACTGTTTTCATGTGCCACAAAATAAAGAATAATCTCATTGCAGAACTCTTTGGTATGGATTCTCCAAAAGGTAGGCCTGAATGTAAACTTGTTTATTCATAAAACCATTATATAGAAATATCATATTAATAGCAAGAAAGGTAGGAACTGTTCTTTTAGGGTTTCTTTAGCAGAGCTGAACATGAAGTTACTTATTGTTTTATTAAAAGACAAGAAAACTAAAACAAAAACTTAGCTGGGTCAAATCCTGAAGTCAATTATGAAGCTCCTGATTACTTCAGGTTGCAAAAATTACTCTCTACAAGACATGAATCAGAAATGAAGGCAGAGAAAGTCTAGACGTTACCCAGATAATAAAAACTTTACCAAATCATTATGTACAGTTTCTCTCATCCTCAATTAATCTGGGACCTGTTACAGACCATCCAAAATCAGAAGAATGGCTGTGATTTTACTGCAGCATCCAGGACTAATCCATTCAAAGATCAAGGAAATGCAGGTTTAAATTTGTCCGATGTTAATTATAAATTAACTCTAAAATACATAGTTTGAAAAAAATGAAGCTTTTGTCCTTAAATGATCAAGGTGTTTTCAGCAAGCTCAGAAAAATAACTCTTTGCTTTTCTAACACATCTGACAAATGTCAAAGTTCTTGAACGTTCCTGAAATAGGCCACTGTAGCAAAAACTAGCAAGATGGTATGGAGATTAACACCAAAACAATCAGTCATGTAAAACACTCAGTGTTTTAGAATGGTGAGATAGCTGTGATCATAACAAAGTTAAAAAGAACTAAATGAAAGAAAGAAATTTTCTCTTTTTTTTTTTTTTTTAATGAGATACACTGCAAGTGGTTATGAAGGTGATGTTCTTTAAAATCAAACTAGCAGTCTACAGAAACTTTCCCACATTTTAACCTATTTAATATATTTCCCACTTTTTAATGTATTTCATTGTTTCCAGTTTAAAGATTTTCTTCATTGCTAAGATTGTAGTAGTTGAGAATAACGATTGTTAGCATGGACTAGCCCAAATAAGAACTAGACTGAGACCAGAATGCTGATATAGCTTTTTTTCCCATGAGCACCAAGAGATAGGAATAGAAGTTATATTTGAAGAATTATATTTAAACACACTTAAATAATTCTGCAGAGCTTTGCTTACCAGAACACCCATATATTTTCACAATAAAGAATTTGTCTAGCATGTACTTCAGTTACGTTTAAAACATGATAAATTTCATAAGCTAATAATGTTCAAACTTCAAAAGCAGGCAGAATAGAAAAATAAACCCTAAAAAAAATGCTGAAATGCTTCAAAATACCTTGAAATATCTTTACATATCCACAGTTTTTCAGAATACCTTTATAATCCTATAGTTTTCAGAATACAGTGTCTTCATGTCTCCAGGAATGTGTCCTGATTCCCAGACCAGTCACCTCTAAATTTACTTTAATTGATGTATTTTCCTTCCTTCAGATTTTATTATTGTTGTTTGATGTTGTAATGGATTTTAAAGCTATCTGTGCAAGAGAAACATGGAAATTCAGTAGCACTTTTATTATTGAGGCCTGAAGGCTTTGCAACTCTGCAGCAAACAACAGTTTCTTGTGGGAAACTATAGTTTCTTGTGGGAAAAACCCACAGTTTGGGTTTGCCATATAATTGGATGTATTTCCATTATAAAATATTTAGTAGAAAGATTAAAAAATGTTTTCCAGTAGAAAAAGAGGACTGAAATAATTAAAGGTATTTAATGTCCTAACTGGGATATTGTGATCTAGACAAATTTGAAAGCATTAATGAAGAAACATTTCAAAAATAACTGTCTTGCCCACATATATATGGGGTGATAAAACGAGAGGAAACATTATGAAGCTGAGAGAGACTAAATTTAGATTAGATATTAGGATGAAATTCTTTACCATGGGGCTGATGAGGCCCTGACACAGGATACCCAGAGAAGCTCTGGATGCCCCATCGCTGGCAGTGTTCAAACCAGGTTGGAGGGGGCTCTCAGCAACGTGGTCTGGTGGAAGGTGTCCCTGCCCACAGCAGGGAAAATGGAAATAGATGATCTTTAAGGGACCTTCCAACCCAGGCCATTCCATATCTATGACAATATTTAAAGCTGTAGAATTTATACTGTATAATGGAGAAATTCTGCGTGTCAGCCCTTCTCAGTCCATGAAGCCTTGTTTCCAGAAGAAAGCACCTGGACCTCTCACCTGCACAGCACAAGGCATAATAGGGCCACCAGGTGAGATCAAGATGAAATCTTGCACCTTTTCCCCTTCAGTGCTCTTGGTGTGACTTCACACAATTTGTTGTAGAGCACCAGAGAGAACTGAAAGTCTGTAGAATAAGGTACTGCATGTGGTATTTCACCTTGGTGCTTATCCATCAACAGCATTCCCATTTCTCAGAGCTTCTAAATGTGTGTTAACTTTCATAAAAATACAAAACAGCTTCTTAATGAATAAGGATCACTTAAGCACATACTTCAATGTGTTGCTTAATGAAGCAACAGATCAATTACTAAGATTACATTTCTGCTAATAAAATGACAAGGCTATGGCCTGGGAAAAATTTGTTGTTCTATGAAAGAATATTTCTGAAGAAACTGTAGAGTCTTTTGGGTAAAATGAATTAAATTTTCTTTTGTTAATTATTAAATTAAATAAAATTTAAAATATATTAAAATAATAAATTATTAATTAATTTTTTAAAAAAGGATTCTGTCATTTCTGTGATGACCATTTGTGTCCTCACCATGATGTACACAAGCATGAGTGCTGTTCTGTGCTAGGTGCACTGAGAACTTCGAATTCCTAAGTATTTATTGGGCAGAAGAATCATATGTAATCATTTTATGGTCAGAAATATCAAATTCACACAAGATCCTTTTCATCTAACACATCTTCATTAACACATATTTTTTTACAATCAGATTATTCTAAAAGAAGTTAAAAATTAATTTAATCTGTTATACATTTTTACCACACATATATATTACCTTAGAAAACAACCCCAAATATAAACCCCAACCAACATCCTATTTCAAGTATAAAATGTTAAAAAGGCTCTACAACTCCTGCCCTTTTATTTTTACCTTGTTTTTTAACTTCATAGAAGACTTGTCAGACACATTGGAGTTTGTTATATCTCTGGCACACTGAAAAAGAAAAAAGCAATTTTTAGATATTTGTATATTGCTTTTTTCTGCAAGATTATCACTATTTCTGCTTTTCATACAGTTCTGTTAATCTGCCACATCCATTTACCCAAGCTGCTGCCTCTGACAGATCTAATGAATGGCACATTTTGTAACATGTTGACTGGTAAAATATTTAAAAAACAAGGACAAGATTGACTGAGGTCAGTAAAAATAAATAGCTTATCTCTGTGCTACATTTCCTTTTCCTTCATAGATTTTTCTTGTCAAAGACATCAGTAATGCTTCATTTTCAGAGTCACTGTTTAGAAAGACTGAGGTTTTAAATGTCACCCTTCATTATTGTTTGATGCGATAAAGGTTTCATGCCACAGACTTCCTGAGTGAGGATAACTGTTTATCCAATTCTTTTAGGAGAAGTATTAATTTTGCTTCTTAAACCACTTCTTTAACAGAAGTCTTTTGTTCTTTGTCACATACACTATTAAATAGATCTTATGAGACTTAAAGTTCATCTACAAAAGCATTTTATGTGTTTTCTGAAATGTCCTTTATGTGTTTCACATTTAAGTTCTGCCAGGTAAGGGCTTGATAACTTTTCCCAATAGGAGAGATGGTGCTTAGGTGACACAGTGAATTAACTTTAAGACATTCAGAACCATATGCTCCCATGGTCTTCATGCCTGAAAGAGTAGTAAATTATTACACCTACACCTATACCTCCTAGACCAAAAAAGAGAAAAGAAAAAAGAAAAAAAAATAAAATCAATCAATCAATCAAACAAACAAACAAAAGTATTTTCTTCAAATTCAGCAGGTGAGCTAAAAGAGCCCTGCTTTACTCAGAATCCTGCTGGGCCAGGCAATAAAAAATGACCAAACTAATCAGCAGTTTCATGTACCAAAAAGCTTATAGGACATCCAGCCTGTATCTGTCCAGCTGGGAGGAGTGATGTTCTTTCCAGCTCAGCCCACAGCTGGTGGGGACACCCCACTGTCTGGAGGGATCTGTGCAGGGCACATACTTCCATTCTAGAGGGGCAAGAGAGGTTCTTAATAAAAATTTCTTGTTTAGGCACCAATAATTGAGCGGAATAAATGGAGGCTTACTCCTAATAAAATGTTTCTTCCATAATACCAGTCCCTAAACCAGCAAGAGCCAGAAGAGTTTAAAAAGATAAAACACACATCCTATGCATGCTAACTACTCCTGCCAGGATTTCTGGCCATTCTTGAAGTAAGGAATGTGGCATATAATGAAACAATATTGACTGCATGAACAGAAGCCTGCCAAGGCACATGCACATTAATAGATTTATATTTTTTAATCTAACTTTCAGTATTCTTGGTACTCTCCCTCATTCACTGTTTTCCTTTACTCCAAGATGTTCATTCCCACCCACTATCCCAGAGTTTCAACCCCAAGATATTTTGGGTTATAAAGGTAGGCAAAAACCAAAACCTTTCTAATTCTTAAGATTATGATTGCAGCTGAGGCAGGATCTTACACTGGGGAGTGTGGAAATAGTGTAATTTCCTTCCTCTTTGTTCCTTCCAAATATGAATATTTCATATACAAACACTTCTAAGTGTCTTCAATTAAAGAAAGGTAAATTGTGTTTGATTCCATTATAGGTAAAGACATTTACCTTTTACTAAAATTATGGTTGCAGAATTGTGATGGTTTGTTTTCTTTTTTCTTACAAGTATGCCTTTGAATCCCACAGAAGACTAGAGAAGGATTTCATCAGGAATCCTTCCAAGCTCTTGCTCTTGTTTATGGCATTCTTTGTTTTAGCAGCATTATTAGTGTTGGAAAGCTTTCCTTGTCTGCATTTCTATTCTGTGAAGATTTCATAATTAGGTATGTATAATTAAGATTTCCATTAATGTTTTTTTCTTTCTTTTTTTTTTTTTTAATTCCCCTTGTCCTAGTAAAAATGACAGATAAATGCCTTGAGACTGTTATGCCTTAATTGCTCCCCAAGAGTTAGATTACTGAGTTAGAACCTGATTCATACACATTTTATGCACCATTTCCTTGACTTTTTTTTTTAATTTAACATTTTGCTCAGAAACTTAATATTACTGAGAAAAGTGCCAATACTCCTTATTTACGAAAATCCCTTGAGAATAGTTGCCATGTCATCCCTCTGCATCTCATTATGCACTACATGCATTCCAAAGAAGAGCAGGAATCAGCTGCAATAGTCCAACTAACCAAATATTTGCAGCTTTTTTGTTGTTATTTCAACCTTTCAGATAAATCATGCCATGGGTTTCAGCAGTATATACCTCAGAAAAGTCACTCTGAACACTCATCAGTGTAAATAAAACCAGATTTTGAATACTAAGAGACAGCCATCAAAGAAATGATCAAGAAAATGGGAGCACACGTAGTAGTCTGTTTTTCAGACTTTATAAATATTTCATCATAAGACTTAGTCACTATTATGCAGGGGTGAGCTGCTAAAAGAATATTAAAATAATTTGCTTAAGAGTCAGACGTAGAGTTGGTACAAGTCATGTTGCTCCTCTTTTCCATGGAAATCAAACAGAGATGGGAAGAAGAGCTTCTCTCACAGCCAGTAGGGGTAATGCAGCTCCCAGCAAAAAATGCTGGAGCTGGAAAGGGTCATGGTGCAACCTTGCTCCAAGTGGAATGAATCACTTCCATACCAGCCCTGCTGTATGTGAATATTATTAGTGCAACACAGTTGGAAAAAAATAAGTCATGACATATTTATTATAAAGCATTTTTTTTTTCATTTATCATAAAGCCAGCAAATTTACTTCCTCTGCCTTTTCTGATAACTTGCTTGCCACTTCAGTGTCCCAAAAACCTAGAGTCTGTCAGCCTAAAGGGCACTGGGCATGGCAGGGAACAGAATTACTTGCTGTACTCCTCTGCTTTGGAGACCCATTCTAGTTAGACAAAATCTCCTTTCCTGCTCTGATTAAAACAAACAAACAAACAAACAAAAAACAACAACAACACACAACAAAACAAACAAACAAACAAATAAACCCAAACAAACAAACCCAAACAAAAAAAAAAAAAAACCCACCACAAACAACAACAACAAACACCACTTTCTGGAGAATTCCTTTTTGTTGCCCTCCAAAACCCTTCATATTTTTTCTTTTTCAAAAGTATCAGACAAAGATATTGGTGACAGTTTTGTTACTCCCAAGAGTGAACCTGGGAAAGGATTCTGTGTCCTGAAAACAAATTCTCAGTGAAATGTGTTTGTTACACTTGGCCGTTGGAATACAGTTAGGTCAAACAAACTTTTTTAAAAACAAGTATTAGTTCCTTGAAAAATAGCAGTGAAGTAGAATTTAATATTTTTTTCTTGGGTGGACCATGTGTTAAAAGACATCCAATAAAGAAAAAGAAAATAGTCTTTTAGTTGCCCAATATTATGTGGCCAAAATAAAGAGATAAAGTACACAGAAAACATTTGTTTTGTTTTGGTTTGTTTCGTTTCATTGGAAAAGGGAAAAATTTGCTTCTTCCCCTATGTCAATGTTTTCCAAATTCTTTTCTCTTTCTCTTCCTTCACATAAAGTAAGGATAGGTCAAAAGAGACTGTAACCCAAAACACTTGAGATACCAAAAACCCCAGTAGGTCAGTATAAGAGATTGCAAATGTTCAGGGAAATATTTACATGCAAATAAAATAATAATAATAAAAATTAAAATTTAAAAACTCCCAAATCACCTGTTTTTCATATCTGTGCTATATAGCACTCCACATGTTTCTGTTACAAACACGTGGACTTTTTTAAGAGTCATGTTGCTTCCATATTCTTTCACAGTTCTTCCAGAGGCTTTAAAGAGGTTGAATCCTTATAATTTGCTCACCTGAGGACATCTTCAGAAGCTTTCAGTTGAACTCTTGCTGAACTAAAGCTGCAGAGGAGGAACAAATGATCTATTATTTTTTCTAAAGAAACTGAAAATTACTCTTTATTTGGCCTTCTAGGTGCAATTTAATAAGGTTTTTTGTTTGCTTGTTTGCCATAACTGCCAAATGCATGTTCAAAATTAAATGCTTGGGATGTGTTTTTGCCTGTGAACGCACATATTGGATGCTTAAAATTATCATGTATTTGTTGCCTCCCACCATTGCTGTTGAAGCTTTTCATTCCTGAGCAAAAGAAGGAAAATTAATAATCCCTGAGGATGCATACAAGTGTTTATAACTATGACTATAACAGCTACTAATAAATCTGTAATAATTAACCTACGTCTTTAAAGCAAGTAATTACATCCTTTTCCTCAGCCCCCCCCAAGCTGTACATTCATACACAGCTCTTGATGAGTTTAAGCTCCTCATACCAAAACAATAACTCATAGAAGTCACCGACACCCCTTAGGTAGAGGAACATATTGTAAAAAATGTGACAGACTTCCTGTGTTCTTCCACAAAGAAAAATCTGAACTAACCCCTAAAGGAGAGAGCTTGCTCTCAGTTGTCTCAAGACATTGTGATTCCCCTAGAATTTATGTAGTTAAGACCCTATGCCTTCTTTTCCTATTTTTTTTTCATTTTTACATTTGACTTATTGAAGTATAAGGGGAAAAAAAATAAAAATCAAACACTGTGTACCCTAATATCCCTCTTGCTAACAGACCTTCTAGAGCCCACAATTTATTTGATTGTGAACAAAAGTCAATGTTATCTGCCATTGATTTCATCTCAGGAAAGACAGTCTATTGCCATATTATTTGACAAGTGTGTGTACACAATCTCTGGAATAAAAATACTTTCTTCCTGGAACATATCAGTGTTCATGTTCATCTTATAATTTTACAGAAAACTCATTATTTGTATCCTAGACAGAACCTTTAACTGAAACAGGAGATTATTTTGAAAGTTTACAATTCATTCAGAACCACATAAAGCTTTTCTAGAGGTTAACTGCTCTTCTGAATGATTTTTACAGCAAGATTTTCAACAATGTTAAAGATACCTCAAAATTACCTGCTTAGCAGAATAGTCAGGAATCAGATGTTTCAGAAGTTAAAATCTACAGAATTACTGTAGTATTGCCCAAGTGACCTCAAAGTGGAAGTGATGATTAAAAAAAAACAACCCCCCCCCCAAAAAAAAAAACAAAACAAAAAACCCCAAAAAACAAACAAAAAAAAAAACCCAACTGGATTTCTGATATCATTTTCTTTTAATTATATATTTACTGTATTTTATATTGACAACATCTTTTTCAGTGAGAAGGTGAAGGGGGTGGGGTACCCATTAGGAAAATTATAATGATTATAATAATATAATTACAAGACAATGAGTTTAAATTGAAGTACTAAATCAATGCCTTCTACTAGTACATTTTAAAAAATAGTTAAACCCTGGTTTTCATTGTTTTTTTTTTAAAGTTGAGTTTTAGGCAGTTTCTATTAATTTCCTTGTTAAGATTTCTCATGTGATATCTACAAAGATCATTGAAATGGGTCCATTCCTTATCTATCTAATGAGGTCGAGTAAATATTAAAACAAAAAAAAAAACAAATCAACAAACAAATAAACAAAGAACCACCACAAAAGAGCCCGACCAAACCAAACCAAACCAACCAACCAACCAACCAAAAAACAAACAAACAAACAAACAAACAAACTCAATCTTTATTTTTTCTTAATACCACGTAATTTTTAGTGACTAAGAAAATTTTTCTCTTTTCAAATAGCCTTCCGTGACTGGGAGGTTCACAAGACAGGTAAAATATTCCAATAAATCTTGATTTCTAGAGTGTGCTAATGCACTTTGCACTTGTCTCTGTCAGACATCAGTCAGTGATAAAAGCAGGACAAGTAACTTTAGGCAAGAGGAATGTGTCTGTGTTTCACTCCAGACCAGACTGGTGCAATAGTGGCAGAACTTGTAAAAGATCCCAGATACTGGAATTTTCCTAAATGCCTATGCCATCAGTTCACAGCTAAAGAAAACAAGTATATTTCATGAAACTCTATTTGAGAGTTACAATCTTGATAAGGAATAAAACCTTTGGTTTGATTAGAAAACACCGGTTTATTGAAATAGTCTGTTCAGAAGGAAAAAAGTCACCCTGAAAAGTCTCTCCATTCACAATCATTTGCAAGAAGTTTTGCAAATGCTTATTGTAAAAAAAAGTATTTTTTTTTATTTGCAAGATCTCAAGACTAACTACTCCAACTTAAATGAAATATGCGTGCTCTAATTATTTCAAGTGATTTATTTAGGAACTGGAATGTTTTGCTTGACAAATATTTACTAATATCGGACTGAAAGAAAAATGTTGAAGCCAAGCTCCCTCAGAAATGGCTTTTAAAAAAATTTCCATTGGGTCTTACTCCATTGTCCTCCTTACAATAGAGTGCTATAACACAGTTCCCATCACACCTCTCATCCAGACTCCACTTATTACAGTAAGTGCCTGGCTGATTATTTCGTGCTAGCAGCACATTGCACTCGCTGTTCTTGGACTGGCACTGGCAGTTCACTGTCAGGTTAGAAATGAAGGGAGCCCTAAATTGTCTGATATGTGTTCATACATATCAGAAATTGCTTCTGCCCTCAGTTTGAGTGTCTCAGTAAACTCTGGAGCCTGCTCAGCTTCAATGAGGAGAAAACTTCTAAATTATTCCAAAGAATGATGTGCAGCTGCTCAGTTTGGAAATCAGCTCCTTTCCCTGCAGGGCCTGCAAAGCCCAGCTGTGTCAGCCTGGGCACAGCTAACACAAGGGAAAAACACTGGGAGAATGGGAATAGTGCTAATTACTCTGTATTTTAAAGACATCTCCTGGTTATCATCTCCAATGTGTTACATCTTCATTTAAAGTGGCATAAATCACCCTGTGTGGCATTGCTGGAGATCACAAGGGCAACCAAAACACAGGATAGATATTTTGCATAATATCTTTGCAAAAAAAAAGAAAAATCCAAAATAACCAACCCCCCCGCCCCCCCCCCCAAAAAAACCAAAACAAACAAACAAAAAAACCCAACCAAACAAACAACAAAAAAAAACAACCCACCACAAATCAAATGAAACAAACAAATAAATAAACAATTCCTAACAAAACCACACAAGAAAAACTGAGCTGCATGACTCTCACTACAGCTTGAATATCCTCTGCAAAACTTCCAGTAACTTTTTCTCTGTGATAAAGAGAAAATGATCTACGGCTTGAGAGATAACTGACTCTGGATACCAGTCAGATTGGGCTTTTTTTTTTTTTTCACATAACAATACCAGACTTCAGTTTGTGAGTCATTCTCTAGATGGCAATTCAATATTAAATTTGTTTGTAAAGAATCTTTAAACATCTCTTTCTGTAGATAAGTTTTCTGCTGTCTTCTAACCCCCTAGTAAGTAAAAGGAGCCAAGATAAAAAAAATGTAGGGTATTGTCAATGCTTGTAATAAAGGGGAAGTGGGCAGAAAAAGGAAACAAACTCTCAGCAAGGTGGCTGAGGCTTAGATAATTTTTGTCTGTGGACTTATGCAAAACAAAGTTTTTTTTCTCTGTTGAATATCAGTGAAAGTACAGAAGGAGCAAGCACCAGTAAAATTGTATTTTTTCTGAATACACAAAGCACTAAGATGCCATTATCTATAGGGGATGGACAAGTTCATCTACTTGTCTAATATTAACTGAGAAGTATTTAGTCAACAATTTCATTGCTGTTCTTTCAAAATCATGATCCATTCTCCCTCAGTCTTCACTAATTATGTTGTGCTTATTCTTTCCCTAACTTAAGCTGTTCACTCCAAAGCAATGCATTTTCAATGTTATAGTTTTGGTGACAGTACATGTGTATTTACATCATGAACCCTGCAGAGCTGAGGCATAATTCCATGAGGTGTAGTTCATATATAGATATATCTTTCTCCGTCTGTAGATTTCAAGAATTGTATCCTGTGCCCAAAGCAAATGCTCTTTGTGCTAAACAGTGGTAGAAATATGGGAAGAAAAGAAAAGTGGTTATTCCCTCTCTGCATTGATGGTCACTGCCTCTGTCATATAGCAAATGGCTCCCATTTCAGCTTTATTCTCACAGCTGGCAAATCATATTTTTTGTCTCCTACTGATTCAAAACATCCATAGTGTTTAACAGAAGTTTAAATGCCTGTGTAGGTCAAGTCTGCATCAACTCTGAGCTACAAGATAAGGAATCAGCAGGTTACAAGCAGTTAGAGTGTTATAAACATTTCTGCAGGCAAGTCACTGGCCCAGGCTCTTCAAGGATTATAATAGGCAGATACATTCATTATGAAGACATCAAAATAAAATATATCATTCCAACTTACAAACACTGGAAAGTTACTAATAATAAGTATTGTAGTGAAAATTTAAAAATTATTATCTTTTCGTGCAAATGAAACATTAGGATTAACAAGCAGAGCTATTTATATATTCTGTTATTTGTTTCCTTTGGCAAACTTTGAAAAGACTTTGAAAACCATACATTCTTCTGAACATACCAGGTGCCTTGGACACAACATATTTGAATGTAAAAACAGCAGAGGTTAAAACCTATGCTGAAGTATTTCCACTTTTTTTTTTTTTTTATGTGAAACTCATCTTTTAAAACCATACTCTGACAGCACAAACCCACAGGAATTGTGACTGAAATTACCCTATCTGTGCATCTCTTTTTACTTCTACAAAGCATGGTAGATGTAGCCACAAAGACGATGGCACTGGATGCTGGGGAAAAGCACCAAACAAAAAGCCATTTCCCTGGCACTAGGGCTGTGTGCAGTTCAAGAGTCTTCCACAGAGACCAATATTAGATTGCATTCACTCATCAAGTCAGGATGAAGAATAACTCCTAAAAATTTGGTAGATGCTAGAAACCAGGAGAAAGATAATGGAGGATAGAAAAAAGTCATGCAAATTGAGATGAATCAATTTGTGAACCAGGCCATTGAAACAAAGATCGGGAGTCTAGAAATAAGGTTTTGAGATGAGGAGATAATTCCTAACAATGAGTAATACTAGAAACACAGCTTCTTTTCAGCTTCAAAAACAAGATAGGTGACTTGTGTACTGCATGCAATTATCCTTAGAGGACAGTACAGAAAGCAAATGAAGTGAGGAAAGGTAGAGCAAGAATAAGTACATAAAAACAGACAATTCAGCTGAGAAATTTAATTCAGCTGAGAAATTTGACTTTTTTTTTTTTTTTTTTTTTTAACTAGACTTGTAATAAATATTAGCAGAATAAGTTAAGACAGCTGCTGTTCCTCATGGTTCCAAAGGTTTTTCAGTTCCCAACTGCACATCCTTTTGGAGCACAAGCTTTTTTCAGACAAGTTGCTTTTATCAAGGGAAGTGTTCCAGTCAATGTTATGAGTGATACATAGACATCAGACTGGGTGATGTGTCTGTGCCTGAAGATCTGACACTATCTGTTTTGAGGTTTTATGGAGGGGTTAGCAGTTGGCTGGTTTGGGGTTTTTATGTTTTGTTGATTTAAATTTTGGAGGGTTTTTGTTTGTTTGTAGGAGTTTTTGTCTGTGCCTGTTTTGTGTGTTCTGTTTTGTTGGGGGCTTTTTTGATAGCTGCCAAATACATCTTACATTCTTGCAGGGTTATTAATCAATTAGATACCATGATATGTCAAATAAACATGGAAATGTTTTCTTACAGTAACAGTCATGTCCTTCCATCACAACCAAAATCACATTTAGTGCATGAAGTTTGCTTTTTTTTTTCTTTTACAAGTTGATTCTTCTGAACTAATAATAAAGCAGTTCATTTTTCACTGAAAATCTCAGAAAAATAAAGTTGCCTAATTCAAGTAAGAAGCAAGTGATCTGGCTTTTCACCCAGAAGAACCTGTTCAGCTAGAACTTAACCCTCTACTGGAAATATTTTACAGCTAAAATTATGTCTTCATACCACACCAGCAACATGTCTTGGTACATCTCTCATATATTGATGTCACTGCACTTCTCCCAAGTCAAACCATCCCATCTCTTGCACAAGAAGTTACACAAACCTTAGCAGAATTTTGCTGTAACAGTGCAGGCCACTCCACTTGTGCTACCTTGTCAATGACTGCTTCCACAAAGTGCACCATCATCCTGAGCTGAAGTTTTTCACTGTAGAGAACAAAGGGTTCGTTTTTTCACATCAAGAGGTGTTGAGCAATTTGCTTGGACAAAATCAAGTAGGTCAGACTTGATCACACTGTGGAACAAAATCAAAACCATACCCAAAATGTTGGTCACAAATCTTTGTCTATAACAGAGCTCAGAGGCAGCTCAGTTCAAACACAAGGACAAACACCTGGCTGATCTTTTAGGGTACTGCACTATCAGCAGGTGATATGGACTTGCAGATATCCTAGGACATGTAAGGATTCTTAGGCAAAAGATGGCCTTTAGGAAGAGTTTGGAAATGTCCACAGGAGTTGCCTTCCAGAAACAGGATGAGAGGACAATGCCATTTCTTAGAGGCATTAAATGCCTTTTCTTGTTTAGAAGGGAATGACAAGTCTGTGTTGTATCCTAGGGACTGCTACTGGAGCTCAATACTTTATTACTCCATCAATAAGGACTCTGCATACAGACCTGGAACTTAAACATGCCCACTATAAAGGGCTACTTTTTCAGAAATACACATATTTCCTGTACAAAAGCATAATGTCCTTCTAAATTAAATAAGAGACATCCTGGAAGAAGTTTCTCTCCTCTTAACGTTTACAAAGAAAAGCCTTTCTGTTGCTGGAACTATTTCATTGTTCCATCTTGAAAAAAAAACAAAAAAAAAACCAAAAAAACTTTAAATGTCTGCATAGGGAAACTATAGATAAAGTTATCTACTGTAGATCACAAAGTTAGATTGATATATATATACATATTTCTGTACTGATGCTTGTGAAATAACTGGCATGCTGTTAAAAAAAATCAAAGGACAAATTCCATTAGCTCTAGGAATTCTTTACAGTACCAACATATGAATATTTTTTCTAGTTATGGTTCTGGCCACTTTCATATTTAGGAATATATCTAGGTTGTTGAATATGTTATTAATATAAACAACATCCAGAAATTTCTTGTCATATTGATCTTATGTCTTATCAGGAATTGTCTAGCTTTATCAGACTTTTTTCGTCTCTTTGACCAGATATTGCAATGTTTTGTTGCACTTTTTTATTATTATTTTATTTTATAAGTGTCTATTGCATTTAAAAAAAAATATCTTAGGAATACAACTGCTTCTAACAGCTGAGTTTTCTTGAAGGGAGTAAAAGAATTGGCAACATTTTGGAAATACAGAATAATCTAAATAATTTAAAGTTTCTTATGCTAAAGTTAATAGTGTAAAGGACATTTTATTTGAATTAGAATTACCTCTTTTTCATAAGGGGAATGAATTAAAGAAATAAAGCCTCTAAGTTCCTATTAGAGCTGTAACTCTTGGATAAGTGCCACATCTGCCTTGTGTGGTTTAATTTACTGATGATTTTACCTTTTTTCCTCAGGAAAACATAGAATTTATTCTTATAATATGACATGTCACAATATTACAATGATTATCCAGTTGCTTTATGTATGGTCATAATACCATCTGCTTTGCAGCTAGCCTTCTTTTGCATGTGTACCATCTGGAACATCTATCTATATTCTAATTATTGTACAGATGAGATTTTTGTTTTTACAGAAACACCATATTGGCTGTATCCTTCATCGATTTCTTAATTTAAAAAAATACAATGCAAAATACTGTAGAACAGAAGCAAAAACTTGGCATCTTAAATTAGTTCTAGCTGTCGATTTTCCTCTACATTTCTTCTAAGAAATGAAATGAAACCAGAAATCTAAATGTATTTACAGCTACTTTGCTATTTATTTTAGGAGAAACGGGATCTGGGGTTTTAGGCGAGATGAGATAGCCTTTTTAGTTTCAAGTAGCTTGGTGGCAATATTTATATGCACCAAATTTCCCCATATTTAACTTAATTCAGTTCTCCACCATTCCATGCAAGTATAAAAACAAAAGTTGAAAATGCTCCTAAGACCCTCCTCAGTCATTTGCATACATTTGCCTCACACAGACCATCAGCTCTTACATTGTTTATTCATAGCAAAAATATCATTAGGTTAAGAGTCCATAACAAATTCATTATGTCTCAGAGTTCCTGCAGGAGGGAGATTTGGCAATAACTTGCAGGGAGGGGCAGAGAGTGACTCAGCAACAACAAAGGTAGCACAGTGTGGCCATGACCCCACCTTTTTAAAGCAACCTTTGCTTTTTCTAACTTCCCTCTACTTTTTCTTTCTCTTTGTCTCGCTGCCTTGGGTTCAATGCAAGATGTATGCTATTGTTGAAATAGGATCTGTTGAATTCTATTGAACAATCTGTTGAAACCAGTTGGAGAGGTGTTTTTTTTCTTTCTCTCTTCTATGACCCATTCCTCATGGCTCCAGGGAGGAGGGGGCGCGTGTCCTCTGTTAATGAGCCAGCTGTTAAAACCAGGTTCTTATCATTTCCATGACCCATCCTCCCTCCAGGGGGATATCTGCTGTTAATGGGCCACTAAGGCTCACTGCATGACTGATAAAATTACATCATCCTATTGGGAGATGCTCCACCCAGTGGGAGGAGCCCAGCATTCCTACCTAGATAAAACCTGCAATTCAGAACACCAGGACAGCCTGTTTCCGCTGGGTTCCCAGAGGAAGACCAAACCCATCTCACCACCACTGGACTTTCAAAGAAAGCTACACCCTTCTACAGGATCCTCTCTGCTCCAACAGAACCACATCTGTCCCTCCAGAAGGACTTAATTGGACTGCTCCCAACATCCTGACCAAAAGAGTGTCAAGTCGTGTTCTGACTCTGCTATTTTTTTTTCTTTTTTGTTCCTTTGCTTTTTTGTACTAGTACATTTTTAATATTCTTAGTAAAGAACTGTTATTCCTACATTTTTGCCTGAAAGACCCTTAATTACAAAATTACAATAATTCAGAGGGAGGGGGTTTACATTCTCCATTCTGAGGAAAGCTCTGGCTTTTCCCTGGCAGACACGTGTCTTTACAAATAAGATACTCACTATTAAATACAAATATATCAATTTTTTGGCATCAACATTTAATCTTGTTTGGTTTTTATCTTGTTTTTTGGGGAAATGTTTTGAACCTTCAAAGTTCTTTCCATTTTATTAGTTTAGACTTAGTTTTCTTTGCCCTTCTGTGTTTGAACTGGTTCCTAACAGCCATACCAACAGATTAGCAGGGTCTGCACTATTGCCCAGTAATGCTCCAGGGCATGTCTTACAAACCCAATATCCAACTAGGACCTTATTGAGCCTTTACACCATTCCAGCTGGGGACCAGTGCTTTGTACCTGGACTGTGGAAGAAATGGAGGAAACAGAGAGATGGAGTAGGATTCTTCCTGGGTCTCAAAGAGAAAGGCATGAGAAATGACATGATAAAATACCAGTTTTAATAAGGTTGAATAAAAAGAGGAACATAGATAGCAAGTATAACTTTACATGCTGGGAACCCCCTTATTATGCAGTATTGGGCACACCCTGGATGATTTTTTTTTTTTTTTTTAATGGCACAATGAATAGATTCTGTCTGTGGAGAGCCTCCTTCTTCTTCCCATACTGTGCCTCTGACTAGGTGTAACAAGCAAAACTGCTTCTCTATACTTCAAATTTTCCTTTCAAAAATTATCCCACCTGTTAAGGCAGAGGAACAACTACTACTTATTTCGTTTATTTCCAAAATGGGGATGCCTCTGGTACATCAGATGTGTGAGATGCACTCCATACCATCCCTTTATAATTATATAATACAAGGGCATCAGCACAAATGCATTGAAATTCCCAATGTTTAGCATAGATGTAGGAAAACTTGGAAGCTTTGTACAAAAGGCCATATGAAAAACCACATAAGTATGGTCAGTTTGCATAGAATGCCTATTTTTCATTCACATTTTATTGTAGTGGGAGTACTTTGATGATACAGATAATTGAAACATTAGAGAACTCTATCTGGAAATCAGAGGAATTTTTTTGTTTCTAAAAATTATGCCCCTGGAACAATTTCAAATATCACATAAAACACCCATCTCAAAATAGGAAATAGTCCAACATTACAGCAATTTTCTGGTCCAAAAACAGCTAGACCTTAAATTAGGACATTAAATTTCAGGCAAAGACTGGAAAAATTATTTTCAACTGTACCCTGCTTTTCTTTTCTTTTCCTTTTTTTAAAATTATTTATATTTTTTTATTTTTTTATTTTTTATTAAGTTATGACATCCAGATCCATCCAGATATGAATTATCAACATCCAGATACGAATTTTCTTAGTCTTTCTATACAGGAAAAAAATTAAAATGAGGCTGTGTTAAATTATGAACTTTTCATTCCAGTCTCAGCCCTACCTTAGGTAACTTTGAGAAGACTCATTTGTAATAATTAATAACTTTTCCTTTAGGATGAAGAGTGGGGCTCCTAATTAATCACTGCTATGAAAAGCACAAAAATGTTAAAATCACATAATAATAGGTTTGGGGTATACTATACATGACTGCCACATTCAATATTTATTTTACTTCCCCAAAGCTTTGATGTATTTTGTGATACAGAGGCTTTCTAGCTGCAATTACAGCAAATGCAATAAGTACATCACAGCTTTTTACATTTATGTTTCTTCAGGTGCCTAAATTAGTGCCCTGTCAGAGGCCAGGCACTGGGGACCTGCCAACAGACCTTTCCAAGGATATTTCTAACATTGTAAGAACATGGAGCCAAGCCTGCATTTGGACAAAACCCCGTATTTTTTCCCAAGGGAATGAGTGCATAAGATAAAGGTGGTTTCACTCCTATTGTCCATACAGTGCTTTACTATTTGTCACCTGTTGCACAGGGAAGCTTTTCTCCTGCTAGCACACAGTAATTAACAGGAAAGAGGAGAGAGCAAGAGACACTTCTCCAAGAAAAGAACAATTTAAACCACACTTACAATCACTTTCATTATAATCAACATTTTTATCTAAAAGGTAACTTGCAGTTTGAGATCATCTGTGACCTTTAAGAATATCATCATGGGTACGTGTTTAAAATATATATTGCACTGAGTAGGGTGCCCAATTTATTTAGTCTGGTTTTCAACTTTGTACAAGACTTTTCCTTGTGTTTGCAACCTAAATTTTCTTTCTTTCACATTAAAATTTACATAGTAGTTAAACCTGAGATAAAACCATGAGAATAAATGCATCAGGTAAAATCATATAAAACTCTCTTAAACTGAAATGCTGAAATACACCATCAAATATGCTAAAGGCTATTGCTTCCCCTAGCATAATATTGCTTGCTTTTAAATTGTTCTCTTCTGGCAAGAAATCAATAAAATACAGAATTCCTTTAATTAGATGGAATTTCAAATTAAGCGTTTTATCCTTTTAGATTTAAAATCATTATGAAGGTAGGAAAAAGCCTACAGAAATTAATTCAGTGGAGAAATTATATACAAATTGCAAGATGTTATTTAATTCTCAGTTAATTAGGTACAATATTCTCTATTTTTTCCCAGACTGAACTGTGCAAAGTGATCCTAAAAAATCTCCAGCTTACATAACTCTTCAGTAAAAGACCAGCTCCTGATTCAATACATATAGAGACAAGTTAAGCAAAACTAAGTCACTGAACTTAAAAGAACTATAAAAGAATTAAAAGGCCAATGTAAAACTTTTTAAAAAAGCTCAGACCAATGACCCTGATTCATTTTTTAAATAAGGAGAACTTCTTGCATATGACCTTAGCTTATAACTCTTTTATGACTTAGGATTTAATTGAGCCAGTAATTCCTAAAAGTCTAAATTATTTCCTCCCTACACCCTTTTAATACTCAGTCTCTGCTTCCTCAATAATATATCCCTGTCATTCATAGTACTGAAAATAGAATTTAAGTGGTTATTTATAGCCAGTATTCAGCTATTTATGGAGAGATTAAGTAATATTTGAATGATGGAAGTATCTAAGTAACCAGGGCTTCCTCAAGAATTTGAAGTAGTAAAAGCAGCCTCCAAGTCATTAGTGCTTATTTCCCATGACTTAGAGTGGAGCTGATGCAGCACAGGTCAGGAGAAGATAAAACTTCATCTTTAAAGTTTAACAGAGGGGAAAAAAACAAAACAAAAACAAAAACCCCACAACCAAAAAAACAACAACCAAACAAAAGAGTACAAGTAAATCATAGACCTGTCGGCCTCACTTCAGTATCCAGAAAGATTTACAAAGATTTACAAAGCCTTGAAAGAATAACAATGTGACAAGAGGCAAAGTCAATGGAATTTCCGTCTTTGACAGTCTAAGTGGATCAGGGGAAGAAGTCATAAACTACATGACATTCTTAATGAAGTTTGGGAAACATGGTGATGATGAAATTATTGTATACTTTATAAAGTAAAAAAAAAAAAAAGGACCAAAAAATAATCAAAATATGCACAAGCAATCCTCTAATGAGTCTTCTCAGTCTGACATCAAACAAGTTCTCCAGAGATCTGCTCTAGGTTCAGGCCTCATCAGCAGTTTCTGGTAATGCTTAGCTTCACATAGACAGCACACATTTCAAAGGTTCAGATTATGCCATTTGTGCAGCAGGAAGTTTTGGAAACAAGCAAGTAAACCTCGATGTGTGACCTGTTAAATGTTTATCTGGTGTCAGAGGCACAAGCTTATTATTCTGCTCTCTTTATTTTCCCTGACACTTCAGCTCTTCTGTCTTTTGGGGATCATGCTTTAAAAATGTGGGCAAATTAAGGGGAGCATAGGGAAAGGAAAGAGAAACATGAGATTAAAAAGATGCTACATTAGAGATGGTTAAAAAAAATAGATGTTTCTACTCTTCTGCTCTTCAACTATTATTGTGTTTAAGGAATGCAAGAATGGGCCAGGAAGGAAGATGTGATTAACGACAGCACTGTTCTAGTCAGTAAAGTGTTTTTATTGAGACTGTGAAGAGTTTTTCCTCCAGATTCAGGAAGGTTTTGTCGAAGAATAATGAGCTTTTGCTCCAAGAGAACATAGACTGCTGGAGTCTTTCACACATTTCACCATAATTAGTTACCTGGAAGAGCTGAGAAATCCCTGCCAATAAGCAGCACTTCAAAGGGGTTGGACTTAAGTCTGAGACTGATAAAATCAGGAGAATTATAGACCAAACAAGAAACATCAGTAATATGAAACAACGTTGCTTCTCCTGGACCCCTCTTTGGAGGATGAAATTTAACTAGAAATGTTTGGAGATTTTACTGCTGGAAAGAAATAAAAAAACCTATTTCACTTGACTGTCATCAGGACTACATATAACCAAGAAAAGTAATCTATTAAATTTATTGTAATTACAGAAAGAGGGAAATACTGATTTCTTCCCAAGATATTTCATCACTTCACAAAAAGGGATAAAAATACAGATATAATTGCACACGTACTTGCCGGGGAAAGGCCTCTTTGTCACTACAAGAAAAATATAAATGCCCTAAAATTGGCTAAATGTATCAAGGATAAAAAACTGTAACTATGGTGGGAACCTTATCATCTTGACTACTTCCCATCTTTAGTTACTTTACAGAATTTTTTTCAGCAAATGAAGCAAAGTTAGGACTTTTGTCGAAGATCTGCATCTCACATTCATTGTCCATGAAGCATATAAATTAAAGGTAAAACACAAATGCACCTTCATGACACTTTTTTCTGCAGAAGTCTAAAAGTAAAACAGACTTGTACCAATGGCCTGATACTTTTAGTTTTGAAGATGTAGATTGCAGAACTAAAAAGAAACAGAACAAAAAAACCCGAAACAAACGAACAAGCAAACACCAGCAAAAACCCAAAAAACAACCGACCAATTAAAAAAAAAAAAAACCTAAAAAACCTAACAACAAAACTAAAAGTCAGACCACAAAATGTTTTTAGAAAATGTTAATAGATGTTAGGAGCAAATTATATCCTTAACCACATTTTGCTTCTGCTTAAATGATTTCCACTCTTCCAGGAAAATAAAACCACGTTCTTCTCTGAACCAATTAAACAAACCACACTGATAAAATTGGAAGAGAAGAAATATTCAAATAGAAAGTATAACACCTGCAAAAAGTCATAAACACAAAATAATGAATTTATTGTCTAATAATGCAAATGTTTAAATAAAGACCAAATGGGGTAGATTGGGCTCCTTATGTTTAGCAGTCAATTGGATAATTCAGTCATAATAACAATCAAAAATTTTATGAAAAGATTTGTTTTTCTTTATTATCTATCACAGAAAGTATTTTATCTCCCTCTCCACCCTTCTTTCCTTACAACTCTAAAGGTGCTACAGGCTATATTAAGTCTTTCAAATTTTCCCACTTCCATAAATATAACATCCTTAATTTCTGATTTTCTATTCCCTCGTGTGTTTTAAATAATTATTTCACGTCTCTCTCTAAAATCAGAGTTGCCAGAATATTTACTGACCTTTGGTCCATTCCAGTTTTGCAGTTTTCCGACCATTTTAATTTGAGAAACTCATTAGAAACACACAGACAGTATAACTGAAAAATGTTTATTTTATATTTTAACAAAGGGATGCACAGAGCAGTTGGCAGGAGTTGTGTTCTGTGCATGCTGCAATTCTCAGCAAGGATGAGAGTTATTCACCACCAGCTGTTTATGGTGCACTGATGATTGTGGGCCAATTGACCAGGGATTATTTCTTCCTCCCTACTCTGAGGTGAAGTGTTTACACATTCTCTGAATATTGCTGATGAGGAGTCCCCTGGGAAAAGGCTGGAACTATGCTGTAATCAGATTGTTTCCCAAGTTTTACTAAATATTTGTGATTTGGGTTTTTAATTCTGATCTGCATGCTGTAGTTTTCTAAATAATTGAAAAAATAGACATCACATGGTGTGGCATATCTAGCTAAAAGAGAAGAAACTAAAATAAAAGCAAATCTATCTATCTATCTATATCTCTCAAACAAGTCCACAGGAAATAGTCATCAAATTAAATCAGTCTTAAGGGCCCCCTTCTCGTAAGAGATATTGAAATGCATCTTCTGGTAGCAGCAGAATTGTGTTTTCTTAGCTGTGGAGCAGCATGGTAAAATCCATCCTGTCTCCCCATGTAATAGCCACAGACCTCAGTGCAGTTATTTGTAATTTACATCATAGCCATTGAGAGAATTTATCCATTCATCCACAGAAAATTAAGTAAATCAACCCAATCCCTCCAAAAAAGCACAAATCCCTGGAAAGAAATTTATTTATAAGAACATTTCCAGCCATTAGTATCACTGAGGAGATGAATTTAAAAAAAAAATCAAATTAGAATACAAGGAAATTAAATGTCAATCCAAATATCATTAAACCATAATAAAGATACTATAAAGTCACTAAAGACTTAATATTGATTCCATCTCTAGAAGTCCATATACTTCAGATGATACATTGTATATAGAATTAACTTCCTAGAAAATACATTTAAAGGTGTAGCAAAATTAGTAAAATGTTTGGAGCACATCAAAAGCAACCATGCTTAGGAAGAAATTTTTATTTTTCCTTTTCCATAACTAAGTCTGCAACTTAAAAGTACATTTTTAACTGAAGAAAACAAACTATGGAGAGTGCCAATAGTATGTAAACTACAGCAAATTTGAAAAGCAAGTAATTAAAGAAATGTGTCTAACTAATCTCATACCAGTTTTCCTCAATTAGTAGAAAGAAATGTAATTATAACTTTGTAAAGAACCTGAGCATAAACAGACACATAAAATATATTTATAATGAAGTTTTCCATGTGTGTCTCCCTTATTCCCACTGAGGGACACCTTATTTGCAAAGGCTGATGTTGTGCTGGGACAGAAGAGCCTAAAAGCCTCTCATGTTATCTGGAGCTCTAAAAAAGAATACAGGAGGCAGAAACAATAAATGAGTTTGTAACCCATACTGAGTAAAATTCTGCATGGATCAGCAGCAGAGCTGTGAGGTTTATATGTCTTTGGATGTGATCCCCATATCTCATATAGACTTCCCCTTGTAACTTGAAGTAATATTTACTCCAATTCTTCTACAGTTTTCTTTTTCTTTCCTCCTCCTTCATGCTCACATTCAAGTCTGGTGCAAAGCAGACAAATGTTTCTAGCACTTCTGAAAGGTAGAAGCCAAGGGGAGATGAAACAAAAAAATTATTCAGCTTTATTCAGATAGTTCCTGCTGAGTTTATTCATTAGGTTTTAGGTGCACAATGCTAAACCTGGCAGGAAAACCCACAATGGAGAGAATAAAAGCAGCAGAAGCCTCAATGAAAAGGAATAAGGAAGTAGAAAGGGAATAAAGTAAGTACCAGTGGGAAGGTAGGTCCAAAAGGACCCTGAAAAGTACCTTTCCACCTTCCTCAAAAAACCCACATCATTTCATGGCATTGAATAATCAACAGTCAGTGAGCACCACTGCACAACCAGTGCACACCAACTGACTGTGGCCAGAGGTGTGACTTTCCTCCCTGAATCTTTCTCCTGTAAAATTAATGTTTTTCTGTTTGTTAATAAACTGGCTGATTATGACACATTTTCCTTGTATCCGTTTCATCATTATTTTTGCCAGAAAGTTAGTTTCAGAAGTGAAGCTTTAAAAAAAAAAAAAAAACAAACCCACAAAAAACCCAAACCAAACAACGACAACAACAACAACAACAATAACAACAAAAAGAGGTTTTCTCACTGGCAATTCTACTGAGGAAAAAACTCTAAAACAGCAAAACTCTGGGCTCAGATACTCAGAATAAAATCTTCTTGAACAGACACTCCTGTGGAAGGCATTGGAAGTTGTTCAAGGAGTCAGATGTTTCTCAGATGAGTAAATTCCTATTGTAAGAGATAATCAATGTGCAGTGCATAGGCTAAGGCTGTTATACAGGTACTGGATTGAAAAACAGTTTCAGTGCTTTCACTGCTTACATTTGTGTTCACTCTGGAGCTGCTTGCAGTGCCTTGGAGAAATCCCTCAAATATTTGCCTTCAATGTTTTCCATTGTTTTCCTTTAAATCCTTCCTCATTCTCTGAAGAGTGTGCAGGTGTTGGCCATAGAACACAGCCCTCGTTGCCTGTCATGCTGACTACACTTCCCCACGATTTCCAGGTCTCACCTTGTACGTTTGCCAGAGTTTAGGCCCATCTACAGCTCCACAAGTTTGCACATCCTTATCACTGAATCATTAAAGTTGGAAAAAAACTCCAGTCATTGAGTCCAACCCCTTTGACTGACTACCACCTTGTCAACTGCAGCTCAGCACTGAGTGCCACCTCCAGTCACTTCTTGAATGATTGTGACTCCACCACCTCACTGGGGCAGCCCATTCCATTGAACAACCCTTTCAGTGAAAAAAATTCTTCCTTCTTATATGACTGTAGGTGCTTACAGGTTAGAATGTACACAGAAATGATTCTTCTGGCAGAGTCAACAACCACTTCATCAGGGAAAAAAAGAAAAGAAAAAGTGAAAAAAGGTCAACTGTTTAGGCATCTTTAAAGACTACAGCTTATTATGCTGCTGCAAGTAGTAAATTTCAGCATGGTCTCTATCAAACAGCTGTACATGAACCAGTGGTTGATTATGGAGCCCTGAGGTTATGAGGCCCCTAAGTCTTCTATTCTTAAGCTAAAAAGATGAACTCAAATTCAAACTCTGTTTTTTAATGAAATCATTGGTTGCAGTCCCAGGGAAGTTATGAGATTATTATTAACAGGTGTGCTCTATGCTAGGCAAAAGATTGAGAATACCTTTCCTTGCAAATAAGGTTATGAACTAGACATATGGGTTATATCTGAGACTCCAAAGGAAATTTTGGCCTCCCTGAAGGTAATGGAATTTAGTCATTTTATAAAATGACGTTTATTATAAAATGACATTTATAATAAAATACCATTGTCATGTTAACAACATTTTATTTCCCATCACTGAACTTCTTGAAAAAGTCACTTCACCTTTCTAAACACCCTATTCTTGAGCTATAAAATAAAGATAATAATGAATTACTTCTCTTTGTGAGGCATATTTAAAATTATGATAAAAATCATTGTAAGTCTGCATTCTCAGGCATACAGATTTCACTTCTGCCTGTCAAATATATGGCACCCAATTGACACCACAATGTTCTTCAATAGAAGATTGGTTCTATACTAAGGGAAAATTAAGAAATAAATTATAGGATTATACTGAAGTTTTATAGTTCTGCATTCATTTGCAGTAGTTAAAGCTTGGCCATTTATCCTGGCAATGAAATAGATATTTAAAAGTTCTATTAAGATGAGAACAAAATCTGGCTAGCACAAATGACTGATCTTAAAGTTACATTCATTTCTATCAAGGAGTGATATTTTTATGGTCCATTCTCCATCGACACTTTGGCAGGTGTCAGAATAATAGCACTGAGCATCATGGAATTCCCAGAGCTGAGATCCTCAGCAGATGTAAATCAGCAGAGCTAGAATGCATTAGAGTCACAAGAAATTATATCACCTCAGAATGTGCTCTCAGGTATCTGCTATCCCCACTAAAATACCTCTCAAGTCAGCAGTGTGCACTGTTATCACTCCAATACCATTCCGTATTGAGTCTTAAAAGTCATGTGCTAAGCCTGTGAATCAATGCAAAATCCACCAGACTGGAATTGATTGAATTATTGTGATGAGTTTGCAAATTTTCTGCATATTGTGTCCAGCTTTTTCATGGTCTTACATTTTCTATGTGGCCTCATTTGCTTTTAATTAAAATGACATCAGTTTTATCCAGTTCTAAACAACAACAACAACAAAAAAGGCATTTTCAACTATAATTTGGGGACAGAAGGCACAATCTAAAGATATTATAGGCTTCAGCAATAAAAGTGGAGGGGAAAAAAAACCCTTCTGAACACAAAGCAGCAAAGTTTCATCTTTATAGATGCCTTTCTTGTGCTTTCAGGACCTGGCTGTCCACACCCAAGAGCTGCACAAGTTGCAGGAGGTGTGAGATTGGCTTGTAAGACTGCTCATCTCTAGATGTTGGAAGTGATCTTCACACCCTGTCCCTGTAGGGCTCACAGATGGCATCACACAGCAGCCTCTTTCCCCAGGGAAAAAACACAGGGGACAAGTGCCACGAGTGCAGAGCAGGGCTCTGGCTCCTGGGGCACAAGCCAGTGCAGATCAGTGGCTCTGAGAGCAGCATCCCAGATCCCATCACAGACCACCAGGGGAAAAAGGAAACCTTCATGAGCACTTGGTAGCAGCCAGCATGGTGCCCTCTGTAATGCCACTGTATTTCTCTCCCTTGCTAGCATTGCTTTCCTGCAATTAAACTTTTGGTTTCTATAGAGAGATGGTGTAGCTATGAAATATATGATTAAAAATGTTGCCACCAAATTGCAGATTGCAGCTACATCCATGCATCCTTAATGGAGCCCATGGTTTTGGCAGTGAGTAATAGGAACAGATTTTCAAGGGAAAATGCCACAGAAGGTGAGAGAATAGAAAATTGCTTTGGTGTGGTAGATATATCTGAAAAACAAAGCCCACCACTGCACAAACCACCAGCTAAATGCTATAAACCATGCATTACAGCTCTTCTGTTGATATTCTGAAAATAATTATGATTGTGAGCTGTCAGAAAGATTCACTGCACCAGTTATGTTCATCACTGACTGACAACCTACCTAGGCAAACCCTTTTGAAATCTGAGCCTCCTACAACACTAATGAGCATTAAAGAACAAAATATATAGCTCCCATGAGTCAGAAGCACAGCATCATAGCTTACCACTGCTATAAACAGTAAATCTTTACATATGCCTACTGGCAATGATGCTCCACAAATGTCAGCATAGACTCCTGCCTTCCAACTTCATCAGCAACGCTCCTCTTCATTACATTTAATATGTGCAACCTAAAATCAAGCACACCAGCAGAGAGAGGCATGTTTTACACAGAGAGATTTTTTTTTCCTCTTGGGGTGGGAAGAAGTAGGGTGGTATGGAAAGGGTTTTGTGCGACTTTCAAGCACGGCGTGCCCCCATCTGAAGCTTTCTAGGTTTTACTCTGATCACTATACTGCTGTTGATTTCCAGTGAAAGGGGATTTTGTTTGTTTTGGTTGGGGTTTTTTGGCTGTGTTGTTTTTGATTTTTTTTGTTTGTTTGTTTTGTTTTTCCTTTTTTTTTTTTTTTTCTTTTTTTTTCTTTTTTTTTTTTTTTTTTTTTTCAGCAAACTGGCCATGGAACCCTGCCGCAGTCTCTATCATATTCTATTCTGCAAAGCAGCCATTTGTCACCATGTCATATGTGCCACAGGATCTCATTGAGGTGTCATGCCCTCAAAATCCATTCCTGCTTCCAGGAAAGAGACACAATAAAACAGGAGTATATATGCCACTAAAGAAAGAAATTGTTTTGTTTGTCAGGACTGTTGAGAGCAGTAACTTCACTCAGAGGAGCACTCTCAGATAATTTTAGCACAGTTGTCACATACACAGATAAACCCAGTGAAATATAGCTTTCGGGATCATTGTTTGTACAGCATTTCAAAACAAGTCATCTTGACCTAGTGCTTTCATACATACATGATACTTGGAACTCCTGGGTGCGTCCCCAGGCCACTCAAAAACTGAAGCCTAGACAAATGTAGTAATCAACTGTGAAGTACCATATGAAGAATATAATTTTATTTAAATAAGACAACAAACAGCACACATTGCTAAGTACAGTTTTAGAATAACATACTAGAGAAAGAATAGGGAAAATGATCAAATGATGAGAAACATTTCGGATTCCTTCACTAAAAAACTGAGTTTCATTATGCAGTCAGATAAAAGAATATCAGTTGTGCATGCAGAAGTGTATTTTATTTCATTGTCCCCACCAGTGGTTTTCAGGATGGTTCCATGGAAATCTGCCCTGCCAAAGGGAGTTATAGATGGATTGCAGGCAAGAAAGGCTTCAAGTGCAAGGTTAAAGTGGAAAACTTTCAATTGGTGGGAAAATCTTCTGGCACATAACAGAACAGTCATGCACTTTGGAGCACTCTGAATCAATAAATATGTACCCTCCAGTGATCTTTGGGCATGGACTGTCTCACATGCACTACTCTTACCCTAATGTCAAATTCCTGTGTCCTGGATTTTCTGTATCTAGCACTGACATAGGGGTCAAATGATACATGTGATCAATAAGTAAGAATTGCACTGGGGAAGTTTTCCTGCCTTCAGAACCAGATCTTTGGAAGGGTCCTTCACAGAAAACTCCTTAGCAAAGCCACAGTTTTGATTCATGGGTAAAGGAGAGAAGTAAAGAGAAATCATTAGCCAACCAAAAAGTCAAAGAGGAGAAGTAGAGCTCAATTTGAAGCGTTCCATAGGAAGAAAAAGGCAAAAGAAACATCCAGCATGTTCATACAGGTCTGGACTTCCTAACCATGGACACACGATTTGCTCAAAAACTTGTCAAATAGACGAGATTACAGCACTGGGCTTGACAGCAGTGAGAGCTTTGGGACACAACAACTGGCATTTTGGCAGACAACCCTTGGTACTCTGTGCCCTCCCAACAGCCCATCTGGCAGCTGGGTTTACCCTGTCTGGCAACAAATCCCAACTAGTGACACAGACTCTGCTGGTCCTGCTCTTCTTCCTGTGGGAGGGGAGGCTGCCCATTGTGACTTGTGACCAAAAGGAGTGCAGCAGAATGGTGTCACAGGCCTCCACAGCAAGAGCTGGAATGGAGCCACCAAAGCTCCATTTCTGTGACAGGAATCTCTAGGAATCTGACAAGTCTGGCAAGGTAATCTTCCAGAGAGAGAGGAGTTTGCAAGCACTTGAGCAGTTACTGTGGCTTCTACAAACCAGATGACAAATCTGTCTCTTGGTTTCTTTGGTCATACACCTATGTCTGAAAAGCATTCAAGGAACAACAAAAAGAAATTACATGGAGCCTAGAAAAAGTCTTTCCTTTCACAGGTTTAACATTTTCTGAGTTTTAATTTAATTAAATGCCTTCCTGGACTTCATCTGTTAAAAATGCTCATATTTTCTGCTGTTGACTCCATTCATTTAAGTGGATCAGAAGAAGAAAAAAACCTCCAAATTCTGCTTCCAGGCAGGTTGAAGTCCGGTGCAGCTTGGTATTCATCTTGCTCAAAAAAACCCAAAAACGTGTCATATATCTCTACCCAATAAATACCAGATAACATTTTTCATAAGTTTTTAGAGCACGGTAATTATTCCATCCACCTCCTGCATAACCTGCCTTTTCACAGACACACTACTACAGTGATGCTGGTAATAAGTTTTACCTACCATTCACCCTGCTGAAATCTGTTAATTAAGACTTTCAGACACATGCAATAATCCTACCTTTTCTGCTCCTGGAGGACTATGCATATGCATGAGTGATCTCTGCAGCTGGAATGTTAACACTGCTGAGGGTAATATTCTATATATGGAACAGTAGCCATATGCCCACACAGCACACCTTGCCCCTTTTACATAAATATAATCCAAATCTACATTCTGGGATATGCAGTGCTTCAGAAAAGATAGTGTGGGAAGGGAAGGTTCACTGGGCAACAAATTTTCTTTAAGCCTTGAGGAAAAAAGGAGATAAAAAGCTAGCAATAACAGTTCTGATGCTTCCCAAAAATAAAACACAGCTATCAGAACTCCCTGGCTATTTGACACCTCATTTTCTCTGCAGTAATAAATACATCTAAGGAAGCTTTTATTTTGATAGTTTTCTCTGAAAAACTCTCCACCCTCTACAATAGAAGATTTTCAGTACCTTTGAAGTTCATTGCAGTTATTCAATCTTCCTTAGCGCATAAAACACAAAAAAATGTCTTTTCTGGCTGAGAAACAGGAGACCTTTTAGGAGGCTATCCAAGCATTGTAATATTATAGGATACAGGATTCTTATGCAGTCCATCAGGAAAAGCAGACACCTCAGAAAGGGAGACCAAAGTTTGTCTGGACATCTTCTCCAGTGAAATATTCACCTCACGAGCTGAAGGTCACTGTCTGATGCTCCAATTGCTCTCAGGATTCTGATTCCTCTCTTTCACCTCCCAGCAATGCTCTCTAAGCAGTTGGCTATTCCAAAATGCAGGACAATCCCAACATGCCCCGGGTGTGCTTCCACATGGACAAGAAAGGTGTTCAGTCAGGAGAAAACCCCATAATCATTTTTACTGCCCTTCTATTTTCTCTCTGATGACCCAGACTGGGACCCAGTTCTCCTACTTTCCAAATATTTGATGTGCTCATGAAATGCTAAACTGGACTTTAATTCTCATTCTTCCTTTCTGTAAGAAAGATACTGCCTGCAATGGCTCAACCACACTGCAGAATTCAAATAATGCTCTCCAAGAGGAATGAGACGTGCCCCCTTTTTTTCCATACTTAAACAAGGTCTGTTTAGTAAACAGGATATTTAAGATGACTTCTGTACACAGAAACATAATGTCAGTATAGCTTTAGCAAAATATGAACTTTATCACTTACAATTTCCATTCTTAATGTGCAGCAACCTTCCTTTCATGGTGGACTTGGCTGGCCCAAGCAGATGCAGTTAAATTCTTACTGTTTGCAACACTACCAAACAAGCTGCATTTCATGACATGGTTTTCCATTTCAAACAACAAAGTCTCCTGTCTCAGGGACAGAAAGCAGGGACAGAAACTGCTCCGCACACTAGTCCAACTAAATCACCATCTATATATCAGAAGACAGTAACTGATATTCCTAAGGCAAGAAGGATTTTTTTTTTTTTGACTCATATTTGAAGTTCAGTAAGTAATTTATGTCATAAGACATAAGGGAGACAAGGTAACTATGTCACAGCTATCTGTGTCTTTATGGCAGCTCAATCAAATGAAAAAAATTTTATGAAAAAGAAAAATATTCAGATTTATCATTGTGCTTTTTTGATTAAAAAAAAAAATTCTCAAAGACATCCATAGAGAGTTTAAAAAAAAAAGGGCAAAAAATCCCCTGATTTTGAAAATATTCATTTTTCTGCAGCACATTTGGACAGAATATTTTCAACTAGCTGTAATAACGTTGCAGTAAATGATGCATTTCATCCACAGATCCTATTCTTTTGATAAAGATTTTTTCCTAATACACAGAAGTAATAATAATAAAAAAATCTAAATTAACGCACACTTATGTAATAGTAAATGAAAACAACATTTTGTCACATATTGTTCAAGAGACAGAATAAGCAATGTGGTCAAATTCCAGCTTCTGTTCTACAGAAATTCTGGGAGATTTTTCCTTAAAAGAAAAATGGGAAAGAAAAAACAATGGAAATTAGTTGAACTTCTTAACTAAAGATAAGTCACTCAGCTGCAACATAACAAATAAAACAATAATAAATAGGACCAATACATCCTTCAGCTTTGCCACAAAAACTTTAATTGATTCTCATAGGTATTGCACAGGTGAAGCAGATAACAAATTAAGCCTAAGTCATAAACCAAGAATTTTTTTGTTCTATGAAATAAATCTTCCTGTACCTTCTATCTTCGTGTTTCTCATACATGTAAGCACGTGTAAAAGCACCTTCAGGAACAGCAGAAATGTATTTAAAATAAGAATACAAAATTTTCACTATGGTGTATCAGTGAACTCAATATGCTAGAGGTACTATTTGTGGAAATAACCCAGTTTAGCATCTGAAGCCATGCATCTCTGGCAGCTATTGACAAGAGATGGTGAATATGCCCCTTGTGAAAACAGAACAGTTCCCATCCTCAGGTGCCTTTAAAAGGTTGCTTAATTACTTAAACTACTTTTATTTTCAATTGATACTTTCATGGAATGGTTATGGTACCTAATTGATTGAACATTAGTTTCATTTTACATTATGTCTGATGAGTTATTGATTGCCCTTTGCTTTCAGGACACTTAGGCCTTTGCTGGTGAAGCACAGAAAAGAGTGAATACTCCAAACCTGCTGCATCAGTGACTTGTCCTAGCAGGGCTGTTGCAGACTTAAACACAAAAGATTCCTCCCCTTGCAGTCCATTGATCCAACAGTGTGTGATGCATTTCAGTCTTGTGAACAGCTCCTCTGGTTGTTTTGTTTTTTTTTTTTTCTTCCTCTCATGGCTCCAGTCTTTGAAAGAAGAAAGCTCAAAACTCAAAGAATTGACCCTTTCTCCTGTTGGGGCATTTAGAGCTAGAGAATTGCTACCATTATAGCTGTGGTTACTGATCTCAGCAAAGCATACAAATCAAACCTAAGTTCTCCAAGAGCATAAGATTTTTCTGTAAGACTACATGGTAGACTCTAAATCTTCTTTCTGGGAATTTGTGCTTCAGCTCAATGGACAGTTTAAAGGGTTTAAAAACCACCTTTTAATTTCAGTAATTTGTTTTCCTTGCCGACAATTTAGTTTTGTCAAATGAAGGTCAGTACACGTTGCAGGGACCACTTGAAAAAATAAAACTAAGTTGTTTGTATTGGTTAAGCAAGTGAAAGAAGACTCTCTGAAATGGTTCTGTTCTGAGGGTACTTAATCAAGCAGAACAGATGTTTATTATACAATTAGGGAACACTTTGCCATCAGTATGAACAATTCATGAAATCAAATTGCTCCATAATACTTTCCATTATTTCACAAACACTTGCTGTGAAGAATTGAGGGTATGCAAAAGCCCAGATCCTGTGTTATTCTCCAGCCCCAGGCTTTATTTAATTACCCAGCAGGGGAAACAATGCTGCCTGTTAGCATAAAGCCAGAAGAGCTGGAGCCTGCTTCAGCAGCCAGCCTGGTACTGAGGGCTTGGAGAGGAGGGCTGTGTGTGAGATGCAGCACAACTCCACTGCACTGTGCTCATCCTGCTCCAAAACATGGCAGGAAGGTAAGAGACCATCAGAAGTAGAGAATTACCCACTCTCAGCTTCAGCAGCTTGTGCAGAAGATGCTCAGTTATTGGTCCCTTCTGGTCCCAAGCAGCCAGCACTCAGAGCTCAGGCACAGTTCAGGTGTGAGCACGGAGCAGTGACTTGTCCCTCAGCAGCTCAGAGGGGCCCCTCTGTTTTGAATTACAAAGGATTTACTTTTTTTGGGCATAGCAGTTGTTGTGCTACTCAGCCTGAGGGATGGAGAATCATCTCACCAAGGGCAGTGAGTCCCTAATTGGGGAGCACCCTAATTTTGGTGCTCCACTCTCACTGTACCAGATCAGGGGGTGCTTCCTCAGGAGCTCAGCACTGTGGTGCTGTGGATGTCAGGACACCACTCAGGAAGGAGAGAGGAAATTCTGTCACAACTGCTCAGCAAAAAGCTGGGAGCAAAGTTGACAAAATGATGATTGGCTAGTGTCTGAAGTGGAGGAATGCTCACTGGAAATCAGCTCCAGGACGACCATCTACTGCCCTTGCAATGGTGCCATCTGAAACAACTGAGCTAAGAACAGCCAGATCCCAAAGAAGGAAGATGCACCTGTGGCTGGAACCATTGAAGATGTCACTTCATCAGAGCTTTTATCATCAAGACCAGGGTTCAGAGACTTCCTTGTCTGGATTCTTTCTTGAGGGAAGGTCTCCCTTGCAGAGTGAGTGGTGGGCATCCAGCACTCACTGCTAAAACACAGATGCCCCAGCTCCTTGACAGCATCTCCCATAGTTTGTAACTGTGCACATGGAAACCATTCCAAACTCCAGACACATCCACTGACATTCCCAAATTAATTCTGAGAACAATTGTTACAAAAGTGCTCCAGATCTACGCAGATAGAACTACCTGATAGATAAAATGCCAATGGATGGTGCTTAAGAACACACAGTTTCACTTCTGAGATTCACAGGACTGATTTGCCCTTTCATGTGCACTGCAGATGGTCTCTTATATCTGCTCTTAAAAAGGTAGCTCTGAGTTAAACCCTTCTATTTTCTTTTTTATTTTTTTTCACCTTGCATGCCAAAATCTCTTCAACAGCATTACGAGAAAGAAACTTTTACAAATTAATGATTTGCCACATGCAGATATAATGCTTTTTTTTCAGGTCTAGACTCCAGGTCTGATTTCTAGAGTTACCCAGTACCATCAGTTCCCATGCATTTCCCATGCTGCCATTGTTACTGTTTTTTCAACCTGCTCACCCACTTCTAGGTCCCAGCCTAGAAAAACGGAGCAGTACGTTATTTCCTGTCACCCATTTCTAATGATAGTCATTTGTTCTGTTGTTGGAGTCACTGAACTTTGCTGAGATTTAGCAAGGCATATCTTAGCCTTTACATAAACATTTCTGTGCCTAAAGTTTGTATTTATTTCAACACAGAAAACTTTGAGTGAACAAGAGAGGTTGCAATGTGGAGAGTTAAGGCAGAGAGAAGACAGCTGAGCTCTAGTAGATCTCTATCTTGTAGGTACCAATCGTAATTTGGAGCTGGAATAGCTTTGTAATTAACAAAGTCCACACTGCTTATGTAAGTGATTCATGCTATATTCTTGCTCAACCCCATAGGTACAACACAACAATGTGACTGGTCTGTTTCTCTTCTTTCCCAGTTTCATATTAAGAGATTGTTAACACATGATGACTGTGTTATCAGTTATCAGCTGGAATCACAATTCCAGCACCACAATTGCAGATTAAAAAACACAACTAAGTAGCAAATAGAGCAAATATCGCTCTAAATTTAAAAAGGCTTATTCCAGCAACTAATCTCTTAGTATTATTTAGCATTTACAATATGTACTATTGAACTAAGTGTTGTCAGCGTGTTAGAATCTGCTAAAAACTCCTAATACAAGGCCAAACGTTATGACCAGAAACTGTCACAATCAGTGATAGATCAACACCTGACCAAAAGGAACTTAACATTCATTTTCAGTTCATTGTAAAGGTACTTTTCTCCTGCAACCTCATACTGTTTTCTTTCAATGTGAATTGCAGTTGAAAGGCTGTATCTTCACAAAAGAGCCCTGCTTTAGAGAGGGAACAAACAATAAAGGATAAGCAAACTAATATAACTCTATCTTTGGCATATTCAGACTGCTAGGCTTTGAAAATATTTATTCCTCTGCTTGGCACTTGAATGAATTTCTCTGATATCTTCTTATATTCCAACGAAATTAATTTTTTTTTCCGTTCAGACTTTGTCTTTGTGTAACCCACAGTAGTACACACCCTGCTTGGATTTTACTTCTTTCACTTTACATTTTGTTTGTACTTGATCTGGTCCACTTTATTTCTTCTATGATCTAAAGAAGAAAGAAGAAAGACACCTCTGCCTACCACAGTATGGGCTGTCCATAAAGAAAGGGAAGGAAAAAAAAAATTTACTGCAGGCAAAAGAAAAAAAAGCAGGAACTGAGAAGGGAATGATCAGGCCTGTTAATTTTTAAGGGGATTCAAGGAGTGTATATGCCGGGAAATTTGCCCTGTGGAAATAGGACTGATATTAAATCACTTGGAGAACTTCACAACAGCTCTTCCTGCAGCTGTGCATTCTGGTCAAGAAGAAATGTTAAGAAACAAAGGGTTCCTTCCCTCTCTTGCAGGTTCTGGGGTCTGTAACCAAACTTCCCACGAGACTTTAGATGTGGCATTTTTTTGCTCAACTTTCTTGGGGGAACTCTAAGGAAAAAAGTGATAAAAATAACAAACTAAACCCTCTGTGACAGGAACCATAAATGCCTTCCTACCCACTTTGCCTTTCATTCAGCACGCCTCTCAACAAGGAAAGCTCCCTCTAGTCTGTGCTCAGCCCTTGCACTGAAGATTATCCCTGCCTTTTAGTCAACTCACTGTATAAAATTCCTTTGAACACAGTTCAGTCTTGACTGCACGTAGCATTTAATGCCATATGGTATCTGGCCTTATAAATAAATAACTCCTGTTGGATCGCTGAGATTATTGCTCGAGTCCCTTTCTGCAATTGTTCTCTTTTGAAACAGATGCAGAAGAAGTTAATAGGGTAACATAATCACATAATATTTATCATAAAACTATTTTATTGTAGAAAGTTAGATATCTTTCAACACTTACTTGGAGAAAGAGAAATATTCCCAAGCAAAAATGTTTTGAAATTCTTTTCACTGCCCCAACCCTGTTACCATCATTAAAATTTTCAGTTTGCACTAGTTCATGACAAATGTGAATCAACTAAAAGACAGATTTAAGAAAAGACAGTAGCAGATTTTTTCATAAACAAATCAGATCTTCTAAGTCTATAAAATCACTGTAAATGGTTTTACTGACACTGAAAATTACTTGGCGTGGCCCAGGGAAGGAAAAAATTACTTTCAGAAAATATTGCTCAACAGAAAATATTGCTCAGTAGACCATTTCTACTTCATTAGTTCCACAATAAGCTGTGAAAAAAAGAGGGTTTCTCCCCAGAAGAGGGGAGAGACAGACTTTAATGCCTACAACTAAAAAACTGACAAAATTCTGTCATTCCTTCCCAAATATTTGTGAAATTTGACGACAGTAACAATTTTGGAATATTCATGTGCCAACCATTCATATTCAGTATTTGCAAGGTTTTGAGACCAGCTAATGTGTTAATTAAAGTGGGGTTTTTTAAGTTTTGGTGGTTTGCGTGTTTTTGCTTTGGTTTGGTTTGGTTTGGTTTTTTGGTTTGGTTTGGTTTGGTTTTTTTTTTTTTTTTTTTTTTTTTTTTTTTTTTTTTTTGTTGTTGGTTTGGTTTGGTTTGGTTTGGTTTGGTTTGGTTTTTTTCTAACACCTTGTTTATTGGCAACACCTTTTTTCCATGAATCACCTCCATGCCAGATGTTCATGAAATGAAAGTTGGGACATACCAGCTCCTCAGCAATAGATCTTGGTGAAGCCAGAAGTCTGCATCTACAGAGCAAAGAATAAGAAGAATCTACCTGGCACTGAATGCTCTGCTTTGCCAATAAATGTTTTAAAGGAGCTCTAAAACTGTGGACGAAAACATCCTAATCTTGCATTGTACGGAGCCTTTGCCATTTCCTAAGCTAAAATAAGCACACAGTTTTGCAGACTCTTTTAAAATCAGCACCTTGCTATGGATTTATTGCAAGACTTATCACCATTTTTTGTTGCCACGTGGTGAATAAGATCTCCAGAGGACTGCCACCTCCAATGTGATTGAGGACATACACTGAAACCAGAGAAGAGCCAGTAGAAATGTTTACAAAACAGACAAAAAGGTCACCTGAACCTCTGGTGCCATGTCCAAAGAATTGGATAAATCTTCCTGCTTTAAGCTTTAAATTAAAGCTTTAAGCTTTTAATTATCTTACTGGTAAAGGGGTAATAGTAAACTGCATTTAAGAAAAAACAAACCAACTTCCTGGACTGAGAAATGGAAAAGTGAGGGAAAAAAACTCCACAAACAACCATGACCAAACTCCCAAAACCACATCTTATTTACTTCTGAAGAAAAAAACATAGTGAGGATTTTTGATTTTTTTTTCTGAGTAGATATTATAGTGAATACAAAAGCTCAGCAGTAATTGCACAAAGTTTTTATATTCTGTGTGCATTGTGTATGGATTTTTAAATATTATTTCATATTTAATTTATGATCTGCTGCAGAGAATCTACTGAGTGAGTGCATATGTTTAACACAAATAAAAGAAGTGGTTTTAATGAAAAAGAATGCTATTTCCCCTTCAGTTGAAAAGGTGATATCCAGTGGATGGCTGGCTACTTCTTATCATAAGTTAACATTTACTTTCTTGCTGTAAACCCCATCCACAGGGGGGAAACAAAGAATACCATTATATACTTATTTTTCTTTTTCTTTTCTTTGTTTAATGATTCAAAACTTACCCTAATGGGAATCTAAAGATGTATTAGAAGCAGATTTCATTTTGTTTCAGCGCACCCCTAGCATCACTGGCAACAAATAAATACCAGAAACTGAAGAAAGAGAATTAGAATTAAAGACTAATGCAAAAAGGTCACCTTTTTCAGCATACACTAGATCTGATTGTCATTATGTTTATTTCACAGAGCTACTCCTGCAGTGGGTGGCTGTTGCACTGATTTGCAGGAAAGTCATTAACCTGGGGAGGTACTATTTGAAGCCATTTGTACTTCCACAGAGAAGTATTACAGGACCTTTGAGTTAATAACAAGTTTTATCCAACCAGTGCTGGATTACTGAGGTCCTACCAGGCATCAGCCTCTGCCACTATTTATAAATCAGGCTCTGCATCTTGCCTGTGGAGAAACTGAAGCTAAGGAGCTGCAGACTGACCCCAAAGCACTGGCTTTTGCATACAAATTGGTGACTTTTTTTCAGTCCAGAGTGTGAAAAAAACAGACTGGTTAGTCTGTTAGTAACATGACAGGTTGCAACTGGTGAGACATCTTAAGGTGTGGTTGCATCTGGGGCATATTGAAAAACCCATAGAAGAGTGCAGTCCAAGACCCAGAGCATCCCAGAGAAAAACTTGGGATTTTATTGAAAAAAAGGCATAAACATAGATCACATCTAACAGGGATTCACCTGTGCCAAAGTTTTAGCATAAACATGATAAAAAGCTTGAGACACCATAACATTAAAATAACAACTTTTCTACCTGTAGAGCTGGTCAAATCATTTTTTTTTCCAAGATTTGACAGGAAAAAATGTGGATAAGGTAAGAATGGAGTCCAAGTTCCTTGGCCATCCTAACTACAAATCCACTTTTCCTTTCTTAAGTGGCAATTGAATTACACAGAGCAGCACTTGAATTCATGGACAAGTTGCTCTGAAGCCAAAGTGAAGATATGAGATTCCAACTCTTAAATATCCTCTGCAATACCTTACTCCTCAGTCTCCCTCATCTTGCAAGATCCCAGCACAACAGTATTATTACAGTGTTTCACATAATTCCTTTTTTTCATATATATTATCCTGCAGGGAAACCATATTTTGCCAGCCCACTGATAAAAGCCAAAAGTCTTTAACAAAGCTCCATTTTTAGAAATGTAAATGATAACAGAAAAAAAATAAAGTGACGAGAGGAGTGACCAGAGATGTTCCCTAAGGGTTGTACACACATCATTCTCTTTCTTCCAGCTCCAATGCTTTGCTAGGAGAGAAAATATGTGTGACATCCACCATGTATTTACTCATCTGTAGTGTCACCATTATTTTGACAGTAATGCAGTATCACTGTCACCTCTGAGCTACAGGATAGCACAATGTTAAACAGCTTGAGGACTTTAGAAGAAACAATAAAATCAGTGTGTAAGCTCTGTTAAGAAAAGAAAAAAAGGGATGACTTATCGATTCTGAAATTTCTTGGCTTGGGACAAAACTGTCATTAACTCCTCCCCACCCCCAAAAAATACCCAAACAAAACAAAAATTCCTAGGCTGCATTTTCTTGTGACTCCAGCAAAACACTGCTTTCTATGATCAGAAATTCCAGCCAGCCCTAAATTACACATTACATACTACCAAAGGTAGCAGTAATCAGGAAAGTATGAGCTTTAAATTGAATGCAAACACCATTTGCACTATCTAAGGTCAAAACATAAAATTAAAACAAACAAACAATCAAACAAACTAAAAACAAAACCAAAAACAAACCAACAAAAAACATTCCAATGTGAATTTAGCTAGAACATTGAAACCTGGAAAAGGAAAGAAAATGCAAGAAGAACCATCTGGCCAGAAAAATCCAACAGGGTTGGAAAACAAAAAGGCAGTGTTTCCTGAGGACTTGGAGACTTGCTGAATTCCTGCTATTCTCATAAATACCTTGTTCCCAGGCTGAGGAGAGAAGTTAAGGATATCTTCTGCCAGGACACAGTGGGTAGGGGGAAAGTGTATTTGCAAACCTATTTATTTCTGTTCCATTTCACCTTTGGTTCTCTCTTTGGAGAGCCCAGCATTTACAGATTTATTTCTTTTTAATATCAGGTTTTTTTGCTTACATATAGATAGTTTACGGTCAAATCATGCCTTTTGGCATTCAAAAGCCTCTTTTTTAAAATTTTGAATGCATTAATCTCACTGACCATATGCCTTCAGATGGATTTCTTTTAATGATATTTAATAAAACACCCCTACACTCAAGAGAAAAAGTAAAGATTACTAGTGGGTACAACAGCATACTTCAGAATCACCTCAATGGTGAACTACTGCAAAATGTCACTGTGTGTGTCCAAACCTCAGAACAGGTACAATTTACAGCCCTGGCATCCCATTTGGTTTGGGCTAAGCAACGTGGTGACAAACCTGGCAAATTCCAACTGCATTTCCACCAGAAACTGGGGCTTGGGGGAGGGTTAAGATATAACAGAATAAGACCTGGAGGTATGTCAGGACGTGACTAAGATATGGAAAAAGGAAATGGCTTTCCCACTGCTTTAGAAACAAGGTGTGAGTAGATCCAGGTGCTTTCACAATCCTGGATGTCTTGATTTAGGCTCCATGTAATCTTAATGCTGTTTAAGGCAACAGTGATCATTTCAAAAAGCAAAGACTATGATGTCTGTGGAGATGCAGTGTGTACAAAACGTTTTCGTAGTGTTCTTAGCAAAGCATCCAAAAACCTTTGTAGATCTGTAAAAAAGTAAACTTTTCAAGCCACCTTGGTGAAGACTTATATTTTATTTAAGGAAACAAACCCAGTGCTCTTTGATTCCTCAGGAATTTATCAGCATCCATTACCGTGTATCTCAAGGGGATAACCTATACCCTGTGGACTAAATAAACATAAATTCAACAGAATAAAACCACCAGTCTGGTGCTTAGAGAATCAAATGCTTCCCACAAGTATATTTTTCAGGTGTAAATAAAGACACTTGAAAATACAAACAGTGGTACCTGAACAAACATGCCCACAGAAAGAGACAGTTGGATAAACTGTAAATAAACATGGTACCATTAATGAACAACATAGGGATTGGGCCCAGAGAGAACAAGAAACTGATTCACCCAGAAACTGAGTGTAAGAAACTGATTATGCTTCTGATTCACCAGTACTTGCTTCCATGGTAGAATTTTTCCTTTCTATCAGTAAAGAACTTTTATGGAGATTTTGTTAGGGGAAAAAATAATAAAATCTGTCTTATGAATGTTTTGTCCTATTTTTGAATTATCAAATACCTCAACATTGCAATTTCTAAAAGTTGGAGTCTAAGCAATATTATGATTTATTATTATCATAATTATCATTAGTCTTCAAAATGTTAATAATGAACAAAAATTGGATTTTACAAAAATAAAAACAACTTCCACTGATACGGAAATTAAGGTTTTCTTAAATAAAACACTGAAACAGGGAAATTGAAAATAACCAATTTTCAGTCCCACTGAAAAACTGACATTCATTGAAACAATTTCCAAAACCTTCATCTCCTACTGAAGGTTCTAATTTGATTTTTTTTTTTTTTTAATGATTATTACTATCACACATCTGCTTGGGTAGTTGTAGGAAGCAGCTTAACTTGACACCACAAAAATATGGGGAGACTGCAGTTATCCTGGGAGCAGAATTAACTGCACATGCATTGTGGAATCCACACCCACTCTCTGCCACCACTGGTCTGATATCAGAGTGCGTGGTACCAGGGCGAGACACCTGGGGCAAGAAAAGGTTCTGGCAACTGATGCTGCTGAGAAGCTCAAAGAGCCCTTGCCTATTCCCTCCAATACTCCACCACAGATCAAAAAAATCCCAACCCAACAAATACTTCTCAAGCTGCTTGCTGTTTTTGTAAGGTTGTGTGCCACTACCAACGTCCTCCACCCAACGGGTTGCGAGTGCCCTAAACTGGAGCACCTCTCTCATGGCTGAATAACCTCCCCTTGCATGTCCAGAATGGCTTCCTGCAGCTCTGTTGGTCATTTCGTGGGCAGACATCCATTTCTTAACTGTTACAGCCTCACAAAACTCAGTATCCTTGTGAATCACAACAATTTCCAGAAGAAATTAACAACTCTGAGTTTGCCTGGACAACTTCAAATCCCTTCTTCCAATGGCAGTGTGAGTGGGAGAAATTTGAGGGAAGAAGTGCCCACAGAAAAGTATTCCCATGGTCATATGCCAAGGAAGTGATACATAAACAGGAATGCAAGGTGGTTAAGTCTCTGAAGATGTTAGAAATACAAACCAAAATAAATAAACAAAATAAATAAATAAATTAAAGAAGCTCCAAAGCTTAAGAATATAGAAATTTTGCACACGTCTGTAAATGTCAAAGAAATAATGAGAAATAATGTAAGTTGTAGGATTGTAAAACATAAAAGGAAAACACCCTAAAATCACCTGCTTGTTCTTTACCTCTTAATCATATAAAAACTCTCTGTCTCCTTTTCCACAACTTTTATATTTTACTGGAGAAGTGGTGTTTGCCTTCTTCCCTCCCACTCCAGTCTGGAGAGTTTTTAAGACAGATAAGTAAATTGAATTAACATGTTTGCTCTACAAAACTGACGTACAAGAACTATCACACTTTCTCAATTGCCTTAAATTGTGACATGGAGTCACTGACTCTACCAAGCCCCCCAATCTTTAATCATATTTCCTTCAGTGTAATTATAACACTAAACCCCCAAGTTGCCAAGCTCTTTTAATTCTCTTTTTATGCTTTAGAAGTTCTGGGAGTTATCAAGAATTAAAATCAAAGCCTTTATATTGACTATTTATCAGGAAAAAAACCTATATTTTTGTTTTCAATTTTCTGAGAGAACTTCTAAAACTCTCTTGAAGATCTTATTTCCCTTTCAAATCCTATTCCAAAAGCAACCCAACTTAAATCCAGTAGAAGATCTGTACCAGAGAATTCTTTAAATGTCAAACAAGAGTTTTAATGTTGTATGACTAAAACAGATTTTAATTTTCCTAATGTCAGAGTCCTTCTGTGGAAAAAAAATAAGATTTAGATATATCTATTTGACATCTGCCTCAGATATTCAGAAAACTCTCTGTAGTAAGCAACTACAATAGCAATATAGGTTGTTAATAGTTAGGGTAATCAAGGCAGGCATCTAAAAGAAATCATACAGGTAAGTTCCCTGTGCTTGACAAAGGTGTTTCTGCCTAATAGCACAGATGGGAGATGAAGAACCCCTTAAGTGAAGATCTAGGATGGCCAGATTGAAAATGCCCCTTTTCAAACTCTGCATGCTATGGGTGGCAGCAGGTGGAAAATGCCTGGACACTTTTTATTTTTTTTCCCTATAAAATTTTACATTTACATGTAGAATTCCCTGAAGTGGGAGAAAGTAAGGACCAACCACATGAACAAGGAAGAAAAGGCTTTTGAAGTGCAATGGATACTCTTTGTATAATAAATATCCGAGAGTAGGCTTGAGCAGATTAAATAATTTTTTGACAAATCTTTACCAGATACAAAGAACGATGAAATATATGTAAAAAAAAAAAAAACAAACCACCACACACACACACAAAAACAAACAAACAAACAAACAAACAAACAAAAAACCACACAAGACCGCTTATGTGGTTCTGAGTCTATGTAAAGAATGTTTAGGAAAAAAGTCTTGTAAATCCACACTAACCAAAAAAAAAAAAAAAAATCATTGAGAAATTGATGCATTTTTTTTACCTAGCAAGGGGGACGCTCTCTGCCACTCTAACCAATAAACCTGAATTTATTGATGTGACCAAAGCCTGGCTTACTGACTGAACTGCAGCATTGTAGCTGCTACTGTGTGACCACAGCCACTCCACAGGAGTCATCAGTGCTTTTCCCGGACATGATAAATGCTGTAAAGCAAAACCCTTTCTCTTTGACCTGAAATTATGGTGCTTTGCAAAAAGAAGCAAACATCAGGTTTGGTTTGAGCATCAAGAGTGAAATACTGTGTCTATTAACGTTGACTTTGACATTGCATGTCAGTCAGACTGTGGTGTGTGAATTTATAGGACATAAAGAAACACTTGCTGTGATTGATACCCCTAACACTTCCTGTGATGCTGCCTTCCAATGCTGACATGGTTTATACTGCCTTACAAGACTGTATCTGCTTAGTATTAGGTTTTCTCCTCAAATTCTCTGTGATACAATATAAAAAGACCACAAACCATATTTTTTTTTCTACTACTTGCCCAAACAGCAGTCAGTTAACTAACAACTACTAAAGTCAGTCTTAGTTCCTCTCTTAAAACATCTCAAGGCTTATAAGGAGGTAAGGTGTCAGTTACCGAAATGAACATTACTGGAGTCCAGAAATATTTAAACAATTCAAAGTCAGAAAGATTCTTTCCTGAGATAGTGGTACAGCATGTATTCAATTAGCCTGATGGTTACTGGGAGTGTTTGGCCTGCAAGTGAACCAGAGGTCAGGGATAAGGGTTTTGGCCACTTCTGCCTACTGAAAAAATTTTAGAGCAAGCCTCAGTGCAGAGCTGGATATAACCTTCTTAATCATATGAATATCTACTTTTGCTTCTATATTTACATAAAATACAGAATTATATTGGATACTCTCTACATGTGTTGGGAATTTTACTTAGACAGTTGGCATATATTGTAAAGATAACAAAAATATATATACATTTTCACTGCCTTCTAGGACAGAATGACTACCTTTTAACTTTTTACATTCTTCCATCTAAGTCTGGAATTATTCCTAGCCACAGCAGTTTAAAGAGATGATGCAAAAAGGTCTTTGAAGTGTAAGCATGGTATCTTTTATACCCTCATAATGTTATATTCTTACGTTTCTCTTATATTCTCTTTATACATTTATTTATATAAAAATAGAAAAATATGTTAAATGTGTCCTTCAAGTATAATGAAAACATGATTGTGCATGAGATGAAAATTAATTTACTTTAGATCAAAAGGCTGTATTTGCTCCTTTCTGCAACATGAGCAGTTGATGGACTGACAACAAACCAAGTACAAACTTCAGACTCTGAGATAGTTAGCAACTAGTGGAACTTAAAAAAAGAACAGCTTGTTAAACCATCCTTCAACTCTAAGTGGGAATGTTTGCCTTCAGCCACTGCTGTAAATGACTTATACTTTGATCTCAGCTGAGATGCACCAGGTTTACTGATCAGCAGTTATGCCACTGAAGCTCTAGGAAGCTAGAACTTCACAGAATAGCCTCTTCACAGACTTCCATCCCTTAGCTACTGCCTCCAAGCCACAGTGTGCTTATTGGCCCTGTGAGAGGCCCCTGAGAGCCTCAGCCTGGTGTCAGAGAGATTAATTTCAGCAAAGCACAGTAAAGTTTAACTTCACACTGGAATGAAGCAGGGACTCTCACCCACTCACTGACAGAGTCTCAGCTGTTGGACTCAGGTAATCAAATATTTATGATATCAAGCAACATCTGACTGAAGCGTGTTTTGGAAAAGAATTATCTTGGGTTTCCTGGGCGAGCATGCAGCTGAGCTCAGCCACCACAGCTCAGACAATGAGTGCTCATTGCACACTGGGTGGATGCTCAGAGCACACCATGTTCCTGTGGTTGAAACGTCATTCAGTCCGTAGGCCTCTTCCCAGAACATTGCTAAGGGTATTCTTTAGCTAGAATGTGTATAACACAGCTCAAAGAATTAGCTGAGCAAGGAGAAAATGTGTGCAAAATGCAACCAGACAACTGAAACACAGAGATCTTTATTCTGCCTCAAAGTGTTGGAGGCACAAGGAACAGCAGCAGCTACTTTCCCTAACTCTAATTCTCTAATTTTTCATAGAAGACAGAGTAAAATGTCTTCCTAGACAGTTTATCTTTCATGCCAGCAAAACAATTTCTACTGGTCAATTCAGAATGCAGAAGAGTGAATATTTTAGGGAACAGGAGCTGCATCCATCAAATGAGAGTTTGACAGCTGGCCTGTTTGTAAGCAAGACTGAGCCTCATAAAAGGGAACCTTTTAGCAGTCCCACCATTTTCTCTGTTGGATCAGTTCCAGCTCTGTGCCACAAGCCTTGCACTTTGTCCACAAGGCTTGCAACAATAGTGAATTGTGAGGAGGAGAAAGACAAACAAACAAAACATTTCTTTCCCCTCTCCAGCCCCCAGTCTCTCCCCTCCACATGAATGCTGTCAGTCATTGCAAGTTATTTAATTATCTCTTTCTGAGATGCCACCTTGTTCTATTCAAATTAAGTTACCTGGCCCACAGGTATTTTAACTGCAGTTCCTGGAGCCCTGTTAGGTCTGGTATTTGAGTACCTGCCTGTCTCTAGCTAATAATGCTTTCTGGCAAGTTTAAATTTCATTAGAGATATCACTGTAGTACATGCTGAATGAACACTACCAAAAAGTAGAACAAGAGTGCAAGAAGTCATTAAATTATTACTCCCAAAGTCTCATGATGATTATTGTTAATAGGGCAATCAAATCCTGCTGTATTGTTCCCTAACTACATGCCTGCTTAGTGGGTAGCATACATTTTCATTAAATAAAGAGTTATGGTTAGAAGAAGAATGTAATCAACATTAATGACCTGAAAAGTAATTGAAAATACAGTCTCAGTCACCACCCCACCCAGCTATTAAAAAGGACAATCATTAAAAAAATTCTAAACTAATTCCATTTTGTCTCTTTGCATGTTTGCAGACTATCATTCACATTCTCCTCGCACTGTTATCTCTCCTTTTCTGGTCAAATTAATTTACTCTAATTAGAATAAAGTACATTGTATGTGAAAATAAAATTTTGGCATTGGCTACGTCTGATAACAAGTACTGCAAGGAAAAGCATTACACATTCACCATACATTCATTATGCATTACATTTGTGCAAAGTAAATCACTTTGGGTGGAACCGACTTAGCCTCAGCCTAAAATAATTACATTTCCCCTCACCACACCAGTGTTTGACAATCCCTTAAAAGAGGCCAAAAATGGTCTGTAGCTTATGTTTAAACAAAAAGAATCTGAGTAGAACAACATTTTTTTTTCCTTAAGCTCAAAATATACAACATTCCTTCCTGGGATTGAATACATTTGTCTTCGTTTCTCTTTGCTTCTTTTTTTCTTTTTCTTCCTCACCTCTGAAGAACTCAGAATAAATAAATTGGCTTTGTACAGTCCTTAAAAAACCCTAAAAATAAAACCCACCCCAAAACACAAGATAGAACAAAACAAGAGTCAAACACAATATAGAGGTCATTTTAATTTCACCATGAGAGAATTTCATACACTTCTTCATATTAGACTGTCAGCAATCCAAAAAAATCAACAATTCCAAAATATTTCAGGCTGGAGATTGACACAGCAAGGATTTAAAGCACCTGAGCATTTCTCCAGACAATGACATCTGAGAAATAATGGCAATCCATAATCAACTACTGTTGCTGCATTTTTTTCCACAATATAGGAAAATATTGTTTTTCAAGAAAGAGCTTCAACACAGTTGACTTCCTCCCCTGACTCTTATCTGTAAGCAGGCAGATGTTCCTGAATTATTGTATGTGAGTCATTGACCATTTATCCTTTAGTACAAAATTAAATACATTTTGTAGCATTAAGCAAAATTATTAAGTGGAATGTATAATGTAGTTTAATGATTTTTGTGAAACTGAAGGAGAAAAAGAATTATTTCTGTAACCATGCATTTTTCACATTGAGTTTGTTTGTTTTAATATAGGTGACATTATAATCTACTCTTCAAACCCATTTTCTTTCACTTATAATCTAGCAGCACTTCAAGGAAGTATTGAAGATAAGAATGAAGCAGTACATAATACTAGTAGACCTCATTGGATTTAAGAAATAAGCACACTGATGTAGCAAATAATCTTAATTCTGACCCAGAACTACTTGAACTCAATACACCTCACAAAAAGGAGCTACTCTCATTCCAATTAAATCAATGTGGTTTTTTTTTTTTTTTGTTTTGTTTTGTTTTGTTTTGTTTTGTTTTGTTTTGTTTTTAGCCTTTACGGATTAAGAAATAAAGTAAAGCAGTAGTTGAGTCTAAAGAGAAGAAAGGAGATTAGGAAAGTACCACCACAAGCTCTACTTTTGGAAGAATGGGCTTTTATTTTTTTAACCTCTAGCCTGTTTTTATTATGAGATCATTTTCTCTGTATAATAATTTAGGTAATCATTTAGAGCTGCACAAAGCAGACAGAAATTCCTATAATAGGATGTTTAGGCAACAGCACCTAACACCTGGTTTTGGGAGGCTGAAATGATTGTGCAAAAGGAAGAGCTGCAGAATCAAAATTAGTCTTTTCCATTTCCAAAAGTTCATACCAGAAAATAAAAGAAGTGATATTATATAAATTTAGTATTGGTTACATAGGTGCTTCACAGAACTGTTAACAAAACCAGTCAAAATTCAATAAAAATATGCCAGTGTGAAATGGTATTTGTGCATTGAAAATGTGAATGTTGGTCTTACTAATACCATACCTATATCAAACACATTGGTATTTTGTTCCATTGATATTTTACAAGAGCAAATTACTGTCAAAACCAATGCAAGATACTGATGGAACAATACAGCTTACACCCGAGATTATTTCAAAATCTGTGTTTATTCTTTTCATCAGACTTTTTTTAATGTTAAATTTTTCATAGCCTGTTTTAGATATTACATGCTACATAAAGATTCCTCTTGCTTTGTGAATCCCAACATGGTGAAATATTCCCATGCCATTCACAAATTTGGCATCACACCCAGCCCTGAATCAGCCCTTCTCCATACATCTTTTTTAACTCCTGTTTTTTGTGGCTCATAGGATGAAATATTTGCTCTATTTTAGACTCCAGGTAATTCCAAACACTAAATTCATTCTTTGGCTTCCTATACAGGGATACGGTCTCCACAGCAAAAGGAGCACATGCAGACTGGCTGCTGTAAACCCTAAAGGGAAATGTAGTAGAATAAGTGAATATAGTAATATCTCTTCTTTGTGACATATTTGAATTATGTCAATTGAATTTGCTTTCCAGCATCCTTGGCACCACAAGGAACTGTTTAGTTTGTGTGAGTATCTAGAGGAGAGCAACACAGGTCACATCAAAGCAAGAGAAGATGTGGATTTATAGCATCTCAGCTACTTCACAGAAACCATCCACGTGCACATTCATATGCATAAAACAGCATCATGGTTTAACCCCTCACTGAGTGAGATGGAAGAGAGAACCATCAGGGTAAAAATGCAAGAAAAAACTGAGATAAAGACAGCTTAATAATTAAAACAAAGGAAAAGATACAAAATAAACCATCAAAGATAACAAACCTATGGAAAACAAGCGATAAAAATCCCAAATAAATTGCTGGCCACAATTGGTGGTTGTGGTGATGCCCAGACAATCTTGGAGCACTGGCAGCCCTGGCTAATATGGTCTGGAATATCCCAGGGGTCAGTAGGGGCCAGCTGTTCCAGTTGTGACCCATCCAAACTTCTGGTGAGCCCAACAGTCCACTCGCTGGAGTGTGCGAGCACCGCTCAGCAGGAATTAAAATACTCCTGTGTCACCAACACTGCTTTCAGCAGATATCCAAAACACAGCCCCTTGCTAGCCACTGTGAAGAAATATAGCTCCATCCCAGTCAAAACCAGTACAAAGTTGTAAATTACGAAACTTAAATACTGGAGTCAGTCAAACAACCACCATCACTTGGTTAATGCTGTGTAAACTCTCACATTTGCACACACCACAATAACATGGATGCACACTTGTAGCCTTGAAATAGCTCCCTGTCCACCACATCCATGACAGAAAGGTCCTCCTGGCTCCTGGAAAGGTACACACCAAGCCTTGAGTAAAATTAGCACATTTTCCCTAGAAGTCATTGAAGTCCAATAAACATTGAATGCAACAAAGATGCTTTAATAGCAAGCTTTGAAGTGTGAGTGTGCTTCATAGGCCTGTTTGATTTGATTCAGCACTTGCTTTTATGGTTCAGATCAAGAACATGCAGCAGGTTTAATATTTGCCATGCTGTCTCCGGGGAGTCTATCACACATGCTCATGACAACAGTTTTCAATAATTACCAGCAGAAATAGGAATTGCCAGAGTTAGTTAAAATATATAATTCGAAACTGTTTTTTGGGGTTTTTTTTTTAAGAAATTATTTCTGAACACTTACTACTTTTCAGGAGTACAGAGAGGAAATATGACAAGGATTTATGTGTATATACATACCTATATACTGCTTATTTTTCTCTAAAACAATTCTTAATTCTCACACCTATGATTTTCCTTACCCCAACTTCTGAGTGGTCAGCTCTGCCACAATATGGATCCTAGCACCTCACTCTTATTAAAAATGTTCTATTTTACTAAGCTTCCATTCAAATTGCAGAATTTAAAAACACTACTTCCATTATTACATGGATCATATTCTGAAAATGAAAAGTGGCACATCATTTCCCCTTGAGCTTGTCAAGGAATGATGAAGTTGAAGAGATACTAGCAGGAACCTAATGAAAGTTTAAATTAACACTAGTCTGTGGCTGTTACTAATACAATTTGACTCGGTGTACTAAAGACTCCTAGACATATACATAATATTATATATAAAAGTGTATATATATGTATTTAATACATATATATGAGATAGCTGTGGGCAGTCAGATTCTATGCTAAACTATTTTCTCTTCACTTATATTGAATTTTGAATAAAGATAATATGATAGAAAGTCTTTGAGAGAATTTTCCTCCCAAATAGCTAATAGGATTTCAGTCATGGTCGTCATAATTATGTACTTACATTAAAAGAAGAAATGCATGCATCATCCTTAACTGTCACGTTTTCTATTTTACTATATTCTCTGAGCATGTTCTTCACAAATATTCATTTCTTTCCCTTCTCACTTACTTTAATAGTTCAACTTATTATTCCTCTTTCAATTCTCTTGCATGTGTCAATTCTGAGACCAGTCAAGAGTGCTGACAGTATGTAAATTAAATCCAGGAGAATATAAGAAGAGATTTCTCATTTCTCTGAGAGATTTAAAAGAGATAAGGAAGAGAGTGAAAAGATCCTTCTGGGTATCTGCAGTCCTAAGATAACTTTTATTATGGTTAAAACAGATTAGCCTCTTAATACAAGGTGTGTTTTATTGTTCACACAGCTGCTCCAACAGATTGTCTTCCTAGGCAAAACAGGAAATAAGGTAAGACCTAGATATTTTCAGTGAAATTCCACTTTAATTATTTCTTAATTAAGAGAACATTGTTCAATTAAACAAAAGTACACTGTGAGAAAATGGGATCAACTGGCTAAAGAGATCAAAACACAGCACTGAAAGGGATTTTAGAAGGATATGCCAATAGATATAGTGTGTTGAAAGAGGTTTAAAAAGGACAAGACAGAAGACAAGTTATATCAGTTGGAAAAGCAGTCATTCTGGTTTACTGCTGTTCTGACATTAATTATAAATGGCAGGTCAGCTGTCAGCTGAGTAATGTACTTTCCTTGCAATTTGGAGCACATGCAGGGTGTCTCTTAGTCAGAATTTTGCTTTGGAAGGCAACAGCACACAAAAACCTAATGAATAGAAGACACTTAATCCCACCTATAATTCCACATGAGACAAATCAGTTTGTATGAAATTATAGAACCTTATAGAACTGGCTTTCAAGTTCTGTTTTCTCTCTAAAATCACAGGTAAGTGCATCAAATTAGCATGAGGGTTTGTTGTTGTTGTTGCTTTTTGTTTATTCAGTCCAGAAATATTTGAATTTTGCAAGGGACTGTGATTTTTGGGGTGATTTTCATACAGTGAGAAATTACACTGAGTTTATTAGAAATTTCTAGTGAAAAGCAGACCTATTTAAACAAAGTTTTAAATTACTATTTGTCCTCTCAGACACGCAAATTATTGGCCACTTCAGGAAATGATGAAGTAATTTCTCCCAACATTTGGGGAAATTATACAAGTGCCATTGATTTCAACAAGAGGTAGTGTTGGCTCAGTCCATCTTACACAGATTTATAGAGAAAAAAAAATTGCTGCTTCTGAGCACTTGATATCTTGTCCATATTTTCTTTTTTTTTTCCACCTCAGATTAACTTTATTTTTGCCCTGTTGACTGAGTGACTGTAAGAGTTCAGAGAGGATTATGAACATTCTTGGAATGCATCTTCCAGTCTATTTTCACCCAACAGAAATCCAGTCCATCTGCCAGTTGTGGTTTCACCCCAGCCAGCAACTAAGACCATAGCATGGGAAATTACCTTTGAGACACTCACTGCTACAGCACATTTCTGATCTGAGCTAAAAATGCTTGTGAAGACACATTCTGTGTATTCCTGTTGGTATTTAAGGAAGTGTATTAGCTACTCCTGTCGATTCTGCTCACAAAATGTGATGGTTTACATTCCAGGCTCTGTATGTTAGCAGGTATAGGGAATGGGTATGGATGGCAAGAAACTGCTAAGAGATTCTGGAGGAAAGACAGCTGAGAAGGGAGCACACTGATAGCACTGAGTCTGTTTGAATAATCAAAGTGAAGTGATGCAGTTAAATAAGAGGCCTTTGAAGGGAGCAGGAGAAGTTAGCTGCTAATTGTTAAAAAGGAAAAAAACCATTTGGCAGTTGCCCTTGAAAATGTTCTTCAGTGCATTTTAATATCCAGGGCCTGGTTCATTGCTAGGCACCCCCTGCAGACAGAACCATGGGATTCAATTCATGAGGCTTCTCACAAATAGAGCCCCGCAGTGCTCCTGCAGCTACAGCCACCATACTGTGAAATCCAATGTAGGGACTGCAACCCTTCTGATGAAAAATGCAAAGAGACTGGGCCAGGGAGATAATAATTTTCCAGTGTGTTTTTGCAGCTAATTTATGGACTCATATTGTTCAACATGCAGAGTCAGAGAGGGAATTAGTGCGCTATAGTGAATAAACAAATTAATTGTGAAATTATTTCTGCAGTTCTATCGGAAAAGCTTTGGTCCATGCAGAGCCCTTTGCATTACAAAGAAGTATTTCAAAACCTGACCCTAATTCTGTGTTCTGTGTCCAGCACAATTCTGCTCTTGGTGGAAAGTGAGAGATTGAAAGCCACAAAAATTCTCTTCTTTCTCCCCCAGTGCAAGGGTCAAGGAAATTTTTTTTAAAAAATATTTAAGACAGGGCTTTTGAAACTTGTCATCCTTGGGAAAAAAAAAAAAAAAATCAAAAATTGTGTTTTCTCCAACAGCTACAAGATCACCTCAAAAAAGTGGAGGGGTCTCATGGGTAGGTTGCAGCAATGACCCTCTGGCCCTTGGAAACACTTTGAGGGGTGTGCAACTCTGCTCACCATACACAGGCAAATACTAAAGAATGGAAGGTAAAGCACTCAAGGGGCCTGCAAATGCTGCTGGTGTTACCTTGACAACGTAAGTTAAACAAATTCCTCTGCCAGACAGTCCAGGGAAAAGTTCCGGCTCTTTATTAAGTTGCCCAAACTAATACCTGTTAAACACACAGCTCTGTCTGAAGAGTAGGGGGAAAAAAATGTTCTATATCCTGTCCTATATTCCCCCTTCTTTCTTCATATCCAGAGACAGCAAAACAGAAACAGATCCCACACACATTTCTAATGGGCTGCTCCACTGATTGCAGGTTTTTAGACTGCTTGTCTATGCTCATCCTCTGTAAGCACAGGGGCTCAGGGGCTTAAAAATTAAACACCACATGAGAAAATTACATCTAAGATCACCTCTTCAAACTCCAACTTTTCCTAAGCCTTTGGAGGAACCTTTAATTGAGGTTTTAGGAAACGTTTTTAAAAAGAATTGGATACCAGGGAGTAGTAGGTGGTAGGTGTACCTTGTAATTTGCACAAGGTCCTGAGCAAGTTATGTGAAATTCATTGGAACTATACATCTATAAATTTTGCTAAGTTGCTCTAGATAGTAAAGTAAAAAGACCTTTAGTTCAGTTTCTAACTTATAGTGTCATCCTCAGGAAGCAAGGGAGTATAAATTTGATTTCCCAGACATTTCAGTCAGAGTTCAGCAGTCCAAGTTTATTAGTCCACATTAGTTTGGAGTATCAGCCATAAAACTAAAAATAGGGCTATCCAAAGTGTTGGTCTGGATACTGACATATGCAGTGATACCCAGAACAGATGCAGTGTGGGAGGAACACCCAAAAAGGTGTTATCAAACAGTCCTTTCAATCAATCTTACTAGAAATTACTTTTCTGAGTGATCACAGAGAAGACAGAAGTTCTCCTTTCCCCTTTTGAAAGGTTTATGACACTCTTATTATCACATGAAAGCAGTAACCAGGCTGTTCAGTCTGATGTGTAGCAAAAAATACTCTAGCACATAAAGAACAATTAAGAGACCATGTCAAAAACCAAAGTTGCATGCACATTGCAGCCAACAAATAAAAAAGACCTAATTTCGTACAAATGCATGCCAAAAATTCTTCCCCAGAATCAGTCAATAAGTGACAGAATACACTAACATTAAATTATGTCATATTACTGGTGTGCTATAGAGTCTAAAAATTAAAGTTAATTATTATGGTATTAAAATTAAAAAAAAATCATGGTTTTATTTTCCCCTTTTCCTTGTTCTTAAAGGATAGTACTCCACATGAAAGACATAAATTAACTTTAATTATGGTCAAAATATTTATGATAGCTTTAAAAATCTAGTAAAGACTAAATCATTTTTCTGTGAGAAGAATCTGCACAATGAACTGGAAAATCCATGAGCTTTTAACACAAGTTTTTTGCCATTTGGTTTGAGAAACATTTAACTATTTATGGCACCATGTGACTCAACCTAAGAAAGCAGAGTGCAATCACTTCAGCTTTTCCCACTACTAATATCTAGGTAACAGCAAAAGGAATTTTGTCTTTTTATGCTTCCTTCAATTAGGGAAAACAACACGCCTAAACACTTTCTGAGGAATAGGACGTGTTTTTCATGTGGACATACACCTTGCAGAACCTAGTGAAAAAGATAAAACCACAGAAATACCATTTCTCTGCCTTGTTTCTCTGCCAGGTGTATGGCCTCTTGATATGCCTGGGAATGTTTACCAAACCAGAGCATCATATTCTAAAGGTTTGTAATAAATCAATGAACCTTAATGGTTTACAACCTGAACATGTAATTATTAGGCAGAGGTGATTTATTCAGAACATTCTGAAAGATGTTCTGGTGGTTAGGGAACAGATTATGTTTGTGAGTGCAGGTAAATGATGGCAGTCTGTCATAAACTCTTCTGTTATTGCAGACAAGTAATTTAAGATTATATTCTCAGAAGTGTTTGGCACCCAAACATGGTGTTAAGCACAGGGGTGAATTGTCTACATTTAATGGAATGGTGCAAGTCACGTGGATTTCAACAGGTGACGCAGAAAACACTACTGAGCACCATTTCTGTGAATAAAAAGCTTAAACACCTTTGAAAAATCTTGAACTATGAACATGTCAAAACAGTAATCATTAATGATATTCATCGAATAGTTTGGGTTGGACTAAAAATCACTTAGTTCCAGGCACCCTGCCATGGATAGGAACATCTTTAATTAGATTTGATTGTTCAAAGCCCCATCCATCCTGGCCTTGAACACTTCCAGGGATGGAGCATCCACAGCCTCTCTGGGCAACTTGTGCCAATCTCTCACCACCATCACAACAAAGAATTTCCTCCTAAAATCTAATCTAAATCTACTCTCCTTCTGTTTAAAGCCATTCACCTTGTTCTATCACTACATGCCCTTGTGAAAATTCCTCTCCAGCATTTTTGTAGGACCCTTTAAGGTGCAGGAAGGCCATTTTTTTTCCAGGCTGAACATCCCCAAGTCTCTTCACTCCCATACTTATGACAGCAGCCACTGTGTTCTTTGGCAAATCCTATTGCCTTTGGAGGGAGGGGAACGAAGGTGAGGTAAAGAATATTTTTCCTTTAATAATAACAATAATAATAATAATAATAATAATAATAATAATAATAATAATAATATAAAAAAAAAGTTTTGCTGCTTTCCTCAGCACCTTTAGGAGCCTCCTCTGGCCCTGTCACTTCCCAATTCCAAGCTGAACAGAACCATGAAAAGGAGATGGTACACAGTCAACATATCTCTCTGTCCTCTGAGTCCTTCTTTGCACTGATTTGCAAATTTGTCTGCTCAGTGAAGAAAAGTTTGAGGTTCTCATTTTTTTAGGAGGGAAAAAATTAATAACTAGGATCTGATTAGTGAACTGTAACTGCTTTTTTTGATTGACAGAGAAACAGCTAAATTATGATTTCTGGAGTTTATCTCTGCCTCAGCATTATAAATTTGAAAACTTTACGGCTTTTCTTTTAGCCTAGTAGGATAAAAATATGAACCTCTTCATGTGTTAAATGCTCTCTCTTGGAGTGCATTATTGCTTAATATATCCTCGTACTTCATAAATTAAAGCAAAAAAAAAAGAAGAAAAGTTAAGCTAACTTTTTTTTCCTGAAACAAAGCTATCAGTGGGCTTGATTAATATACAGATGCTGCACGCTGCTGGGGCTATGCTTCCATTTTCACAGAGTAATATGTTCTGCTTATGCTCTTGCAGCCATGTAGATTTATACATTTTGCATTTTAAGATAATATATGGAACTTAATATTGTTATGCAAAATGTGTGTTTAAAGTAAAGCGCAGCACTTCTATTCCAGACTGTGAAAGTTAAAATGCACTGAATTTGCATAACATTTAGCAAAGTTAAATTTAAGAGTATCTCTTCGTAGCATAGGTGTGTGTGGGGAAAACACATTCATCTCCAAGTACCATTTTAAGTACAAGTAGGTCACAAACCAGGAGCTGAAATTCTCCAAGTTATTCTGCACAGAATATGTTGGCTGTCCCTGGCTGTGCAGGCTGCTGGAACAGAAATCTCAGAGTCATTTGGCAGGAGATGCACACAAAGCCTGAAGAATATTAAAAGCAGGTTAGAGTCTCCCATGCCCAGTGTTTTGCTTTACATGCCTGCAAACAGATCCCATATTTACTGGGCTGACTACACAGCCCCCAGCACACCATGGGCACTCCTTAACCTTATTCATTACACAGCAAACTCATGCTTAGACTTGCCAAGGGCTATGGAAGATGTACTCAGAAAAAAAGAAAAAAAAAAAAAAAGTAAGGAGCAAGCCCAAAAACATGCAGGGAATCTCTGTAAATTCACTATTACCTTCTTCTTTTGTGTTCATCTTCACTTAATTGGCTCTGTATAGTTCTGGCCCTCATTAAGTAGATGCACTTTTCTCTTCATATACTGAAGATTGCCTTGCTACTTTGCCAGCAGTGCCATCCAAGTTGATGCCTGTTCATCTGTTTCTACTATTTCTTTTCCATTACTTCTGTAATTATCACCCGTGAAAGAACAGGCCAGATATAGATACTGGTGAGATTATCATTAAGATTCTTGCAGATGCCTTTGCAAGAAGAGTGAAAAGGGAAAAGTCTGAGCTACTAACTTGTTTTTATCCTGGAGCTGCTCAAAATGAATCCTTAAATATCTTTCCCTATGAAAAAAAAACAAAAAAACCCCAAACAAAAACAAAACAAAAAAAACCCCTTGATCTTAATTTTTAATACATACATGTCCCTGATGCTTGCAGAGAGTTTTAAAAAAAGCTGAAATTCAGTTGTTGTTTTTTTTGTTTTGTTTTGTGGTTTTTTTTGGTTGGTTGGTTGGTTGGTTTCTTGTTTGTTTTTGGGTTTTTTTTGTTTGTTTGTTTTGTTTTGTTTTGTTTTGATTTTTGTTTGTTTTGGTTTTGGGTTTTGTTTGTTTTGGTTTTTTGTTTTTGTTTTTGGTTTGGTTTGGTTTGGTTTGGTTTGGCTTGGTTTTGGTTTTGGTTTTGGTTTTGTGGTTTTTTTTAACCAAATTGGAATTATTTCCAGAATGAGGCTTGTCCATAACGTGAGGAAATACAGTGTCACAAAACCCACAGTAACCTCTGGGTGTTCCTCACAGCTAAAAACATCCCCCAATTTTAGAAGCACATCTGAACAAGGACTGCTCAGCAGGAGGGCTGCATGAGCAGAGCACTTAACCCAGCACAACATTAAAATGTGCTTGACATTGTCACAGACCCTGTGCAACCCTGGAGCAAGGCAGCGTCTGCTTGAGAAGCTGAAACATTGAAAAGTGGATAATAAACAGCTCTCTGAGCACCTGAGTTCCTGGTTCCTACAGGCCTGTCTCCTAGCTGTTTGACCACTTATCTGAACTACCCTAAGGCTTCCTATGACCTTTGCATGTATATAAGCTGTTCCCATGTAGCATTTTAGCAGCAATTTGCAGACAACCATGTTAGGGGAAATAAAAAAAAAAATAAATAAATCAACCAAAAAATACAAAGTGAATATTTAAAACTAATTTTCTTCCATAATTATCTTCTTTAAGTGTGTGAAAATTGAATTATCCTGCAGATTTTTAGTATCCTGTCAAATCTCTTCAAGGTAGTAAAAAACATCATCTCTTTTTGTTTGTTTGTTTGTTTTTTTTGAGGGGGGATTTGTGGGGTGGAGACAGAGGGTAGAGCAAGAAGGGGCAAATTATAAACAGCAATAACTTCTACAAACTTGTATTCAGCACAGTAATTAACCTCTAAAGGGCATTTAAAGGCAGTAAACAACCTAACTTCCTCCATGGACAGGCTTTATCAAACTTAAACCAACATGTGATTTCTACACAGATACCACATCACAGGAGAACCTGTGGTTTGTCTTCCTGAAAAAGAAGTTGCTTACTTGTAGTTGGAACACGTGCTCCAAAATATATATTTATATATTTTTCCACCTATTCTGCAAGGAATTCTTCAGGAAATCATATCATCAGACTATTCAGGTGACAGGTTTTACAGTTTGTATATTCAAGGAGGAAAGATTATTCCCTTTCTATTAAGGTAATCCCATGGGGCAAAGGGATTTACAGCAGCAAAACTACCCAGTATACACTCAAGTGAATGAATTGTGTTTTCCTGCAGTGCCAGTTTTTTAGTCTGATGAGTCAGGTTTTGGACTGAAGAAATGTGTGAATTAAGGTTTTGGTATCCCTATACCAAAGCCCACTCATCAGTGTTCAAATGAACATTTATGAGTGTCTACAAATGCAACTTTTACATCATTTTCTTTATATAGCTCAGACAAATAGTAATCCTACAACGAAAAACACAAAAGTAGGAGCAAAAAATTTAATAATTCTCATTCTTCAACTAATTCCTGCACTTGGGGACTGCAGTTCATGTTTTCTGGAATGATTAATAAAAATCATCAGTTCATTATTAAAAGGAGTTTGAAAACTTACCACAACATGTCCAGATAATGCTAGGAAACTTTGAGAAAAAATCAGGTACCAAAATTAATTAAAGAGAAATTGATAGTCTATCTTGCCTGAATGTATATTTTTTTTTCTTCAGGTATTCATATCTATGAGTTTGACCCAATACCTGAACTGCTGTCTTTGTTGTGACTGATCCTACTACCTCCTTTATATTTTTTTATTCATTAATCGTGGCTGAATTTAGACATAAGCCTTTCTTGATGGCCTCTGATACAGTGTGTCAAAATCCAAACATTACCTATGTTCATTTGTTTCCTCAGGAACTCTTAGAAGTGCTAATAGTTCTTTAAAAAAAACCGAAGAGTATACTAATAATATCTTTAAAAAAAAAAACCAAAAGAAACTCCTCAACAGTTTACTAAGAAAGCTGAAACAATCCACTGTCACAACCTTGTACTGAGAATTTACATTGCTCCAGTTACCAGTTATGTATCATACACCTATTTGATCTCTATTTCAGGATCACAGGGTTTTTTTGAATGGCATAAAGCCACGTGCTTTCACTGATATAAATTATACTGGATCCTATTACTTGAAGTCAGAGAAGCATTTTCAGACCTGCTGAGAAGCTGAGCCATAAGATTCTCAGTGTTACAGTGATTTCATAGAAATTTATTAAAAATTTTCTCTTTAATGTGCATCAGTTGCATAAAAGTAATGTCAAGAAAACAAATATTTTTGAAGGAATGACAGAACCTAATGAAGAGTTTTGGGATCTTCTTGGAAGATGTAAAAAAATCCTAAAACTCTTAGGCTTTCTGGGCTTTTCTTATTTGTCAAATTTCCTCTAAAATAATAAAAGCTAACCCCAAGATCCTACCCAGACATCTTCTATATCACCATTACCTCACCATAAGAACCAATGACAGCCGTGTCCTATTTTTCACTACTACTCATACAGCTGCTCAGTTTCCAGCTGCTAAATTCCACTTGCCCTTGCAATAAATGCAAGAATTCTTGGCTGCTGATGGAGCAAATGGGAGCACCCATTTATACTTCTTCCCTCATCTTTTTTTCCTCTACAATTTAATTCTTAGTAGCAGCTGGTGTCGAATAAAAAGGTCACACTTTGGCTATTTTGGGCTCATGGCTTTCCTGCAGGAGCTTGGACTCCCAGTTCATAATTCAGTGAGCATCTCCAGCCATTAAACACAGTATTTCCAAATACAGCATGACTACTACAGCCACCTGACATAGAAGGATTAATAAGAAAAAGGTCAGATAAGGCATGATCTGTTCAGAGTTACAAGTCCTAGATGGGGATCAGGCAGCTCCAGTGACCCCACAATGGGAGGAGATCCCACTGCCACAGGAAAAATGGTTTGGGCTCACAGGCAGAGTGGGGAACAATTGCCATTACATCTCAGGAGCAGCAGGACAGTCCTGCCTGCCTCCTCTGAAAACAAACAAACCAACCCAAACAACTTTAATGCCCTAAAAAGTTAATTTCAGAAACAGTATGAAAAACTCCAGACAGTTATTGTGTTGCTTGAACTGTTTCACCTTTTTCTGTGAAAATTGGGCATTACTGTGTGTTTAATGATAAGGAAAAGGTAAAAAAAGAAATCTTTTTTATATGCAGAAGTTTAAACATCTAGCTACTCTTTTCCAATAAAATACCCATAAGATCTTCTATATAGTTCATGATGCATTTTCATGGTTGTAAAAATGCTGAACAATATATGAGTCCATAAGTACTCATTAGTGTTTAGTAAGTCAAAGTCTGCTTTTTCACAGGCTTAAAACATAAAATTACATTCCTCAACTTATTATTTTCAATTTACGTTGCTATTAGTTATGCAATCTGGCATGTCTTCACTTAACATTTAATGGTTTAGCACCTGCCTGTGTTTGGGTTTTTTTAGATCAACATTAGCAGGAGACAAAGAGAATAAACTCCAAGGGAACAGTCATGGTCTAGTAGCACAATGTAGAAGTAAAACCAGAGATTTTCGTTTATTTTTTTTTTCAGTAGAGTGAATTTAGTCCATTAATAAAAAAAAACACCACCCTTCTTTTAAGGTTTAGTTGGGTTTTGTTGTTTTTGTGGGAGTTTTTTTTTCTTTTCTTTTCTTTTCTTTTCCTTTTTTTTTTTTTCTTCTTTTAAATAAAACATTGCAGGCTTAGCTGTGTACTGGATTTTAGCCAAAGATTCTATTTGAGAGCAATGTTTCTTGCCTCATATCTTCTGAATTGTGACCATACCTCTCCTTTGTGCATGGTTGCTGCTAAGGAAAATACTCCTCAGTGGTGGCACAATGCAAGTGCAGACGAGTGAGTCGGAGAAAAACAGATTATATTATCACAAAATTGTTAAAAAAAAAAACCCAAAACCTCACAAATGAGCAGATTGCTTATGTAAGAACAGTCTGCTTTATTAGCACTGAAAGTATTTTGAAGCGTAGTTAATCTTAGCTAAACCCAAAAATATACAGTAAATTTTATATGTAAAATTACCAATGCAATGCATATCATAAAGGCATGAATGACACACAGAGGATGGATTATTTGCACAATTTTAACTAGATGACTGAAGTAAAAGAGAAGGTTGATCGAGTTAAGAACAAAAAGGGGAAAAGGAAGTTATATAATGAGTAATAATTGCTTTTAAACCTTGGCACAGTGCAAGGGACACTATTTGTTTTTTTCCAAAGACAAACCATTTAAGCATTTTTGCTATTTTCAGCGCATCATTTTATAAAGAAATTTTCTTTGACACACAGAAACAGAGGAAAAAACCAACCAGCCAAGCAAACTCACTTTTCTTTCTCCTGTCTAATTTGACATTTAAATACAGCAGCACAAAAGAATAACTTGAATTTAGCAGAGTTAGGCTCCTGGACAGTGTGCTGTAGATTTGAACTCAGTACAGTGGCATAAGGTTTTGATATGGTCCATTGGGGCAAGAGTCAAGAGGGAGAGATAATTAGAAGCACTTAAAGTTTAAAATAGTGAGCTTTTAAAATATGCTGTTTCTATTCTTCATTGCAGCACATGCTGCTGCTTTGGGGCTTTCAGTCATATTCTGCTACCTTCTTTTTTAAAACCGATTAAAGATAAGTGCAGTCCCAAGCAGGAATCATTGGAATCTCAAAGCTGAGCTCCATAGACCCACCCCCCTGCAAGGAGCAGGGACATCTTCAGCAAGGTCAGGTTGCTCTGAGCCCAGCCCAGCCTGCCCCTGAATGTTCCCAGGGATGGGGCATCCACAGCCTCTCTGTGCCAGTGTTCCACCCCCCTCGCAGTAAAGGATTTCTTTCTTCTAGTCTGCACTGCAATGTTATGGTACCATATGCTAATATGGTAACTTTGTGTTGAAAACAGCATAATGGAAAAATGAACTTGCTAAATTCATGCTTGATTACTGTGTGGTTTAGACCGTGATTGGGAGGCATTGCAATTTTAATTCTACTACACTACAGATGAACATTAATAATATACTTATGTAATTGGATGTGTTCCCTTAATCAGAGCTGGGAAAATGGATAGTTCAGTAAATCAGTTTTGGTTTTAGATCTTTTAGAATTGAGCATTTCTACATATCATTGCTGAACTACCCTGACTTAGAGGGTGCTAAACTATAAAAGAAAATACATTTTACTTAAAATTTCACTCACTAGGAAACAGATTCTGCCAATTACAATTCAGATTGGGTAGACTTTGAGCAATTAACTTGTATCCCATCAGAATCACAACATCCACTCTACCACCCAGGGGGGTAAAGGCCAAGGCAGTCTCTAAGTTAATTCCTATTTCCCTATCTTCATGGATTCTGGAGAAACCACCAGACTTGGATCAGACATGTGAAGGGATCTCTCAGTCACTTGACAGATCCCAAGCTCTTAGACGATGAAGAGGCAAAAATCCTGAGGTTACCCAAATTAAGCAATTTGCTTGGACACTGGAAACATGGACCAACAAGACCTACCAGGGGAACAAAACTGCATCTCTCCACTGTTGATATCAAGCACTGTTGTCCAGGCACAAGAGGAGCCAGCATTTATGTGAAACAGTGAGAATTAAGCTCTCGTGAAGATTCCCGAGTCATGTAGTAAGGTTTGCTCTATGACTGGGCTGGTTTTTTTAAACTGCTTTTTTAAAAAACTGAGGCCTTTTCTCAAGTAGAATAAAATTGGGTTATATCATGAAGGTCTCCCAGCTGCTTTTTTCTGGTCAGCAGAAACATAGGTTTTCCTAGTGCAACACTATCAGGTTTGGGGTTTTTAGTTATTGCTATTGTTATTAAACCAACCATTATTAAACAGGTAGTATCTCCTTAAGCCTAGATAACTTAGGCAAACCTTGGTACTTGTTGACAGAAATAACTGTATATCAAATTGGGTCATTTTCAAAATGTGCTTTAATTAGTTTTTAATTTAAATGCGTGTGAAATTTCTTCTTTATGTCAGCTATATTTCAGCTGACCACTAAGAAGATAATTATTGTTAATTACCCATGGCATACAAATGGGTACTTTTTAATAACGTTCTCACACGTTTCACAATAAATATGTTTCAAAAACCCAGTAATATTTAATAAGCATAGAGTAGCTCTCTTTAGCCTGCATTTTAACGTGTTCTGCATTTAAATATGCAGAGCTATATCTCTACTCCCCTTAATGCTGCAAATGAAATAATGGCAACATGCCAGAGATGTAAGTAATATAATGCTACCTTTGTCCTTGGCAATGCCTATCCTGCTTTTCAGTCACTTGATTTTGACACCCAGGGAAAATGTTATTGTGCACTGAAGCACTTTGCAGCCGCTACACTTAAAATATGTTTTAAAGGTGAACACACTTCACCTGGGGGCTAGGCTCACTATCGATTCCCTCAGTGGCTATCTGAACAAAGATTGGGAATGAAGCAATTACCTACCATGTGTGGAGATGAACTGAAAAGCTCCACAGTTCACCATCCACCCGAATTACTACAGCTCACTGTATCTCCAGCTGCAGCACATCCATCTAGGAGTCTATTTCAGTGCTCATTTTAGCAAGATAAGGCTTGGTTGCCATATTCACCCATCTCAGCTATTACTGATTGTGGATCCTTCTTTCCTCTTCTGGAATTGGGGGTTACTGCAGGCATTGCTGAGCTTGAAAGTGAATGCTGCCTTAGCTAGAGCTGCAAGAACTCTTCGTGCCAACTGGTGGGAATAAAGGAACCTATCTGCTTAGCAAGGTGGGTGGTGAACACACTGTCCTCGTGCTGGGCTCCCTGCAGGCACTACCCACTGACAGCAGGGCTCAAGCCACAGGCTCTGGAGGTGTTCAGGATGGGAGCTGAGTGGGATTACCCTGCTAAAGGGCGGGGTATGCAATGATGTGCTGAGGCCACACTTGTAAGGGAAAAACTTTGAGGTGTTCGCTGTGAGCCAAAGTTTCTTGCAGCTTTTCTTGTTCCTCCTCTGATTATTTCCCTAGCCTGAGGTCAGGAGTGCAATGATAAGGCTGCCCAGCAAAGGCACTAATATCTACTTTCTGCTGAGCTTCTGCTCAGAGTTTTGAAAATAGTGATGATTAGTGGAAGCTGCCAAATGGAGAGCTCTGAATTCTCATGATGATCTACTAAACATACTGGGTTTTTCTCTTCCTTGGAGTACCAGTTTTACTGGCAGCTGATTTCTCTCTGTTTATTTGCACCTGTTTTTTCCAATGGGAAAAAGCCAACAGCTTACCATTCACACCAAAGCTAGAATGAAATGAAGTCCACTGGATACAGGGAATTAAAAACACTCTTTCCACACAATCTCTCTTTGATTAGTAGTGAATGAAATCTGTCTATAAAGAGGTTTTGTATTACAGCCCCATAATCTATTTGTAATGTCTGCTTTATGGAGGCATCTTTCTTTTTCTCTGCACTGAAGTACAAAATAATTAAGTGGAACAAATCCCAGAAAAAAAAAAAAAAAAAAGAAGAAGCTAGTTAGACTTTCTTATGGCCATAGCTATTTAACAGCACAAGTGTTAAACAAGTTGAATCAGATAAAACTAGCATCATATCCATGCCTGATAGAAATCCCCATAAATTATTTTCTCTTATGTAGAAAATTATAATATTGGGAAAAAATGATGTAGTGTTAAAATATTTATGGAAGAACAACATAGTCACTTGTCTTCTAAACATTCTTAAAATACTAAAGCTTTCCTGTATCAGACTCCTCATAATGCTAAATGCCTGGAATTTCTTAATTATTAACATAAGTCTATGACTGGATTGGGATTTAGCCTTACTAAGTTAAAACATTTCTATACTTCAAATTTTAATATTTTGAGTTAGGGAAAGAGTCTCAGCTGCTTACATATGATAATGTGGTTTGCATAAGTAAAATGTGAAAATGATGTTTAATTAGGAAAAAATCTAGCAGCTTATTTCTCTGTTAAGTTAGAATCTAGAGCAAAGTTTAATTAACTTGTAGACTGTCTGGGTCTTTTTCATGTACAGTTTCTAAGGGGCTGGTTATAAAGCTGTTAGAAATCATATAACAAGACAAACCCATATCCTAGTAGTTTTAGTTTTAGCTGTTATGAGGTTCTCAAAATGCGTCCCATTTTTTTTTTTTTTGAACCAAAGGGCTCCTTTTAGGGGGAGCATTTGTTCCTTTTCACCTGCAATGTAGGAGACACTGCTGGTTTTTGGGAGCCTCTTTCCCACTGTTGCCTACAAATGGTGGGAATAGAGCTGTTGTCCCCAACTTCTCCTGCCAGCGAGGCCACAATGACTATAAGCCACAATGGCCCAGTTTTTCTCTGCTGTTGTCCCAACCTTTGTAGGAAGACTAATCAGTTACCTCTGTTTCCAAAGGAAGATGATTTTTTTCTTTCTCAACTCGGTTCATAGAGCTGGAAGTATACGTGCCTAAACAATTAAACCCCATCCTCAAAAAACAGGAAGAAAAAAAAAATCAAACCCCTTAAAATTAAATAAAATTTTGTTTTAGCTATTGTTTACATTTAATATCATTGAAGAAAATGTTAAGTTGAACCTGAAGTGCACAGAAAGTTCAAATGCATCTCATTTAAAAACTACAGTGCTATTTCCTCTCATACAGTTAATGGAAAAAATAATCTTGCAGAAATAATCTTGTAAGGTGTAATAACCCCACCAGAAAAAGCCCAAAATTTAAAACTAGTGGTTGTGCAAGGCAAGAAAAAGAAGGACACTTGTAAAACATTTAATATTCAAAAGGGTTTAGTAAAAAAAAAAGTATCTGGACTTCACAAAAGCCAATTCAACAAAAATATGCATGGAAAATGCATACAGTGTATTCCCAAACCAGCTCAAATCAGAACTGTTTTTGTGTGATAAAGGGGCAGTACTAGAGAAGCAAACACACACTAATCCCACTCTGTCTCTGGGTAATTCATGGTATTCCCACAAGTTTCTGCTCCACGGATGTCCTGTGTAGATGCAGCTCTGAGCTTTCACCTCTTTCCAGCAAAACAAATTCATTACAGTTTAGTATTGCTCAGAGCTGCTCAACCACCTATGGAGTCAATTCCTGCTGCTCCAGCTATGCAAGAACAGATTGTCTTTAATCTGCAGTTTTCACAGGCACTGGCTGGCTGTAAACTGAATGGTTATGATGGCCATGGATGTTTGCACAGAGCTGCTCTCTCTCAATACTTCTGAAAGGCTGAGCCACCAAACCAGCTAGAGCTGGCCAATCAAGAATTAAAAAATTGCATGAAGACAATTGCAAGGTATTGGACAAGGAGGATCTTGAATAATTTGTGTGATGAATACCATTTCACTGTCTTCAGAGCTGTTCAAGTAATGAAGAAAGCTACTTGAGACCTGTTACTTGAAATGTTTGCAATTATTGTTATGTAAAATACAACGGGTTCTAGGGAATTGCATTTTCAAAGTTAGGTCAGACTTCTAAATATGCACTTAGGCTCCAAGATTAAAACAGTCTTATATTTCCACTAGTGCCTACTGCAACTCCAAGTTGAGACTAAGCAAGCAGTGTCTGCAGCCTGAGTGCAGCTTAGCAGGGGTTCTCACTTTTTCTGTCCCATATTAACAATTTCTAAACTCAAACCACACAGTTCTGGTAATGCATGCCACAATTATTTATTTATTTATTTATTTATTTTATTTTTAGCTTCTATTTGGTTGTGTCTTCTTAACCCTCCCCTTTCAAAGCAGTAACCTTCTGTAAGATTGTCCCAAAATGCGTTTTGAAATCATGCCCAAGCTGCCTTTCCTTCTGGGCTGCTCAGGCATGGACAAGACTCAGTTTCTGGCTTCAGCTGAGCTCTTACAGAGAGCAAGAGGAAGGGCTGGGGCAGTGCTACCTCAAGCACTCCCCACCATTCTTGATTAAGAATCAAGTCATCACAGTGCTCTGTTGTGATCCCTCTCATCCATCAATCCCTCAATTGTTGCCATCCAACAATTTTGGGCTTCCCAGTGTCCAGCAGAGACCTCAGCCCAGGCTCTTTCCAGGATGCCTCAACATCACAAGCCACAGGCCACTGACCTCTTAGAACTGGCAGTGTGGACACCCAGCATAAATCATGTTTGAGCTTGCAGGTGCCCCAGGGATCCAACAGCACAGGCACAGCTGTTGGTATAATCAGGTATATCAGGTATATCAGGTATTGCTCCCCTCATGAGCATCACTTGGTAAGCTCCCATGCCCACATACACAAAATCCCTGCAGCAATGCTGTCTTCTCCCACTGAGCTGCTCTTTCTAAGCCATCCTAACCCAGCAGGGGAAGCAATAAAATAGGAGGCAGCAGCAGTGAGTGTAACAGGGCCCACACCTGATACTTGAGACTGAAAAGCACAGCTGAAGGAAAATACTTTCAGCATTCCCACAGCTCAAGCAGATGTGAGAGAGCCCTTGGAGGAGCACGAGCATGTGATGGGACTGCTGGAGTGTGCTGGTGACATGAGATGTGTGGCATTTGCCACCTTGAGGCCCTTGCAGGCTCAGCAGCATCTAATTAGCTCCCAGCTGGAAGCACCTTCCCAAACACTCCTGCTGCTGGCTGAAAATTACCCTCCTTCAGATGAAGTTTCTGGATCAGCAGATCCTCCTGGGTTTGCCTGGTAAGGTTTTGCATCTCTTGCAGATTGCAGCATAATCCCTGTAGATGCATTTCTTCCTCAGGGAAAAAAAAAAAAAAAAGAGGAAGTATCTCACAAGTAATATACTTGCAACCCCTATAAAAGTGAATAAAAGTGATTCTCCACACTGCTGCCACAGGACAAAGTCATTACACGCTGAAATGCTGAGTGAGGAACCCAACTGCATGTTCTCACTCAAATCTGACTAGCTTTCAGAATACAGTTTCTCATCTTTATATTCAAATTCTGCTTGAATCATATCATACTTTAGACCAATATTAATTATAAATACAGGGAGAAAAGCAAGCAACCACTATTCTGGTAAAAGTGGTAAAAGCTGGGTTACAATGTGTCGTTAAAGACCTCAGGTTAAAAATCATCTCATTAAATAAGTAAATGGATGTGGCCACACAGCTGGCTGAATAAATATGAACATAAAATTAAATAAACACTAATTCAATCCCCAGAAAATCTTGCAGGTCAGCTCATCTGTTCCTTACCAGGTGTGATTCTGTTACACAGGCAATGTTGGGTACTGATAACAGGTGCTGCTAACAGGTAAAGCTGTGATGTAACCTCTGGCTAAGAGTGGAACAGAAACTCATGGGAGTCAGGAATGCTGCCAGAATGACAAAGCAGTAAATCCTATAATTTTAGTACCATATAAAAAAACCCTGATATTCATAGTTATTCATAGTTACTATAGTTATTCATAGTCACTATTATTTCTATTTTTACTTTTTAACCTGAAATATAATTGTATACTGCAAGCCTTTGCTAATATTTGCTGCAGTTTCACCATGTAGGTGTCCCAGCAACTCTCCACTAGCACTACAATACAGGTTGAAAATTCCAAATTTTTAGGCTCAAAGCACTCTCATGTTGCTTGTAGGACTCTTGACCTGGAAACTGCAGCTTCTGCAGCTTTGCTCCCTCTAATCTCCAAAAGTGTGGATTTTTGGGGGATTGTTTTTGGCTTTTTCCTGCCAAGAGAGAACCCAATGACCTTCAAGAGAGCCAAGATATCTCCAGACTGGAATATCTATGCCTGCCAGCTGTGATGAGCAGCCCTACTTTGTCATGAACTGACTGCATTCCTTCAGTGCTTTGCAAAATGTCTTGTGTTCACAGCCTGGGTTCAGTAAAAAGGTGCCCAGGAAAAGGGTTGAAGCTCATATTCACATTCTATTTCATGCCTACTTTGACTTGTCTCAAAAGTGTTTAGTATGCAGAGTAAATTACTCTGTAGTCCAAAGCTTTGTTGGTATTCCATTTATAAAAGAATAAAGAGCTCTATTTACACAGTTAAGGTAAATATAGTTGTTGTTGTTATGTATACTTTTCTGGGGCAAGTGGGGCATGTAGCAAACACTCTCCCCAGAGCTACAGTGACAACATCAATAGAAATAAGAAAAACAAACCAAGGCTTTTAAACTAAAATGGTAAGTTCTGTTAGAAATACAAGCTGTCTGCTTAATAGCAGTGAATAAAAGGACCAAATAGAAAGAAAATAGACTCACAGGAAAAGAAGTTTATTTCTCTAGCACCCTTTGCAAATAATGGACATCAGCAGCACCTGTGCAGAATTCTCACAGGATCTCTTAAAGCCCTCAAGGACAAGAGGCTGTAAACAAAGCTCACAACTCAGCCTGGCAAGGAAGGGTTAACTTGCCTCATTGAATGACATTAATTAAATCACATGCTACTGAGAGACATCTAAAACAGATGAGAAAAAGGGAAGGAAAATGCCTGCAACTTTTATTGAAACTATAATCTTCCTGCTTTCTACACACATTAGAAATTGGAGGCTTATAGGTAAGCCAGCTTGATATCAGCTGGGTATTCTTCTTGAATTACCCTTTAGGACTTGAAAGCTTCTTCCCTCATCTCCCAAAAAAATAATTACATGTTTTTTAAAAATGAAATCCACGCTTCTCGAGTCTTTTCCCGTGCTCCAAGCAGTGAGGAACAAAAGTAACTTTATAGTATTTGTCCATTTTCCTGCAGGAGGTCAGACTCTAGAAAGAAGAAATAATTGCATTCCCTAGACCTAACTCCTATTACCCACTCTCACCCTGACACATCCTTTGAACTGGTGTGGATGGCATAGAGGTCCTACACAACATTTTTTTTTTTTTTCAGCCAGAGCAGTCATACACTCTCAGGCTTGTGTCTCTGGAAGCAGCTTGTGACTCACTAATACCAATTTATACAGTCTGGTGCAAAGCAGCACTACTTTGGTTGTAAAACTTAACTAAACATACAAAGCCCTTTTTTTTTTTTTTTTTTGCAGCAAGTTTGAACAATGATTTTTTTTTTTTTTTTTAACCAGAATTTACTGCTTTCCTGAACTTTAAATGAGGTGCAGAAATGATATTTCAACTTTGCCATGGTGCTAAGGGAGTTTGCTGGACAGCAAACAATTCCCTGAGAATTTCACCAAATGGCTACTGAGAAGACAGAGTGGCTGTTCCTGAGGCTTCACTAAATCAGTGCTCTGGGGAAAAAAAACATCAGGTGGACTCCTCTGCTAGTGACAGAGTGCTCCCAGAGTCCACATTTCTCTTTTCTTTCACAGAGAATTAAAATGACATATTTTATACTAAATAAAGAATGGCAAAAGCAGAATATTGAAACGCTCTGCAAAATTAAATAATCACTTTTTCTGATTTCAGTTCTAGTCTCTCTCACCTCCTCACTTACACAGTAAGAAATGAAACTTTTATTTTTTAGGAATAAACAAAATTCTCGCCATTACTTCACTGCTTTTCTAAGACTCGTTTTTATGGTTCTGTCCTCAGGGAAGGATTGCTGGGAAAAGTATAAGGGAATGGAACAATGGGATGCTTTACAGATACTTCTGTATGCAAATAAAGAGACCAACAACAGCCATTTCTCTAAGTGGGTTCTGCCATCAGCACTCACCTGCAGATAGACCCTCCCCTGGGACCTAGGTGATGCAGTGTGGGGCATGGATGGCTGGGTTTATTGGCACCAGTCATTTCTCTCTGGAGCTTATCATCATGCAGGGCAGTCTCCTGAAAGGCAGAAACCAAGGTGAGCAGAGGAGCTCCCTGCAGATGTGTGGTGGGGAGCTGCTACACTGTAAATCACTGAGAAGGAGGTAAACAGGAGCTACGTGATTAATGGAAATCACATCATAGCCAGAGACATCCTACCAATTCTTTGGTCAGGATGTTTGCTGCAGCAATCAGTAGCCACACATTCTACCTCACCCATGTTTGTAGCTTGAGTCTTTTGTGGCTTATTATGAGAAGAAATGGAAATGGCAAGGTGCAAGCAGGGATTTCCAAGGCTTCCCCCTCCCCATCCGACATTTGGAAATGCACTGAGCCCTGACCATAACACAGGAGGAGAGGAAGGGTTCTGGAAATGCCACCAGCATTTTAACCAACAAGAGTGATCAGGAGAGAGTCAGTCAGGTGGTGTTGATTCTGTCCCTTGCTTTTGCCTTGGCACATTCTGTGATTGCATGACAAACCTCTTTTTCTTCATTTTTCTCCCAGTAACATGTGGGTATTAACACCCCTTTTGTTAAAACAAAACAAAAAAGCAAACAAACAAACAAACAAACAAACAAACAACCCCAAAACAAAACAACAACAAAAAAACCCCAAAACAAACAAAAAAACCAAACCCAAACCAAACCAAACCAAACCACAAAAAAAAAAAAAAAAAAAAAAAAAAAAGAGTTGTTTTGGAATCTGCAAGCAGGAACTCCCTAGTGTGTAGTACTACTATAAATTATTTCTAGCAGGGTGCTGCCTGAAACTTCTGATAGGTCCTGCCACACTGTATTATGAGGCAATATAGAGTAAAACCAGTAAAAAATCCCAAAGCTCTTATTAAGCATAATATGTAAGGAGATAAGATTGCATGAAGTAACTGGGATATTGTAGTTTTCCAGGCTGTTCCTTGTGAAATCTGTTGATGGACCCTGGGTGCCATCAAGCAGCTCTCTTTTACTGCATGAAACCAGCTCAGTGTCAGCAATGCTTGCCAGGAGTCAGCTCATGGCTGGAGAAGTAGGAAACAAGTTCCTCTGGAAGTGGAATTCACATGAATGAATTCAGAAGATGTTTTTAACCAACCTGCAGACTCTTAACTGGGCAGCTTGGTCTATAATTAACAGCATTTCTGGACAGTGGCAGACCACCACTTCTACCTCTCCTTGCAAAAGGAGAATGGGGAAGGAAGGAAACAAGACACAGAACACCACACCTCACCTGCAAAACACAAAAGGAAAACAGTGCATTTTTATCCCATCCTTACTTTGCTAACAGACTGTTCTGCTCTGCCAAGTGACCAGCAGGCTTTGTTGTTCATGTTTTCATCATTTCTCCTGCAATGTAGGTGGCCACGAGGTATCAGTCTTTTAATTGTCAAAAAAATCCAGTTTGGTTCTATACTTCTCACCAGAAAACAAAACAAAACAAAACAAAACAAAAAACAAAACAAAAACAAACAAAAAACCCCAAACACAGAAAAAAACAAACAAAAAACCCAAAACAAAACAAAACAAAAACAAAAACAAAAAAAACCAAAACCAAAACAAAACAAAAAAAAAACCACTACCACCAAAACCTACAGAAAAAAAAAAAAGGAAAAAATATTCTTTTGACCTCCCATGCAATTTTTATCCATGTCAAGATATGAGTCTATAAATTTAAGGCATGCATACGGCTAAAGATACCTAAATTAAATACAATAGAGTGTGTGTTATATATAGTAACCTCTAGTAGAAGTTTGTTCACTGATAACACCCCTTAAGGATAGGCCTGATTATCTCCAGCATCAATGCCTGTATACACATGCCTGAAGTTTTTACTGTTTAATAGGTATACTTTTAAGCTATCTTCAGATCTGTATACAGCAATACTTACATTTCAACAAATCACAGAATCATTTGAGTTCCTTTAGCTCTGGAAGTCCTAAAGAAATTTCAGGATTCCAGGCAAGATTAAACTGCCTCTCTTCACCTTCTACCCTACCTTCTTCTGAAGAAGGTTTATAAAAAAACCAGCTATACTATGGCTTTGTTAAAAAAATCAGTCATCAATATTATGCAGAAATTCTTCTGTCTGTCTTAGAAATACTGTTTGAGGATTTTCTTGGCTTGAGATTTTATCTTTTAACAGAGCCAACCCTCCTTTGAAGCCTGTTTAGCCAAGTGTCTTCACATCAGGCAAAGCTGACTCCTAAAAATAAATGTTATCATCTGATCAAATGGCAAGATGGAGGAACAAGAGAAATACCAACAACCAAGTGTAGCTCCTAGAAGAGAGAAACACTTTCATGCAAAGGTAAAGGTTTTCAGCAAAGACTTGATGAGAAAAACTCATCAGTAAATGTCTGATAGACCTTGGCTATGAATTAATAAAGCATACAGGCTACTTAATAAGGCTGTAGTTTCAATATAACAGATTGGCTGTGGCCTGATGGGGGGGACCTGCACCTGCTTCATCTCTCTTCTCACAGCATGCTTTAAAAAAATAAAATTGCTAGAATGCCCCAGGACCTCTAGAATAAAAATGACAACAATATTTTTGAATTTAGCAAGTTCAAACCAAGTAGGTTAACAGACTAGAAATGAACTTTTCCCCCTTGCTTGGTTTCTAGACCTAAATATGTCGATGACTTTCTGAGCAGAGCTGCTTTGCACAGCCTTTGACATTTCTCTAATCCTCACTGCAGTCTCAAGGAGTCTCAAGTAGGTGCATCTGTCTGTACTCTGCAGCCCCTGTGCCAAAGCCACCCATTTCTGAGCAGCTACAACAGATCTCCAGCAAAAGGAGCAATTTCCCTGTCTTTCTGGAGGCTTCACCTTGCTCAGGTTTCTTAAAGGCACACAAAGCAAGGGCAGGGATAACAGATGCCATCTGTCACAGCTGATTTGGGCACATTACAGCCTTTTTAAATTTTTTTCTTTAAAGAGTAAGTTCAATTAGCAGAATTAAGTGATCCAGTTTCCTCCTCAGCCCACCACGGAACAGACTTTGTGCAGGAGATAGGTGGGAGGAAAAACCTGAGCCACAAGGGCAATAAAAAATGACCAGAGAAAGAACAGGGGAATGACTAATACCAGCATCAGCTGCAGAGCCACAATCTCTGACTGCCAGGGAGAGTGTGCAACTCTCAGAACAATAAACCTGCCTACTGGAGTCTCGGGTTTGGGCTGGTTCACCCGAGATTAGGGTGGTTTAGTGTCCTCTGCCCTCTGAAAAGCCCCAAGCCGAACGCAGAAATGAACCCGAGTCTTCAGATGTTCTGTTTCAAGGTTTCTTGCTTTGTTTATTAGTTCTTATCATTTCATTTTTCTCTGTGCCCAGCCAAGGTCTGAACAGCATGGGCAACAGGTGACAACTCCCTGCCCTGACGTAGGCTTGTCATCTTTTATACAGATAGTTACGTACAGATTATTTACAATTGCAAACCAATATCTACATTCTGTACTAAACAGGTTACTTCTACACTAACCCAATCCCTCTAAAGCTACTTTGTGCCACTGTCACTGCAGAAGATGGAGATGAAGAAGAAGGAGAAGACCCCAGGCCCAGAAACCTCCATCTTGTCCCCATTCACCCCTATTCCAAAAACCCCGAATGTGAAAACTATACTACTCTTTATTACACTTTGTGGCTTGTAACTCCTCTCTTAATGTTGGAAGCCTTTCCCATGGACTAAAGTCAAAGCCCTTGCCTTCCTGGGCTCTGTGCCAGGGTCTCTAACCCCCCTGTACAGGTTTTAAACTCCCCTGTACAGGTTTTAAACCCCCCTGTACAGGTTTCTGACAGTTCAGGGTATCCAAAGGAATGCCCTGGACTCCAACACTGGAGATCATGGAAAAAACTTTCTAGGGCACTTTGGCCCTCTTCAGACTTACAGAAGTGTCACCTGAAAGATCACTTGCACTACCTCCCATGTTCAATCATGGAGAAGTGCAGTCTTTCATTTCTGTGAAATGCCCCAAATCTACTGTAGCTGGCATGGATATAGCAACAGATCCAAGAAACATGAAAATCCACATTACCAAAGAACCAGTGCCACACCCTTTTGTGCTGTTCTGACCATGCTATGTGATATTCACACAATACATATTGTAGGTCTCCCCAAAATTACCAACAGGAAATGTGAATTATAAATGCCAGATCCCCATGCTTCAGGTCACCAGAAACTTTTACATTTTAACTCAGATGTCACTTAAGTGGTTCTAGCAGCAGGAGCAGCAGCAAATTTGTCTCAGTTATCATGACCATAACAAGCAGGCACTCTGGAAGCCCCAGGCAAGCAGCCTGGGAAGGTAAGGGTCGTATCACATTTACAGGATAATACATAAAGCACGCTTTTGGATCTGCTTTAGAGGCAAAATTCAAAGGTGCCTCAATTTCAAGTTTGGGGCTTTATAGATACTGCTAGTCTTGGGTTGTTAGACTGATGTCACAGTAGGGGCTTTGGTAAGGTTACTGGTCACTTTGTGGGGTCAGTGTCAGGGTCTGGACTTCCCAAGTTATTGGATCACTAACCTTATCCTCCCTTCATCTGAGATCATACTCTGTGAAGGTAATAGATCAGAGCCTCTGGTTTGCTAAGATAACTATCTCTTATTTGAGCAGCAACTTTACTGAACTTATTTCAGATACAAGAATCTGCCAGGCCTGTGTGGGCTGTGCTGATAAAATGGTGCAGGGCTCTTCAGCTGCTCTATCTTTCTTCCCTGCTGCCACATCAGAGTCCTCTTGGGCCTCTTTGACACGGCCCCTCTGTGAGGGTTGTGGGCTTTAAAAGGTCCAGGCTCAGCTCCTCTTGATCCCAGTGAGCTGAGGGTGACATTCTTGCCATCAAGCATTAGGGAAAATGAAGTCTTAGCTGAACACAGAGAAAAGGGGACATCTCTGCTTTGATAAATACCTTTCTGTTCAGAGGGATATAGATTGGGTAGCCCTCTAACATGGCAGGGGCAACTCTCTTTGAATATTGCATTTGAGGAAAATAAAACAAGACAGAGGCAGCACTTGCAGTCCTCCTGGCCATAAGAGTCAGCAGTAGGACTCATTTTTGGGCACAGATTTTGAACACAGAGGTTGATTATATGGCTAATGAAAATGGAATGGAACTAATAGTAATGAACCAAACAAAATCCAGTTTTGCACCAGGTCAGGCGGAGAAAATGAAAGGCAGAAGGAAAAAAAAATTGATATTTTTGTCTGCCAATGTAAGAATTGATATATTAGAAGAAATAGTGTGTTTTAGTCTTTCTTTAGAAGCAGCAAATAGCTTCCTTTCACACAGCATTAAGAATTAGTGGCTAAAGTGATTTCACCAAATGGGGAATGTATCCCATTCAAAGACAGCATAATGTGCATTGTTATGGCTTTTTCATTTCTCCTGAATAGCAGCAGGTAGCTATTGTTCTTCTCACTTCATAATCTTCAGAGGTTTTCAAATTTTCCATTGCAGATAATACCATCCCAAAGGAGATTGCATTATTATTGGCTTCTCTGACATTATTTCAAATCTGTCTTTCTTTGGTCATGTTTTGAGGTGAAATAAGTATCATCATATCTGCCTGACTCTTGATATAGAGTTTTATTTTCAGGAGTTGTGGAGCTGTTCTGGTGGATTTCCTCCTTTTCACTAATTATTTGCCTCCTAGTTAATGGGGTGAAGAGATCCCAGTCTCACCTTATTAAAAAACCTTAAAAAAAATCAGCAGCCTATGTAATTCTTCTGTGATTTCAGTTAAGCATTCATATAGGTTCTCTCCCTCCTTCCCCTGCATTTACTTGTGGAGATCTGAAAAAAAAACCCCCAAAACCACTGTACCAGGAGACCAGAGAAACCTTAAGCCTCTGCATTGTCTAAGTTTGATAAGGCCCTTTACTCTCCCTAAGGAGCAAGCATTACTGCTGCAGCTTTTCAGTCTTCATTCCTTTTTCAAGTTCCTTAAAGTTCGTAACAGCAGAAGAGACAGTGATATATGGGGAGCAAACAAATTTGATAACAGCCTTCAAATTAAACAGCTGGATTTTTCCAATGGAAAAGAAAAAAGATCAACGTTTTGGGGTACATTTTCCAATTCCCAAGGATTGCTAACATCCCAGATATCAATTTTATTCACTCCTAAGCTACAAAAAAAAAAAAAAAGCCAAAAAAAAAAAAAAAAAAAAACCCACCAAAAAAAAAAAAAAAAAAAACCAAACAAACATACTGAAGTTTATCTGTATTCTATCCCTAGTCCAGAGAAAATCCTTGTTTTGTTCACTAGGGAAAAAAAGAAAACAAAAACAAAAACAAAACAAACCAAACAAACAAAAACCCCAAATCAAAACAAACAAACAAAAAATCAAAACCAAAACCTACTCCACTTTACAAATATATATAACCACCAGACATTTTTAATTGTAAGGGAAAAAAAAAAAAATCAATCAAAGCAGCAAAGCAGAAGATTTCCAAAACCTAAAATTAATTAGGATACTATTAGATTATTATTCTCTTAATCCTTCAATTTACTTTTAGTTCACTAAGGGGTAAGTTTTGGTTTTCTTCCCACAGCTAAGTTATGCTTCCCATGGCTCTAACTTGAATCAGAAATGACCAAAAAAAAACCAAAAAAAAAAAAAAAAAACACCAAAACAAACAAACAAAAAACCCCTAAAAGTTAGACAGGTGGCAGAAGAGAAAGATGCTCAATTACAGGAGTATCAAAACCAAAGTAAAAACCTTGAGAAGATCACTTGATTGTCACTTCTAGCTAGTTCCGTTGATGCCAAACCTAAACTGCTCAAATTAGCTGACCCTGCACTCTTTGCTTACCAGACTGATTTTCACATCAAAGACATTCATAAGAACAAACTCATCCTTACCTTCCAGGGCCTTTATCAATCAAAATGCTTCAATAAGGTCTATGGATTGATTCAATGTCCTATTTGCAGGACAGAAACTGTGAACAGGTTAGCACCCTTAGCTGAATAGGGTGACATCAAAGTAAAAAACTTATATAAAACAATTTGTTCAGCAGTCAGCTCATCAAGCTTGCTTGGCTGATGCCAAAGCATAGGCTCTGTGGCAAAGCTATATGCCCAAAGCATATCTAATTGCTGAAGTTTTGTAAGGTTTAGGTTTGAAGGTTATTTTATTTACATTTTTAGCTTTCAGAGCCAAGTCTCACTCATCTGAACCTTAATTTTTGTTAATTTTCTTGTCCTAAGAAAGAAAACTGTAAGCTTCCAAAGTCTTAAAAATGCTGGATCATTCTAGTCCAAGGTGAACGAGGTTCTTCTTGAATCCAAGTGATCTGACAACATTTTGAGCGGAAGAGGAGGACCTAAGGAAGACTGTCAGTGCTATTAAAAAAAAAGAAAAATTAAAAAAGAGAGAAAGGAGGCTATTCCTGGTTATTAACTCCATATAATCAGAATGCTTCATATTCCTGTGCAGGTGTAAAATAGGACATCATCATGCCAAATCCCACCAAGTGGCTATATTCTTACTGCAGACAACAAGAATGTCTCTGTGTCCAGGCTCTTCTCACAGCATTTAAAACGTTTATGGAACAAAGATCCAAGAATACCCACCAGGAACTATGAGGGCTGCACATGTGAGAGTGATAAAGCAGAAAACACATCAGCAACAAAACAAAACAAAACAAAACAAACAAAACAAAACCAAACCAAACCAAACCAAACCAAACCAAACCAAACCAAAACAAAAAACCCAAAACCAACAACAACAACAAACCAGCAACTCATGTCATCCTTGGTGCTCCTGACAACCACCCCTTAAATTCTGACCCACAGATGAGGGCATAATGGAAAAGAGACACTTTAGCCATGGGACAGATATGTAGAACTCCTTCACAGGGCAAAAATGTCACATATACAAAAATGTCAATGTCAATCCAATGGTAAATTGCATCCATGTCAACGGAGTCTCAGGTCTCATTCGTGGCAGACCCCAAGACCTGAAGTATAACATCCTCCTACAGAGCCTGAGGCCTTTCCTCTATGCATTCAGAAATCCCTTCTTGACTATCCACATGTCCCTCACAGGAATCACTGTTGTGTCGGGTAAGATTATGTCAAATTCTGGTGTTTAACCTCGGAATCTCCCATGCTCCCCCACTTCAGAAGATCCTGAGCATTGCTTCCTCTCTAGTCTGTTACAGGGATGTGCATTTCCCTCGTGGATAGATACTGCTTCCAGCCACTTCATGCTCCAGCAGTTCTGTAAAACTGATATTTCTGTCTGCAAGTTGCTACTCCTGGCAGTGGGACTATGCCCAGGGAATACTTCCCTGCTGATGACAAAGGGACAGGTCCAGAAGTCAAAATCCTTGAAACGGTGCCTTGCAGCTGCATTTCCAAAGTTTTATGCTGCTGATTTAATTGATCAGTGCCACCAAGAGTAGTTGGAGATAAAATCAGTTCTATATTACTCTATACAGGAACACAGTGTTTCTGGCCTTCTTTGCAAGAAACAAGATTTGAATTATTTTTGAGCACTTTCATGAAGAAAGGCAGTTATTTCAGCTACTATAATTCATAACTCGATCTTTTCTCCTCAGTCATGAGAAACACTATATATATCTAAAGGCACCTGCCAAATCCTGCCTGTATTACATGTTCAGCAGAGCAGTTACTTGTTGATAACTCACACTGGATTCTACACTGAGGCCTCACCAAAAAGGGATTGTCCCACACTACCTGAGCCAAAGAGCAAGTCCAGTGACAACAACCAGGCTCAGCAACTGAGTACAAATCTTAGTAGGAAAATCCTCTATGTTTCCTCTGCTAGCATTTAGGAACTTTGGGAGATCTATCTTTCTTCTTCTCATCAGAAACCTGACTGAAATCTTCCAGATCTGTCTCAACACTCTGCTTCTCTGTTGGGCTCATCATGTTGGAAGATATTTCCCACATGGGAAAGAGCCACAGGTGGAGGGAAGGCACCTGGCTGAAGGACAGAAGATGGTGGCATGCAAACAAAGTGATGAAGACTGGAGGTTGCAGGGTGCCACTGAAGTCATTGTAAAGTTATTCAACCTCTGCATTTAGCTCTTGGGAAAGTAATGTGAAGTTTCAGTTGCTGTTGCCTTCTATTTGCAGCCTCTCTTGGAGAAGAATTTGCTGCATTTACAAAGCTTGTGTCCAGATGATAAAATCTGATAGTTTTCTTCCATTTCTTACTTCTTTGATCCTTAAATACACACAAGATAGCAAGCTGATTCAGACCCCTAAATTACTAAGTATGTTACAATTCTTTTTCCTCCAAATGTATATAAGTGCTTGTGCAGAAAGCTGTAAGGATGGAAACTGATTGTGCATTCTCCTTTCCTTGGTCCCTTGGGGGTGGAATGGTAAACAAAGAGGAGACAGGGTGAATTCCAATGTTTGCAGCACGGAAGTAATTAAAAACTGTTTAGTGTGTAAGGGGAGTTTCTCAAGGTTGCCTCTGATAACCATAGAATCATGGAAAGATTTGGGTTGGAAGGGATCTTAAGCATCATCTCATCCCAACCCCCTGCTGTGGGCAGGGACACCCTCCACTATCCCAGGTTGCTCAGAGCCCCATCCAACCTGGCTTTGAACACATCCAGGAACAGGACAAAGAATTTGTGTCTCAGCAAAGAATTTTCTCCTTACATTTAACTGAAATCAACAATGACAACAGAAGCTTTTAAATATTAATATTACTTTGGTTTGTGGCAATGCTGAGTATGACCTGTGGCTTTTAAAATATTTATCGTTCTTCCCGATATGTTGGAATGTTTCTGGTTTTCTTTTGTCTCTAGTTTTTACATAGGAAGTTACAGAAGATACATGCAAGTGGCTTGCAAGGAAAAGAGAAGTGTAGTGATTAAGGAAGAAGCATGAAAAAGCAAACCAGAAATATTAAAACTGAAGAAACCCACGGTGGAGGAAGAGACAAGGGGAAAAAGGGAGGGCAAAAAGAATTCTGAGAAAAATTTGCTATATCAAGACTCAAAAAAGCCTCACTGGAAACATAAAAATGCCCCATAAGAAATGGCAGATAATTTTTGTCTAAATCCTCCAGATTAGGGCAAATAACCCTGTTTTTAAAGCATAAGTAAGAATTACATAAACCATGAAGGGTAAGTGACCTAATGGGTCTTCTGCTGCTGCTGAGTGTGATACAGATCTGTAATCCAGATAGTGACGTCTTACTGTGGGAAATCTGCCTGTGCAATACTCTGAAGCTCTTTAATAAAGTTTCCTCTTCTGTTTAGTAGGTAAACAGTGACAAGGTAAAGTCTACAACCTGTTTGGCTTTGAAATTTTTAGTGCTTTTAGTGAAGCTAATAATCTCAAAACAACTGTGCAATAGGTACATTTGAATTTCTCAGCAAAAAATATTTGAGATTTAAAATTCTCTAAACTTCCTTCCTCTGGAAATCTTTGTCAGAATTTCTTTAAATTTGCATTTATATTCAAAATTAAGGTTTATTAATTAAGAACAATTTATTAACACCATAAAACTACATTCAAGCATCTAATAAAACAATGATTTTTTTTTCTTAGTTTTTATGGTTTGAGACAATTTAAGTGAACCCTTTCAATAAAACTACCTAAGTAGTGACACGAAACAATACAATATGACATTGTAGTGGGTGAAAGTAAGTTTTCTGCTTAAGGGGACTTTGAAGTGATGTTGCACTGAATTCAGCCCACAGCACGTTAAACACAGAAAAAGAACATGCTTGTGTACAGGACCTTACAAATTCGTAGGTGGGTATCTTCACTTGAGTCTTGGATGTCAGGTTCAAAAAGCTGTGTTTGACCCTTGCCGTCCTCTCTCATGGAGAGGAGTTGACCTAGAACACTGTGGAAAACGGGACTGTTGCAAGCTAGAAAAGAGAAAATAGACTGCTGGGAAGGAGGTGGGCCTCCTGAGACACTGAAGGATGGCAGCATGTTGACTTAATTGGGGAGGAAGTTGTTCTCTGGTTGTATTGTCACTGCCACCATATTTTTCTTCGTATTAGTTCTGCTTCCATGTCTGAAATGTCACTTTGGGGACTGCTGCCAGATGTTGTTTGGATGAAGGTGACAGAAACTGTTATAATACTAGATGAGCCTGGCATATGTGCATCATCTATAATAAAGTTCTACCTGCAAGAACAATGATAATTTGCAGAAACTGATGAGCTTTTGCTGAAGAGGAGAAGCTATGACCAGCACTGCATAAGTAGCATGAAATTCTGTATCCCGCTGAGAGATCACTGCGAGCGTGTCTCTAATAGCAAATTTATGAGTAATGGTATAAATGTATGCTAAAAAAAATTAAGGTTTTTAGCCCTGAGAAAATTCAATTCGGTGTTTCTAGTGCTCAGTCCTGAGCACAGAAATTATTTGGTAGCCCTGGTCATAAAACAAAGATGGCTGTATGGATGCCTTATAGTCTTTTCAATAGAATACTTTTCTAGAGAGAAATATTTAATTTTATCTGAGGGTTTGGGGTTTTTTTCCTCTACAGTTGATCATAACAATAGTTTTCTTTTTATTACCTGCTTTTTTTCTTTTGCTCTTCCTTTTTCTCTCCTTTGAACTCTCCACTCTATTTTACTCTTATATTTGCCAGTGGAAAGGGGAAGAGAAAATAATGTTTTGTCAGATGTTTTTTAAAAAATATAGGAATAATTAAAGAAGAAAATAATCATTATGCCCATTGGTTTCAAAACTATCTGTATGATAATCTCTATTTATTAAAAAAAAAAGAAAATATATATTGATATAAAGATAGTTGTACACATATCCGGACACGTATGCAGAGAGCACACATACCTCATCTTTGTACCCTATATCCAAGGTGTAAAGAGTCTCAGAAGACATTTAAATTACAAATACTCCTATTTTAAGTCTCTGGAGTAATTTCACTTTAAGTGAGATTAAGATCCAGTATAAGTATTATGAATGGGACTATTATTCAAGTCAGATGACAGTTCCCATTATAAAGCCCTGATTTTGGTGGCCTATAATTTTGCTGAACTTTAATCTTTCAGGCTGACGTGTTCCTCACTGGCAGGATGGGGCTGGAGGCTATATGGTTCAGAAGGATGGTCCATCTGTCAGAAATACAGCCTGTCTCCTAAATTAAAACTTCATTTTATCTCTTCACAGCATATTCTTACTCCCTGCCTCTAATTTCAAGAGATTCTCCAGTGTCCTTGGGCTCAGTTCCTGCCTGCCACCTACCAACAAAATGAGGATCTGGGTAGTACAAGAAAGAGGAAAAGAGAGGAAACTGGAAGAAAGTTAGTCCTGCTCCTGTTGGGATCTCTACTTCAGCTTCTGCTTTTCTCCCTCTTCCCATTTTGTTTTAGACCCCATTTTTTATGTCCCAGTGGGAGGCCAAAGGAGTGAACTGCTTTGCCATCCCTCTGTTAAAGAGAATACATCTAAATACATATTTATTTCAGCCAATAGTGAGAAGCTTTCAAGTGAAACTGTGATGTGACAGAAGTAACTTACTAAACCAATTTCTGTTTATTCCTGAGTACTTGATTTGCTGAACTACCGAGTATTCACAGCATCATCTGCCAGCAAGAGAATCTATACAGTCAACTAACCTAAAAACTAAATAATCCCATAACAGCCTGAAAAGACAAATTGGTTGTCTCAGTGGGAAACCAAAACTGAAAGTTAATTTTGACCAGTGTTATGAAAATTAAAAAAAAAATAATAATAAAATAAATTCTAACAAAATTTAGAACTGCATAGCATCAGTTCTTGGGTACTTCTACTGAAGTGATAAAACTTTAGGGCATGTAAAAGATATTGTAGCTTAAAAGGCAACATGTGTCAGTTTGTGGGAATTGTGGTGGATTCATAGGAGAGAATACTTGAGAAAATTTACTCTTATATGAAACAGAAAGGAAGCAATTTTATACGATAAAGAACAAGATGCATCTGCTTACACAGCAGAGAGTAGAAGATGTGCAACCCCAATGTAACTCATTCAATTACAAAAAAACCCCTTGTAATATTTGGGGATTGAGCTTGGGTTGTTATGCTTACTGATCCACACACAGATATTTACATTTTAGAAACTTGGGTTAGCAGGATATAAAATCCAAAAAAATTTGTGAAAATAAAAATGAATTGGAATATCCTGCAAATTTGAGTAATGCACATATAATGATTTCTTTTTTCCCCATTCCCCTGCAGCTACCAAACAATTCATACATATGAAAACATGGTATTTGTAGTCATACAGAACTATTTCAACAGCTCCCTAAATCTGCCTGTAATCTGTGTCTTAAAATAACTGGGAAATTAGAAGCAGCAAACTAGCAGTGGTGGCTGGAATTTTTTACTCTAAAGCACATCTAATAAATGCAGGTCAGGTGTTTGGGCATGGATGTCTAATATTATATCTAGAAACCCATTATACACATTTATAACAGGTTTCTTTGGGACTTGTGTACAGAAGACTAGAGAAAATCATCATTTAGAAGTGGAAGGCAAGAAGTTATCCCAGAGCATCTAAACCACTTGAGTGGTGTGGTTTTATCCAGTAGTTCTCAGTATAGACTAGAGATTTCTCTGTTTACTAATATTTGGATGTTCCATTCTGAGATAGGCTTGGGTGATGTCCCTCAGAGGGAAATCACCTTTGGTCCTTGGTGCTCTCAGAATAAATACCTGATGTTAAAGTGTTTATGTGCAAGACACTGTATTTCTTTTCATTTTTCATTTACTCTCAGGCAGCCTTGGGTATCATTCAAAGTTCCTGGTATACCTCACAGGATCAGTGCTGAAACAAGCACTCACCTACACATGACCAGACTACACACTGACACACAAACAAATGTATAAACACATATAAAGTAAAAAAAAACAAACAACTATAACCAATTTAAAAAAAATAATAATTAATAACTCCTTATATACACACACTTAAATAGTCAGCCATAAGGAAGAGCTTCAGCAACTCAGAGAAGAGGGTGAACTTCTCATCTATTTCAGGCTAACCTATAAGCAAAACAGATAAATGTGTTAACTACTTTCCCAAGTGGAGTCTCAGGGGATGTTGAGAAGAAACATATGCCAATAATTGTAAAGAGGGACTGCTGCTCACTTTTAATTGCAAAACACGTGAGAAGGTTTGTGGGCTTTAAATACAGTTTCAATACTAGAAAAATAAGAATATGAAAGCAGGTAACTGAGCACTGCAACAGCTATAACTATTGTAAATATGAAAAGACTGTATTTTTTAGTACTGTCATAGTATTTATGTTGGAAAGCTCAGACAGTTTGGCTATTTGTGTCATTATTATGCCATTCATCAGCCACTGTGGTTATTTGTCACTTTTAGCATTAATTAACTGGTGATCCTCTTATTCCCTCTGCCTCTGTCCTTCGTTTCTTCTATATTAAATTTCCTAATGATTTTTTTTTTGTTTTGTTTTCTGCGATAGTTTGTAAGTAAAGTCTTGCTGTTTATAGCTTTAACTCTATAGGGCTGAGGAAGGTTAACACAAGAAAAATAATAAACAAGAAACCCCCATGAATTTAACTATGAAGTTACTACAAACCTTCAAAATGTGAAAATATTTATAGCCATATACTTAAAAGAATTTCATAACCCACAAACCACAATGCTCTCTAGTCCGATTAGTGATAATGGTAAAACATATTATTTTTATTATGTTTTAGGCAAACTTACAGCAGAAAATAAGCTGTTCTCTACCTTCCTGCTTTTTGAGTGTTCATGTATTGCAGATACCTAAGTCACAGTCATATATTTCTGGTTGTCTACTCACCATTTACCCTACACCCTTCTTTCAGGGAGTTATAGAAAGCAACAAGGTCACCCCTGAGCCTCATTTTCTCCAGGCTAAAAAGCCCCAGCTCCCCCAGCTGTTCCTCAGATTCCATCAGACTTGTGCTCCAGACCCTTCACCATGTCCCCTGCCCTTCTCCAGATCTGCTCCAGCACCTCAATGTCCTCCAGAACCAAGGAGCCCAAAGCTGGACGCAGGATTTGAGCTGTCACCTCACCAGTGCCCAGTACAGGGGGATGGTCACTGCCCTGCTCCTCTGGCCACATCACTGCTGATCTAGGAAGGATGTCCTTGGCCTCCCTGCCCAGCTGGGCACTGCTGGCTCACATTCAGCCGATGCTAACCAGCAACACCACATCCTTTTCTGCTGGGCCACTTTCCAGACACCTTTTTCCAGGCTACAGCACTGCATGGGACTGTTGCGGCCAAGAGTAGGACCTGGCACCTGATCTTGTTAAACCATTGGTCTTGGCCTACCTATCTGGCCTGTCTATATGTTCCAAAATGTGAAAAATTAGTAGCATCCAATATTGCTATCCTGCATCCTATTATTTCTCTTCTTTATTAATTTTTGAATAACTGTTTAAAAATTGCAGCCACATTTGAAAGAAAATTAGGAGTATTAAAGCCATTAAGTATTTACAATGTTCTTGGGAAATGGGCAAACACTGAATTAGTTTCACCTCTTTGAAAAAGAATGCAGTATCAACTCAACCATTATGAGGCACTTCAGTATGTCTATAGGATAGCAACACTGTAAATACCTAGAGTATGTGGAAAGATTAGACCTAAAGACTTCTGCTAGGAGACACAATGGATAGAAAATTAGACTTCGTTAATTCCACTCTCCAAGGAACAAAGCATTTTTTTTCCTCATTCAGTCACATCAGGCTTTGGATTACTGCTTTAAAATTAGCTGTGTCGAAGTCAAATTCATTTAGCTGAAAACTCCTTGAGATACAACTTTTGATCTTCCATAAATCAGAAGCTCTTGTGAAGAGACTTTGCTTCAACAACATTCCTGCCACATACTAAACTAAAAGCCTGTGAGATGCTCTTAGCAGAATACAGGAATTATGTTACTGTAGATGAGAACAAATACACTTTGGGGGGTTTTCCTACAATTTTCAAAAAAATGCAGAAACTGTTTTCTTACTTTTCTCTCACGGTTTTCTCCAGCGGAAGAGGAGTTGGAGCAAATATTCCTGGAATTTACATCACCACCCAGAAAACCCAGTACAGCACTGATAAAATCAGTTTGTCACTCTGTGTACAAGGCAAGTACTTTGCACAGGGATTCTTGTCTTGTTCTGCACACTTAGAGCATCAAACAGCCCATGACTTTCAAGAAGTTCTAGTGTTCTTCCATAGGTCATCTCACAAAATATTTTGTCTGGTCTAACAGGCTTAGTTTGATTTGCTTTTGGGATTATGAGTCTATTGGTTAAGCTTCAGTTATTTTATTCAGTTCTTGTCCATAATCAAGGGATTTAAAAAAAAACCAGTCTAACAATCCAATCATACTCCACTGTCAGCTGAGGAAAAGTGCCGATGTTAAGTTCCAGCTCTCACAAGGGTAGCACCCTAATAAAGGGTGTAATCTGGATGGTGATATAAACCACTGAAAGAAATATATCACATTTATAGTGTGATGTGGCTCATCAGCTGCAAGAATAACTACAAGAATCCCTTACTTTTTTTTTTTTTTTTTTTATTTCAACCTTAATAGGTGGCCTTCAGTGTTTTTTCTATACTTTCATCAGGCTTGTACTCAAATAGCACATAAACAGAAAGATCATCCTGTTGCTTCCATTTTCTAAAAGCTTTTCCAAGTCTTGTTTATTACTGTACAATAGTTTGTACATTTTGATTTCCAAATGCACCGTCATCCTACTAAATTATTTAGAGAACTTTGGTCATACCTGTACACTCATTTTCCTGCCTGTCCTTGCTGCTTGAGCAGTAAGCTCTCTCTTCCAAGGGTGGTGTTTTACTGATCCTGAGCTTTGCACCCTACAGGACCAAATCTAACTGGACTATCAAAAAATATTCTCATCAAAATGAGTTCTGGAAAAAGCAGAAGACTGGGTATCAAACTCAGTATGGCTCTTCACTGCCAGTGAATTTACTGAGCTAAACTATGTGCCTGTGCAGTTCTAGTTTAGGAACCAGTTTTCGTCTAGGTTCATTCACTGCCTGGCAGTCCATCAAGCATTTCTATATTTGTATCTACTTTAAAATCATAAAAAGAAATGTGGTTCTTGAAAAGAGCCATTTCCTAGCCTGCAGTGAAGATGGCTGTTGGCAAACGCCTGTTACCGACAGAAGCATTAAACATTCTGCTTCAGTGTGAGGCTGTTTTGGTCTTTTAATTGATTGGGAAATTCCCAAGAATCCATTTCAAACTTAACAAGCACATTGGAGAATTCAAGATTCAGCAGCTCAGATGCTTTCCAGTGGTTTCTTGTGCTGCAATGTGCATGTGGTGATGTGTATGACTTGACTAGACCACGTATGTAATATTTTGTGACAGCACTGTCCTAAAGTTAAAGCATAATTCTTGTGCTACTTTTTGAATATGTAATCAAAGATCTCCAATAAATCAAAAGAAAAACAAACAAACAAACAAACGAACAAAAAACCCTCAAACAACTGCAGAGAGAAATACTTCCCAAGAAAAATCTCAAACCAAAATACAATAAAACAAGCACGTCTTCCAAGTTAGTGCAAAACAGGGGAAAACGTAAATTTAAATATAAATAATACCACCAACAATAATAATACGACCATAATATCAACAGGGACAGGCAAAACAGCTAGAGAAAATAACTGTAAGAAAAGTAGAATTTCTTTACCTCTTCTTGAAAATTTTAAATTTTTATTCAGCTCAAAGTGGTCTGGATTTATTTTACCTTAATTTTACATTAGTTTTCTACCATGTGAGCAATGTAGGTCAGTTTTAAATGAAAAAAAAAAGTGACATTTTGAATCAAAAAGTCAAAGTTTCATTTTACAAATGTCAAAATGAAATGGTTTGGCATTTCCGAAATGAAACATTTCATTTCAGAAAGGTCAAAATGATATGTTTTGACATTTTTTAAATTTCTCCCTGCTTTTGTTCTGACCAGAACTATTAGTCAAATTCAACCTTGATTAGTTTCAAGCCCCTTTAAGCTCAATTTTCTATCCTAATTGCCAGTCACGAAAAAAGATTTGCCCAGTGTCATTACAACAAAGAAAACAATACGATCTTTAAAACTGTGCTGGAACTGCTTCTATAACACACTCTCTGTCCCTCTCCTGCTTTGCCTCAGCCTCCAGCATCCGAGTACCTACCCATGAATTTTCACAGCTGTGAGAATTAGCTTTGCCCTGCTGCATGCCTTAAATTAAAAACAATAACACAGCCAAAGGCACAATGCCTCAATTAAACCAGAAGCTGGACAGAGAATTAATTGTCCTAATGGACAGTTTTCAGCATTTTTATAGTGCACATATATTGCCCAGGTGTTACAATTACAGTCACTATAAAAATGCTTATAGGTGAATAAATGCACCATGTGAATGTGAGGCAGAGTAATCTGCCCATTGCCCTTAGCAATAACGTGTCAGCATTTCTTTTCAGTGTCTCATGGGCAGTCCACACTAAACTCAATATTGTTAGTTTAACATCTTATGAATAAATAAATCATATTAAGCACGGCAACAAGGATTGAGGTCAAAACACTGAACAAGAATAAATAAGAGAAGTTATAAAGCCTGCTTGCTGTGTTGTTGGGAGGTGTGTGTGGCAGAGGGAGAGATCAGCTTTCCTACTGTTCTGCCAGAGCTCTGGGATCAGTGCGGGGCGGGCAGGCGACAAGAGCCACACCATTGTGCTGACTGCAAACGCACCACACCAGATTTACAGCAACATCATACAGAAATACCTCACCATGGAGTCAGGGGTTCTTCCAGGAGCATTGCTGGAATGGCAGAGTGCAAAAGGGATTTAGTCCTTCTGCATGCATTAAGGACAAATCCAAGGAAAACAGGCAAAGGGATGTAAAAAGAGAACCTACGATTTTTTTTTTCTCCAAGCATATCAGATCAAGCCATCCTGATGAACATAATGGATTGTATCATTCTGTCTGTAATCTGACCCTAAACAAGTTGAGTAGAAACGGCATAGCTCCAAGAATCCTTCAGTTATTTATGCTTTTTGCAGGATTTTTGGTTTACTTGTTTGGCTATTTGGGTTTTTTTAATGAATATTTAGAAACTTGTGGCATAAAGGTATTCTGCAGAGGATCTCAGGAAGGACATACATACATTTCGTAATGCTTCACTTACTGGATCTTGCCTGCACAGAATGTCTGTACAGAAATTTTCTCTTTCGGTCCAGTTGATGTCTGCCCTGCCTGTTCACTCCTGATGACACTATCCATCTCCTTTCCACAAAATCAAGTAAAACTACAGTGCTTGTGTCCTCCTCATGCCCTCAAAACTGGCAGGTTGTCAATATGTGCTATCCTGCACTGCGTCTCCTGGAATCCTTCTTAGACTGATGACTTTCAAGCCCTCAAACCTGGCTATGCAATACTTTGTGCATAATGTTATCTGCTGACAGAATCAAATAGCATGTTATTAAAGTTTGAAAGGCTTTATCTATTTTTCATAAGCATTTTAATAGGCACCGCATTCCCTTTTGCCTCCCATATGCTCATCAGCCAAACTGATCTCAAAATGGACATTGTATACTTAGACTTTATTACAATAGATCTCTCAGAGGCAGTAGAAAGAAGAAACAAGTGCTTAGCTCTACCTAGGCCTCAAGGATTACTAAAGGATTGCAGCACAAAAGGTTTAAGTTTTGTTTGGTTTAGATTTTATTTTTTTTTCACTTTTGTTGCTGATGCTCTAATGCCAGATTTTGAACTGTAACTGTACTCTCCCCTCCTGGCTATTCTTACAGCCATTTTGCCATTTCTCTATTTTCTGCTTGGGAACTCCACTGTTTTAAGTAATGTGTAAAAGAGTCAGTTCCAACTCCAGTGCTGAGGGACTATGGAAACTTTGTGGTGGTGTCCATTAATTTCACCTAGAGTAATTCATAATGCATCATGTTGTAATATCAGCCAAAATCAGTGCTTCACAAATTTTACCACCTGAGACATTCCTTGGATTTTCACTTGGCAACCCCAAAAACAATTTACACTTGGCAATTCTATTAGTTTTAATTATATAAATCATTTTACATATTACACACATTTTCAGAATGCAAAAACATTTTTTTTCATTCAAATGAAGGTTTTCAACAAGCTTTCCTCAGTAATAGAATATGAAGCTAGTAAAACAAAGGACATCATACTAGAGGATCGACTGTATACTTTTAGAAAATATTGAATTCTTTATCTTTCTAAATGAAAAGGCTTCAGGGATAGATCTGTAATCCAAGGATGAGCAATCCATAGCAAATCTACCTGATATTCAAAAAGAACATACATTGTGTTTTTTAGGGCATATTGGCCACATCTACACTGCACAGCATTTGGCCTTGCTTCCACACAGGTGATGTGCCAACAACAGCAATCAGTTTGGGCTGGCTTCCATCCATGTAGGAAACAGGGTAAGCCCTGCTCAACTCATTAAGAGAGTGTTTTTAAAACATGAAGTTATGTGAACGTAATTGAGGGCCAGGACCTCTGGGTCAGCACTGGAGGACTGAAGGCGTGGAAGGAAGGGCAACAAAGCTGGTGCAGTCCTACTCACCCTGTCTAGGGGAGCAGTCCAGTCCTCATCAGAAGCTATTCCCAGGAGCACACTTGAGCTTTGTTTTAGGGAAGGCTAGTGGGGGCACTTGGACACAGAGCCAGGGAGCTGGCTGACAGGTTAGTGGTGTTTTATTTATTTATGGCTGTGCCTGTAGAGGCACCAGCCCTGTTGTGTATGTGGCATGTACATTTCACATATGTTACAACGCAGTAATTTCACATATTGCCAGGGGGAAACAATATTGAAAGGAAAAAAAAAAAAAAAAAAGAAAGGAGGAAGGAAAAAGGCACTGATCAAAATGATGATGTAGCAAAGCTGAGAGTTTTCTCTCAGAGCCAGAGCAATCATTGTTTTCCTTAAGGCATGTAAATGCTTTCACCTTACACTGAGGATTTAGGAATAATAAAACTATTTCAGTGGCTCAGTACAGTTCTGCAGTAACTTGCCTGCCCTCTACCAGTACGTCTTTCTCTTTCAATGGTTCACAATTTTGTTTTTTCCCCACATCTTATGTAAATGACAGGGAGCTTGGTATATGTCTTCTCCTTTACATACTACATTTCATTTACAGGAAACCATAAAAAAAACCCCCCAAAACCAAACAAACAAACCCCCAAAAACATAAAACCACAAACACAAACGTTTTACACAATGCAAAAACCATTCAGAACAGTAATGTTTCCATGTCAGATTACTAACTCAACCTTAAGCTATACAAAGCGAATTCCTAAACAGATGTGAAGACCTTTTAACTATATCTTGAATCACATGGTAATTTTTTGATTCTCAGATGGATGTTTTTCCATTCATTATCCTAGACTGGCTGAGTTTGGTAGAGTTTTCTTTGCTTATGCCTGAGCCATTTTGCCATTGATTGAGGAGAGGTAAGAAACCACTGGTTTGGTTTCCCTCCATGTATCTGAGGCTATACTATGATTTCATCAAAACTCATTCCTTATTACATGTCTATAAAATATCTACACATGTCTGTATCATGTGAACAGGATAAATTTTTTTATTTATGAAAAAAAATCAAAGCTGACTTTGCCAGAAATTCTGTAATATCAAAACTAGCACAGCTTCATCTTACTACCAAGCAAAAGATAACAGGAACTTGGCCCAAAAGGTCACAAAAAATTCAAGAGCCCTGTTCCACCTGGGATTGAAGTATGTGTATAAAGAACATTAAATTACATCAAATGTATTAATTTTTTTAGTTCGTAACTACGATTATCTTGTGTTCCTGAGACACAAAGAAAAGTATTCAAACTTCAGAATAGTTTCCTCTCTTCATTAAGTGTCTAAAACAAGAAATTAATTCCGTACCTATAGGAACTCATAGGAACACTTTTATATTGGGAACAAGGAAAACTTACCAATCCTGACACATTCACCATCTATATGAGTTAATCAGTCTAAGATTTGATGCCAGGTATATTCTGAGATGCAGCAACCCAGCAGAAAATATGCTCCTCAATTCCACAACTAACATGAGCAGATAGGCAAGAAAACTGTCACTTTCAGGTCAAAAGTTCTTAAATCAGTAATATATCATGAAAGAAAAAACACTCTAAATAAGAAAATCATAAGCTGCTTGGTCCTTACTTCAGCTTTGTAACAAATAACTTCACACAGTTGCTTAACTCATCTGGAGGCAAAAAAAAGAGTAAGATTTAAAGATATTATGGGTCATAAAAGCAATAAAATATTAATATGAATATTTAAAAATGCCCCCCCCCCAAAAAAAAAAGATAGAAAATAAAGTAGAAAAATAAGTACTTTCATCTCTTAAAGATTCTGTCATCCAATAGAATCTCATACAGGATGAAAGCTGTAAGGTAATAATTGCATGATAATGTCAGTTTGTAACGTGTAGCAATTGCAGGACACAAAGAAGCCTCATTAGAAGATGGGTCTTCATTTCCTTGCCCCTGTTCACCTGCTGGAAATCAAAAATTCAAAAGGCAACATGAAGGAGGTCACCATGTGGTACCTCTGGAGAGGACTGTGCCAGTAACTAGGGATGGGTTCAAATTAATCAGAAGGCACTGGTGAAATGGAGTCTGAGCCTTGTAAAATCTGTTCTTGTTGCTATGTTATAAGGAGAGAAGGAAGAAGACTATTTTTTTCATTTTTTCTTTTTCTAAATCTAGCAATCAGAAATCCCAGTTTGCTATCTGAGGTTAAAACTAACAGCTGGAAATATCTTGGGAAAATTTCTATCTATAAGAAAACAAAAAGGGAAAGGATGTATATCTGGAACTGTATCCACTGAATATAAAACTGCTCTAAAGAGATAATTTTAAATTTATATCTCATTAACATAATTCCTTCCCAATACAATTGAGAAGAAAGCCTGTTTAGCTAGGTGGCTCTGCTTACCAGACACACACATATATCTACACAAACCATGCAATCAAATTACACACGACATGGAAGAAGAACTTGTGAAGATCAGGGTTGGCTTTGTTGCCTGCTGAGCACTTCAGTGCAGATCTATGTAGGACAAATTCCACTGCAGAGTGTCTTTTATCATTAGCTGATCCCAGGGTCTCATGGAGATTGCACTTCATTGACTGGCAGTGTCTTTCCTTGTTCCACTGAGAAGCACAGTCTGGCGGGATTATTTTACTTTTTTTTTTTCCTTCTTTTATTTTTTCCCTTGTTTCAAGACAGACCTTAACTATGTGAGTTAACCACTGGTTTTAAAGCCCTCAGAGGATGTGTGTATGAAAGGCTGGTCATGAAGGAACAGGAGAAAAAGAAGGAATAAGATCTGCAAAGAAAAAGAATAGCTTTCTGACGGTGTGCCCAATTGGCCTGCATACTCATAATATTTTTTTTCCCACTGATGACAAATAGAATTTTTTTCACTTATTTAAATCCTGTTGTATCTTAAGAATTTTTAGCAGGGGGAAATAAAAATAATAATAATAATAATAATAATAGTAATAAAAACTAAAAAAAAGGCAATTGACAGAAAGTACTTTTAATAACAAGGAAAACAGGTGGGAACAAAAGGGAAGGAAAAGAGGGGAAGTCAGATGGCTAACATCACACAAGCTGAGGAAGGGCACATCACAGGGTTAACATCACAAACTGTTTAGCAGTTCAGAAGAACACATGTAGATTCCTATTAAATAATTCAGTCTGAACATCAACACCTTTTCAGGCTAGAGAGTACTTGTTCCATAAGAAGGAAAAAAAAAAAAAAAAGCCAGTTACTGACCAAAATATCTAGCCTCTTCTTGCTCATAGACTGTATTCAATTTTCACTACTTATTTATAAAGGAGAATTAAGGTTAAATCATACAGGACAGGAATAATTAGATTTTTCACTGTGCTGTTTCAGCTTCCTTACTGCAGTTTTCCATAAGACATTTTTTGTTTTGTTTGTTTAAGATTTACTAAGAGCTAGTTTGCAAGTTGAATTATGCAAGAGGCTTATTGAAGGCAAGATGACAATTTCCTCTCTCCCTGAACATATTTGAACTGCATTGTGAAGGAATAAATCTCACCCTGAATCTTTCCTCATTCCTGGATTGTGCAAGGAAGAGAGGTAAGGAAGGGCAGAGGATATCACCCTCTTGAAGACTACAGTTTGCACAATAATCTGGTTTGTGAAATGCTAGAACATGAAACATCTGAAACCTTTCTCCAGGGAAAAATACAAACCCAAACGTGCTCTGGGGAGGATGTGTCCAACATCATCATTAAAACACGTGTCTCCTGTAAAGCTGCATTTTAATCTTAGGCTTGGTATCATATCTGGGGCAGGACTGAGAGGCAGAAGTATCCATTTTCTTTCAGCCCTTCAGGGAAGAATGCTTTCCATTTTGTGCTGCCTCTACACATGTTGTGGATTAGGAGGAACTGAACGTGCTCTTACCCTATCTCAACATAGTGCCATGGATTAGGCAGCTTGTGTGTGAATGAGAGCTGCATTCAGCATGAGAGTTTTGCAGTGCTGGCTTTCCTGCTATAGAGGAACCTCTTTAGCACAATTTTTTGTCTGTTTATTTTAGTATCAGATAGTAAAATTAATTAGCTTTATTAAAGAGCAAGAAATCTGATACTCAAGAAAACAAGCAGAGTAGCAGGATTCCAAAAATATGCCTGCCACCTGGCATTGCCTGATATATGTTCTTGTTTACAAAACATAGCTGCAGCTGTAAATTTTACTGGTTTCTATAGGCAAAATTGATGCAACACTTTTCTCTGTTTATCTAAAAGTATTTGAGCAGCTCTTGACTCATTAACACATTGACTGGAATATCCATAAACTGGGTTAAGACTCAATTTATTTGAAACTTTTTGATTTCAGATAGCTTTCTGTAATTCCTACCTATCCAGATATCTAGATATCTACCGTGCTTCCATGGGAAGTTGGTTGTGGGATTTTTTTTTTTTTTTAATTATTATCCACTTAAAAAACCAACCAAACAACAATAACAAAATACCCCACCACACACAAAAAAACGAAACACACCCCCAAACAACCTAAAAAAACACCCAACCCCAAACATTGAATGTGTTTTCATATTGGCTAAAACCATAGCCAAAGACTATGCTTAGGATGGGTAAAATCTCAGCATTAAGTGACTCATTACAACAAAGGGCTTCACAAATGTGTTTTTTTTTTTTCCCAGACAGTATAGCAATGGAGCAGTTAACAAGGTTCCCTTCTGGACCAATAAGCTCATATTAAATTTGTTACTGTGTCATTGATGAAAAATATATAGCATACTCTATACAACTGCTCCTTTCAAACCATTTATTAAAACAGCCACAAATAAACAGTTCCAATTGTTAGCTGTGCAGTCCAGTTAACGTGGTTTACCAATGGGCCTTCTGAATATTTCAGCTTATTAATAATTCAATTAACTGGATCATCAATACTCCAAAAACAAATATCTTGAGATATCTGCATTTCCTGGTTTATACACAACATTAAAAATATTCATGTCCCACCCACACTAAAATGTAGATACCTGTTATCACTGCTGTAGAACATGTCTCAACATGAAGGCATACTCATAACTTTTAAGAACTTTTTCACTAAGAGCTACCAGGAATGAAGGACTAAGTTGTTTTAAAGCCCTCTCATTGATTTGGGCAAATGTACTTCTGCCCAGTAATGCCTTTTTTTTTTTTTTTTTTTAATGCATTTCTTTGTCCACGATTATCCCAAAAATGAGGAAAACATGGCACCTAGACAGTTCAACAACTGCTACACTGTATATCCATATTGCAGAGCTAGTCTTGAGAAGGCAGGATGCCAAGTGCTTCCTAAAATGCAAACCTTTAGTTCTTTGCCAGAAAGACCAGGAATTCTGCTAGTACCACCACATCATAAGCTCACCCTAATTCTGTCCTTCACCTCTTCCATGATGCTTCCCTTTGGTATGTCTTTTGTTCAGGAAACTAACTGCTGTATGCAGCCAAGAGACAGAATCATGCTTGGGACTTTTGGCTCAAAATTAGACTATAAAAAAGATTAAGCCAGTACTCGAATTTTACAATATTACAAAAATACAAAATTGCAACAATATTACAAAAATATTTGTTGTACACTCACACAAAGCTCTTATTTTAATGTTGACTTATGCTTCAAAAATATTATTTTTCTTGAAATTATTTAGTCACAAACATATCTTACACAGTAAGTAACAAAGTCTTGGATTCTAGTAGTTAAAATTCAGTATGATGTGAAACAAACTAAACTATGATCATGAAATAATAATAGTAATTTCGAGATTCAAATTAGTCTATATTTGACTGAAGCAAACTCTCTTGTTGGGTAATAAAATTGAAACATATTTTTAAATACCTTCTAGCACTCCACCATTCTTCTACCTCTCTTCTCCAACTTGTCTTAGAATTCTCTTTTTTAAAATTACCTATATATTGGGGATGTATTCTACTCTGTAACCTTGGCAACAAGTTATTCCCTTTCAGAACATACTGTACATTCATATTTTTTTTTTACATAATAAAAATGCATAGCTATTATCATCTGAAAACAGTAAGTAAAGTGGTGTATTTGACCCTGAAGTTTTCAGGTCATTATCGGGACTGGATGATAGCTCTCAAAGAGTGTTACCTCTTTTTTTTTTTTAATTATTATTATTATTTTATTGCTTTATTTAGAAAGTTCTTAAAGACATTTAAAAATAAACTTGGATTCCAAACAGAAAAACAAAAGCCTAGCACCAGATTTAAGTGATATTTAGGTGCTTAAGTCCCATACAGTAATCTCACCAGTGTCACCAGTGACAACATTAAAGTGTTTCTCTCTACATATAAGACAGGGATTTTAGTTTGGAAAAAAAAAAGGTATTCTCTACACAGATCATAGTAGTAAGGGTCTTCATTTGTAAGAGACATGAAACCCTCGCAATATTCCTAAATTACAACACACTTCAGACCCTCAGAGTCTCAGTGCTTTGCTTAAATGAAGAGATTTTACTATTACCACAGGAATGAAGTCTCTGTCTTCTCTTACAAAAACTACAGATCTTTCTCAAGCCAGTCATGATGGGTCATCTGCTCCTGCTTTTCAGATGGAACTGATCTTGAGGGACACCTGTGAGTCCCATCTCCTGCTTGGAATCCAGAAAATGCTACTCCTAACAAGCTGTAATGGGGATGCAAGAGTGGAAAAGATGGAAAAAAATGGCACATAAAAAAACCAAAAAAAAAACCCAAAAAAAACCCCCAAAAAAACCACCCCCCCAAAAAAAAACAACAAAAAACCACCAAAAAAAGAAAAACCAACAAAAACAAAACAAATCAAAACAAAAAAAAAAAAAAGAAGAAGAAAAGAGAAAAGGGGGAACATGTAAAAATAAGTTTTCCCCATGCACTTTATGCTGATCCTCTCTTACCTGCCTATCAAATTGTTTTACTGCATCGCAAATAAATTGTTAAATAAATAAATATTTCTAACAAAAAAATAAGCTCCTGTATTTGAAACAACTAACCTAATATAAAATGCACTTAAAACAGAGTTAGCACTCTATGTAACAAGATCATAGAGATTATAAAGTTGCCTCATTTTATTCCTATTACAAAACTGCCACGTGTAATTTGGTAATTTTAGCTGTCTTTGATCATCAGACGATGAAGATTTATCTATCATAAAGGCTAATTACTGCTATCATCTTCCATAGACAGTGGTCTCTATAGGCCCTGCTTGTACTTTTTGATGGAAAGAAGAGGGCCAGACTTTGATGATTTCAGACCTGCCTCATCAAAGAGCCAGTGGGGCACTACCCTTAATGTATGCACTTCTGAAGAGACAGTGGGAGCACTGCCATCTGCTTTGCACCACAAAAAATCCTCCAAGAAAGACGCGTTCAAGTGAAGACGTCTCACCCTTCATCGGCGGTACGGACACAGACTTGTGAGCATTTCAGAGGGAAAAAAAGAGTCAGAGAGAAGCAAAAAAAGGAGGTCATGAATATTGCAATTGCCCCACCTTATCAGAATCTGTCTCTCACCAACCTTTGCGACCTCTCTGCAAGTAATTAGCATGCTCTGTGATTCCGCTATTAGCGACCTCCTTCAGCTTAGCAGTCTAATACTATTAACGTGCTGCTTAAAAGGAGGGTGGGATGGAGAGAGATTGGGAAAGTATGGAGCATTTGACTGTAAAATAAAACAAGCATTTTCTCTCACTAAATATAGCCAGAATTCAGGGCATCATTGATTGGTTTTAAATCTTGCCGATGAAAAGAAATGAGTGAACAAACAGGCTGAACTAAGCTGTTCTAAACAAAACAAAAAAATAGTTCCTTAAATCTAAATTACCTCTAATTCCTAAAGAAATTAAGTAACTAATTTCATCTTGTTTGGGTTATTTAATTATCTGATAGAAATAAAAAAGCAGGGAGCAAGGCTGAATCAAAGAAAAGAAAGATTGGCTTTTTGTCTCACAGTGAGACACACAGCTTAGTTGTTAATAACAAAATGCTATAAGCCATATGTTTCTTGTGGTTTTCTTTTAAGCTTGAAATTAGAATGTGCTAATTAGAGTGTGGGCCACATACAAAAATACAACACTCCATTGGAGTTGTGGCTGTATGAGGACTACATTGTTGATGAGTAGAAGACTGGTGCTATAATTATCTTACAATCCAAGAAGTAATTCACCTTAGTAATTTTTGAATATATCTAGAGCCTGGTTCACAAATCACTTAAATGCTTTTATGCACCCTTGTGCTGCAATTTACTGTATATGAGAAAAGTGACTTGTATACCAATATCATATAATTTGCCTCACATTTACCAACCATCCACATCATAGTATGGCAACTAACAATACTCTGTTTCAGCTTCATTTTCCAGGATCTAAAGACCTTGGGAGATGTGAAGTTGACAGTGTTTCCAGCTGGGAGCAAATAGCATATATTGAAAAAAGGAACCATGAAAAAGAAAGCTAGTAGGTAAAATACTCTTGTCAGTTTGAGCAGCATTCCCACAAACGGCATTTTACTTTGTTCATTATTGGAGCATAACCCATGTTTACTTTTCAGGGGGAAAAAAAATCAGGGAAGCAGAGGTGAATTAGACACGAAAGAGGAAATTCAGTAAAGTACAAAACCCTTTCTAATATTCCTTTTTGTATATTCCCTGAGACATCATCCTCATTACAGAATATGAATCAGACTATTACTTCCAGACAGACAGATGCAGTTGTGTGAAACATACTGGTCAACAGATTCATCTGGGAACTTTTCACCAGAATGTTGATGAAAAACAGGTTTCTGTGAAAAGGAGTGGGGTTTTTTTGTTTGTTTAGTTTGGTTGTTTTTTTTTTTTGTTGTTGGTTGGTTGGTTGGTTTTATGTTGGTTTTTTTTTTTGGGGGGGGGGGGAGGGGAAGAAGTCAATTTTTTAGGCATTGATATTGCTCCAAATTGACTAGATCTCAGATATTTATTTTCCAATTCAGTGAGAAATCTTTTCTAGTTTTGGCACGTAATGGTTAGCAAACACCACACTAATGGCAGCAGTGTGTGTTCCATTTGGACCGGTACAACTAAAACCTGATGGTTACCATAAAATCCCCCCTTTACCCTGTGTGATTTCTCCCTTCTCCCTCATTTCTCTTTTCATGGCACTGAACACAAGATCATGTCTTCACTAACCATGTTTATGTTGAGAAGAACTTCTTCAAATATAATTTCACAGAATCACAGAACAATTCACATTGGAAGGGATCTCTGGACATCATCCAGTCCAACTCCTCTGCCAAAACAGGGTCACTCAAAGCGGGTTGCACAAGAATACATCCAGGTGGGTTTGAAAGTCTCCAGAGAGGGAGCATCCATAGCTTCCCTGGGCAACTATTCTAGTGCTCTGCCACCCTCAATGCAAATGAGTCCTTCCTCTTGTTTATTTGGGACCTCTTGCATTTTTTTTCAGGGTCATTGCTCCTCATCTTGTCACTGGAAACCACTGAGGAGTCTGGCAACAACCACTCGGCTCCCGCCTTTGGGACATTTATGTGCATTGATGAGATCCCCTCTCAGACTTCTCCAGACTGATCAGGCCCAACTCCCACAGTCTCTCCTCATTAGAGAGATGTTCCTGTTCCTTCATCATCTTTTTGGCCTCTGCTGGACCCTCTCCAGTAGCTCCTTGTCTTTTTTTGTCCCAAGGAACCATGAACTGGACACAGCACTCCAGGTTGGCCACACCAGGGCTGAGTAAGCAGGCAGGATCACTTCCCTTGACCTTCCGGCCACCCTGATGCCCTCCAGGATTACATTGGTTCTGCTGTCCACAGGGGACACACTGTCAGCTCAATTTCTACTCCCATATTTAGACATTTACTTTAGACTACATTTGGTTTCATAATCAGACTGTTTTTTTCTTTCTAGCTGTTTCCCAGATTAAAAAAAAAGTCCTAAAGGTATATCTTTCTCTACTGTCAAATTTCTTATCTGCTTTAGTGCCTTCAATTGGATCAAAGAAATGAAAAATAAAACTAAAATCTTGCCCAATATCTATTTTTCACCAGTCTAGATGCATTTCTTACAGACTAACAAAATACATTCTGCAACTGTCCTCTGTTAATACTTTACTAATTTACTACTATCAATGATAGAGTGGTTTACCAAAATGTAAATAGAACATGTAAGTCTATTTGATGTAAAATCTTCTGAAGATCACAAATTTCCAATCACTTAAATTTCTGAGAAAGCCATAGTTTGCAAAAGCATTCCCTTTGCAGTCACTATGTACTTGGGCTTAACTTGTACACGTAGCAATTTCAAGAGTTTTTTCTATATTTTAGTCACATATATTGACTGATGAAGATGATGATGATAAACTTCACATTTGCTTTAAACTGAGATATACGGCAAATAAATGTAAAAGCTGCCTATGATAGTAAGTGCCCTAAGCAATTAGCATAAGTTGTCATATGAAACTAAAAATGGAAATGCAATATTGCAAAAGATGATAAATAATTAACAGCTTTACACTGAAAGCTAAGGGAAATTCACATTTTTATCTAGATGTTTTATTCAAATTGCTGTTGCATTAGAAACAAAGTTTCTTTTGCAAAGTTCAACCATTTCTGATGGCAATGATATTAATTTGTGTCATGTTTGAGGTGAATCTACCTTATATTAGTGTTTGGCTAAACCACTTTTCTGGTTATGTGCTGTACCATCAAGCAGTTGTGCTTGTGAAAGATAAAGATACGTAGCTATCTCCAACCTGGCAGATCATCCAGTGTTAACAAATATACAAAACCTCAACACAGGCCTTGCCCTCTTCCTGCAAACCACCAGCAACCCCATCTCAGTGTGCTTTCAACTGTTATTTTTCATTTGAAGCCTTCACTACATGGCAATCTCATCTATAGGATGAGGTTTTTTCACTTCCATGTAATGGAGATTTAATATTGATAATTACACAGGCGGTTCACTGTTCAAACTTTGGCTGGTCAACAGCAGTCTGTCATCCCTAATTTCTGAGTCAGCTCCAAGCACATTAATTTTTCCTGTACAGAGTGGAAAATCCATCATTTCAACAGATTCTGGGATAAATTCTTGGGTTTTGTGCTTGTTTCCTGGAACGCACTCTCACCCTTGCCAACATGTCTATTTTTTTCACTACTTATCAATACACAGGCCCAAATTACAGTAGGTTTGGCCACATTCAAATGCCTGTGTATGTGAGACTCTTGTCAACTTTTAATTATTTATCTTTAATTCTCCTCTATCTTTAATTCTCCTTTATCTTACAGATAAAGTTTTAATTACTATGCTGACTTAGAGAATAAGGAGTGATAAGGAGATTTGGGGTATTTTTGGTGTTTTTCTTGAATTTGATGTAGCTGGTTTCTACTGCCAGAAAACTTCCCAATCGGGCTTAATTTTATCCCTCCCTCTATCTTATACATCATACTTTGCCTCACATTTACCTCACATTTTATATTTACAAAAATATAAATATAATTACCCATAGATACATCCTGCTAACATTTTTTAGGGAACACCCACTGTCTTGGTTTGACAAGACAGGTGTCTGCCAGGGAAACTGGGGTTTCCCTTAGAATAGAGAATGCAAACCCTCCACCCCTGCCAAATTATAAATTTTCAATTAAGGGCTCTCAGGCAAAGATTTGGGAATAGGAATAACAGTTCTTTACTAGGAATATCAATAATACAAATGTGGTAGGAAACAAAACTACCCCACCAAACCAGCAAACAAACAACAACAATTTGGGAAAGCCCTGACAGAATCAGAGCTGCCACCTGGCACCCTGTTAGTCAGGGTGTTAGAAGCAGTCCAGAAGTGAGTCCTGGGATGACAGACGTGGCTCTGTTGGAGCAGGGACGATCCTGTAGCCAAAAAGGGTCTAGGAGTGATGAGGAAGGGTCTAGGAGTGATGAGGAGGTGTCCAGGGGTGAGGTGATGGTGAGATGGGGTCCGGCAATGATGAGATGGGGTCTGGCGAAGATGAGATGGGGTGCCGTCTTCCTCCCAGGAATCGGGGTGAAGCAAGTGAAATCTGTCCCTGGCCGGCTCAGTTTTCCCGGCAGCAATTGTAGACTCCCCCCACTGGGCAGGGCATCCCACAATAGGACCATGCATGCAAATGGGGCTCTGGGGGGAGCGGGTATAGTCCGGGGGTATAGTCTGTTGATGGCCCATTACCCAAAAGGCACCCGCCCCTCTCCCCCGTCCCCCTCCTTCCAAAGTTACAAGAAATAAAGAACAATTCCCCAACTGCTTTCAGCAGATGAAAATAGAATACACATTTTTGATTCCATAACCCAGGACACCCACATATGACCACAATGAGATCTGATTATAGTACTCAAGATTACATCATAAGCTAACTTGTGTACAGCCCTGGTGGTAGCTTTCTATATCTCCCAACACTACTTTTATTCCTTCCTTGTTAAATGACCTATCATATCTACATTTTAAAGTCTTATTTTTGTTAGTGGGCATATTCTTATTCTTTCTGGCCTTTGTTTTTCTTCAGCAAGAGAGATTTGAAACAGCTGTTGTCCACAGTTGTCCATCTGTGAGTTTTAAAGAAATTATTTATATATATTGTAGTAATGGTGTCCATAGGTGTCAAATAGCGATAGGCAAAAAGGAGAAAAAAAACCCCAAAACCTCTTAGGAAAAATAATACAAGTGAATATGTGGTCCCCTTTAGTTTAACAGAGCAAGGAGACCTCTTCTAGACAGCTGAGAAGAGAACCTGTCTAAAAGGACAATAATCCTTATATTATTTAACGCCGCAGAAATAATGTTTGTTTGGTGGTTTTTTTTGTTTGTTTGTTTGTTTTGGTGGATTTTTTGTTTGTTTGATTGGTTGGTTGGTTTGGTTTGGTTTGTTGGTTTGTTTTTTTTTTTTCAGAATACCACAAAAACAACAGGCTTCAACTTCAGTTTTGAGTGGCAACACTTGGCACAACTAACAGCTATGATTATGCTCTGTATATCCATATAATCTCATGAGGTCTTCTGATAGTACTTAAATACTTCCTTTTCTCCCTTTACAGCCTATAGGCAGTGTCCCTGTAGTGGCACTACCTTCACATAAACTTTTCTCCCACACAGAAGAATGAGAATTCATTCTTTATTAGTGTTATCTATAAACTTCCTTGACTATCAGGTTAGAACAAATGCATGTTTTGTATTTTGCTAATTCATGATAGATACCAGTTATCATATACCCTTCTTGAGTGGATCAGTAAAATAACACAACTTGCAACTTCAGAAGGAAACATTTAGGGTTTTCTTTAATTTAGTGTTGCTCATATACAAAATACATGCATGTGTTTAAAGGCCTGCTTCTGGTGATGTATATGAGAAAGTGTAAGAAATATTTTATCCACTCAGGGCTCAAAATGTCTTTTCCCTCATTTTCTTTGGGATTTTTCAGGACTGCACCCCTGTAGTCTGCTCTGCTTTAGCTATTGGGTTGGTTTTCTGGTTTTTCTTGATCAAAAGCAGGGGAAAAAAAAGGATTAAGAAAGCATTGCACCTGCTTTGCACCCACGCAGGTGCTGCTCTCAATCAAAATCCAACTCATGCACACGTTGCTGTAACCTGTGAAACACGTTGGGCTGTATCCCTCAGACAGTGCTTAGGCTGTCACGTCACCTATTCTTGGAAGCTACTACAACTTAGCCTTAGCAGAGCAGTCACCAGCTCTTTGCATTTTCCTCACTCTGAATCAGAAGCTGGACATTAAACAGAACTACTTCAGTGAGACGACACAAAGCTCCCCCTTTATCTCTGACTAATGTGTCATGAGCAACAGTTTTGTGTCTCAGCACTTGAGCAGAGCACAGGAAGCAGGGCAGTGCTGTATTAATCACCACTCTGCAATGTTGTCACCAGACACAGACCAAAACAAGTTTACTTTGACACAATTCTACAGACTGCAGTGTGTAGTGCAGCCCTTCTGTACACATGGAGAGATATTTTCATTCCTTGACTGTTTTTTGTGAGGACTCAAAGAAAGGTGAGTTTTGTCGCTGTGTATTTATTATCATCTTTATGTTTGTTTCAACGTAATTCCACTATTTATTTTATGCTGGTTAGCACATAAACTTATTCTTTGAAATGCTAAGTGTTAAGACAAAGTTTACTGGGGCTGCTGAATAATGATGTATCCTTCGTTACTTTCATGTCTTTCTCTTTTGACTCTGAATGAGTCAAAACTGCACAGACATTTACAAACATAATGCTGTGATAGGGTTCCTGACACAATCCCTGATGTGTTTGGATGAATTAGGTGAGATTCCCTGCCTTTGGAGGATGCCTTTTGCTCTCTCTGACAAAGAGGTACCTCATGTAACCTTACTAGAGGGTCACAGCAGTGAATATGGCTTGACCCTGCTTTACAGCATTTGAAGTGCTGGAAGGGAAAGATAGACACAGCCCATTCTATCTGCCCATGGCAGAGTTGATGGATGATGTTGGCCTTCTTATTTGAACTTTTATATATCCTTGAGAACTTCCGAGGACCACAAAGGCCAGACATAACAAAGAATTTTGTCAGAATAAAGTTAACATAAGCATCTCTATTTTGCTTTCTAGATATTTTCTGCTATTCTCCAAGAGTAAAGATCATGTCAATAGCTCTATGCCACAATCAAAATTCCACTGTGTTCCCAGGAATGTGGTGTCTATTAAGTTGTACAGTAGACAGCTGAGAAGAGATCCAGTCAATATTTTGCAGACAACTGTCATCTGAGGAAAATCTTTATAATTACAACACTTTTTTTTTTTTTCCTTTTTTTTCTTCCCTCCCTTTGGAGCCATTTTGTTTGCAAAAGGGGACCAGCTTGGAATTTTGTAACCTGTAATTTAAAGACAGGCAGTCCAATGTTGTAAGGCCATATCGCTCCATCAGCATTTCACCTCTGTCTGTGAAGGTATTTCAAGCATTCTGATGTAAGAGTATTATTCATTTCTTTCTGCCTTCCCCACCCCCCAATCTGCAAATAAAAGCTATAAAGAGGTTATTTCTAATTGGCTTCAATTCCACAGGGGTCAGGACATCTCACATTGCGTGATTTATGACTGAAGGTAGCTAAAGCTCAAACTATCAGTAAGGGATAATTCTTTCTTAAGCAACTTATTTCCTTCTGCTGTATCTAACATTATCTGCCTTGTTTAAAAGACAGTCCCCAGTACTTTACAGAAAATTTGTATTTAAAGCCTAAACCTAGCTTTAATTCAACAAATTATGCCTACAAGTATTGTATGTAAGTTCTAAGTGGTTAGGATTTGGTTTGGTTTTTTTATCATCACCACATAAAAAAATCTGCTTTTGATATAGAGATCATGAGTCAGTCAATATATATTTTTTTTAATAAAATTTTTGGTTGTGAAATTACCTACATGAGAAATGGGTGAGCACTCATATAAACACTCAATATAGCATTTTAACCATAAATTCTCAAATTCATATGATTTCTTAATTTCAGCAATCTAATCTCTCTTTTTTTGGAAACCTGGGTATCACTGCTTCATCCAAGGGTAAGTATAAACCAGGATCCAGTGTGCTTAAGGTATTTCCTGTTGGATAAACCACTTCCACTGTGTATACTGCCAGCCAAATACTTCCATTACCATTCACACACAGGAAAGAAAAACTGGCACAGAAAACCCAAGTGCAGCCAAGAACTTTTAAGTAGAATTATATTAATAGTAGGCATGACCTGAAAAGGTTGAGTTAATTTTTTTAACTAATTAAAAATAATGGTATAGACACAGAGAAAAATGTATACTGGCTCAATAGTAACTGGTCATGCTGAAGAGAAAATGGAAAACAGGTTTTTATTACTTTAAATGGTCTTTGTGTCAACAAAATTGTCTTTACATGCATCCGAAGCAAAGTAATTTATAGAGATTATCTGTAGAGATTTGATTTTCTTCTTGTTAATGTGTTTTTATTTATAGAGAGGTTTCAGGCAAAGCAAAACTACCAGGGAGCAACAAAACCCACAGCTTTAAAGGTACATATATGGTGTGTGCATATATGTGTGTGTAAACATATATATTACTTTTCCAGTAATTATTCTCTTGATACTCTTAGGAAAAAAAAAGGCTCTGCAAACAAAACCAAAGTAGACTCTGAAAATATAACTACTGCCACAGAAAATAATATTTTATCCTATATTTACTCTACCATGAACCAAATAATATAAAAGAATAATACAATAGCAATAATATAAAAGAATAATAAAATAAACACTACAACTTTCTGTATATGTTGAACCACAATAGCTCTAGATTTTCATAATAAAAACCTAACTACAATTAAATACAGGGAGCTTGTTTTTTAGATGTCTTGCAAAACAGATGGCAAACTGTACCTGTTCTATTGAATGACTACTTGAAAACAGCAAAAATCTTAAAATGCAGTAGAGATTCAGAATGTACCACATCAGCTAATAAAACACATACCTCTAGTGGATACACAGGATAAAAGAAGCACACCATGTAGGCTATTTTATGTCATTTCAACTTTACAACTTACAGTTTACTATTGCCAGCTCAACTAACAAAGAAATCAACAATAAACACAATAAAAGCCCAAACCAACTAATAAGCCTTAAGAAGGTATAATAGATCAAATAACAGGGTACTTTGGTTAAAAGATTCGTTTTCTGTATGAAGACATACAAACAAAGAAGGGAATGGTCAACCAGGCCCTAAGTTAAATTACTGTCTCATATACAAAATGGCTGCATAGATAAAATTCTCTTCAGTGACATACATCAAATGCATCTTACTATTCTGCCAGGAACTTATTATCAGTGTATTTTTGAAATACATTGTGTTAACAATGATCCTAAAAAAATTTCCATGAACTGCCATATTTCTTTCCAACAGAAAAAGCATAAGCTGCCAATCATCAGAATCCAAATGGTTGAGAACAATATTACTGTGTGCTGGAAGTAAAAATAACAAAGAAGTACACAAGGTAAGAAGAAAAGCAGTGGACAATGGCAGACACAGAAGGTCAGAGATCTGTGAGAGATAACACAAGTACCAAGTGACATTTCAGTGTCTCTCTGAGCTACAAAGAGAGAAAAAGAAGTGATCAGACTTTGTCGTGTCCAAGGTGATCTTTACCAAAATCTAGAATAGTTAGATCTCACAGTCAGTCGAATGACTATTCTCTCTGAAGGGAATGTGTAGATTTCTGTTTTAACATACCTGCAGGGTAAAATGGATAATCCTGCTTCAGAGAGCAGGTAAACATTATAAAATTCTAATTAATTTCAATTTTAAAAGTCATAAATTTTACAATTCCCTGCAAAAACACATCTTCTGTACTCCACTGTCATTAAGACAACTCTAGGTGTTGATTTCCTTGCAAGCTATGTACACTTTGATCCCCGAAAACTGAGGACAGCATGCCTGAAAGCTGGAATTCCCGAGGCCTTCTGCTTCCTGTCAGCCCTTTGGGATGCCAGCTGGCAGCAATGCAGTGCTCATGCAAGATTCCCACCTTCCTTGTGGAAATTTACCCAAAGCATTGTGTTCCTGTAGAACCTGGGGGGCTGACAATTCCTGACTGTTCAAGCAGAGAGGTTTGGGGACTGCTTGTCAAGCAAAGGAAAAATCCGAGTAGCTTCTACAATATGACTTGTCAGTTTATTAAAAAAAAAAAAAAAGAAAAAAAACAACCAAACAACCAACCAAAAAATAATGTGTCTGCTTGTGATAGCAGAGGATTAGCTGCATCTAGATAGGTCTCCTGGCCCTACTGTGCATTTTGGGCTTCACAGCTCATCCTTTACAGCAGCTGAAGCCCACTTGAACCTTGCTAGTGACACAGCACACAAGAAGCCATGTACTTGTGACACATTCAGAGACACCCAGCCTTAGAGGGACACATAAGTGGAAATGAGCACGTGAGAAACTTAAACTGCAATTTGTGTGAGACAGTTCAGAGCTGAAATGCAAAAAAATGGCAACATTTGGCTACTCAGACAATTTCATCTCAGTGAGGATATTTTGTGAGTGAATAACTGATGAAAATTCTAGCTCCATTTCAGGCAGTTTCTGTCTGGAATGTGAAAGAAACATCCCCTCACATTTTAAGGACCATCCCTCTCATAGTTTAGTAATCTGAAGTTGAGGAAATAGCCACATCTCAGCTACTCACTTTGCCACCCATTTCTACTGAAAAAGGTAGAGAATACCTTACTAATCAGAAAAAATATCTATACTTCTATTCCTGGCCAAGGGTAACATACAACAAAAATGGTCCCTGTTTGAATTGGGTACCAGTGAGTACCTTTCAATCACCTGGTGATTTGACATCAGATTAAACAGAGTCAGAATTTTGCTCTGCATTTACTGAATCATATTTATTTCTTTATCAACATATTTTTTCAGTATTGCTTGTGTTTAACCATGTTTGAAAAATAACAACAAAAAACCCACAACCACCACCACCAATAAACACTAAACCACAAAAAACCCCAATGTCTCCCCAACCCCAGTAAATTTACCTGGTGATAGGTATTTGGATAATAATTCAGCAAATTCAGCATACAGGAGAATTCCAGAAAGTACAAAGTACTGATTCAAGTCCCACCTCACATATGTGCATAGCTGAACATAACTTATTTGAGTATGCAGTGATCCAGGCATGAAATAAATATACTTATGCACAAAATGTATTTGAATCTCACACTGAATCTTAAGCATATTTAATTTGAATATACAATTAATGATGAATTATTGATTTAATCCTGGTTTTTCTGTCTCTACTTCATAAATATCAATTGCAATTCAACCCAACAATAGTTTTGTACCACAGATTATCAAATTTAAAGGTGTTTACCACCACAACAATATTTCTACAATGGTATAAACATGCAGAAGTACACAGGAGCATGAAACTAAACTGTAAGTATAATTCTGTAATAAAATAGTACATATGTGAAGGGGATTGACTTGGCTTCCATGTGAAACATTTCTCAACTTTAGAAATTCTTATACATATTAATGTAGAGTGGAGGTTTTTTTTCCCTTTTTTGCATTGAATTGTAAAGTAGTTTATAATGAGAAAATGACTCAGTTATCCCCACTTGTGCTACATTATCTGCTGTGGGATGGAGAAGGAGTTGATAATGAATATATATATATATATATATATAAAACGTGGAGGATTTGATGTGGGATTTAGACAGAACACAGGCCTAGTGCTGATCACCTGCCTAAGGCAGATTTTCACTCATAGCACAGAAGGCTGCATTAAGTATTTGAAAGCAGCAATTCCTTTGAATTATTGATGGATTCTTTGAGTTTTTGTTATTGAATCTATCTATTGGAGGGTAGGAAGATCCTAAATTTTTTCTTCCCTCACTATGGATGACTTGAGACAGGTGTTTTGAAAAGATGCATTAATTTATCTGCAGGTAAAAACTATGAAGCTAGGCAGTTGAAACAGGCTAAAGGTTCCTCAGAAACTGTTTTTACATTTTCATCCCCTCCACACTGAGACCGCCCAACAAGAGCAGTCAAACACAAGGGAAATCACTTAAACAATTATTTTAGTCATACTTCTTTTAAGTTACATAAAAGAAAAAAAAAAAGGAAAAAAAAGAGAAAATTATAAAACACTTAATTTGATGTGAAACAAATGTTTCACAAATGGCATTTTGGTTCAAGTTACGCCTAAATATCACATTCTTAGAGCTCAAAATTACTTAAAATTTGTGGGTTTTTTTTGTTTTGTTTTTGTTTGTTTGTGGGTTTTGTTTTGTTTTGTCTTTTTGGTCATTGTTTTGTTTTGTTTTGTTTTTGGTTTGGTTTGGTTTGGTTTGGTTTGGTTGTTTTGTTTTGTTTTCTTTTTTTTCAAAAATAAAACAGTTTGGTTTTGCAAAAGAAGTAAAACCAAATTACCTTCCATAGAAAATGGGAAGATAAAATTACTTCCCAATTAATCCAAAGTAATTTTCCTGACTCTCTGCTGTTGTTCAGCCATTACAGAAACAGGCACACCAGAGCACACAAAGGCAACAACTTATACAAGGAGCAGATATAAGTATTAAATACCTAAATAAAGAAATCTTATTAAAAACACAGGACCTGTAGAGGAACCCTGCTTTAACTGCAGTGCACACAGATCTTATCTCAGATACTCTGTGCATAATGTGCTCCAGAACTTAAAAAGGAAGAGGTGTTGGGCTCCAAGGCTCAAAAGGAACAGCAGAACCACGATGATCAATATTTCTCTGCGGGAGCTCCAGCAGTGCTCAGGGTACCTCAAGAAATCCTGGTAATAACTCTGAGTCTTTAAACAGAGTCCCTCCCTCAAGCACTGGTATTTTGGGAAGCCTTGTGCAAACTCACAGAAAATTTTCTGCAAGGTTACGTGTTCCCCTGTCGATGCACATCATTTCTTTATGTGTTGTAATGTCAGGTGAGAATAATTTAGGAGCTCTGTTTTCTTTATTCTGGCTCTAGTGTTCAAAATGGTCACCAAGACACTTTGCCACAGCCCCAACGATGGTGCAAACATTCACAGAGAATGAATAACAGGCAAGTAGATCTAGCACCACTGATCAAGGGCTGAGTCTTTGCCAGCTGTAACTATTATGTCTCTGTGAGGATGATCAGACCTTTTTGTCACTGTTTCTCAGTGCATTGCTGCATAGAAAGGCTTGAGCAAGAGTGTGTGGACAAATTCTTGCACAGTGCTGTGTTGAATTCCTCTGGGGAAATGGTTTTCCCCAGAGAACCCCTGATGTCTGTACCTATTAGTTTGACCCTGTTCTCCCCTTATCTCTGACCTATTGGCTTGGTGCCAGCTATCTATCCCAGGACAGAGACTAGATAAAAACCTATGTTCTTCCTCTTTCGGCCTCTTTGGCCTCGGGTACTCCTTCAAGAATAAACCCTTGGAACATTGCCCTGAGGTAGGAGCCTCTTTTGAATCTTTTACCCTATTCCTGTTGTACTCTCCCCAAAAGCTCCCCAGAAACTGAGCTAGCACAGGAACCCAGGGGGGCAGGGGGGAGTACTTCAGTGCTGAGCAAAAGTTTCATTGCTACTGTGCTATCACGAATTAGGGTGCCATTCATCAGCTTTACTAGCCCATTAAATTTGACTAAAGCATCCAGACTCCTCAGTAGCTGACATTACATAAGGCTCCGGTTAGGTATCAATTCTCAAAACAGGTGTCCCTTTGCAACAAGAAGATTCTTGTATTTTAGTTCCCCATGTCTTCCAGTGGCAATTAACAAGTTTGTTGGATTTTTCTAATTCACCTACAGCAGAGATGGAATGACCAAGCTGGAAAAAATAGGTGCTTTTTATGTCTTACAAATCACAATATTTGGGTGCATACTAAAGCCTTTTGTATTCTTCATGTTTTATTTTCAGCTGGCCATGGGTGATTGATGGCAGGGAAATACAGCAGGGAGTTTCAAGACGTTTTTCTTGCATTTTCTCTGAGGTGTGAATAGTGGTTCTTTGGATTCTGATTCAAAATCAGATTATAAGAACCCATGAAGAGTTTGTACTGCTGTTTGTTTCTACTCTTGCAGTCCCAGTTCTTTAAGGAACTCATTCATTTGATTCAGTGAACAGCTTACAAATCAACTGAACATGCACAGACAGCAAAGTCCTTCCATCTAGACTCGTTGGGAACTCTTCCATACACTTGAATGTTCCCTTTAGCTCTCAGATTTTGTTTATTTTAAAAGAGCATCACTTAGAATAAGATCCAAATCACATGGACTGCTGCTTCTGAAATTACAGATGGGGTGGAGGCTACCAGAAGGGTGTTGAAGTCATCAGTCTCAATGTAGTGCTACTACTACATTGTACTCCAGAGTAATTGACCTGTACTTTTTTTTTTAGAAATACAAGTTGCAATCCATTCCTTTCCAAAGGGCTTTTCCAAGGTCTGTCTATGCATCATATATCATACCATATGAAAAGTACAGGAGGTACTCAAGCACAACATCCAAAGTTGATAATGTAGCCTTGCAAAGTAAATATATATTTGCTTTTTGGTTTTCAATTAGTGTTTCATTCAGCCTTCAACTCCACACATCTCTTTAATTTTTAAATTAAAAGCTAAACTTAAAATAACTGTCTGCCTCTTTAAGTGTTTTTGCTATCTGTTCTCATTCCAGAAAGGCATAAATTACCATTTTGAAAACTTCAATTCCACCTGAGTTCTCAGTTAGCCCAATAGAACTTTCTTACACTTCTCAATATGATGACAAATCCTTTTCCTGCTTGAGGTGATTGGAACATCCCATGGTAAAAAATGCCCAACAGCATCCCTGAGTGACAAGATTTACAGAGATACTAGTTCTGCAAAATTTCACATCAATACACTGAACAAATTCCCTCTTGAGCTGGGCTAAAGAGATATAATGGTGTTTAAATATATATTATTCCCAGAGGAAAATGAATTTTGATATAACAATGGGCTGGAGGGGGAAAGCTACTGGGGCTGGAGGGATGCTGTACAGAGTTACAGGAGTGATTCAGATATTGAGGGCCCACATCTTGAATGCCTTCAGGAAAACAAGACAAGTACTCTTCTCTACTCTGCTTGTGTTATTTCCTAAGTGTTCCCATAATGTCAGCTCAGTGGGCCTGATGAGGAATATTTGAAGAAAACTTTTCTCTGTTAGGAAAACCACTTTAAATATTTTTTCATCATACTTTTCAGAAGGAGGCCTGTAAGGGGGGGTTCTAGAGTCAAAATACTGATGATTTTGGAATTGGAATACACTGTCCATCTGATTTGGAACAGATGCAGAACCTAGATCTTCTGCAACGGTGCAAAGTGGTACTCCTAAATCAATAGATGTTCTCAATTATCTACTGCTTTGTTTTGTTGTTGTTGTTTGTTTGTTTTTTTTTTCCCTGTTCTTTCTTCCCATACACTCCTAATGTTACTTCTTTTTTCCAAAGCAGAAGAAAAATTTTTTGAAAATTAAATACTTTCTAGCCAGTACTCATCTCCATCCAACATCTCATGCCCTTGTGTTGGTGGTATATTCTCTTTATAAATTCTGACTATGGTAATCTAAGCACAGTGAATTGGAACTTGGAGCAGTGCTTCCCTGTTTGTTAGGGGTTTTTGTGTTTTGTGGTTGTTTTTTTTTGTGTGTGTGTGTGTGCTTTTTGTGTTTTTTTTCTGTGGGTTTTTTATTTGCTTGTTTTGTTTGGGGTTTTTGTTTGGGTTGGTTTTTTTGTTGTTTGTTTGGGGTTTTTGTTGTTTTGGTTTTTGTTGTTTTGGTTTTGTTTGTTTTTCTTTTTGTGTGTGTTTTTTTGTCTTCTTTTTTTCTCTACAGCAAATATAAAGAAACAACTTTGCAGTGGTCAAGTAAAATAACCTTTTACATAATTTTGCTCCTGCCTCCCTCTAACCCTGGTACAAGCACCCTCTCAGCTTATTATATTCCTTCAATTACACCCAAGACATTGCTTACCACAGCACATATATATATATATCTCCAGGTCACCATAGATTTGTTGATTTCTGTACAATTGAGAGACAATGTTCACATGATGGTTTTGAAAGAAGCCAGTTAAAAACTATTACCAGAAAATCCTTAAACTGCGGTAAACCAGCATTATTAACAAATATTCAGGCCAGAGCAAACTCACACGACAAAACCAACAGCAACAAAATATAACTTCAAAATCTAAGGCCAAGAGTAAGCAGAATTTTGGGGGGTTTAGTACCTTTGGAGTAGAAATAGACACTTTCAAATTATGGAAGTTTCTCTGAGTTGCCATGCAGCATTAGATGCTCAGATGGGAAATAAAGTTTCCTAATAAGATACAACATCTAATGTTTTTACATATGGATACCACAAGCTATGCTGCTCACACATAAGCATTTCCAGAAACACTTAACAACAAAGTCAGAAAAACAGGACATCTGAGCTCTGACTTTAGGTCTTCAAAACTCCAACACCTAATTCCTAAGTTCATATAACACTAACTTTTAAATAATTAAACAATAACACATGCTATTTTCAATATTTGAAGTGACAGAGTAATCTTCCTGATGTGCTCAGAAGCACTCACCACTTGACTGGACTGAGCAGCTCAGTGGATTTCTCACATCTAAGTCCCACTAATGTTCATTAATGAAACACTCCTTTAACTCCTGCTCCTGTCTGCCATGCAGCCTGTGCTCCAGTCCTCTTTCAAGCATCTCAGTATTTTATGCAGTGAATGCTTAATGCAGAACAAAGAGTGCTCCAAGCACAGCTGAAACACAGGATTTCCATCTTCAAGCTAGATGACCCATGCACTTCCCTACAGACTCAGTCTGCAATTTTTTATATTTTTTTTTATCTCTGGCTCGCTGAATTATATGGAAAGTAAACAACTTCCAACACACCTGCAGATTACTAGAATTGAAAAGTTGTGCATTTCCCCAGAGGGCACTGAACTCTGAACTTTAAAGTTGCTCTCACCTCTGCTGCATCAGCAAAACAAGGAAAATAGGCAGGACATCCTCTCTAAGCTCATCCTTCTGAAGTGAGATTTAATTAGTTAACGGAACAGCTGTTCCATTTTGGAAAGACTCACTTGAAAAAGGAAGAGCTCCTACCTAGTAGTGGTAATGTGGCACCAACACTCCTGAAAGATCAGGGTCTGATTTAAATATGACCATGTCCTCAGTGAATTCTTTTGCTTACCTCAGAAAACTCCCCATTCTGAGATGCCTAACATCTTTTGAATATCCCCTGAAGGGAGCACAACTCTCATACTCAGCTTAAATGCGAAAGCCATTTTGGTTTTAAAATCCCATTTTGTAAGTTCAGAATAAAGCCTAAATTACTTCAAAATACAAATTGATTCTAATGCAGACTCTGCTCCTAAATCAAAGAAGCAAAATACCCACAAAAGATACATAAAAATTTGTCTCACATCTCAGACTGCCAGCATGGACTAGAGACATTTAAAAATCCATTTCTAATTCAAAGATCATAATAGGTGATATATTTCTCAGAAGTTCTGACTGCCAGTTACTTAATGCAAAAAATCTTTACTGCCTAGAAGAATCATTTTAGAATTCTTTTTAAAGGGAACCTTGAGCCTTATGCAACTATTTTCCATGAATGCATAGATTTTACGTAAATTCTGGGTGGTATTAGGCTCAAAAGAACCAATTTCTTGTGAGAGAGAAAGTGGCTAATTACAGCTTAAATAAGAGGTACTTTCTCGTGGAAAATAGAGAATATCCATTTAGCCCATACACTGATAGTTTACATGAGTATTTATAGAGGTTATGAAAATTAGATTGACTAGTGGTGATTATTTTAATATAATACAAACTTTTTTATCTCAGTGCTGCTCTTTTAGAATGATATAAAATTTAAGTGTTTACTGTATATTTTCCATTTTCTTTGAGGTAATTCAATTGTGTTATCTGGTCTGTATCAAAGGAATTCATCTAAATCAAATATAAAGTCAGCATTTCGTTTGACAAGTGTCAGTTTTATTTTCTTATCGCTATCCCAGTTTCAATGCATCTTTAAACCTATAAGTAAATCCTTTCTTCTTGACAGACAATAGTTTGAATTTCTGTTACTATTCTGTGTTTCCATCAACATTCTTCTAAATTCCCATTTATGAAATTTTGATATTTTAAAAAATCCAATTTAGCATAATACATGTATGTTTTAAAATTCACATTATATAATTAAATATATGAAATCATTAATATATTTACAAAATAATAAAAAATATTAACATAATAATGTCATAAAATAGCTAGTTTTTCTTCACCTGAAACACAGTAACACTAAATAAAACTGATTTACAGCACGTTGCTTACAATCTATACACACAATGCACAGTATTGGTTACAGCATACTATACTAATTTTTACACTAATAAAAGATTTACACTAAAATCAAACAGATACAATAAATCTGAAAAATGGGGCATTTTTCTGAAGAGAAACATAACACAGTATCTGAAATCAGATTACATATAGGGCTGCTTTTAAAGTGAAATTTTGTAAATTGTCATTGGATTGACAGATACCTCATAAACCCAAACTTTGCACTTTTGCCCAAGTTGTGGCTCTGAACTGAGACCGACAGAGGTTTGGGCTGAGAAATGACTGTAGGTTTGTTGCATTTAGCCTGTTGATAGACATTTTAGTTTGTGGTTAAGACTATCACAGCATTAATGAAAAGAATCACAGATATATCACAGTCTGCCCTTGAGTTTTGTTCCAACTTTTCCCCTTATTTGACTGAGTGTGCCATCTGTGCATTCTATAGAAAGATCTCACTGTTATTTAAGAAAAAAAGTAGGTAAATTCTGTGGGAAGGCTTTCTTGGTGGCTAGGGAAATAAATAAATTGCTTGTGATTCTACCCTGGAGACACATGAGTCTTATTACAATCATAATAACATGTTGAATTTATTTACTAATTCTTGATTTCAATGGTGTACTTTGTCTTGGAAGTACAATTTACTACAAAGTGTTTCTGTCAGCTTCTCTTTTTCTTGTTTCTCTCCACATGAATGATCAAAGATACATTATGAATTTGGTCTTCCTCTCAGTGAGGACTTTTAAGGTCCTTATTGTGAGGCCATAGAAGATAAGATACCCAGTCACACCATTTACACAGTTATTTTGGCCAGTATTTTGTCCAAAGATCAAGTACTATTGACATGGTTTTTTGTGATTTCACATTCCAAAACAAAATAGATTAGCTTTGCTAAGTAAAGAAACCTGTCCCAATGAAATTTTCCCCCATGATAAATTAATGAGTTCAGGGAAAAAAATGGTTTTTTTCCAAAAAATGAAGTTTAAATGAAAAGCAAAGCAAACATTGGGTTAGTTTGGTATTCGCTTAACTGGAATCTCCAACGTTGAAAAAAAAAGTAAATTAAGACCTCAAATCACCTTTCACTGGGATTTAAGCTGCAGGGTGAACAAGATGCTTTGGAGATTTTTATGATCTGCAGAGAAAAAAAATGACAATTTTCAAAATTAACAAATAATTGGCAAAATTGTTCCTGGTTTTATAAAAGGTTGTTCTGTGGGCAAAAGCTTAATAGCTTTATCTCTCCTATCTCTGCTAGCATAGAAACCAGGCTTTTCTCCTGAGAGCACACATTTCTGTTCTGGGGGAAGATTGCTGAGTGAAAGGTCTATTATATAACCTTTTCACACCTACCTGCTGGCAGAGTGGGACCAACAAAGGAAGGGAAGACAAGTGCTTTCCACAAAAAGGGCTGTCTGTGGGCAGAACCTTGTGTAGCAGCCTAGAAGATAAGGGGCTAAGGTTAATATCTCATCTTAGGTTGAGATATCAGACACCAATGGTGGAATAGCCAGCCAAGGACTGCTGGTAATAACGTGCTCTGAGAAAGAGCAGGATGTGGCTGGGGAAGGGGAGTTAGGAGTGACAAACATCCTTGTTCTGGCTCCTGGAGATAAGCACAACACAGCAGAGCACAAGCAGAGGAGTGAGGTTGAGAATGGTTAGCATGGTTAGCATGGACTGCTAACCAAAGGATGACCCAGGAAGGGGGAACAAGACCACCCCTTAAGGCCTCTGACCCATTTCCAGAAAGATCTAGAAGAATGGACTGTGGATAACAACTAATTTGCATAAAACCCCCCAAAATTACCTCCAGGGTGAGGGACCAACATACCACTTTCCATGTTGCATGTAATTTACGAATCAAACATTTTGTGGACCCTCTGGCTCTTGTTCCCTTTTGACAACAGGTATCTATGAACCTTGGGTGCTCCCTTCCTCTTAAGGATGGGGTGCCACACCTTGAGGCTACATGGAAAAAGCATTTTCTATTGGTGTATCTGCTAGGCAATGCAGGTCTGCATCTTCTCTCATAGTTTACTCTGGTAAAATGAAGTAATCGATTCCAGAATGAATCAATAGGGTTGATTTTGTTGGGGTTTTTTTTCTGTTGTGCATTTTTTAGTTCTTGTTTTTGTTGTCTTGTTCTTGTTTGTTTTGTTTGTTTGTTTTTCCCACACCAAGCAAAGTGAAATTAAAGTGAAATGACTTTGCCCTTAGTACATAAGGACACAGGAAACAACACGAAATCTAGATAGCAGAATGCCCATGCACACTTACTGATTTCTTCTAATCTGGATACAAAAATCCCTTATAAAAGTCCCTTATCAGTGTTAGGCTGTGATCTTAGAAACAGAAGTAATTGTCTCAATGCTGACAAGTTGCCTTTCTTGTTTACCTTTCCTGTGCTTTCAAGGGGAAAGGGTGATAAGCAGATTCTATCTTGTTCTTTTCAGACTACCCCAGAAAGAGCCTGAGATTAAGACCCTTCGAGAGAAATTCTATTAGAAATTCAGTGTACAGTCTACTTGAGATAATGCAGGAGTTTGGACTGTACCTCTTATTTCTTCCTGAATCCTTCATAACCTGGAGATAACATAATACCATCTAAATCAACTGTTTAAAAGTATATATAACATAAAGAAAAATATGAATTTGGGCACTAATGCCGCTCATCAGAAATATTTAATTGTTTCAGATTCAAATTTGTTTCAGAAAATGTTTAAGTGCATGAATTATTTAGGAAGAAATGTATAGTAATAATACTTCTTCAAACTGTAATTTGAATTTATTACCTGCTTGAAGACAGAATATACTCAAAGGATAAGTTATTATTTAGGATCCAACTGACTGTCAAAGTCTAACTTGTGTAAAAGTTGTTTTGCACCCATTTCCATACTGATATTTGCATCTCTTTGTCACAGAATTACAGAATCACAGAATGGACAGGATTGGAAAGGACCACAGCAGTCTTTGGTCCATTCTCCCTCCTCAAGCAGGGTCATTCCAGACTCAGGATTGTGTCCAGACAGATCCTGAATATCTTCAGTGAAGGAGTCTCCACCACCTCTCTGGGCAATCTGCTTCAATGCTCGGTTACTGCACAGTGAAGAAGTTCTTCCTCATATTCAGATGGAACTATTTGAATACAGGAGCCTGGGCTCTTTCAGAAGAACTGAGCATGCCAGTACAGTCCATCAGTGTTCCCTGGGATGAAACCTGCTCTTGTGGCCAGGGTCCTTCCAGGATCTTCTTGGCCATATGGCAGACCAGCAGGGAGGTGAACTCTTTGAGGGCACTGGTCTTAGGTTATAGAACCTAAAATGTGTATTCTATTTCATCTGCTGAAAGCAGTTGGGGAAATGTTCTTCTTTGTCTCTTGTAACTCTGGGAGGAGGGGGGCAGATGCCTTTTGATAATGGGCCAGCTGTTCAAACCAGGTAGGGCAGTGTTTCTTATCTCTTTCACTGCCTGTCCTCCCTCCAGGGGAATATCTTCTGCTAATGGGCCGTTAAGACACCCTTAAAAGCACACATCCCCAAACTTACCCTCCCCAAAATAGTACATCCACATTCCACCATCCTATTGTGAGATGCTCCACCCAGTGGGGGGAGCCAACCATTCCTACCTGGATAAAACTGAGACTCAGGAACAGAAGGTGTCTGGCTTCACCCGATTCCTGGAAGAAGACTGGACCCTTCTCACCATCACTGGACCCTTCTCACCATCACTGGACCCTTGTTCTACAGGATCATCTCTACTTCAACAGAACCACATCTGCCACTCCAGGAGGACTCACCTTTGGACTGCTTCCAACACCCTGACCAACAGGGTGTCAGGTTGTGGCTCTGACTCTGTCAGGGTTTTCCAGGATTGCTTGTTTGTTTGCTTGCTTGTTTAGTTGGGTAGTCTTGTTTTCTATTACATTTGTATTGTTAATATTCCTAGTGAAGAACTGTTATTCCTATTCCCCAATCTTTGCCTGAAAGCCCTTAATTGCAAAATTATAATTTGACAGAAGTGAGAGGTTTACATTCTCTATTCTAAAGCTTTCCCTGGCAGATACCTGTCTTTCCAATCCAAGACAGGCACCCATCCCATTTGGCTTCTAGCTGCATGATTGCCAACCAAACATCCTCAGAACTTTTACCCTAACCCTTGCTTGCTGAGCCTCCATCCTGCAGCTTTTCAGGGCCCCAGGGCAGGTGGGCATGGCACCATCCTCTGCCAGAGCAGTAGGGGCAGCAGTGCAGGGTGCAGCACCCCTGCACCATGCCTGGCCCAGCACAGCTTCAGCCCTGGCTCCAGAGATTACAAGTGGGTCTGTGGTCAGGAGAGCCATGTTTCAAGCACCACAACAAATAAGCTTCTGCCTCTTCCTATCACTGACACCATGGATCCCTCATGTCCCTGTCACACTTCGTGGAGAACAGGCCAGAGACTTTTTTAGTATAAGAAGAAAATCCCCGTGCAGACATTTCTGAAATATGTCTGTTTTGGTTTGGGCTGGTTTTGGCTTTCTTCCCCATTTTCCCTCCCATCAGGCACTGACAAGGAGTGATGGGGTAGGGTTTGTCCTCCCCCAGCCAGAGACAAGCTGTGCTCCACAGAACAGAGCCCCAGCTGTGCTGCCCTCAGTCACAGCCGGGGATCAGGCAGAGATGGAATGGGAATGCCCCCTCAGCAGTTCCTGACCTGCATGGGGTTTGTCTCTTAACTCTCATGATGACATCCCAAAGTTCTGCCATCAAAGGCCATCCCTGGGCGTTCTGTGGCTCAGGTCCCCAGGGAAAAGCTGTGAGCAGCCACGGGGGCTGTGCACAACCTGTGGAGGTGCTGTAGGTCACCTGCGCTGCACGTGTGGGGCCCAGGGAGGGCTGATCCCACAGCAGGCTGAAAAGTGATCTCAGCCTAATGATTCAGCCAGAAATCAAAAGTTTGTCTGCCTTCTTTCATCTATTCACTGTACAGTCTGCATACAAATTCCTATTCAAATATCATTAAAGCTCAAATATTGAATTATTCAGTGTAAGCAGCTTTGTGAAACACAAACTTCATGGCTGATTACACTTTGACTACCCCTGACTTATAGAAATAATTTAACTCCGTGAGTTCATGTACCAAACCACACATGAAACTGAGTTTCACACACCACATCATAAAAACAGTGTTAAAATTAAAGATTTTTCCTTCACTTTTCACACACAGTAAGGTGAGAAAATAAATGAAAGTTTATTGCTATATAACAAAATTTTAAAAAATAGTGGGAAGAAAAAGCATTTAGAAGCAGTTACAAGACAGCACTGAAAATCATGTAGACTATTTGGTGGTCAAAAGCAACTAAGGAATATAAATAGTGCTTTTAGGGAGGAAAACTCTGGTTTTTTAGAGAGGAAAAGCACTCAAGTTATCTGAATTTCCAAACAACAGTCATACACACACAAAGAATAAAGTACTTCCCTAATAAAAATCTATGATACAGTGTAAGAGAAAAAAAAAAAAAAAGACTAACACATTTCTCTTGCAGAAATATATGTTTAAAAATATTCAAATTAAATCAACTGTAGTGACTCACATTAATATGGTATGCAAAACCATAGGCTTGTGCTCATGCTATAGCTGTCCTTAATTTGCTTACAGTGGATCAAATATTTATGTGGGGTAGCCAACTTGCATTTACATCTTTTTACTTTGAGCTCAGAGCATACCTAGACGAACCAGAACTTTGTGTATTTACAGAGCTATAAATCAAAGACAAGTTTGTGCAGCACCTTTCCTCCAGATTATGCAGAGAGTCTTCCATGAGCCAACATAACAACAAATCACTATTTCATTCTACTTGGATTTCTATTGCCAAAAATTTCTGAGGCAGTACTGTTTGATCCCAGATACTATAACTGAAGGGAGAAAATACTCCATTTTATCATGCTCCTATCCAAGAGCTATTTTTTTTTATTTGTTTGTTTGTAGGGTTTTTTCTTTTTTCCTTTTTTTTTGTTTTTGCTGTTTGTTTGTTTGTTTGTTTTGGGGTGGGTTGTGTTTTTTTTGTTTGTTATTTTTCTTTTTTTTCTTTACAGACTTTACTAATAAGTTTACATTCTACAGGTGTAATTTATTCTTGCAGCAGTACCAGAGCATATTCAAATGCAGGACCTAGATTTGTTAATTTATAAGTAGATCTTCTTTCTCATAACTGAAAACAAATTATGGATACGTGTTTTCTCATATTATACACCAGTTCACTGTGGTAGACTGCAGGCCCAGTGACCAACAGCCAGCAAGTGGTCTCCTGTTTCATAAAGGCATGTGTTTTCTTTAAGTGGATATTCAATATCCTATCTAGTCAGCGCTGCTTGCAAGTGGTATTCTAATTAGGCATTATTTTATTAACAAATAACTTGCCTGCTGAATAAGAGAAAGAATTGCCAGTACTCACTTCCTGCAGTTGAAAACAGTAAACCCCATTTTTCCTTGCAAAACCCATTTTTTGAGGATCAGGAGGAGTGAAGGTAATTCCATTGGTAGAAACTGACAGCTGTAGTACAGTAAGGATGCCATGGACCTGCACTCCAGCTCTCTCATTCTGGTGTAGAAGTGATCCCACTCTAGCACATCTCAGGAGAGACACTAAATAGGTTAACTTTTGGAGTTTTTAGGTTTTTTATTTACCTATATGCCAAACAAGCACAATGGTAGTTATCTCTTGAGCAGTCATCTTGCCTTGCATAAACTTTTAACCTTTTAGGTTGCAAGTTCAGTGCATACATAATAAAAAAGAGGGTCCCTCAAGGAAAACAGATAAAAAGGAACAGAGACTGAAATAAAACATTCTTTTCTGTCTTGTTTTGTTTTGCTTTGTTGTTGTTGTTGTTGTTGTTGTTTTGTTTTGTTTTATTTTTTTTAAACTTGTGGAATTTCTCATTTTCTATCTGTATAAAGCACTTCATGGAGAGAATGACAGTCATAACTTAATTATGAATATGATCAGTTGTGAAACATCTAGAGCCTTGTTTCTTGGCGAGCATGAGAATGGCAAACAATACTGTTAATCAAAACCACAATAACTTCCTGAGCCTAGGAAAATTTCATTAGAGTCAACAGAAGATTCCACAGTGAAAAAAATAACATAAAAATTAAAAAAAAAACCCACATTTTGATGTATTACAGTAAATGTTGAGAGATATAGGAATGAGTTTACAATATTCAGAGAAACAATTATTTACAAAGAAGAGATATCACTAGAGTATTATGCTAAGAATTAGGCAAGAGATTGGCAGACCCACCTGCTCACTTTGCCAAAGTTTTACCTTTACAAAGTTCTAAGTGGTGAGGGATAACCCAGATTGTAGTTACTCATCCTCTATAAAGACATAGAACTACCTTTAGGCTGAGAAACTTGTATCAGGTAGATGGATGTGGAAGAGCAAGCAATACCTCAGGGGAAAAGGAAAGGTATCCATTTAATACAATTAAATTGTGGCAATTTTGGGCTTGAGGGAAGTAAAGGGAAGCTTTGCTATTGATTATAATGGAACAACAAATTTTTTGACCTGTTATCTACAACAATTATGATTTTAAAGAAAATTCTATTTGAAAAGCTCTCTACTTTTGCAAGACATAGTGTTGTCTGCAAACTAGACTTCAGAAAATCAAACAAGTTTCCAGGAGATACCTCAGACAATTAAATACTGTTCTTTTATGTGGGTGATGCTTCTTTTTAATGTGGGATTTTTTCAAGATTGGAGGTGTGAACTGTTCACTTAGGTGAATATGGAAATTAATATGGGGACTCTTTTTTTTTTTTTCAATTCTGTTTACCCATGTATTTTATAATCACAGTTTATTTTCTGTACTATTGTTTTAAACAAATGAAGAAGGCTAAATGTAGTGCCTCTGGTGGAGCTTGAGAAAGTAACACATTCTGCAGAACTGGTCCTGAAAAAGGCTAAGTACCTTAAAGTCAGCAAGGATAAAGAATTTTTACTGACATACTGGACTCACTCACCACCTGGTTGCTGAGAGAATTAATTTCCACTCTTTCAATGCCTTTGGCCATTTTGAGGTTATTTTATATAGTATTTTGATTAGGTTTTTTTATTGACTACTCCTCTGTGTAGCTGGCTGGTGCAAGAAGCTGTTACCAAGATACAGTACCATTGTAAAAGAAGTTTGAAAAAGTATGTTGACAGGACTGCTAAGTAGGTCTAGAATAGCAGAGGTGTGCAACCCCCAGGGGTTTTGATCTAAGTGTGATGCAGTGAAATAAAATTGATAGTAAGCATTGACTGGTTTGCCCAGTTATCCAATAGGTCAGCGTATACAATTCCAAGTATGCATTGTCATCCTCTGAACTGAAAAGAAATTATGATGCTGCATCAGAAATGCAAAAACACCCCCCGGAATGAAGAATTTTCCATGTACAAGTTTTTTTTCATGTGAAATTTCTCTGTTGGATATATATTTTTATAGAGTACTTTCTGTATGCTTTATAGGGGATATAAAACCTGGAGTTCAAATTTCAGCAGCATTTTTCTCATGCCAGGATCTTACCTGACTCCCCATGGGCTACTTATGTAAATGCACCATGTGGAGTCAGGCCTTGACCCCAAACTGCTTTTATTCACCATATAAGAGCAGGTGCACTGACAGTGAAGTACACAGGGGTACTTAAGGGGTGAAAACAGCAGATGTTTTGTCTTACAGAGCTCCTTTATGGTTCCTTGCCCAGGTAAGAACCTGATGGGGGTTTACTCATGGTAGCAGAATTCTATTTGATCAATTTACTCAATTAGGAACCAAGCTGTCATGGATACAGGCTGGCCATTGCTTTAACTAAAAGCCACTCACCCCACTCAGGTCCCCAGTATAATTAGGAGAAAAGAAAAAGCTTAGGAATGAAGAGAGAGTCATATTTTCAAGCATATTTTCCTCCTATCTGGAGGAAGTCTATATTTACCTCAATTGCTAGAACAAGGAGAAGCATGAAAAAAGGGATGTGGGTAGAAAGGGAATATGATGAGGCAGCAGTGGGGTACAGAAACTGACAACCAGATGTATAATGGTTGCCTGAATGAGGAAAAAAATGTTCTCATGTGTTTCTATCTGATCCTTTCATCTGCATTCATCTAGGAAGGCAGAAAAGGGTAGGCAATAAAAAAAAACCCAACAAAATAAATCTATTTCCCATACATCTTGCTAAATGTGTGCCTGTATCTCCACACTAATAGAAATTCAAAGCTTTCTGAAGCTCATTATCTCAATGAGAAATTGCAAATTATTCAAGAGCAGCTTCATTTTAATTCATATTTAAATAATTTCCTACTAATTTGAAAATTCAAGTAAAGCCATACTATGGGAAAATGCAGAAGGTATCTTACTATCAGAGAAAAAGCTTTGTTTCAGAGCCAATACATTTATAATGTCAAATTATACATAACTTGATAATTTTGAGTTTGAATAACTTAATTTTTCATCTATTTTTTTTTTGAATAGCAGGATTATAGTGAATAAATTAACTTAGAAATTATGGAAAATATCCCTGGCAAATATTGAGCCTTCCACTTGTTTTTTGATGAGTTTTATTGCTCTTATCAGTCCAGGATGTTTAACTGAATAAGAAGACAAGCAAGTTCAATTATGTCATCAAAATATGTTACAGTTTAGACTTTAGGAGAACTATTTAGTTGCAAGCATATTTAAGCAACCAGGATGTAGATTATTAATTCAGTAGGAGGGTCAATTAGCTTAATAAGGACTGAAGGTGACATAGCATTTTATGATTTTAATCTGCAATAGGTTATTGTGAAATTGCCTGAGGGTGAACATAATCAATTTGGAGCATCTAAGCAACATTTACTTTGTACTAAACCTGACAAACAACCTGAGGAAATTCAGCCATGCAGTCAAACAGAACAGGAACACACAGAAGAATAAAGATATTAGTCTTCAGAGGCGGGTGAAAAAATGACACTTGGTGTAAGATATTTACAGAATTTTTTGCATGTGCTATCATATGCTATCCAAAAATGCATTTACTTCCATAACAGCAGAACTTGAATTTACCACCACCTAACCCACAAAGAAGTGTCCAAAGTTTTATGAAAAAAAGAAAAAATAATACTCACAAAATATAGAACTCAATATAAAATATCACCCTGTGCATTAGGAGCAGATATTACCATGTACTATGAAGTAATTCAGGCATATTATTTATTAAACCTATGTTGAGTGATTACAAGTGTATATTTTTACAGATGAATTATGTATTACTCAGCACCACTTAAAGAAGCTGCTGAGAGGTTACTTTGAAATTTCTCATGTCTGATAGAAGGAAGTTCACATCACTAAATTGCAAGAAAGTGTTCACAGCACAAAGCTGCCTCTTTGGTCATTTGGTGTAAATGGATAATTGACAAAAGTATCTTGATTGCATTTGAAAGCTCAAACTTTTCAAACACAGAGGAAAATATATTTTAATATATTGGACCCAGCTAGAAAGAATTAATACTTTAATTTGACCTTTATGTCTCTACACAGTGCAAATATATTCTAAGTTGCTCTGCATATTGACTCAGCGAAACCTAAGATCTCAGATTGTGTAATTAGCTTGGCTTATAGCTGCCAAATCACATTGGAGCTTCTCATCATTAAAGGTGCCAGTGAAGAAAGGCATGTCACGGATCTAGTAAAAAAAAAAGAAGAGGGGGTTTTTATTTTTCATGTTGTTCTTTGATTTTCATCATGAAAAGCAGATAGATTGGCCTTTCTCCCCACTTCAGCACAGAATCAATAAATTGAGCACAGTTGTGAACATTGGCTGAATGACTAATATCAGTGTATCTCCTGTGGTGACTCAAGCCAGTCTCGTTCCCCAAAAATGCATCTCTGTGGTTATTTTATAGCTATTAGTGCAGTATGTCTTTAAGAAGAAGTATTTCATAAATTCTGCCCATGTTCACAGAGAGATGGCACATTGTTTATCCCAATAATGAAACAATTAGAACTCTTAGCAGGTATAAGAAAGATATGCTCTATGTATCTTCCAAATCTATTACCTTTTGTTGGATTCCTGCAGATTTTCCAACCTGCAGCAAAGAAATAATAAAAAAAAATCCTTTGGTTTATTTTCTCTAAATTCAAAGGTTTATTTACTTAATCACAGAATGACAGAATGGTTTGAGTTGGAAGAAACTTTCAAGATCATCCAATCCCCCTGCCATGTGCAGGGACACCTTCCATTAGACCAGGTTGTTCAGAGCCCCATCCAACCTGGTCTTGAATACTTCCAGGGATGGGGCATCCACATTTTCTTTGGGCAATGTGTGCCAGGACCTCACCACCCTCCTGGTAAAGAATATTTTCCTAATATCTAATCTAAATATACCTATTCCTTCAGCCTAAAGTCATCCCTCTTAGTTGATGTTTAATATATAGCAGGTTTCCTTTTCTACATCAGACAGATGTAGAAAAGGAACAAAATGGGTTCTAGGGTTTGAAGAAGTCTATGTCCATAATGAATAGAAACAAATGTCAAGAAAAATCCCCTTTCCTCCTGGCCCTTACCTGTGTATTCCACTTCAGGCACTTCAAGTCTTGATGCACACATTCAGTACCAAATCTGTACCCACATTAACATAACCTTGCTGTTTGTGATCTGACAAGTCTGAGTTGGGTGCTTTCCGTGGAAATTCTCTAGAACTATTGCCTGTCCATCAAAGAGGACATATCCATCTTACAACACCTGCACAGTTAAAAAAAAATTAGGGATTTGGGTGGACTTGTCTACAAATTTAGTGTTTTCTGAAGAACTCTTTTTAAGTTATTTCATCCCTCTTTCCCATTTGCACAAGCAAATATTTAGAATCAAAACAGAGGAAAAAACCAATCAAACAAACCCCAAAAACACTAAAGAAAAATCCCTGACTGTTGCGTATGCAAAATAAATGTGTGTGCCAAAAATCATATGTTAGATTTCAGAGCTAGATTACAATGGCCAGTCCTTGAGAAGCTCTGTAAGAAGGAATCATTAGAAGATGAATCAGTACATAAGTACCACAAAACACTAAGGAGAAGGAGAAATTAAGGGGGGGAACACCTGAAAAATCTCAGAACAAAACATATTAACTAGAACACCAAGCTGTAGAACAAAAGAGAAATATCTTGTGAATGCCCAGTACATGAGAACAGCCCTTGTACTCTGAGGATAAGTAACCAGAAAGACTGCATTATGCAAAGCATTCTATAAGTATTTTGAGACAGACAAGTTCACTAAGAATCAGTGTGAACATACTCTTTAAAAATCATCCCAACATCTGTAAAAATGGATGAGAATTTTGGCACGTAGGAAAATACTGACTTGCTGACTCTAAACTGGTCTTGTAGGATAGGTAGATTTTAAAATCTGTTGTCTTAGGTGTACCACAACAGCTAAAGCTGATTAAAAAAATCAATGGAAAGGTAGTCAAAATCAGCAGTCACAGTCATTAAGCTTCAGACTGAAAGAGAAGGAAATGAAGATCCTGTTCTGAGTAAATAAAGGAAATAAAGAATCATTTCTGTGAAGCAAGAACTTAGAATAAACCTGCAATTCAGACTTTATTTAATGTCTAAAAACAGTCAGATAAAGGCGTTTCTGATTCCTTTTCTCTGTTTTAAGTATTGGAAATTTATCTTTCACTTTATGACCTTTCACTGTCTCCTTCCCCTTTTGTTTCTGACTGGGTTTCCATGTAGTCTCCCATCCAAGAAATCTCTCCATTACTCAGAAAAGGCAGGGTTCTGCTTGTATCAGTGGACTAGATTCTTATTTTTATGCAATAGTAGCAACTAAGCCAAACACTGTGCCATAAACATTTCAGCAGTTTATATTCATGTCATCCAATTGTTCTTTAACAGCACAATGAAAACATCATAGCAACAACAACCCAAGTATGAAGAAAATATCAGGAAGGAAAGTTAGTAAATTTAGTCCTTAGTGAATTCACTTTGGCAGTTTGAAGCTAATTATTTAATTTTCATCGGGTTAAAATTTACATTATATTGAAGAAAACTTGCCAATTAAAATAATTTCGGCCAGAAAACAGTTTGCTTGCAACTGCTGCAAGGAATAACTGAAACTATACTAACTACAAGAGATAAAACAACAATTCTTGACTATTTTTCCCATTTGTTTGACATTTTTACATTTGGCAGTACATTGTGTATTGACAAAGTAACTGTTTCCAATATACACTCAGTTTGTTAGTCAATTCATGTGTTGCTGGCACAGATTTTCCACACAGCAACAGAGGAGCAAAATATGAAAATGCCCAGGAATATGTAACTAGAAGCCCATAAAAATTGGCAGAATTATAAAAGCCTAGTATGTAAAATAAGATTGATTTTGTAGGCAAATAGATTTCACTTTTGGTTTGTCTTTTTTTTTTTTTGTTGTTTCAGCTTTGCTTTTCCTTACAAACTTCTTTTAGAAGATCTGCATCCAAAGCTTAAAGCATTAAATACAAACTTGCTTGTGTGTTTTCCAAGTAAAAGCAGATTTTGACTGAAAAAATACAAAATTGTGAAAATTATGAAAACAGGCTTAACAAACTTGTGACAAGAGGCAAGGAAGGCATGTTCCAGCAGCCCACTCTCACCACATCAGATCACATACTTATGTGGCTCACAATTCCAAGTTTTGCAGTTCTAATTCCAGCTGCAGTGGGGGCTCTCTAGGGGAGGTAAGGTAACAATTTTCCAGCTTCTGAACTTCCTGATGAAGAACTGCCTCCCATGCTTCAGGAATGCTGGATAACTCTTGTGTTTCTCTAAGGTTTTTGTTTCTCAGCTCCCTTGTGACTAGAGAATTAACAGGAAACTGGAACACAGAAAGCCTGAGAAACCTCAAAGCTCTCTAAGTTTCATTCAAAATTTTTCAAGTTAGACTATGTAATGATTGTTAATGTATTTGTCTACACTTGCCTTCTGCTGGATACTCCTTTCATGTAAAAATGCAGCTTTAGAACACAAAAGGAATTTTCCAAGGAATAGATAGTGTGACCTTTTCCCATACTCTGTAAAAAGCATTTATTCCTTCATAGTATAAAATATATGTTGAGCAACTTAGGGTAGAGAACAGATGGCAAACAACCCAAAAAAAAGCAGAAAACAGAGAGCTACCAAAAAATACGCTTTTTCTTCTTTTTGCTTCTGTCAGACTGTAAATATTCGGACCATGGAGAGTCTTTCACACCAGGTTAGCATTTCTGAGATGTCCCACTGACAGCTGTGAAACTACTCATGACACATCCACACCTAAGGGACAGAATCATGGAAAAGTGAGTCTGCAAAGTACCTGGAGAAGCTTCGTTTGGCACCTTGCCTCACACAAGGTCAATGTTATCTCTGTCACTCCTGGCTGATGTTTATCAAACCTATTAATAAAGGTGTCCCATGACAGCAGCTACAGTTTTCCCCAGCAATTTGTTCTGTTCCTTTTTATATCTTTATCATCAAAATCTTCATAGTATCTGATCTATGTTCCTGTGTGCTGGAGTCTAATCTAATTACTTTCTTATTTTATTCATCATGGACATAATGAGCAAACTTTTTCCCTTCCTTTTCCCACACCACAAGGTTTGCAAATATGTGTTAAAGACTGGAGACATTTATGATGATGATGATGAGGAGGAGGATGATGATTATTATTATTTGTAGCTGTAATCAGCCAGAGTTAATTAAAAAACGCCTATATATATGTCTATATATAAATTTATACCTTAGAAAATATAAATATAAATATAAATATAAATATAAATATAAATATAAATATAAATATAAATATAAATATAAATTTAAAACTTAGCAAAAAACAGTTGCGGTAAGAAAACTACAGGGAAAAAAATGTTGACATATGCCAAACATTCATCAAGTAAGAGTTTATCATTTCTGCATGTTACTAAGCAAAATGGAGGGACTGTGAGGAGAGAAATTGTCTTTTGGAGATTTTGGTTGAGGTTTTTTTGGTTTGGATTTCTTTAATATTAATAGTTTGATTGAAATACAGCAAAACACCAATTTAGTAGAAAACTTATTTTCTGCTGGAAATTGCTTTTGACAGAATACTTTTGACCAGACACATTACAAAGATTCAAAAGACAATGTCCCTGTCAACCTTCAGCAGCCCCTGATTTTTTTTTTTTTTAACATTTTCCTCCAGCAACACAACAATAAACTTTAATTTGAGATTCACCATGTATTTTATGGTCCCACATGAAACATTTACTAAAACTTTAGCAATTAGAACTATTTCTTGAAAGAGTCTTGGAAACTTCAGGTTATGCCTCTGCTTATAGCTGTCTACTTAGCAAGTTTTTCATGCAGGGGCAGCAGTGGCACATCTGCTGCATGGTCTGCAGTGATTTGTGTCTCATTCAGGGACATGGTTAAAGCACTTGTGTCCAAACACAGAAAATTTGAACTTACTTCAGAAATTCCAGTTGGGACAACCAAACTGAACACCCAGAAATAAACACTCAGGTTAACATTTTGTCCTAGCTCCATGTATCCAGCTCTCTTGTTGTGGCTTTCTAAATGTGATCACTTTGAAAAAGCTGTCATAAATCTCTTAAAATCCCGAATCTATATATTCTCAATATTTCTAACAAGTATAGACATAGCTTAGTTTTGCTAAATTCTACAAATAGAGCTTGTTCCACACATTTACTTAAAAATCATAAGTTTTAAAATATCAGTGAAGTTAAAATATTCCATTTATGTGCATTATAAAATAAATTTTATGGCACTTTAGCAACCATATATATTTTAAACACTTGTCTTTATATATCTAAACAACATGTTGGACTGTTCTGACTCTAGTGCCAGAATAATTTTACCCAGAGAGCATTCAGAATATCTAAGTTAGCGTGGCATAGATTTACTCTTTAGTCATTATTTTTCCTGCTCTGATGAGCTGGTGAATCTTACCTCTTACTGTGCTTGCTGAGCTCTGGAAGTTCTTTGTAACTTCTAAATATATTATCATAACAAACATAGAAAATATGCCCAACATCAGTTTTTAGAAGATCACACCCATATCTTGTGGACAGTCTTTTTATAAATGGGTTGAATCTCAAACTAGAGAGGCTTGAGGACTGCTTTACTGCAAATTGACTTTCATCAGCTCTAAAGGCCTGAAAACACTGACAGAACTCCTACCAGACATTCTCCTCTTTTTAACAAAAAGAGGCAGAGAACCCATCTTGTCTTTACATAACTCAGCAAACCAGAATCTACACAGTTTAGCACTAAAATAATCAAACTAAACATCTTAGGGGCAGCTGGAAGAGGGGAAGAGTCATGAGGGATTTCACTAGCCAGAGAGATTTGTAGAAAGAAGTCCAGGGAAAAGTGAGACAGATATCACCTTTACAGTCAGTGTTTCAACATTTTAAGCCACAAATATTCTCCTAAATCATCCTACTGTATTTTTAGTGACTTCCATTATTGATAGGTCACTCTTATAAACACTGAATAAGCCTCTTTTACCAGCCTGTATTCTTAGGGCTCTTTATAGACATTATAGGAAAGTTTTAAATGTCATATTTGATTTGTGTTTTATTTGAAATGGAAATAAGCAGCCCACGTAGGTTTAATAATTTATCTAGTGTATGGTTTGAAACACCAGGGCACACGGCTTGGATGTCAAAATACACTGTTTGGAACTGAATTGTTTAGTGAGTCTTAAAGGCAGCTATTCCAACAATCATTCTAAAGCAAACTGGGTTTTCTTTTTCTCCTAGCCGTTGTATCTGTGGGACAAGTCCAAATATAATCTTGTGGCTGGACTCTTTTTGGTCCAGTCTTTGCACAAATCTAAAATAAAGAATGGGAAAAAAGTGATTTTTCCCTTCCACTCACTGCATAAATTCCTAATGAATGATTTCAGTGCTGTTTTTGTGCTGAGTATTGCTTTTAAACAGTTGGATATAAACACTAAGCATCCAGCTTACCTTCCTGAAGCACAGGTATGCTTTGCTAGACAGAGACCCACAGCTGAATTTGATCCCAGTCTGATTCCACTGCAGAACCCATAGAAAGCAGCAGAATTATTCTAATTGCACCTGGCAATTAGAGGGGAACATGAGTAGCTGGGAAAAAATTGCTAGGGAGGGAAACAATTTAACACAGAATAGAAAGTGTATTAAAAGCAGACTGAGAAAAGATCAAAACCAAAACAGCAGGACAGCACTGGGGCGTACTGCCTTCCCAGGCACTGGGGTCGGGAGTTGGAGCTGGGGGCGTTTCTCCCATGCAAGAGTGTGATGGAAAAGTTGCACAACACAAAGGTGACCTTGTTCTCTCTGGTGGAGCATTGGCAGCAGAGCTTGTTGGAAGTTTCACCACAGATCAGCAGAAGGGTTGGTGTGAAGGAGCCTTTTGCCCCTATCCATCCAGAGAACAAGGGGTCGGTGCTGAACACTACAAGCAACAGAAATGATGCCAGGGGAATTTAAAAGACCCCAGGTAGAGCTTAAACAGTGCTCTATAAATCATGGGTGCAAAGGTTATAAAAAAAGTAATTCAGATCATTCTTTTCCTGGTCTCAAACCTAGTCATCAAGTAATGAAGTACAGCACCTATTTCCTAAAAACAGACTTTGACTTTGCCATTTGATTTGCCTTTTTTTTTTTTTTTTTTTTGGCACAATCACCTACCTAGTGGATAAAGGGAATGCAACATACAAGTCTGGAGTCTTGTGAAGTGCTTGATATGATAACTTGCAGATTTGTAGTGAGAATGATTTCCCAATGACTTGCAGAGAGCATTGTCACAGGGGCTGAGAGCTGGCTGTAAAATAAGGGCTCAAAGTATTAGATTTGGAGTGTAGGGGAGAATATTTAATAGCATTCTGTAGAGAGTCATTCAGTTTAACGTCTTTATTAATAATGCACATGTGGGAGTAAAAATACATTAATGAAATATGCAGGTGAGAATAAATTAGAACTTGAGGTGAACACCAGAGTGCACAAAGGCATAATACAAATGGGACCAAGTGAGATTAAGGAATCAGGCAGAAAATTACAAAATGAGCTTCAAATGGGAAAAATACAAACTAATATGTTTCAGGAAAATAATGTAAAATACAAATATTCGCGGAGTCTGAAAATCTGGGATGAAGTGTAACACTGAAAGGTCTCAAAGCAGTAGTTTGTTGAAAACTGAGTGAAAAATTCTGGTGTATCACGGTCAGACTTTTTAGTTCTGATCAAGGCTTCCCTCTTCAGATGGGTACAGTAGCATTTCTAACTTCAGTACTGCAGCCCACAAACTCAAGAACACTGGATGTCTTTAAAAGTAAAACAAACAAAATCAGTTTTCAATTCCCACAACTGAAAAGATAGCGGCAAATGTGCTCATGATTTCATTCTATTTCTGCAGTGACGTAACTACAACAAACAACCACAAAGTACCACACAACAAGACGACCCAAGGACCCTGACCTGAGAAATGGAAGGCAGATCCACCACAAGCAAACCATGGTTTGATTAATTTGTGCATTCAGATTGCCTTTCTTCTCTGGTTGTTTGGATGAAGAAGTGATTGATATTAGGCTGGATCCTGATTATATCACAGCCTTTATATCACTGTGACCATATCTGGTGATTTTAGGCTTTTCTGAATACTATGGAGTGTATTTGATTCAGATATCATCTCGGTCTTTCCCTGACATTATAGAGACCTGGGATTCTGCACATATGCTTTCTGAGACCAGAAGGAAAAAACTCTTTTGGGGAAAGTATTGGGAGGTGTTGAAATGTATCAATAAATCAACCATGCACAGGACAATAGAAAAGCCACTTTGAAAAATACATAGAAGACAAACTAAGCTATGTCTTGAAGAACTAGCAAATATTTGGGTCTGCAAGTTCTCTTAACAATAATTGCTTTCTTCAGTTTTGTTCTTTTAACTTTTTTTTTTATTCCCTCCATTAAAATTGTTATGAATTCCTATCCTGCCTCCTAAATTAATAATTCTGAGTCAGAACCAGATATTTTCTCAGGTATAATCATTAGCACTTGTTAAGGGCCTTCAAATGCTCTAGGCTGTGTCTTGTTAAGATTATTAAATGAATCTTTCACTTAGCTCCTGGTTATTTTCCAATTTGTTTGAAGATGTCTGCAATTAAATCTCCTTCATAAAAGACAAATTCCCCTAACAAGGGCCAGTTTGCAGCTCAGAGCTCCAGGTATCCTCTCCATGATCCCAAAGCAGCTTGTGTCACATGAGCTCTAGCAAGAAAAACTTTCTATTCTGCTTTTTTTTTTTTTTTTTCTTTCTGCAGTGTCCAACAATTTTCAAGGCTTCTGCTTCCATGAACTCTTCAGTTTCATTTGAAATTCCTATAGATCTTTCTGGTGCTGTCTGACCGTTGTTCACACCTAAACATATTTATTTTGGTTGCTGGCTGTAAACGAGGCTGTAAGATAAGGGGGGCAAGAGGCCTTTAGGTAGGGTGTATCCATTCTTTTGTTCTCTGCACTCAGGCAAAGGGCAAAGTGAGAACTGCTTAAAGGGCAGTTAGTTCGGATTTAATGGCACACTGTTTAGCAAGTTGACAGAAAAACAAAAACATAAACAAAACCAACCAAACAAAAAAACCAACCAGGGTGGCATGTTGGTTGAGAAAGTATTGAACTGATGGGGATGCAAAACTAAACAGTGAAAAGGAAAAATAGACAAGATAAGAAAATAACAGAATGGATTAGAGCTTTTTGGCAGGGCGAGGTGAGGGAGGAGAAGAGGGGGTGTTGGTGCTTTGTATTTTGCTTTTAAGCATACAGGTGTATTACATTATCTCTGTTAACAGGTTTTCTTCTGTTTGACACACAAAAAAAAGAATCAATCATAAGATTACATTGTGGTTTTGGGTAATGTAGGAAATGTTGATATCTCCTGAGATAATGACGTTTCTGAAGCAAATATCCTTGAGTTTTTTTGACTTTCAGTGCATAACACGAGGGAGTTTAGATGCAGATGATATACTGGGCCTCTTTTGGAAGCTTGAAAACAGATTGTTGCTTTGCATAATCAACTTACTGATACCCAGTGATGAGTAACTCTATGTGAACCACAGACAAACATTTCTAAAATAAAACTGCAAACATGCTGACTTGTTTATTGGCACAAACTGCTTTGGGTTCCTCTTAAATACCATTTCTTCATCTCCTAAAAATGGCAAATAAATATTTTAATCAGTAGCAGCTGTCTTGATACCACCACAGAAAGGTAGGCTGGAAGTCGGGGCTGTGAGGACAAACCCACCCTACACTGGTGCTGTCCCACAACAAGTTGATTTGAAACTGCAGAGAACAATTTAAGGGCTAACTGCTTATTTTGTCTTGAGCTGCCTAAGATATGTGCTACATTTTCTGAGCACTGGTATTTGTCTTGTTGCTCAGATATAGTCTGTCTTTATTAATAAAATTCTGAGAGAGCACACACTCTGTAAGTAGTATTTAAAATTTGCATAGACCCATCCATTCTGGAAATAGCATTGAACTTTGTTCATTAGCTCTCCCAAGATTATAAGCTCTATTACCATAGTGAATATTCTGAGTGCTACAAAGTAATTGTACGCTACCATGCATTTTCTAAAACAGAAAATTGAAAAATCCTCAAGCACGAGGTACCAGTATTCACAAAGAACAAAATCATTTAAAAAAAAAATCCCTCAAACTGTACCTTAAATTTTCAAGTGCAAAAGAAGAACTAGTTTTTCAGTATCATGGATATTAAATACAATTAAGGCATGTAGGGGAAAAAAAAAATCTGTGATTGCCACAGTTATCCAAATATAAAATATATGTTTAGGCCAAGAATTAAGCAATATGATATTAAAATTGTTGGACATGGGAGAGGGGATTAAAATATTAAGATGATTTAATATTTTAAATGACCTAATTCCTATTAGTTTTTATCTTATTTCATCCTTGGGTTTTTAAATTTTATTTAATTTTATTTTGTTTTATTTATGTCATACCTTTTTCCGCTACATAGCTGCACTGTTGTAAAGATATTAAAAATATCTCTTCTCCCAGATTCATCTTGAACATTTTCCACAAGCTGGTCTCATAAGCTATTTGGGGAAGATGGTGCTAACTTGTTATTCTGTTGCTAGATTATCTAAATCTCTCTCAAATAACAGTGGCAGTATTTTTACTCACAAAATTAAACTTGACTCACAAAATGTTTGCAAACACAAATAACTCTTTCTTTCCCTTTGATGGATGTACCTTTTTGGCACTCCAACCAAAACTAGCAACTCCTTCTTGATTGATGTAACACACACTTATTTCTATGGAATCAGAATCATTCTTTTTCCAATTAGTATTTTAGAGACTGGTACTACTTTTCCAGTATCATCTCTATGGTAAATATGACAGATTCTTCAACTCATGAATAATAGATGTTGTTTGAAACAGTGGTCAATTGGTCAAAATTGCCCAAATGCTTCTCCAGCTGCTTTCCACTTTTTGCTGAATTTTAACAATGTATTGGTATTTTTTAGACAGGTCTTGCTACAGACATTTTGCATTTTTACAACGTGAACTGCCACCTAGACGTTTGAAGTTCCTTATGTTGTTCATTTCTTTTGAGAGTGGCACTGCTACCACACAAGATGATGATGAGACAGTCTAAGGATAAAACATGTTTGGAAGGCACTTGGCATATATTATTAAATGAATGGAAAATGATCATTTAAAGCAGCAGATGATTAGAAAGGAAGGCATATTTTACTTGCAAATGGGGCACAAGTTGGCAAGTAGACTTGAACAGGTTTTAATACTATTGAAATGTCATGTTAGTACTTTGTGAACATTTGCAGGAGGAGCCTTTGCACCAAAACACTCCTGCTAAAAGGAGTCCTGGGAGAATATTTCTATAAGGAAGGAATGGCTCTAATGAGGGAGATACTATGAACTTGTCAGAAATATTGTTAAATTAGTGGACATATGCTGTCTCGCTGCAACGTATCTTGTGGTAAATAAATTTAAATTTATTTAAATGTCAGAGCACTGTGTAAGGATGTCTTGGAGGAAATTCATGTTAAAATCAAAGCTCAAGCTCCTTTGTTAAATATTTGATTATGTATGCCCGACATTTTCAGCAATAATGTATCCATTGAAGTATACATATATCATCTTTTCCCCCCATTTTATTGTTTCTGACTACTTTTCAGATAATTTGGAAATAAGAATTCCACAGTTTTAAGATCTGAAGACTAGTTAATGGCTTAGCTTTTTCCTCTGAAGCAAAAGACCTTTGTGCCTGAGGATGGGAAGGCAACTTGGAGCTGGGAAAAGCACCAGACAGGGTTAATGCTGTTGCAGTTCTATCCCTGTAAGACTTGGAGAAAATTTTCCCCTTTTTGAAGTAAGGAGAAATAGATCTAAGACAGAGGTGGAAGCAAAAATCCCAAACTGTTACCGATCTTCAGCATATCCCTTCAGGTAAAAAGAAGACTTGAGGAAAAAGGACAATGTAGGGAAAAGATAAAGAATGGTGCAGAAAGATAAAAAGAGGGATCTGAAAAATGCAGTCAAATGTCAAAGGGATCCCTGACATAAGCAAGGAAAGAGATGGAAATCCATGCTATACGTTGCCTGATGACTTAAAATCAATGCAATAAATAGAAGAAAAAGTGGAGCAGCATAAGAAGGAAAATGAACACATTTCATAGCCCATGGCACATAAATTGTAACTTTTTTTTTTAGTTACCTGATACATACATTGATTGAGGCTATAAAAAAAGAGTTTGTTATTATTAAAATAAGTGTTTATATCATATGGGATTATAAAGGAGAAAAAAGAAATCTAAAAGACATACCTAACCTGTTGTGATACTACCTTTCCAAATTCCTCAGGCAGCACAGAAATGTCGATTAGGAAGTGAATTCCCCTATCACTCCAATGAGATTATGAATTTAGGCTTGAAGTTAACAGTGACCTTTTGTGATTCTCTCACATCCCCAAAATTACAGCAGGATTTAATTGAAGGACAAAAAGAATCACTGTAAGGTTGACATTTCCACATGCATGGGCATAGTACCAAATTATAAGTATTACAATATTATTATTATCATACAAATAATAGATAATATTCTCACATAATACTTATAAGTATTATTCATTGACACAAGAGGATTTTCTTTCCCTCAGTCCTGTGTTAGCACATCTGGGACACACCCTGTTAGTGATGAAAAAATTTGTCATCTAAAGTTTAGATGGCAACTTTAGATATGACTTCTTTCAGTTAGGTACAGAGCATAACAGAAAATCTAAAATACAAGCTGTCTTTGACTACAGTAGAACTCTGTTAATCACAACACTTTTCTTTTTACTGTGATATTTTTAAGAGTATCTTTCCATCAAATTAATTTGTCATAACATTTACTTTGTGACGAGTATCAAGACACATAATGGGTTGTGTAACATGGTTTTTTACAGGATAAATCACCCTCTGGAAGATAACAAAGGGAACATTCCAAAATGAGAGGGACTGCTAAACCCTTCTGCCTGAAATGTGTTATTCTCCCTATTTATGAAATATATGATACCAGTATCAGGCAAATGCTATTTTATTGTCCCAGCCTACTTCTCATAAAACCTCTCCCTTTCCAATGCTCCACACACTTTGTCACATAAAAGCATTAATGTTATAAGTACTTTTATACTTACTTTTATACTTATAAGTACTTAATGTTATAAGTACTTTATATATTTACCTATGATTGATATTTTTCGTTGAACGGTTTTGTAATGGAGAAATAATATCACTTTTCAGTCAGTTGCCCTACTTTTCCAGCAGTAATATACCCAAGTTCCTGCTGCATACAAATTTAACAAAGGTAATCATCTGAGATGGAAATGTTACATGTGGAAAAAAAGTTTGCTTTTTCTTTTAAAGTTGAGGGGTGTTTGTCTTATTTTTTGTTGGGTTTTTTGCTTGTTTGTTTTGTTTTATTATTTGAGAACACAGAGAGATTTGACCTCTGTTTAGAAACTTGGTAATAATTTCATTGAGAGAATCTAGTGCCCTCACTCTTTTGACCAGACAAGCATTGCCTACTTGCAAACATGCTCCAAGTCCTAAATCAGTGAAAATGTTTGTTTCTTATACTTTATGTTCAAAACCAGGAGTATAACTTAGGCTGGTGGGATGTAATGTACGTATGATATTCCCAAAGTATTTGTTTTTGCTTCTACAGTTGTTTCCCAGGTGCCATGGTGCAAGGCTTTCTGAGTGATGAAAAGAAATGACACACAAAAAAAAATTAATAAGAGGAGAAAATTAGAGAACCAGATTTAAATGTTGCTATTAAAAGAGTGAACCCGGATGACATTTACAACATAGATTTTCATCCTACAGCAGCAAATTTTTACTGCATATTTTACCATGTTTTATTGTTCCACAGAGGGGGTTGAGGAAACAGTGCAAATATTACCTGTAGTTCCTAAATTTCAAATAGTGAACCTCAGGTGACACTGAATTATTGATCAGAGCACATTCTCATCACAAAGGCCAGAGGGAGAATACTCACACTTATCAAACCAACCCCATCTTGACATAGAACACTAAGTGTTAGGCAGTCTCACATCTTCAGTATTCTCCTAAGAATTCTTTTTGGAGGTTCATGGTTATCTCTTAATCAACATTATTTTATCCATGGTTTCTAAAAAAAATTGGCACAGCTTTTCAGAAGGCAGACTGTTCACCTAGTTTCTAAGCTTGGGACCAATGTTTATTTTTGCTATCTCAATTTGATTTGATGGTATGAGGAAGCTGTCACCATCTGCTTCTATCTTATGAGATTTGCCTAGCCATGTGAAAAATAATGAATGTGACCAGAATGTGCAGGTTGGTGAAAAAAATCACCTGGATATGCTACTTTGATTTTAATGAAAAAGGAACAAATAATATAATGAGCGTTGTTGAATCCCCACACACATTTTTCCAGTTTAAAAACAAAGCTACTGAAAATAATTTTCAAAGAAAGATATTTGTGACAAAACCACTTTCAGAACCTAGAGCAGAAATTTGATATTGTTATAAATGTTTAAGTTATAAAGTTGCAGGTTATTGAACTGAATTTTATTTGGATGAAAGAAACAAAAGGCTTAGATATCACCTATAAAAGCATTAGCAAAGATATTAAATTTTTAATTAAAGTATCAGTCAGAAATGTACATCAAATGTCTATAAGAAAGAAATAACTCAATATACATATAGGTACAGGTATGAAATCAGAAATATATGTAAATGAAGAAAAAGAGGATTTTCCTATGAGTAGCTAGTTCATATCCAGGGTTGCTCAAATGGCTGGAAGCCCTGACTTTTACTATCTCTCTAGTGTGTTCCATTTGCAAATGGAAAGTAAAAGCAGATGGTAAATTTTTTTTCTGCTAACACCAGCACCTGAAATATTAGTTAAGACAAGGATGCAGCAGTAGCCTCTATCCTCTTCATATTTCCTCCTGTCAGCTTCCTTTCTGCCCACTACTTTAGTCATAGAGGAAAGAAGGTAAGAAAAAATCACTTTTACATTGTGATGAGTCTGCTGAAGCCATTTAAATTGGCTTGGAATAGCACTGCTCCAGGACAGAGGGAGAAAGCAGCTGTAACAAATTTGGGAAAGAATCAGTTGTTCACTTGCCACCACCTTTTCTTATCTCCCTGCTCAAGGATTTGCTTTTTCCTTAGATATACAAAAAAATAGACTGGATAAAAGGCTTTTGGTTCAATCTGGCTGAGATTCATTACTTTAGAGCCTCTGAGATCTGTCACAACACGACACAAAGAAACAACACTCACACACTGAGATTGTCCAAGGCAGAAAAGGGGGAGTTTATTTACAGACTTCAACATTTAAGAATTCCAGCAGTGACCATGGATTGGAGGAAGAAAATCTTCCTCTTCAACCACACTGATCAACCCAACAGTCCATCAACAGCCTCCTCCTTATGAGAAGAATGTAAACATGGGTAGACAGTTACAAAAACAAGAAAGTTGTTTATGTAAAATCATGAGAGACTCCATTGCAAAAGGTAAGCACAGAAGGCAGAAATAGAACTTTAGAAAAACTTCTTAAAGAGACAGAGGAGAACAGCAAAAACCCAGACAACAGAGATCTATTCAGGAAAACTTGTGACTTCTTTTGGAACCTTTTTCACCTGTTGGAAGGCAACTTACCTGGTGCAATACCTTCTGTAGCTGCTATTCTTTCCCTAGTTAAAAAAATTAAATACTTGGAGAAAGAAAATTGTCTCTGCTCACTGTACAAACAATCAGAAGCTTAATTCTCATGCCAAACTTAGTTATACTTTCTTTTGAGTCCCTTTCAAATTCTGATTCTTCAGGCTGAGAGGAGTGTAAATGCACAACCTACAGGGTTTGTTAAATCTTTACTCTAGGTAAAAGAAAAAAAAATCTTCTTGATCCTGATGATGAGTGTGTTGGGAGGAGGAAAGGTGAAGCCAAAACCTGAATATTTTAGTTCTTTTCTTGTTCATGAATACAAAACTCCTCATGTAAATTTTCCGGTATCCTTTTGTCCAAACTACCCCTTCAAACTCCACTATCTACATCTACATCCACATTCTGGCTCTGTCAAAGACAATATTAAGTTCTGTTTTGGCTTTAAAAATTACAAATGTATTAATTTAAACAGAAAGCCTTCTAATCATAATGATACTCACAAGTCTAATGTTTTCCCTTATCCTTCATAAATTTTTCTTTCTTCAATGTTTTCCTGGCAGAGGTCTACCTCTAATTTGTTGCCATATTTTCTTTGCTAACATTAATACTCTGTTTACAACAATTACCATAACTCATTCTAGCTAAAGGTTGAGACCTGAAAAAAATATTGTCCATCTCCAATTGTTTAAAAGTACAAATCTCAGTGAATAATGTACCTTCAATTCCAATGTGGAAGTATTATTTCAAAGAGAATGACAATAATGATCTTTAAATTACATGACCCAATTCTCCTCTGACTTTTATGTTTTCCTGTAAATCAGGGGTACATTTTTGAAGGCTATAAAGTTGCCCTGACCTTTAATTATAAAGGTAACTGCAGAATCAGATTGTGTTTTTAATACCCTCAGACAGAAATAAGACACAGATCTCTGTGCTTAGAGACTCTATTAAGTTCACCTTGATGAAAAGAGGAGGCAAGACCAGGGACTGCAGATAGGTCTTGTGGCATTTCAGAGGGCTGAGAACAATATCCACTTCCTCAAACCCTTGGGCAGCAAATAGCTGTGTCCCACAAAAGCAGTGTCCCACACTGCCCCTTACTCTACCAAAGTGAGAACCTCCAGCAGAAGGCTGGGACCTTTCAGTCATCGTGGGAGGCTCTGAAAGTGCCTTCTTCTCCTCTTTGGAGAAGCTTTCAGATTAGAAGGGAGCATGCTGTGTTGTAGATTTTTGTGTAGAATTGCTGTATTATAAATAGAATAATAATTGCAATTAAAATCTCCCACAATCCTTTTCCCCAACGAAATAAACAAACATAATGTTGAAGTATTGAGGTTGGAAATACTCTTTGTAGCCTTCAACAAGTTTATGCCTTCAGTTTTCAGCCTTTTTTTTTTTTTTTTTTTTTTGACTCTTCTTTGCTATCTCTATTCCTGGTTGCCTTTCCTCATGTAGATTTTAATTTCTTAGGTGCTAATCATGTCATACCAGCAGTAAGAAGAATTGGTTGTTCAATGTAGGTGGAATCTGCTGAGGGTTTAGTAACGAACAGCTCCACAGATTAAATGTGAAGTGTTTTCTTTCAAAGGCTGTGGCCAGCATTGAAACTTGGGGTATGATTTTGTGCATGGAAAGGAAATGGACAAAAGAGTGTTCAGAATGTAAGGGCTTGGTAACTTCCCATTCTGGAGGGCAGATAAAAATATGGATGTTCACAAGACATCATGCATGAACACATTACTGTTACGGGATGACTGGCATGTCCCTGCCTGCAGAGCCAGGTGAAATTGCAGTTTCCAGTTCCGAGAAAATTCCATTAATTTCTTCCCTCAAAAGAAGGAAGACTGTAATAAGAATGTAGTAACACCAATGCTCCTCTTAAATCTGGACTTCCTTCACACAATTTACCCAAACCAATCAAGGGTATTTGAGCCTTGTATTTCCTCATCAGCTACTTTAGTTTTATTTGGTTTGGATTTTTATCAGTGCTCCATCCTACGCCGCCAAAATCTTCCCTTGTCATCAACTTATATTTTACCATGGCTGGACATTGCCCAGATGAAAGGAAAAGTGACCAAAATCTCCCAGCTTGATCTTTTCCTAACATCAATATATTGACATCAGTAAAGTCTAAAGGATTATGACAGTTTGTGCTGTCTGTGCCTGAGAAACTACAAGGCAGAGAGACAAGCTGCAATAAGCATTTGGGTCAGGACTTATGTCAAAGGAAGCAGGGTGAACTTTCAAAAGAAACAGCAGGCAGCCTAGGTTAGCCTCAAAAGAGATAGGGAACAAAAAGAGGGCTAGCTGTCTTGGCCTTTTGGCCCAGGGACAAAAAACCTCCAGTGAAGTGTTAGGAAATTCCTATGGGGATATGTCTTAAGTTAAAAGAAGGGCATTTCAAACGCAATGGTTTTTAAAAGAGTTTAAAAGGAATTTATAAGTACAAACTTGAAGCCACACTTCTTTCTGAGATTGCATGTCAACAGATATTTACAGTATATTGTGGTCAAACTCACTGATGGCAGTAAAAATTCAGATTGGTAGTATGAAAGTATCATTTCAACTATAGACAGCTTTTTTTTTTTTTTTTTCCTAAAGCATTTTGTAATGTTAAAATTGTATTTAATCAGAGAGGACATTTTCTGTGAAATTGAAGGCAATGGTAAGTTAAGAGAACCTCAGCTTGAGTTGGCAGAAAGCAATTTAGTTATTTTTGTAATTCTGATGTATTTCCAAGGTCACAAACAAGACTGATTTATACAGGAAATATGAGTTAGAAAGGCTGTTTGAGCGAGCTGTAAATACTTTGCTTAGATGTGCCTAGATGGATTTATTTCTTCCATCAGCTGCACTGAAAAATTATGATTTACCAGTAATCTTATTTCACAATTCAGTGACAGTGATAACTTTTCTTGAAAAGAAGTTATTCTCCCCCTTATTCTGCAATATAAACTAATATTCAAAGATAATTCAGAATTTAAAAGGATGTGTCTGGAACCCTGCTTATCCAAGGGACATATCTGCTAAGGAGTACTCAGCATAAAAGAAACATGAACTGAAAGGGTTAAAGAAGGTTTTTACACAGGTGGCTGTTAATGAGAAGGTTCCCTAAGTGTTGGAAGAAAGGGGAGACACACAGATTAAATGAAAAATAAGTGACTGCACCCAATATGCTGCTTTACCAAAAATACTCTTCCAAACATCTTTTCTCATGAAGTGGATTGCCTCTTCACTTTTGAGAAAAATGTCACAACTGAACCCAGCCAGATGCTACCTATAATGTGGACCATCAGTTTTAACTTATTTTCCAGGGATTCAGTCAAAATATTCTAAGTTAGATGTTTGAGGCAGAAAATAATAAGCATTTGTCTCAAAAAGTTTGTTAAGAAAAGATAACCAGAGTGTAATCACCTCTTTCACCTCTTTCAGAATTTCCTAAAGATGGAACTCAGGTCCCACTCTGTGCTGTTAAAATCAGCTGGTCTTGGCAGGCAAAGGTAACAAGGCACACATTAACAGCATCACACAGCTTAAGTGGTTGTCTTTGCCTCAAGTACAATATTCTCATTTTTCAAAGCTTCTCCAAGTCTGGGGCAGGAGATGAGTGGGTGGAAAGGAAATTGTCAGGTGTCCTGCTAAAAGGAACTCCCTCAGAAAAAAGACATGATCTCCTGGAAACAGCCACCTCCTCCCCTTCCCTCCCCAGGCTTTCCAAAATGCCCTAAAGGCAGTAAGAAAAACTTTAAGGGAAAATACTGAAAAGGTGACAAGAAAGAGGCACAACGATTTATTTGTTTAAAAGATGTTCATTCCCATGGAACTCAGAAATAAGGAAAGCAGTGATGAATTACAGGCACACTCAGGGAGGGCAGGAAAGAAGTCAGACAAATGAACATGGTGGGAGCTGTGATCTCTCCATAGCAAACAACCTTCAAATGAATAATTCAAAAATAAGTGTTCTGAGATGGAGTAAGGTTAGCAAAAATCCTCATTTCCATAAGTTTACTGAAAAAGAAACTTATCTCTTTTGTCAAACAAAAATAAGTACTCTAAAGCAGGGTACTTAATTTGCACAGGATTCACAGGTTCATTTCTCGGTTAGCATTTGGACTTGGGCTTTTACCTTTAAAGCAAAAACCTTGTTTTAGCCTTTTTTTTAAACAAAATTGCTCCATACCTAGCTTTGACCCCAGTAATTCAATATCTGCTTTCCATAACTGCAGCAGTATCTGGAACTTTGCTCAAAATTACAATACCAGCATCAGAGGAAACACAGTAGGAAAGAATCTATAGCTTCTCTGAAATGCAAACAGGGTAAATGGTAGAAAGCAAACATAAAAGTCTACAGGCTGATAAAGTTTATTGGTTTTTCATTACTTACACTCATTATTGATACAAGAACCTGTCACTGTAAATTTATTCTAAGACACCTATTAACCAGTGGACGAGAAAAAGACTTAAATTTTTACTCCTACTTTGTGGGTAGCAAAAAAGCATCATTCTAAAGAAGCCACTAAAAAGAGCTGATCAGTGACTAATTGCCACCCATAATCACTATTCTGCCTCATTATTTCTTACATCTTGTGACACCTGGACATTTAAAACTCTCCAGGAGTGCAAGGTTAAAAACGGATACTAAAAAAAAAAAAAAAAAAGAAAAAAGAAAAAAGGAAAGGTTTGTCATTGGCTCTCAAAGGGCTGAATTTTCCAAAGCTGCTCCTCCTCCTTTGTCTGTTCAGGAGCACAAATCAAGCACAACGAAGCTTGTGAAGTGCAAAGAATTTTAAAGTACCCAGACTGTAATGAAATCTCACTCTTCATGTTGTTTGTATGAGTTTTCCTCTCTAGCTAAGTGTATCACATCCACTGACTTACGTAGCTTTCAGCTAAATTCAAGGCACCAGCCAAGAGAACACAAAGGACTGAAAAATCTCTACAAGAAGAAGAACAAATCAGCTATTAGCTTTTTGCATCAAATCATGTGTTAGTCTAAAAAAAATACTGGGGAAAAAAAAAAAAAAGCTTCCTGCCAAAATGTCTGTGACATATTCCTCCATTAGAGACTATTTTATCTTAGAAAGAAACATATTTTGGGGGAATGAGGAAAAAGACATGAGCAATGACAATAAAGAACTAGGATTAATTTTATTCTTTTTTTTTCTTTCCCATTCCTCCCCTCTGAATGACATTTCTAATTCTTCAGTACCTATGTTCCCACACTTATATTTTCTTTTATTGTCACTGTTCTTCTTTTCCTCATGTGCCTTACTCTCCAATCAATAGATGCTGTCTTCCTCCCTAAAAAACACTAACACGTAACAGAGAAATTCCTGAAATGTATTTGAACCCTTGGGGTGGACAACACTGGGGAGCCAGTGGTTAGCACTGGTCTCAAAGTTGACCATGCCCCAACAGGAAATGAGAAAAGACATCCAACAATTTCCTACCACAAGAGAAAAAATTGAGGTCGCTACTCTACTGGAGAATTGTGGTCTTTTAGCAGAAAAAAATCCCACACAAGATTATAATTCATCTACTATAAATATGAAGGCAATTTCCTCTCTATAAAATTGCTTTTCTGTTTCCTCAGAATTCACAGATTTATTCCAGGGCTGATGTTCTTGGAAGGTGGCAGGTCACAGGTAATTTTAATCCCAATGTAAGTAAATATAAAAAAGCAAAAACAAATAAACCCTTTGTTTTCTTGAAAGAAAGTAAAATTACTAGGAAATCAGTTGAACTGGAAAATGAAAGCCAGAAGCAGTGATTTGAGAGCTAATAAATAAGATTTAAAATTCAAGAGTCTCATAGTGCAGTAGCTGATCCATTACTGATACTGAGACAATAGGTCCTCTTGCTGTTATTCTTGATTAATGAGAATGTGTTTTCTGTTCTCAGTTACGGCCCTTTCTGGGCCCATCCTCTTTAATTTTAGCCATTATGAATATTTCTCAGGGTTCAGCACGTGCAGTCCTGAAGGAGCATGGTAAAAGACACCAGAGGAAAATTCCTTGCCCAGGAGCATTATAAAAACTCCCTCAAGCAGATTTAAGAAAAAGACAATAAATTTACTGGAACTCCAGAGATCTTGTTTAGTGTCAGAATCAAATCATTGAGAAGCTTTTCTTAGTGTGGACTTGAACAAATTAGAAAGCAAGATACAGTAGTAGCACAGTTCTGATATAACAAATTGCTCTTTATTTAAAGTTACTTTTTAAATACGAATAAGATTTTAAAGCCTGTCAAAGATGGCACGCAAAGATAAAAATAAAGAAGTGTCAGGAACAAAAATGTTCTTTTCCTCTTCCTCTGAATTAATTTGCATGTCAGTCAAGAAATCTGTCAATGCATATGCAATATAAGCACCATGACTTACACTACTCAAAGCGTAGGAAAAAAAAGAACAAGAAGAACCAAAGAAGAGGAAAGCGACAGCTGTGATGAGCAAGGATTCTTCCCATCTATAGTATGTATTCAGCTATAACAATACACCCAAAGATGGTGAAGAAACGATGACAGAACTGTCAATTATAGCTGAGCGGAGTGTAAACAGAGATACAAAATCTGCTGAGCAGAACCGACACCAGGTGGTGAGGCTCCTCTGCCGACCCGCCCCACCAGGCAGAGCACAATCCCTGCTGAGCAGCAGGGATCCCACTCCCCAGCAACAGCCTTCCCAGCCTGAGGACACGGTGGTGGGAGCAGCTTTCAGCAGAGAAAAGGCTAAAATAAATGAGGTCCTAATGGGAAACAGGAGGCACAAAAGGTGTTGGTTGAGATGTGAATCAGATTATTGATTGCTGCATTTCAGATTCATCTGAACTCCAGGAAAAGGGAACGATTTGGGACCCTCACCTAAAGTCTCGTTTTCCCAAGCGAAGAAGAAGGAGAGATTCAGCTTGTTTAGAGAGTTTTGCAGCTTGCTTAGAGGTGTGGGAGTTGGCCAAGCTGAAGCAACCCTAAGCCTAATGCCATGGGAAACCCCTTCCTAGTCGGAGAGTAGTAAAGGTTCCTGGGAGTTTACATGTTAATAAAGATGTTCCATATAAGGTTATGGTTTTATGATTGGTGAGTTGGGTTGTACAAATATGGTTATGTTCACAGTTCAAATTTCTGATTGGACCCAGATCTATATATTGTCATGTTTTCCTCAGCTCTGGGTCTTTGGTTGGTTACCCCCCCAGAGTTCTCCTGGGTACTGTGCACAGTTTGGGGACACCATTCCTATTTTCTTTTATCCATTATTAAAGTGTTCTTTTTCTAGTGCCAACTGTTGTTCCCGCTCCTAATTATTTTCTTGCCAGCCTCTGCCCTGAAGTCATGGGACCTAAAGGTTTGTTGGAGCTACCCTCACTGCAACATAGAGGTGTCTTTCCAGTAAATCCTTAATTTGAATCTTTGCTTCATAAAAAAACCCAATAATTCTGTTTTCCAGCATTCAACACGATGAGGACTGTGAGGTAGATGAATGCTGCTTACTATACCATTAATCGAGCTAAAACCAAATTTAGGAAATTTAACCAAGTTCAACCAAAACCACACAAACTCCTTGATTTGGAATGTGGAACCAGAGTAACTTCAGGATTTGTGATTATGAAGGAAAGAGGAACAACTTGTCTTCAGCTCCCACTGGGTTAGTGCTGAACATGACCAGCAACTCTGCTCAAGACAAAATAAGGTGGGACAGAATTCACTTTCAGCACTGTCCCAGGACAAAGGTGCAGCAACGAAGAGTGGGAAAAAACCCAACCCACAAATCAACACAAAAAAGCTTAACATCACTTTAATCTCAAGAACAAACAGCTGCAACCAATTGCATGAAGAATGATCTGTTGAATAATGAGTTCCTGGTTTTTTTACATGTATTCACCTAGAAATTTTTCTCCAACTGTGGATTTGAAGGTACCAACCCAGGCAGCAGGCATTGCTGGACTGGAATTTTAAGTTATAGGTAATGCTATGAAAAATAAGACATGTTAAACATCCTTTAAGCCATTAAGGTTCCTTCATTCTAAGCTTGTTGCTCAGAGAAAGCAGCCAAGCCTTCCACAAATGAATAAGGGATTATATTATCAATCAAATTCTGTCTCAAGAAATAATGTTTCATGTGATAATGTTTTTAATTCACTTCTCCATAACACTCAGCCTTTATGTGGGAGTTACGGATAAATTCCTTTAAGTGAGCAGTTTCAAACTCCCATTTCCAACCTGAGAATGAAGTGCCTTACTCTGCTATTCCAGACTTCATAGAAAACACTCAGATCCTTTTGATGATGTTTTTTGCAAAATCGATAGACTGTATCTTTGGGGTAGAAAAGGTGTGGGTAAGAATATCAAGGAATTCACCAGGAAATTGAAGGTACCTGATTTTCATTCTCTGCTCCAGTGCCTTTTGAAGATTTCTGTATTAAGTAACCTATGAATAAAATACAAATACTATTACGGGACCCCATGGGAGCTAGAGAGCTCCACCATACCATATCAGTGCATGCATATTTGCTTTTTAATTCTTTCTCTTGGTGTGCTAATTTTGTCAACAACAGCAAAAAATCAAACTTACAGCATGGTTGATAAGGCAGACTAGTAAACAGCAAGAAATCAAAATTTTTCCCCTTAATATAAAAGTTACTGCTCTAAAAGCTCAGTTATTATATTTAAAAGGTAAAGGAAATGCAAGAAAAGGGAATTTCAACTCTCCACTATTTTATTTGCAGTTCTGCTGTACAATCAAAGAGGTGCCTAAAGTGGCTATTCTCACAGGATTTAGGCATTAGGAGCTCAGCATGAAGCTACTCAGCCTCAAGTGGACTCAGACTTCTGTGCCAGGCAGATGGAGACCTTGCAGTCTCTAACACAGAGACATCTGGGTATTATTCATTTTCCAGGGTCAAAAGGAATGTGGTGCTGAGATCCCTACCTTTGGCCTTCAACACCTTTAAAGCAAATAAGATTGTGGACTTGCAGCAACAGAACAGCAGAGCACCATATGCATCCCTCTGGTAGCAAGGGGGATTTTATTTTAGAATAAAATTGTTTTCACCCACAGACTTTCACACCAGTGGGCATGCATTCAAGTGTTGCTGATAGCTAGGTTTCCCTGGGATGATGGCTGAGAGGGAAGGTAGTTGCCAAGGTTTAGCTATGAAGAGGAGGGATGGTGACTATCAAGATTTTATGTCTTCTGGAGCATTTTGAAATTAGTGATCATGTGCTGGTTTTGGATGTGCTTTTTTCACTCTTTCTGAGCAGATGGTGATCAAGACATTTTGTCTCTCTGGAGTATTTCACCTCCATGAGTCACTATTGTCTGTTTACTGTTTAATCTCTTATCTGGGTGTGATAAAACCTCAGTCGTGTCTCACCTTCTTACTGCTGCTTTCTGATGACTTCTGTCTTTCAAGCAAGCTGCGCTCTTCCTAATCCTGGAGCTGCTGAGAGGCTGCATGAAAATGCACCCCCTATCTTCATAACCTCCTAATGCAGATGTTGCCCAACTGTGCCAGTCCTGAGTGGCTTCTTCTGGTCCTTCCACAGTCACTCATATAGCACCACTCAAGACTGTTTTAGTGCTTAAATTACAGAACTCTCCAGTGTGAGGTCAGAAAAGATGACTCAGATTATCAGATCCCCTCTGTGAACCTTAATTTTACTGCAAAATGGAGAACAGATATGGATTTTAGGAAATGAGAAAATATGATGAATTACAAAGAAAATTTCATTGCTTTTATATCTTTGTTAGACCATTCTTGATTTTAGAGACTACAGAGTTTTGGAGGCTACTTCAGTCATCACTAATAAATTCAAAAACTATTTGAATTAAAGACGTTAGCAAGGGGACTTTCCTGCAAATAAGATTTCTAAATAAATTCAAATCAATGAGACCTATGCTACTGTCATGTTAATATTTCGTGACATAGGGGAGTCCTAATATCTCCATTTTCCCTATTTCCCCATCGGCTCTGGCAAAGAAGCACAAATGCAGATTAACATGCTGCTACAATTGAAGTAGATGCATAGCCTAAGAGGCTGGTCCACTGGTCTGGATGTCAAGAGGTGCAGTAGCCCAAGTAGAACTGTTGAAAATAAAACAAACAAACAAAAACAAACCAGCAACTCCCAAAACCCAACCAAAAAAAAAAAAAAAACAAAACAAAAAAAAAACCCCACAAGAACAACAAAAACATAAACAATACATATATATTAAAAAAACCCACCAAAACTGTTCCTATGTTGTCTGAAAATCCAAACAATCTGATGTGATTTATAGCAGAGATAAATACTGTGAATGCACAAAACACTAAAATTATACCTTGAATATTTCTCTGACCCTTAATTCTCAGCAGGCTGTTACATACAGGTTTTCTTCCAAGCTCCCTTGTATCCTACATAAAAACTCACTATAAATTTATTTCCAATCCTGTCAGGTCTCACTTTCATTATTTTCTGGATCATATTTCTCCCCTACAAAGTGCTGTTTAGCTGAACTGAGAAGTTCAGATAAATGTGCAGATTTTAAAAATAGAAGCATTTCATCATGCTGAAATCAGGGTGTTGTCATTTTTAGAAATGCTCATTTAGTACTAAAAGCTTTTAAGAATGCATGCAAAACAAGATCTAACATTTAAAGTTTCGATATAGTTTAAAATAGGATGGATTTGGATATTTTTTTCTTGAGTGTTAAGATACTATCACATTTTTATTTTCAAGAAATTTGCCATAAAAATGGAAAATCTGAAATCCTTTTCAGGGCTCTGTTTTTTTCTGTTTTTCTTTGTTATTCTCTGTTTGTTTGTTTGTTTTCCACAAACTTTGGTCCAAATTAATAGCTAGTTAGATTTGGGTTGACTTTGTGAACTTACATTTCAAGTTAGGGCATCTAATTGGTCTTCTGGGAGCTTATCTTCAAAATCTGGATTCCTACAAGACCAATAATGCAACAGACACACAGGTAAGAAACTGTTACAATCAATTTTCTTTTTCAAAAAGATTAAGCAGTCACTTATGAGAATAAGTTCAGGCATGTCAATGCCACACTACCAACTTTCCTATGAATTGGAATGCAAAGAATTAAAAATACAGGAGTTATTATTACTATTATAACTGTAAGTCAAATAAATATCATATAAGGCTATATATTTTAATGTTGTGTGAACTCTGCAAGAAGTTCAAGGCCATAATCCCAACATGAAAAATGAACTCACCAAAGTTATTGTGTCTCTTCCTTGCCTGCTTCATAGGCCAAATCTTTAAAATTATGGAAAATTTCAAGCAATTTCGAGCACATCACATTTCACTCACTGTAAACTCATACATATGTGATTTTTACCAGCACAGCCTTCTGTGCAGGCAACAGAACCAGAGCATTCCTTATCCTCCCTTGATACCTCTTGTAAAAGCACCTCCTCTGAACACAGTAACTACGATTTCTAGGGATTCATTCCATCTAAGGGCTATTTTATTGAATTTTTGTGAGGTTTGAGCTGCCACAGAAGGACCTGAGCTTTAAGATTCATCATCTCTTCAGGTAGAATCCACCCACACAAGTGTGCTGAATTTATCAATGTTAATTACATTAATGCTTACCTTGGCAAGGAAACAGAATATAGACATGAATATTGGTGAAAAATTCATAAAGCATGCTCTCCTATAAAGTAGGTCACATGTTAATGAGCTAAACCTAGCCCCAAATCCACACAAATATATGTAGCTTTAAGCAAGACTTTTTTGAAGTCAGCAGGACTACCCAGCATGAGGTCAGGTATTTAAGCATGAGGGCCTCACTGTGTTGGGATTAGAGTTACAACTCTAGGATGAAAAAAAAAAATACAACCCAAAAAACCCTGCCTTTTTTTTTTTTTTTTTAATTCCAAAGATTAAAAAAAATAAAAAAAAAATTGAATCCCATGATATTTTCATCAGGAATAAACAGCACAAATCAAGTATGTTTTATTTACATTTATGCACTCTGCTGTCTGAAGATGAACCTAATTGCATCACCTTGCAGTGAACACACGCTGAGACAAGATATTGTGATTTCAGTACTGATATTAAAAGGAAATATTACTGAGGTTGTGGCAAAAGTCTGTCAGTCAATCCATATTTCTAAGATTACACTTTTTCCAGAACAGACGTTTGCCACCTGCATAGAGCACCTTGTAATCTATCACTTCACTTACCCTTTACTAAATAAATTTCTATAGAAGAATATTAAAACAACAGAGAAGTTACAATGGTACCTCAGTTTGCTGGCAGAGGTAAATATCCCTCACAAAAGATAACTCCTTTAAAAGAAATAGATATCACTTCTGAAATACTACAGGTACTGTAAATAGAGGATTGTGTGAAGTAAAACAGAAGTACACACAGATACACTCTCCAGCTCAGAGCATCACGTATCACCACAGATTCCTTTAATCCCACAAAACAGAAGTACATCCACATTCAGGGAAAAGGGCACAGGCAGCTGGTTCTCTGAGCAAACAGGGGTTGGGACAAAATAGAAATGAAGAGTAGGGTCACACATACAATATAAGTATGAACTTTAGCATTCATGCAGAGGAAAAAAATAAAAGAGTTAACTCAAAATGTCTCTGGATTATCCACATTTATCTGTTCTCTCTGCTTTGGGCTGCAGAGGTTTCGCTCGTTGCTGGGAAGCCACCTTACATTCCAGAAGGACTAAAGTAACATTCCAAATCCCTGTTTTGAACTAGAAAAAAAGATTCCTTCTGGAATCAAGTGCTAATCCTACCTTTGATCAACCAACTTTCTTTCTTACACACAGGTAAATTATAAAAATGGGGGAAAAATCAAATATAGAGGAACTCTTTTTTTTCCTGCTACCATTCCAGGAATTTAGCATAAGTATTTGGATAAAAAAAACTAAGTTGCAAAGCCAAATATGAATCAAAATAAGGTCCCTTAGAAATATCAGTAATCATACTTAGGATACAACACTTTTAACCTGGGATGCCTTTTAACCACAAAGTCATTTAAACCCTTTTTTTTTTTTTTTTTAAGAGGATGGACCTTTTCAGAACATACAATTAAAAAAATCAGACACAATAATAATAATTAAAAAAAAAATTCTAAGAGGAATTTCAGAGGTGTTGGTTTTAAATGATGTTTTCCTAGAATTTTCAGAAAATATATCTATCTTGTCTTCATGTAAGATGGAAGTCAAGATATGTTTTACTTCCAGAGCCATAACCAGCATAAGAAAACTGGAATCCTCATTACAACAGGAACATGCAAAATGCCTTGGAACATAGGGAACAAAACCTGGGAAGGAGATGCCCCCATATGAGGTCAGGATTGCAGAGAAAGAAGTTATGGGATTGCATAAGAGTTTCCCCATGTTGCATAAAGGAAAAGAGCAATTTGTGTTGTATGCTGCCTGACGCATTAAATGTGTCTTGAGAATACCTTTGAAAGGAAGGAGATAAGGGAAAATTTTGTTTTGATCATTGGGGAATCTCAACATTAAAAATGCATCGTGGAGTAGACTCAGAAGTGTCCTCAGCAGTGTGAAAGCCTCAGCTGCAGCCCGGCTTTAGACACAGGTACACAAAACCTGAGAACACTGAGAACTGGGTGAGAAAATCTCTTGCTTGATATAGCCCCCCAAAAATACAAGTAAAGAAGCAAAATCCAGAAAACATAAAATAAACTGGTTTTAAGAAGAATTTCACCTGTGGAAAACCATGTGACAATATGACCATAAGGCAGACTGGCAGAGCAGTAGCAACTCCATTTTTTTTGTCAAAGCAAATCATCCCTTTATCCTCTGTGATCCTCTGATTTATGTACTGGCTCTAGCAACATACAGAAGTGATGAGTTTTACAATAGAACTTGAATCTAAAGAAGCCTGATTTCCACATAAATTACAAGTATAGAAGCTGATTTGGAAGCTGGAATTTCTGCCCTGCTATGACTTTATTGTACTTTTATTACAGGCTTCACCACTGCTATTCTTATCTTTCTGAATCCTGAGGATTTTCCCGACCCCCAAATTCACAGACAATGCTTTAAAGCACACAAGTCACTTTTTGAAGGTACATAAGAAGAAATTAATTTCTTTGTACTCCCTACTACCATTCTGTATTGAAAGACATCATTATCTTGCAGTTTTACATGCAGAAAGATTAAAAAAAATAATCATGATGATATGCTAGACCAGTCTGGTGTGTCTTGAAATATTGTTTAAGCCATGCAAGTAGGGGAGGAACCACAAGCAGCTGAAGAGCCTCTTCTGGCACAGAGAGTAAGAGGCAACTCATGCAGGATGGAATTCAGCAGTTCAAGAGGAACCATTGCAGCATCTGTGAACAGAAAAAAAAATAATAATAAAAAAAATCTAAGAAATAATGTCAAGCTAATCATATTTTCAGATTCTAATACTTATATTGTCAAATCTGGCCTGGTTAAAATAAATCAACAGCTATCTACGACCCCACCCTCTATCCTCACAAAGATAAATTCATAAATATTCACATCTTTGAGATTTCCATTGAAAAAAAGAATTGCCAAATCACATCAGTAAGAAAGCTGATAAATGATAGACCACCTGCAGGGGAAAAAAAAATAATTAAAAGCCACACATGATGGTGCAAAAAAGAACAAAGGAAACATTATAGGTGCTTAACAGGAAGTGGATTACTGTTCTAAATCAAACAGATGAGAAATTCAAGTAGAAAAGGATCCAGTGTAGCACAGGCATCACATTTATCTTCCTCTATGGTATTTCTCTCTCATATCTCACTCCTTGAATTATTTTTGTAGTAGATAATTTCTATGTGGATCTGTATTGATCCTTTTCCTTTCCTTATCTTTCTTTGGATCTTGGATCTCTTTTGTCTGCCTAATCTACTTCACGTTAAGATGAATGAATTTCCTCTATACCATCTGAAACTAATTCTATTGCCATATGTTATGAAGTGTAAAACTTTGCCCTGATCCTGCTCCATTGTGAACAGGTTGTTGACTTTGTTTTCTCAAAGAGCAGGAGATTTGCTCTCCAGAAAAATCTTAAGAGCAAAGACCCACATGTGAAAAAAGTATTTCTTTCCTTACCTGTGTTGCACCTTTGGTAACCTGCAGGAGCACTGTAGCAGGAATATCACCTCATCTAAGAAATTTTATTTTATGGACTTGAAAACTAGGATTGCTGGCACAAAATACAGCTTTGAAAATCTAAACCTCTATAATTAAAATCTATATAGCAGGAAAACAGTGGAGATTATACCATTCCTCATTTTTACAGCTGTACAAAGTTGGTAAGAATTCCAATTAAAGACATGGCCAGCAAAAGGTGGGGAGCAATCAGCAGGGAGACATGAGGAGACTTTCTTATTGCAAAGAAAACAATATAGAGGAAAATAAAATAAGAAAAAGGAAATTTGCTATAAGTTTTCTTCTGATCATTCAGAAAGACTAAATATACTCAAAAACTGGAAACTCCTTTCTTCCAACTACCAAGTACACTGATTAGGATGAAGGAAAATGTTATAGAATGTTGTTTTGTGGACTTAGACTAAAAAACAAAACAAAACAAAAAAACAGCCAACCAATAAACCAACCAACCAAAAAAAACAAAAACAAAACAACCAACCAAACAAAAACAAAAACAAACAAACAAGCAAGCAACAACACCACAAACCAAACCCCAAACTTCAAATCCTCCAGTAGCTCAAAAAACGGATAAGAGTTCCTTCATTGAACATTTCCTTAAAATACAAGGCATACATTATTAATTGAGATGGACTATGAATTACACAATATTGGATCAAATCAAACTTTTTAAAAGAACTTCTCCACAAAAGTCAAGTAGAAATGATAATTGAAGCTTGTAGGCAACCTTTCCGACAGCATTCAGGAACAGGAACAAAATTCAGTAAACTGTGGCACCTTTAGCTCGGCAATATTGCAGTAATTCAGAACTACATATTTTGTTTTTCTAGCACAAGCTGTTTCTCTGTAACTACTCAAAGAGCAAACAAGTATCTGCACACTGTATGCCACTCATTTAATTTGTTATGATTGTGGAATACCTCATCAGGAAAGTGAATACGTAAGTCATGAAAACACTGGCTGTCATTGAGGGATATGAAACACACATTGTAAAAATGTTCCATCTGAGTGAGCAGAACCAAATGTGGGCAAGCAAGGTAAAGACATTGTAGAGAATAAGAAGAAAGTAAACTACAGCAAGTGGTATAAGCAAGATAGGAAAGTTTTACAAGACATGCAAATGGATAATATAAAAAAGGGCAATTATGGTTTCATTTGTATAGGTATTTAGATTTATATCAAAATATTTTTCTATGGCAGAATGAAGAATTGAGGTTGATAAGACCACTCATGGGCAGTGGACAGCAATAATTCCATGAATAAAGGAAATTTGTCATTCAGTAGGTACATTTAATGTAGCCATTTTTACATTGCCTCTAAAAACAACACGGGAAACTGTGACACCTGAGAGGCTGAAAAAAAAAACAACCCAACAAACCCAAACCAAAATAACCCTCAAACAAATAAACAAACAAAAAATATCAGTTGGGATACTAGACTGTGAATGCAACAGCTTTTTCATTTGATACTGTAAAAAAAAATAATAAAAAATCACTCTCCTGACCAATTAAGTCAGTGTTCATGATCACATTACACAACCACCAGCAAGAATTAAAAATCAACAAATGAAGTTCCTGATTAAAAATGTTAATTTGTCCCCAGCTGGGAAGAATTTAGGAAGCAGAACAATAGACAAGTTGCAGAACTCTTGGTATATCCCAAACATATAGACAGTTCAAAAGAGGGTCAGGCTATTACAGCAGAATATTGTTTCCCCACAGGACAACAGATATGAACAGCACTTCACAGAACACAAAAGATGAAGTCCTCCCTATAAACTACTCAAGGTTCAGATTCTGTAGTTCTTGTTCATAGGAATAATCCCACTGGATTCAATCATTAAGTGCTCATTCATGCCAAACTCCTGGGCTGGTGGTAGCCCTTTCACTGGGCTCCAGAAGAAGGTTTCCCCAGAGCTCAGCCTCATAACTGCAAGTGGAGTTGAGAATTACTCTATTTGCATGAGAAATGGAATGAAGTTCAAGCTCCAAACGATCCCTTAACAGTTTCAATGGGTCTGAGGAAAAGCACAATGCAAGACAAAGTTATCTGTACCCTTAGAGACACCTCCCACAAGACTAAGTCTGAGGTCAAAAAATCGTTGACTTGCATAAGTGCAGCAAAATAATACATCTTAGAGTCACACTCAGCAAGAGAAACAAGATCCCATTTCCCAACAGTAACAACTTCAACCCACCTATAACTTAGCTTCAGAAAAGTAAGTAGTTAATCAAAGGTAACTAGTTAATCAAAGTCTTGCCCTATCTAATTCACAGTTGAAACGTATGATATTTCAGGATCTGGCTCTTCTGTCACATTGAGAAACATTTTTGTTTGTTTCTTTTAATCTACAGCTGAAATACTACAGCAGAATCTACTGCTAAATCAAATAAAACTCGTTTGCTCAGATTATGTAATTTATTCAACTGCCTTTCCTACTCTGTCAAGTAGGATAAGTCTAGCAATCTTTAACTTCTGAGAATTAAGGCAAAGGGCCTTTTCAGAAGAAATTTAAAACTCACAATAATTTCTCGTACTAATACCCACTTCTCAAATAAAATGCCAGACACAAGATAACAGCGTTGTCTTTCTCCTATATCCTTCACCCACTTGAAATCTTGCCTTTTGTAAGTCAAGGGTTCACTGAAAAGTTAAGTGTCCCATGAAAAGTGAAACCGCTACAGCATAAAGAAACAAGAGCATCACTGACCCAGGTTGTTTTAGTCATTTTGGGAGATGCAGATTGATCTCTGCTCAGGAAGAGAAGGTAACTGAGCACTGTTTTCCAAACCTGGTGTTGTCCCTTTAAAAGCAGAACTTGGACAAGCAAGAAACACCCACCAAGTCCAGATTTTGGGAAGTGGGAAAGAAGAATAAGAGATGCTTTGCCACCTTTCCAACAGGACCCATCTGTGTAATATGGCACGATTATACAGCATTTCCTCTTGCGTCACAGCTACTGGGACTTTTCTCTGAATTCAAAGACCCCTTGCTTCATTTTTGACTGAGCTGTCTTAGAGACTCTTGTGGTGCACAGTTTAGGCAGGACAGTATTTCCTCTCTCATCACTGCACAAGAAGTCTGTGAAAACCTTGACAACTGTAAGATGTTTCTTTAAAGAAAAAAAAAAAATCACATTTTTAGGGGAAGTTTTAGGTATTTTAGGGGTCTGTTAATCCCAGAGCTCTGCATTTGGATGAGAAACAAATGTTCAGGTGGTTGAATGCCAGGGTTTCTAAATTCCATTGTGGTCTTGTGCCCAACAGAGAAACTCTCAGTGGACAAGAAAGATGAGTAAAAGCTTGGTGGGTGAAAGAAATAATTCATATTTACATGAGACATGGTTAACTATTTCTTCATCATAGAAACTGAGAGGCCATCATGTGCAGTGCTAACTCAATCTGCTTAATAGTTTGGGCAGAATGCCATGGGAAATGTTTCTGTATCAACTTTTGCCCTAAGCATCATGTTCCAGAAGCTAGAAGATACACCAATTCCTATTTTTTTTTTTCATTATGTTGCCCAAGTTTTCTTCCTTGATGATGCAAATTAGACATACAGAGAAAAATCTTATAATTTCAAGTAAAAAAAATAAAATAAAATAAGCATTTCTGAAGAACTCTCCCTGTGGATTAGCATACAGAATTCAAAGAGGTATGACATTTGTACTTCACCTTAGAGAATAGCTGTTTGATCACTTAAGACACATGATGACCCAAAATCTGCAGTGCTGACCCAGTCAGAATTGGTGATACAGCCTCAGCAGATTACTTAGAAAAATTTGGTTGTAACTCGGATATTGGGCTAGAGATCAGTTACCCTATTTAAGAAAGACCACACAAAAACCTTTACTATTATATCACAATTGTAAAATCTTTTTATTTTTTCCCATCTTCTATTACTGCCTATTGAATAATTTCTTTTTTTATTTTTTTTTTTGGCTCAGTGGGTCTATTCCTTTTGAATCATTACACTATTTTCTTAAAGTATCCCTGAAATTTATCTGTGAATGTAGAACATAACAGTAAGCTCTTTATTATAATTTAAAATCATACCAGTATTTAGATGGAGTTCTCTTTAATGTTCTACTTGAGCTTTCCATTTAATCTCATTCTACCTCCTAAATTTAATTTTAAATCAAAATGATCTTTCATAATGATAAGCTGGGGGAATCCATCCCTCTCTACACGTTGTAGCTTTTATCATCATTTAGAGCTAAGCAGTAAAAGGTTTGCCTTAGATGAAGCTAAAAACACTTTAAAAACATAAAACCTGAACCAAAAATAACAATAAAGGCAATGACTTCTGAGGATAAAGCACAGTCCTAAATGGCAAAAAAAATAAAAAAATAAAAAAAAGAAGCTAAAACATTTCAACTCACAGAGAAGAAGACATAAAAAGAGTAAACCAACTCCAAGTATAAAACTTTCATTTACTTGGAGAAACTCTTCTTAAACAAAGAATGTATTTGCCTAATTCACAACATATGCAAATTTAAAGTCATTTGCCAAATAGAAGAATCTTTTCTTTTTAACCTATCTTGGTTATATCATTATATATGAAATAGTTTACAAAAAATTGCTCTGGTGGATCATCACAGCTCTTCAGTTCAAAACAGAAATCTAACCCGTGTCCACCTGAACCATCTTCTTCCCCCTCCTTCTCCTGCCATAATTCAGAGAACTCAGTTCTTGTATTTGGCAAACATTAAAAATTACATCGAAAGAATATAAACTATAACTCCCCTTGCAACAGGGCAATCTGAAGATCAATTTCAATGGATCAGATCATAATGAATGTCTGTTTTTTTAATGACTGGAACATTGAAGGACAACAGTATTTCACAACAAACATAAAAAGAAAATGCTTTGTTTTCCTGTTTTCCCTCTTAAAATAATAGTATTTCATAGGTTATTTATCTTAAAGGAAGAGCTTTGATGGAATCTTATTTAGTTGAATGCTGATTAATCAGCAACAAGTTGGAACCAACCAAACACAGTAAATCTGGTACTGCTGCACTAAAGAGGTCTCAGAAAAACCCTTCATCTAGTCCACAAAAAAATATTACCTAATACAGAGCAGATTTCAGAGCCCAACTTTAATCCCCAGATAGAAGCATCTCTGACTATGGACCTTATTCTGATGAGTGGGACTCACTGGGAGTGAGACATTTACTTGTTTGCAGAAGTACTTGTCCTATCAAGCTGTTTGAGCACAGTGCCTCTTGCAGTCTTACCTCTCAGTCCAACATCCACCAAACCCTTACCTTTCATTTACACTCACTATCCTCAAGCTGATAACATAATGACACTGCTGGGGGCCCTGTCACAGATGCCAGGTGCCAGATGAGGAATTCTAGAGTAGTTTGGATACAAGAAGGTCATTAGAATTAATTGATGTACGAAATTGGATCTGTGCATTTGATGTTTAACTTTGATATACATGTGCTGCCTGATTAATCATCATCTTGAGTGATTACTACTGAAGGAAAACTTAAAATATTCAAACAGGTGATATTTGCTTCATTTGTAAAATATTCATCCTGGCAAGCCTGTTTGTTGGGGTGCTCGGAGGGGAAAATGACATTTGGGGTGCAAAAATAATTAAATTGACTTCAGTTAAAACTTTAGTAAGTAATTGTAGAGCACCTCTATTAGCATTTGTTCAACCAGAAAGGGAAGTCTAATTTCCATACAAAAGTCTTTCAGATGAAATAACAAACCATGAAAGTTAATACTAAAGAGATACTAATACTAAAAAGATGATGCCTGCTTTTTTTTTTTTTTTTTTTTAATTAAAAGAGTATTGTGTAATCAAAGCTGAATTCCTTCTTTTGATCAAAGGGAAGTTTTGATTGTTTAATATCAGCATAATTCTACATTTGTGTGATGATTATTTCAAAATTACTATCTTCTATGTAAGAAAAAATAGCTGGATATTATTACCATTAACAGCTCTGTATATAAATAGTATTTTAGAAAAAAAAACGAAAAATTAAAATCAAATTTACCACACATTTCACTTAGATGTATGTATTAAAAATAAAATTAAGATTCCCCATTTAAAAGAACATTTGTACTATAAAATGTTTTTTATAGTACAATTAGAAATTGTACTATAGATAATGTAGACAATTATCTACATCATAGATATTCTAGTGTTCTACATAGAAAAGTAGAATATCTACATCAGTTTGCTTAACCATGTGAAAGGACCAGACAATTTTATGAATTCATCACTTCCCAATTTTTTTTTTGCAAAAGTTTTGGGTTTTTTTTTTTTCAGACCAACAGGTTGAATTTTAACCTTTTATTACCTCCTGTCTGATGTGTGCTACTTACCCAGCAGTGAATACTCACAACTAAGTGATGAACAACATGTAGTGCAAAAACCAATGTGAAATCTTGTCAGAGCCATAAATAAAACCAAGCTGTGTTCAAAATATCAAAGGAAAGTTTAATACGAGATTTATAGAGAAGAATATCGCTTAGCCCTTAGAAATCTCTATTTTATTTAAGTAAAGCCCACAATTCTAAACATATTCTTTGTCTTCTTAATGCCTGTGTGTGTATGCAATGTCTGCTCACCTCATTTCTATCACACATTTATAGAAAAGCAAAGTTAAATTTTCTTTATGAGAGTGAAGGGACTGAAAAGAAAAAATGTACAAAAGCATGTCACAAATTCTTGCCAGAAAGAAGTTCATGAGAAACAAGTAAGTAAATCCTAATAGTAGTCACAGGATATGTTTATTCGCTGGTTTTTGCACGGATGTGGTTCCCAGAAAAAGCTTTTTCAAAAAGCTGAACCAAGAAATGGTCGGTGGCACCAAGAAAAAAGAACATTACACAACAATCTAGATGGAAGTGCAGTTGCACAGCTTGTATCATAACTCCTCTAGGACTCTGACACACTAATTTTTTGTACTTTAACTCTCTAAACCAGGTCACCATTTAGGCTGTCATTTCAATAAGTTAATCTTTCAGCTGTAGATTTTGACCAAAAATATTTCTAATGCCTCTTCAGCCCTTCCTGCAGGATGGTGGGGATTTTCTTACAGGCTTTCAGCACAGAAATCCACTGTCTGCAACTCCAGGTCACCATGTTTTTATCCAGCTCTTTGGTACCTTTTCTTATATCTTGTACTCTTTACTGTTTATAAATAGAGACAAGGATGAAAAAGCAAAAAAAATAATTATTGAGGGTGCAGTTCTGAGAAAGGTCCTGCTTTGCAAACCCCAGTAACACAACTGCCAATGGATGATGAGGAAGTCCTAAGGTTGTGGCTCATGGTTAAGTTAAGGCTGGCCTCAGGCTGATCCTAGTATTAGTATAGATTTCCTCTTTTAATATGATGTGAGAAAAACAAGATGAGTAATTGTTCAAGAAATTAGATTTGAATGCCCTGTCTCATCCCTCTCACAAATATTGACATCAATTCCTCGATCCACAAAACTATTCAAATTATTTCAAAATTTACTTCATTAACTGAACGTTCTATTATGAATATAACAAAGAGTTCTATTATTTTTTTCCTGAACAGTCCTTGACAAGTCACCTCTCTTTCTCACCTGCTAAAAAGCTTCTGGCAGCTTAGTGTCTTACAGAGTGCTGGTTTTCAGAGTTATTCCTAATGTAATTGTAAGGGTTGCCAGAAGATTTTGATCCTTGCTATCCCATTAAAGATAATTAGTCAATTCTGAGCAGCAGCAGCAGCTATAGGTTGTCTGTTTTTCAACCCCATGCATATCTATCTCATTGTATGAGCTTCACCCATAACATTCAGACTGTTATTTTCTATGTCACTATACTTTACTCACACTAATACTCTTAGAAATAATATGAAACAAAATTCCATGAAAATGTGATCCAAAAGCAAAGTTTCTCTGGAAGTTTTGGGGAAAACAACAACAAAAAAAAACCAACCCAAAACCAAAAATAAAACAAACCCACAAAACAACAACACCACCAAAACCAAACAAACAAAATAAACAAAAAAAACCTAAAACCGACCCTCCCCCACCCTAAACCACAAAGCTTCCTCTTCCTCCTCAAAGAGTTTGAAGCCTATGCTCGAGTTTGAATTCTGTCAAAACAGATATTTATTTTATCCTATTGCAATTTCATGTGAAGTGCAAAAGTAGAACTAGAACCCTAAGGGCTCCCTCCTATCTCAGGTGATTCTAAAACTGGGCTGTTGTCCTCTGTGAACTCTTTAGTGGGCAAACTACAGCTGAAGTACTGGTAGGAAGGGGAATGGCACAAAGTCTTGTATTGAAGGACACCTTCCTTCCAGGATGGGCATTAACCTGATTTGGAAACTCCCTCTACATGAGGGAGATTAGCTTGAATTCCCTCAAGAAGAGGAAAAGCTTGTCCTCTGACACACAGCTCTAATTTCCAGGCAGGTAAATAAACAGAGTAAATAAAGGTAAACAGCAAGTCTGTTAATGCTGACACCATGGTAGCTGCATAAACTTATTTTTTCAGAAGCTATTTGACAGCATCTTTTGAGCTTTAAGCATATTTCTGAAGTCTGAGAAATATGCATATCTGGCACTGGACTGCTTAAACTCTATCAAGTTCCTTAAAAAACAGCTTGAAAACTTGAGAAGTTTTCATGGTGCGACACTTAAAAAAAACCTTGCAGGTTACATACGTATATACAGATTTATATACAAAATAAGAAAACCACAAGTCTTTGCTTAATATGATTTTCAGTCCTTCTACAGCCTCTCTTCCTCAGTTATTTCTGATTTTATAAGAAGCACACATGGCACTGAACCTCAAAATAAAACAAAAAAAGTAAAATGGAAAAAAAGGTAAAAGCCACACATGGCTTTTACCTCAAAAGAAAAAAAAAAATCTTTAACCAGGCTCTTTTTATTTCATTCCATGCTATTTGTGCTCCCAAATTATTAGCACACTGAACAAACCCAGAAAAATTAGCTGACACAAAGTAAAGTCATTATGATATGGCTCCTGCATTTTGTGGCTGAGAAATTTCTGTAGCTATAGAGAAATGCACCAAAGCATGATAAAAATATGCAAGCATAAATATTTCAAGATTGCTTGCTGGTCTTCTCTGTCCATCATCGCTTCTTATCCATCAAATATCAGCAAAATTCATCTCCTTTTTAGGGATTCTACCACTCTCTAGGAGATGCTACATAACTCCAAGGTGTCAGTCACTGGACTTGTATCTGATAAATAAAAACTCCATGGCCTTCAGAGAGCTCTCTGAATAAAAACAGATCCTTCCCTATGGAAAAATATATAGGATTATTACTCTGAACTACTTTAAAGATTTGGCTAGAAACTGAGTAATTGTTCCTGAAACATTTTTTTTTTTTTAATATATAGTAGACAAAAACATTTGATAAATTTATAAAGAAATAGAGATTCCAAGGCAAGATTATATATTTCCCCATTGCTCATTTTTTTTTTTCTGCATTGTGCTTCAACAGAGAAGTTGGTATGTATTTTTCAGCCTGATCTGAAAAAATCCAGAATGAAATATTTTCCACAATTGAATAAAAGCCAAATAAGATTTCACATTCGATGTTTTGCCAAAATCAATGAAAACGACACCAATGGTTTTGCCTTTCAGGATCACTTAGTTTGTGTCATTAGCAATCCTTAAAAGAATGGATTTTGTGTAGCACATTGGCTGTGATACATATAGTGGAAGAATAGGAATTGAAAATAGCTCTCTGTTTAAGAATGCATTAAATTGATTGCAGCCAAGTTCCTTGATCTTTTAGGTACAGGACTGCAATTACAAAAAATTAAATTAGCTAATTAATACATTGGTAGTTTAAATTATGCCCTTCCATAAAGCAGTTGAGACCTCATGGAAGGCAGACAAGTGCTCCCTGTACTCATGGTTTTGAAACTAAACATCTCAATTTCTGGAACAAAGAAAGAGATTAAAAGTTTGTATCTAAGCCCTGATATCAACACCCTGAAAAAGGCTGAGAAGGAATCTCCTGCATCAATGTACTGAGCTTCTAATAGCCCCCAAAGCCAGTACATAAAGTGTCTTAATATAGAAGGGGAAGTTGGACCTAGAGGAAGGATGCAAATACACAGAAACATCCAATAAATAAAATGTTCTGGAAGAAGATTTGACATGATATTCAGCCATGCAACACTTGAAATCTTTGGCAGAGATACCAAGGAGGCTGTCTCCCTTGGAAAATTATGAATAAAGGTTAAAAAAGGAAAATACAGATGCTATTCAACCTTAGGACCCACCCAGTGGGACATTGGAAAGATGAATATCACACAAAAGAAAAGGGTGACTATTCATTTTCTTGTTTAGCAATTTAAAATTCTTAATATCATCCATGTCTTTATTAATTTGGGCTATTATATCAAATAATGCATAATCATTATTGGAGCAATGCTTTGGACTATTAAACTGTTAAAATATTAATTCCTTCATATAATTTTTGATTTTCTTGGGTGAGGTGAGTTTTGTCACCAAACTCCTTTGTGCTGTAATTCAGCATTCACCAGTTGTCGAGGTAATCAGAATAACATTGCCTTAATTTCTGCTACTATTACAATTGTTTGGCAATGGTCAGGATGACAAAGGAAATGGATATATTTCTTGTTGAGTCCAAATCTTTATATGTCAAGGTCTGTTTTTTTGGAAGGAGGCTTGTTTGGTTTTATTCTTAGAAATCTTAAGGAGAGGAACAAAGAAGGAGAATAGTTTCCTGAATTCTACTGAAAGAAACTTGGTTTGCTCTGTCTAAGTAGGTCTTTCATTCATTTTCTGCATGAAACAAATGCACCAATTTGGCTTGCTGCTCACCAGTGCTATTATACAGCATGAACAAGAACTGCAGGATAAGATTGGATTGTTTTCTTCTACTTGTGGACAGACAGCAGACCAAAACTACACATACATAAAATACCTTACAACAGAGTGGCTTTAAAATTTAATAAGACACAGTGAATAGACTGAATACATTATTGAACACATACAGCCACCCAGGATGCAGTGCACATTTATAGGAAGGTGACAGAGAGGGGTAGGGAAAAGAGAGAGTTGTTTGCTATGAATAAAAGTGTGATAGCAATGCTAGTTAGGACAGGCAGAGCTATGGCCTTATCTTCATCTCTGATTTAAGAAATTTAAGGATATAATGAAGACAAAGTATTAAGCTCAAGCTGGAAGCTCTTCAGTCAGCAAAAAATACAAGTTTCCCAGGCAAAAAAAAAAAAAAAAACCCACCAAAACTGCAGAAGACATTGACTGTATGTTGTCCATACACACACACACACACATTTATGTTTCACTACACAGGAAACTGGTATCATTATCCAAAGTGCCAAGTTAAACATTACTTCCAGAATTAAAAGTGTCTTTCTGCCTATGGAGTGCAGGGCCAACGATGTGGAGAACACCAGCAAAGAATTAGTCATTGACCTTGTAGTGTCTTTATTTGGACGGGCCTAGTTAGTGATATTGCTTCCAGCAAATGGCTCATCAAGATTTACTAGCAAATGGGAGAAGGGGTGATGATAAGCTTTTATCTAAATTTCTATAAAAAGCACTCTTTAGAAACAGTTTATTTAAATTCCTCACAACAGGGCTGTGGAGCACTACAGGACGTAATACAGAGAAAGCACTGCATCCGTACTTGGCAATTCAGAGTGCTGACAAAGTGGCAACAGCAGGAATACCTCATTTATGTCATTTTCCTTAACCAAATTGTCTCCCTCAACACTACTCTCTGTCAAGTACTTCACAACTTTAAAGAAAGGGTTGATAAAAGAAAAATATTTCAAGCAAATTTCTTCTTTGAGAGAGTGTTCCAAAACAGCATTAAAAAAACAAACCCTGAAAAACAATGTCCCTTCAAGATCTGATTTTTTAATGATCTTTAACTGAAGAACAGTGGCAGGTGAGAATATCACATTTCATAAAACAAGATACCCACCACTTTCAATCCAGGTTACTACATTTGCATGTAGTGCAGTAATGGCACTTCAGTTGGGGAACTGAGAACACTTGGAACACCTGGAGTAGTTCCCTAGAAATACTTGAATTCAAGATTTCTAATGCTGTAAGAGACCAACAGATGGCTTAGTCTGACTCAATGAAATATTAATTTATGCCCTATAGACGCCCCCCCCAAAAAAAAACAATAGCCAATTTTTTATTAGTAAAAATACTTCAAGGTAAGTAAATACTGGAGAATGCATGCTGGAAGTTAATTTTGAGCTTACAACATTCAAGGGTTTCACATAAGACCCAATAATCTGCTTTGAAGAGGAAAAAAATGGCCAAAAGTGGAAATTTTGTTTGCAATAAAACTAACATTCAAAAAAATTTAATAGGTATGATTAATACTCTTAGCAAACTACCTGTGCTCTTAATAAATCAACTGGAAGCCAAGAATTTATCAGCAAAATCCCTTATTAAATGATTTTGCAAAATGTTCGAAATCAAAACAGTTTTCTGCTGTCCATAGATAACTCATTAAGGGTAAAATAAAATAAATTGGTTGCATGAATTATTCATCCCAACTGTTTACACAGTTCTAGTCAAACAGTGATTCTGCTCTAGTATTTTTTTCATTCATAAGCAGTTCACGGAACAATCTGTGCTCTCATAAACCAGTAAATTTTAAAGTATGCAATTTCTGATTAACAAAATGTCTAGGCCATTAAAATGCATGCGCAGACAGAGCATTTGCAGGACATGCTAGTAACAAATTACCATGTTTCAAAACAGTGTCCAAATTTAGCCTCCAAACCTATTGTTTCTTTAACTGGACAAGTTTAGTTTAGGAATATGTCATTTTACTGATCTTCACAGGACTTTCAAAGCTGTGTGGTTACATGTGCACTACAAACATGCAATGCTATGAGCTGTGCTAACCCCTGAGTCCCCTCCCTCAGCCTCACTAAAAACCTCTCTTCTAAGTAACTGCATTAATCCTTCAACTCTAAAAATGCTTATTTGCTTTCCAGTATTTCAGAAATCTATAAACAAGCAATAGCACTTATTAGAAAATTGAGTTTCTCGCTCCATGCTGTGTGAACAAACTTTCTTATATCTAGCCTTTCAAGTAACAGGAAAATGGATATTAACATTGGAAACTTTACCATGAACAGAAAAGTTTGGTTTGGACCCAGGATTGCAGTGTAGAACAGATCTTCCCCATCCCACAACTACCTGAATGACAATCTAAGTTTCAAACAGCTCTGTTTGTTTAATGCTCAAATCAGCACAGATTTTTACTTCTTTTTAAAAATATTTGACACAAAACAAAACAAAACAAAAACCAAACCAACAACAACAACAAAAACCAACCAACCACAAAGATAAAAAAAAAGGTGTTTGTAACTATTATACCCTTAAAAAGGCATTCAATCATATCATAGTTTCTTATTAAAAATACCAACAAACTGTAAAATTTGTTGGAGCCATTTTCCACAGACACATTGTTTGGATTAATTGAAGCTATTATTTTCCTACCATAAGTCATCAGCAAATTGATTGGCTTTACACAGTGAGGTCCATTCCAGGCCCGAGGCATTAAGAGTTTTAGGGAAAAGCAACTGGGCAGAACTGGACATGATATTTCTCTTTCAGGCAGATTTTAGAACATTAACTGCATATAAAATTGTTCAGAGGAGTTGTTTTTTTTTTTTTTTTTCCCCAAGTCCTAAAGAATAAGAGCTTCCTAGTGGTAGGTAAAAGCAGCTGAAAGGCAGAGATTCACAATAAAACTACTCATCATACAATTAAGTACAATGCTTGAAAAACAGTTTTTGGGCCATTATGTCTGTCTTTTAATACATAGCCCCTCATACACTCCATGACAAACAAGGCTCACATCCACAGCATTTTAGAGAGGAAGGCAAAGGTCACATATCCATTTTCCCAGGTATTTGCTGCTAATAGATTGAATGCAAGCGATGAAGGGGCTATTATTGACTTGTTTGTAAGTTACAGCTAAGGAAATGCAAAATTATGAGTGTTTCTCTTGAAGAGAGCCACGGTAAGAAGGGGATTGTGCTACAAAAACCTTGTTGAGAGCATCAGTAAGTGGGAGCAAATACACCAGAATCCTACTACAAATTCCTTGGCAGCCTGCCATGCAAGCAGCCAGTTCTGATGGCTGCAAGGAATGAAGTTGAGAAGCAAGCAAACAAGAGTCTGGACAGGAGCCAGACAAGGCATAAGGGGTACATAACAGAAAGCCACTTCACAGCTGGAGATTGCAAAGGCAAAGTGCCTGTTGTGGGGGGAAAGGCAGGGTCCAGCCACAGCATTATCTTCCTTTGGCATTTTACCATTGTTGGGCACCAAAATCTGTCTTGGTTTGGAAAGACAGGTATCTGCCAGGGAAAGCTGGAGTTTCCCTTAGAATGGAGAATGTAAACCCCTCACCCCCACCAAATTATAATTTTGCAATTAAGGGCTTTCAGGCAAAGATTTGGGAATAGGAATAACAGTTCTTTACTAGGAAAATTAACAATACAAATGTAGTAGAAAACAAGACCACCCAACCAAACAAACAAGCAAACAAACAAATGACAATCCTGGAGAACCCTGACAGAGTCAGAGCTACAACCTGACACCCTGTTGGTCAGGGTGTTGGAAGCAGTCCAAAGGTAAGTCCTCCTGCAGTGGCAGATGTGGTTCTGTTGAAGTAGAGATGATCCTGTAGAAAAGGGTCCAGTGATGGTGAGAAGGGTCCAGTCTTCCTCCAGGAATCCGGTGGAACCAGATCCCTGGTGTTCCTATGTCTCAGTTTTTATCCAGGTGGGAATGGTTGGCTCCCCCCACTGGGTGGAGCATCTCCCAATGGGACAATTGCTTGTGGACAACTGCTTGGGGACAATTGCTCGGGGAGCCTTAATGGTCCATCAGCAGAGAATATCCCCCTGGAGGGAGGACAGGTGGTGAAAGAGATAAGAAACACTGCCCCACCTGGTTTTAACAGCTGGCCCATTATCAGAAGGCATCTGGCCCCCTCCCCCCAGAGTTACAAGAGATAAACATCTCCCCAGCTGCTTTCAACAGCTGAAATAGAATACACATTTTTGGTTCACCATGCCCCAGAAAGTCAGCAGAGACGATTTTCAGGTATGGCCAGGCTGACAATGCAGCAGCAGCAGAACATGGCCAGCACACACAATCTTATCTTGCAGCAAATAATAGGCTGAGTGATATCTGAGGGTTGTTCTGCCAGCTCGGGGATGGTGAGCTGGGAGTTGGTTCTGCCCTCTGGACACAAAACCACTTCTGAAGTTCATGTGCCCCTTCCAGTTGGTGTGCACTCTGCCAGGGTTCGGAAGCAGGGGAATATGATAGTGAATACTGAACTGCAAGATCACATCAGCTCAGGACTCCTAGGAAAACCTTCCAGAAGTCACTGTTATCACTGTCAGTGATTTTTTGGCCAGCTTGGTTTGGAATGCTCAGGCACTATTTCTCTAGGTGAGAATGTCCTCAAGTGGGAATGAAGTTGCTTCAGCTTACAGAAGTACACTCAGAAGCTGTGACTATGAGAACGTCAACAGTCACTGAAATATTTAATGCAGGAAAACATGTTTGTGCAATAACAGTATCACGATGTTTATGTCACAACAAAGGCCAGGAAGTAAAAAAAAAAAAAGAAACCCACACAAAATCCAAGAGGTCTGGACCAACCCAAACTTCTCTGCTTAACAGATATTTTCTACCACGTTTTACAATTCTGAACATGCTTCGTAGAGAAAAAAGAAAATATTTGTGATTTTGGTAAAGTGATTGCTGAAACTTCTGCCTCACTACTCCGAGTTCATGATTTTCCCTCAGTATCAGCAATGTGCTGTTACTGTAGTTTTTCCCCTTTTCCCTGAGGGAAAAAAGAAAGAAAGAAAAAAAAAAAAAAAAAGGAAAAAGCTTATTATTAACAATATTAACATTTAAGTAATGCCAATTAACTTTGAGGTTTTGCATATAAAAAGGTGTAATTAGGGCCTTTTTCTCATTTAGCAGATGCTGGTTGGAGACTTTTTTTTGAAGCCAGGGTCAGTAGGGTAACAGCACTTCCTGCACAGAAGTACTTGAATCTCCAGAATGGGGCAGGGAGGACTAATAACTTGATTTCTCAAGCCTTTTCCCCCTAGATAGGATGCATTTGGCTTCAAAGAAGTCGTAGTGCTGTAAAATTAGCACAAGTGAGAGCAAAAAAAGTGGGACTTCTATCTGAAAGATTGGAGATTATTATATTACTCAAGAAATCCCAGAGACATTATAATAATGGGATCCATCATGAATTACCCAGCAATTCCTTTTTTCTTCTATTAAGGCAATTAGGGAGGGAGAGAGGGAGAGAGAGGGATCTGTTCTTGTTTTAGAACTCAGCAAGTCTGCAAGTCCCCATAAAGAAGCTGAAGCAGTCTTGAAAGAACAATGATTTCACTCCTCCAATGACCAAGCCAGAGTAAGCAAGCCACATACAGAAATAAATTACTTGGTCTGGAAAAGCATTAATGTGCACTGATTCCTCTTTTCTCATTAAAGGGGATGGAGGGGGAGGGGAAGGACTGAGGTGTAATTGAAATTTGAGATGAAAAAGTTTGCCTGCATGTTTGCTCAAGAAGACAACCCAAGGTACACCTGACCCCTTCTGAGCTGAGCCACAGCCACAGTAAAATGCAAACATTTCCTGACTTAGTTCTTTGAACAGAACAAAGTGCAAACATTAATAACTTAAGTGATCATCACATATTCAGAGCATGATTTAACTGCAGCAGGCATGTTACACAAAAAGTAGTCACTTTTAGAAAGGTGAATTTCATTCATGCTGACTCCCTTCAAGAGTAGTCCCATAAAGTTCTGGGATTTATCTCACTACTACTGCCTGAGAATGTCTGAGGTAATTCTGACTAAACCAGGTTCACAATCATTGACCTATGCACGATGCACAATGTGCTGCTACAAACAATTCCATTTTGTGTTCCCTGATTTTAGTTTTGTTACTCTTTACATCTACAAGCGAGTAGGAATTGCAAAACCTTCAATAAATTTTTTAACCTTTAAACATTTAAAATGGAAAGATCTTTAAAAATAAAATTAATTTACTTTTTTACTGGTGCTGCCCGTTGCTGTCAGATTCATTGCTATCTGATTCACCTACAGACCCACTCTCAGACTTCATGAACAATAAAGCCAGAGATACCAGAACAGGATTTCAGAGCATGGTTTTGGACTGTTATTCCCATTCCTTTAGATTATGAAAGGAATCATGCTGTACCTCTGCGTTTTGCTGCTTTGTGGTGAACAAATGTAACATGACTGTAAACTGGGAGAGCCTCAGAACACCGCACAAAAAATGTCTCATGGTTAAGAGGGGAGGGGAGGGGAGGGAGGGAAGGTGTTATTCATATGAGGCAGATGAGCCTGTATGTCAGTTGAAGCCTTTTTTCCTTCTACTTTGGTCCTTGTTGCTTGGTTGCCATCACTGGATGGAACATGCATTTGCTTGATCCTACCACAGTCCTGAGCCACTGTTCTCATCAGCTCTTATAACTGGTGTGGGGACCAAAGAAATAAATGGTTTCAGCATTGCAGATTATTGTTTCAGGTTTAAGTTACAAACTTCATACCTCCCCATATGACCTTAAAAACTCATATAATACCTTCCAGGCAAAACCAAGAGAATAATGGCTGTAATGAACATAAGGTTTAAGCACTCTCCTCTCAACAGTTTTGGGAACGATTCTCACCTCTGCAGCTCTAGCAAAAGGTGCAAAATTTAGTAGGTTGAGAGGCGTCCCTTAATACATGACAGGCTCTGTTTCATGCTGCAAAATCTGTCAGAACTTGAGGAAGAAATCATCTGGTTTGTCTTCTGAAAAGTACAGCGTGTAACAGGTAGTAAGAAAGGTTCTACAAGCAGTGTTAATTAACAGGAGGCTGAAACAACATAAAATGCATGTCTAAATATACAAGACAATTTCTCTGGACTGTGAACTCCAGCTCACATTTTGAGAAGGAGTGCCTGACACTTTTCCTTCCAAATTGTTAATCGCACCACTGGAATGCAATTAGCCACAATTCTACCGTGCACATGAAGGGGTTTCCGCACAGCGGGCTACCATAATTTGATCCTGAGGTTTCTGAGGAAAAGGCGGAATCAAACTCTTCCTTAGAAACCAGTTTGTTGTTTTTTGGGTTTTTTTGGGTTTGTTTTTTTTTTTTTTTTTTTTTGAAAGAGAATATTTCTGAAGTTTTGTAAGGGTCGTAGATCTTCTACTTAAATATACTGTTTAAAACAGAATTAATGTTCTAAGCAAGGAAATTTACCTTCACCACGGAGCTGGCTTCAGCTGGGGGGTTAAACCACGACATCCACATCACAGGTCCTGCAAAGCAGAATTCAGAAGGTCAGACTTTCATCCTGCAATAGATCTTTCCTTTCATAAGTTCATCAAAGAATAGTTTCTTTTTTTTTTCTTTTTTTTTTTTCCTCTCTGAAACTAGATTTAAGGTTTCTATACAATGTATTGTAGTGTTCCCATTCTTCAGATATTTTTAAAGAACTCGATAGGTTTTGGCCAAAACTCCATTTGTCAGAGGCAGCAGGCTCTATTACTTACTGGATATAAGACATTTAATTAGTGTCTTAAAAGAATTATGAGCAACTCAACCCAAGCTGAATAGAGCACTTCCATTTCTATATATAATAGGCCCCAAACTGATGTAGAGTATGGATTAATCTCTCTCATCATATAAAGAATTGTATTTTTTCTTTGTGTTTTTGTACAGTCTTAATAACTTGGCCATCATGCACATGCACACAAAGTACTTAAATAGATGTTTAATGGCTAATTCCTTTCCTAACCAAAGTATTAAAGTTATGATGAATACACCGATTTGAACTTGTTCCATTCTCTAATTTGCTCATCTAAAAGACCTTGAATCATATTCAAAATCCAGTGCTGAAATCTTTATTATTTATTTCAAAGACATAGTTTACTTTGGAGTTGGCCATTTCTACAAAAAAACTGTGTCAGATGAACTTCTCCTGACTTTATGAAAGTCATGGTTGGAAACTCAGACAAAATTTCTATAACAGAACCAGATTATTTCAGGGATTTGGAAATAAAGGAACTGGGAGTGTCTGAGGAGTTTGCTGAACACTTTAGGAGATATTTGGCAAAATCCATCTGCCCACAGCTACAGACATTCTCCATTAACCACTTATAACAAATACCCCACCTATTCTCCCAATGATCCAGCAGGATCAGACTCCATGACCTGCAGCAAGTTCCTGGTACTTCTGTCCCCAGTCTCCATCCTCAAGCTGTGAAAATGAAAATGAAATTTGGGCCTTTCCAGCCTATTTTTTCTTGATCCAGCCTGATTCTTGTTAAATTCTTGGTTGTAGCTAAACAACTCTCTTGATCACTATTAGTGTTTTTCAGAATCTAGTCATGCTGGCCTCCTGTTTGTAGTTGTGTGGTTTGCCATCACTCTCCCAGTCATCTCCTGTATTTTAAAGATCAGTGACATCTTTACCTTCTGGTATCTTCTCACGGAAGCCACCTGTGTTTGTGAAAAATACAAGCATACAAAAAATCACCTTAGAATAGGCTCCCTAAAGTTATAAGCCATTGTGTTAAATATGGTTTAGGTCTATCAAGCTCACACAATTTGGAAAAGTTTCTCAGAATATTCAGGGTCCAACAAAAGACTGAGGATTATAGAATGGTGCTATTTAATCCTGCAGATTAAACTGCAGGAATGAGAAAAACCCAAACAGATTTGTGTATCTGCCATAGCTGGATTAATCCTAAGACTATGTTCTTTGTTTCACTTAAATACTCATCATTATTTATGTTTTAATGTTCTGGTACTTGGAAGTTATATATATTGCTTCCTATCAGACAGTTTAGTTACATTCTTCTCTTTTTTTCTTTTCCTTTTTTTGTGTTTTTTTTTGTTTGTTTTTATATAAATTACAAGATATACATTGTATCATAAAAATAACATGGAGGAGAGTGTATTTAAATATTTAGTCAGTAGTCTTGATAAATATGTGATAATTAAAGTATTCTGAAGGAGTAAAAGCCAATAGAGGAACAACGTACTTAATAGAAATGGAAAATACAATCTGGTATTTATCGATAACTGAATTACTGTAGAGTCATACAACTCCTCAATATTTTTGAGGAATATAAGAACACTGACATGTGACTGGTATAAGACATAAATTAAGAAGGCAATGCAGCAAATGGAGAAGATACTTTACCTATACTTCTTCTGTAAATAGCAGGTCTCCAAAATGCATGGGTTCATTTTGTATGCCACTTTCTTTATGTTAAGATAGCTCAGATGATATGAGGGTCACTTGCATTAATGAGCCAAACATGGAGAAACTTCCATCTCTGCTCCTTCATAAATTGTTCACTGGCAGACAGACATACTGATTTAAGAAAATGAGCAAAGAAAAGGTATTAAAGTAACATATGGATTGCTTTTTTCTCTCTTTTTTTTTCCTATTCTAACACTGCTGTATGTACTACCTATAGAAATACATCAGACTCACACTGACTTTTTCAAATGAAAGACAGGTTTTGCAGCTGACACATTAAAAAAAAAAAAAAAAAGAACAAAGAAAGCAAGCAGAACTTTCTCTGTGGAGTTTTATTTGATTTGGGATATAGTTCTTCTCTTTCAACTAATACAATCCAAACATGTTGATCTTTAAAAGTAGACTATAAAAGCCTGTCTTTTATGGTCACAGGACAAAATCTATGAGAGCACTTACAGCCTTGCTCACTGAAGAAAAAGAGGATCATTTCCCACTGTTGTGTTTATCCTATTTTGTTTCACCAGTATTGGCAATAATTTTACAGCAAGAGATATATCTGAACTGTAATTCTGTACAAAATGCAGTATATCCACAGTATCCATATCTGCTTTTCCTATATACCCATATTTTTCTTCTTACATAAAATAATCCCCAGGCCCCTGCATATTTATTTCCAACAATGCTCTCTTAAAACCTGCAGGTTTTTATGTTGCATTTCCCAAAGAAGTCATAACTATGGCTTTGAGCTGGATCTTAGGAACAATAATTTGATTATACCTGATTTTCTACATGTTATGCAGACTGCTGTACAGGTTGTGAAATCTGTATATTTCCACTTACTAAACTGAATCCTCTTCTAGTAAGGCACAGGTGGGTGCATTGTAAGGTGCAAGAGAACTCTGATGACATAGACAGATGGTAGCAATAAACTGAATTTTGACTTTGGTATTATAGCAGTCTGCAATTCTACAGTATTCCACCTGGGCATCTCAAGGCACTTCTGAGAATATCAGCTTGACTTCATAATGTTTCTGTTTTGAATCAAGGAAGCATCATCATGAATAACATTTTACAGACAAATAAATGGAAAGATTAAAATAATCCAATCCCTAAAAATTTCAGAGAGCTTTTGATTTAGTCACTATGGCTTAGACATGGCCAGGTAAGGACCAGCACGTCCTTACCTGTGTCATCCTGGCTTAGAACTTTAATTTTTACATACCAACATAACGATATGTTAAGCATCATGAATTCAATGGTGTTTAGCTGCAATAGAGGACATTTCCCCAAAGATATAAAACCACATCGATTTCCGTTGTTAATATTTCAGAAATAGAAAAGTTTCCCTTGTTAGTCAGGTTAAGAAATGATCAATATTTGACTGGAGCTGTTAGCAAATTTTATATATGCATTCAAACTTGCACAGACAGCAAGGACCCATTAGCTAGAAAACACAATGAACCCAGCAAGTTTGAATTAAAAATCATTTATTGCCATCATACAGAGGCAAGGTCGAAGAGAATTGCTATTTTTAGGCAGCCTCCAGGTTTCTTGGAGACAAAGGTGTATGTCTGCATAACCTTGTCCTTGTCATCTGCATAACCTTCAGACCTGAGGTGTTTAAGTTTAAATGAATTGGAAAAGATAAATGAAACATATGTTTCGCATTCCTTAACCCTCACCATGTCACAGGACCTGTTGCAGTATTATAATTCAGTTGACCAGAAGCATTTTCATCTAATTTATCTTCATATACTTACATTCATACAAAAAATCAGCAATAAGGGCCTTTAGACAGGTAAACATGAATTTTTTTAGTATAGATATCCTGTTCCAACCAAGTGCTATAAAACAATACTATCAGAGCATGGGCAATATAGTGAGCAGAAATCAACACTTGTTATTGTGATTTTTCTTTTTTTTTTTTTTTCCCTTCATTTGGAAGGGGAAATATTAATAACAATTTGCATTTCTTAGGAATATACACCTATCTGCAAAAACTGAGAGAGAAAAACTCCAGATCTAAACTTCACCATTGCTCCCACAGCTTTGGGACTTCTTTTTAAGCCCACTTTCCCCTTTCAGAAAATAACTAGGCCTCTTTTCTGAGGATACAAAAAAGATCCATGTTGATTTTGATACGTTTTTCCCCCCCTCTCCAGATCTCCATCAGGCTGGATGAAAACTCATTCTGTTTTAATTAGCTGGTAATCTACTAAGCAAATTGATTATCAAAATAATTTTTGCAGTGGCTCAAATATTTTGAGTTGTCTCCAAATTGCAGTTTGGGCAGAAACCAACTCTATAGCTCATGACTGCATTAAATGAACTTTCCATCTTTTTTTTTTTTTTTTTTTTTTTTTTTTTTTTTTTTTTTTTTTTTTTTCTTGAACAAAGCAATGGTAAGTTCCTACAAATACTTCTTACTGAGTTTGTAACCGTGTCCTTTTCTAATGCTTTAAAATCAGTTTAATATTTTAAAATTCTGTTGCTGAAAAGATTGAATTGGATAGAGGGTAAAGGAGGTGTAAGACACATCAGTTCAAACAGTGTCATGATGGATTAATCAATGAATGGATCCAGTCTTCCTCCTCTATGACATGGTAAAAGTTAATATTCCCATGCAGCAGGCTGAGGAATGAATTCTGCCTGCTGCAGTCGACTACTGAGTATCATCCAGGTGTTTGTTCAACACATCAGACAGACAGTTTCAAAAATAATACACTTTCACAATATATATATCACACCAGTCCCTTTGCTGTGATGATATGTGCTGTGCTAAGCCCTTATCTACAGCCTAGGAGATGCCTCCTCCTGCCAAAACCCAGCAACTTTCAAACAGAGATGAAAGGAAGATATTACTGTGTTTTGTTCCTTAAGCTGCTACAATGCAAAGAAAAATTAGAGTGTTTGTTTCCTTCCTGTAAAATTATATATATGTGTGTGTATCTGTCACTGTTACAGAAAGTGATAGATTGTTCCTAAAAATAGGTCATCAGTTGAACACTGAGCTTCAGCCTGCATAGCTTAAATTCAGCTAAGCTTTGCTTTCCTGAAAATCAAGTCCATTGTTTTCCTTCTGCACAAATGCCAATCCACACTCCAACCTTTTTTATGGAACATCTGCTGCACAAAATTGAATATAGATCAGGAGATCCAAATATGTTCAGCCCAAGTTGGAGGGATCTTTTTTCAAACAGCAACCCTCAGTTAAAAAGTTAAGAAAGCAAACTGCTTTTGCAACTAGAAAATCTTTATCTCTCTCCTTATATTTTTTTATCTCCTTATAATTTTTTTATATCTATCTCCTTGTATTTTTTTCTTTTTAAAGAACACTATTTTTTCTTAAATCCAATACAGTTTCATAGGTACCATTAGGTCATTAATTTTTTAAAAAAGATAATTCTCCAATTTTTTAATGGTTAACTGTATTTCCAAATCATCTAATCCAAGCTTTAGGAAAAAGGTGATATCTATTATAAAATGGATGTTACTATAGTGCAAATATTTTTGGCACTTAATCAAAATCTCGATTTTAAATTTTTCTGGAGTAAAGGAGTTATAGACAATCAATACTTTTCAAGTGTCATTGTATGAAAGTACGAAGTTCCTTGAGTAATATTCTTTCCTTTCCCTTTCTTGTTTTCCATCATCTTTTACTTTCACTTCTTAGTGTAAAATTATAAAATATCTAAAAGATGAAATCACATAAATATTAAAAAATAAGCACAGTTTTCAAATTACTCTGTATTCTGTATATTCTGTAACTTGTGATTCACCTAAAAAATATTAATTGTAGGGATTGGGTATTGCTTGCTTTTCTTTTAGTAATCAGAATTGAGGGTATCACACAGATCTTTTGGAATTTGTATATATATCAAATTACTAAATTAAATAATCATGTTCCTTATAGAGCCTTTGTTTCTCCAACAGTCCTCCTCAGAGGAAACATATAAAACAGTAAAAATGGTCCTGGTGCTAATTTAATGAGCAATCTATTTTCAAATTTATTTTTTAAAAAACCATTTCCTACTCTATATGTATTCTTGGTTGATATAATTCTGAATAATAATTTATTTATCTGAATAATAATTTATATATTTCTTATACTAATTTACTGGATCCACCCATGCAGCATCTCTACTAAGCAGAAAAACATTATCCCCTTGAAACATTTAAAACAGCATCAGTGATTTTATCCTGCAGATCATGGATTCAAAAGCATCTCCTGTTTTGTAACAAGGAGATGGTGTGAAGGGAGAAGTAAATTAGGCTCCCTACCAACCCAATCCAATGCTGAGCTGCTATGGAGATCATTTCAGCTGCCCAAGTAATGTATTTCCTATTCTAAAGATTGTGAGGGAGAATGAGAGACATTTGTGTCAGATCTGTTAATGTTCACAGTGCCAAAGAAATCTACTTTGAACTTCTAGTAGCAGACAGAGCCCAGAACACAGGCTGGCATGGACAAGCTCACCTGCAAGCAAGCACTGCTGCTCTCAGATGTTCCTCATAGCCCTGCCTGCTTTGTAAGGACTGACATCTGCTCATGGACCCATCTGACTTTCTAAATGATCACTCTAGGTCTTGCATGTTTGTAACTGCAGCTTGTTGTAAGAGCAGACCTGGAAATGGAATGGAGCTTTCATGCTAGGTTAAATCAATTTCTGTGTTTTCAAATGTTTGTTTATTGCCTTCAATTGCTAGTAATTTCATCCATTGGTGGAATACTGCTGTTTGATCCTGTCCTTTCTGACTTTTTCCTGCCTGATGCAGTTTAGGAGTCCTGAAATTTTGATCTAGATATTTAATTTGTACCATAGTCTCAAAAGGACTGCCACAGTTTAACCCCAGCCTGCAAACTCACTGCCCACCAGCGGGATCAGGGAGGGAATCACAGGGGTAAAAACTGGAAAAGCAGAGTGTTGAAATAAAGTGAGAAATAGGGAAACGAAAAGCCATACACACAAGCAAAGCAAAAAAGAAATTCACTCACCACTTCCCATGGTTGGGCAGGTGTTCAGCAATCTCCAGGAGATCAAGGGCCCATCACACACAGCTATGGCTTGGGAAGACAAATGTCATCACTCCAAATGTCCTCATTACTCCAAATGTTCCCCACTTCCTCCTCCTTCCCTGCACTTTATACAGAGAGCAGGATGTCACATGGTCTGGAATACTCCTTTGGGCAGTTTGGGTCACCTGTCCTGGCTGTGTATTCTCCCAAAATCCCAGGCACCCCCAGTCTCCCTGCCAGTGTGGCAGTACAAAAAGCAGAAAAGGCCTTAGCTCTGTGCAAGCCCTGCTCAGCAATAATAGAAACATCTCCATATTATCAACCCTGTGCTCAGCACAAATCCAAAACAGAGCCCCATACCAGCCACTGTGGAGGAATCTAACCCTACCCCAGCACACATAAAAAGAAGTTAGAGAGCGGAAACACAGACACTGAATGAAAAACTAATCCACCAGCACTGAAATACTTTCTGGGTACTAAAAGTATTTTTCTTCTCTGAGCTTTCTAGATCTGTCTCTACAGACTCTATGAGTAAACTGGACTGTGTTATAGTCTGGCAGGAAGAACTACTATCCAAAGATCAACACATCCTTCATCAGTGACAGAAGCAACTCACAGACCTCTAAATGTGCTCAGTGAAGCAAAGCTGGAAAGCAAGTGCCCAAGTGCTCTCGAAAAAAAACAACCCAAAAACAAAAACACCAAATAAAGTAAACAAAAGCTCCCTGTGGAGCTTTAAGTTTAGCAATATATATGTAATTTTGTCTTGATGGAAAAGAAGCTGTTTGCAAACTGTGCCCCTGTCCTCTGTTTATCCACCACTTCACTGGCCAAACCTAGCAAATGCCACACTACATAAAGGAACGTGGTCAAAAGGGCTTTATTTTGCATGCAGGGATGTCTCTAATCTTTCTAAGAGTATTTACCGAGATACATACCTGGCATCTTGTGTTCTGAAGCATATTGTGGCTGCCACTTCTCTTGTTAGCTTTTTGTGTGTTTGGAAATGCCTTTTGAGCATGACTGCATCCTAGTCTCTTCATTAAAGACGTGACTGTATCACATTCCTTCCCCCAGCTGCAATTATTTAGCCATTTTCTGCCACCTCATTTTTGACATAGGGGGCCCTGCTGTCCAAATGAAATTTTAATGAAGGTTTGAGGACGTGCTTGTGCATTGTAAAGTTCCATTGCAGTCCCACAAAGAACATGAGTCGAATACTCACAGTTAGTGGGTAAGTGTTGTGTTATCACATTTTAAAAGGAACAAATGTTGGCATACGGTGAATGCTCTGCCAGCTCCACTTTGCCCAGTACTTTTGTCACTGCCCCACAGGCATTTCTGTGCAATTTTTTTCCTGCTGTCTCATTTGCCTAAGATGACCAGATCCCACATGTCAAGAGAAAACTATATAACTTGAATTTTTAACCCAGCCTGCTTACTTCTCCTAACCCCGTTACCACTGCACTGTGTTTTTTTGGAAGGTCAAATTTTCAGTATGCATTATACAAATAACCCTGTTATCTTCTATTATGCAAATGTTGCTGTTCTTGTTACTCATCCGGTTGTCATTCAGGGTTTCCTTTTGTTATCAGTGCAATCCTAACTTCAACAAATCAAATTGACCCATGATCACTCTGAATTACAACTTGCAGAAGGAATAAAATCTCCAGTTTTTGACTGTGAGGTCCTGTGCTCCATGTGCACACACTAATTCTGTGTAATAGTAAACATTGCCTTCATGGACCTCTTCTTTCCTTGGTCTCAACTTTTCAGTCCCTTCTAGAAAACCCTGTTTTACTCTGTGTGATCCTCCAAATCCATCAAATGAGCCACTACACACACAGACAACCACCACTCTTTCACACTGACCAAGTTAATCTCCAGGACACAAAGAGCAGAAAGGGTTTTCTGGGAAATCCACATCACCTGTAACCACATCACTGAAAATTACACCCCAAGTGATCTGTTCAGGGGTACTCAATGGAAGCCATGTGGCCATTTTAATTCCAGCTTTTATGAATTTTTCAGAACTTGATTAAGTTTATATCAAAATATTTCAACAACCTCAAAAAATTCTACTGCGTCAAAAAGAATGTGTTGGGTTGCTCTCATAACAAAGTATAGCTAAGCCTTTTCTTCATAAAGCCTGGAGTGAATAAATGTGACATGCATCAGCCCCACAGGGTTGGATATTGGCAAAGATGGCATTTTAAACAGGAAATCCTTGATGGTTTTAATATGTGACACATCAATATCATTTCTAATTACCTCTGGTTCAGAAATCTGATTTGATGCTGACAATACATATTTTTTTATTTTTTTTAATGCTACATTTGCTAAGGAAAATATTTGACAAAATCAGGGAATTTCCAAGAACAAATGTAAAAGGCAGCTCTCCTTGCAAGCAAAGAGTCCAGTTAAATATATTCTGGGCAAGGCATAGACTACCAGCAGCAATGAACTGCCTGTAGCTTTTAGGAGGAAAAATATCTCCTTTTGAAGTTATCTTTTCTATCATTACACTATTTCAGCTTGTCAATATTCACTATGACAGCAGTTCCAGCATTTTTATGTGATACCTTCAGTACAGATAAATAACAAGAGATTAACCTGCATTCAGTCTGAAAAGAGGAGGAAAAAATATTTGTTAACTAGAACTGACTTGTGACAGACCTTTTATGCTGTTTTCCAAGAGGATAAGGAAACCTATGAATTTCTATTTCTTGTGGATTATGAGTGCATAAGATCCCTTTTTCATTTTCACAACTGGAAGCAATGAAATAAGGAAACTGAGGGTAAAGCTAAACAAAATGTTCCACGATGACTTCTTTTATACAGATTGAGACAGCTACACGTAGAATTAGTTTCCTCTAATTTTGACTACCTTAATTCTCCATAAATAGGCAAGAAAGAAACATGAAAGAATATACAGTTGTTGACAGTCTGTCCTTAGCATTTCATCTCCAGCTTTCACAAAAAGTGCAATTTTACCTTAGACATAAAGCACCTTTTTTATACTTTGGGGACATTTTGTGATTCTAGAGAAGTATACTTATGCATTTCCATGTATTTCAAGTTATTAAATGAAATATCTTCTCTAACTTATTCTTTTTTTTTTGGCAAAGCTTTAAGATGAATAGAAAGTTGATCTTATTAAGCTCTCAAGGTCTCACTTTAGTTGTGTACAGCCCACTTTGTTGAATTTCATTTTTAGCAGTGGACAGCTTGCAGCAAGGAAATACTCTTTTTCATTCAACATTTATTTATAGACAAGTTGGTAGTTTCTGATGTAAGTATCAACATTTTCTGTCCTACCTGATAATGCATCATCAAAATTCAGGCCTTTATAACAAACAAAAAGAATTCCTAAATTTCTAATGCCTCCATAAACATTAACTATATTTATATCTGGGAAAATTCAAAAATTGATGATGCAAGACAAGCTTCAATAAAAATAACTCATATTCAGTATCTCTCATTTATAGGAATCAGTAACATCAGTTTCTCTCGGTTACATCAAGTTCTTTGCTGTGATTTGACCAAGTTCTTCAGCCTCAGAACCTGAGCATCTTCAGGCATTTTCATTCCAGTTCCTCTCAAAATTTTAATTCTTACCTTAACTTAAAGGGAAACAATTCCTTCTGCAGCTTTCATCACACACTTCTATAAACACAACTAGTCATTCTTACAGAAAACAGCTTCAAGTCTGGCAAGCGCTATCAAAAGGAACTGCCCTTGTTTCTCCCTAAATTCTATCTGTGCACTGTTGCTTTCATTATGAACAAGTTTCCTCAGACAGAGTTCTACACTAAAAATAATGCTTAACCTACAGTTACAGATTTGGCAAAGGTTTGCAATGGCTTCACAGAATGGCTGACTCTGGAAGGGGCCTCTGGAGGTCCTTCACCAAGTCTGTCACTTCATTTAGGAGTTTATCAAGTAAGTCAAGGAAGAGCTGATCTTGCAAAGGTTTCCTCTCAGTTCCTGGGATTCCCAAAGAGCAATGTTGGCAGCAAAGACTAAGACAAAGAAGACACTCGGAACTTCTGCCTTCTCCATATCCTGTGTAACCAGTTCCCTGGTCTCATTAATGTACCCACATTTTCCCTGGTCTTCTTTTCATCACCTGTGTACTTGTAGAAGCCTTTCTTATCATCTCTGATGTCCCCAGCTAGCTTTATTTCCATTTGGGCTTCAGCTTTCCTAACTTCCTCCGTGGATGTTTGGACAAGGTTTCTGTATTCCTCACACTACCTATCCTTACTTCCACCCTCCCTCTATTATTCCTTTTTGTCTTTCAGTTTGGCCAGGAGCAGCATGTTTACCCAAAAAGGCCTTCTGGAATTTCTGCATGGCTTCTCATTCTCTACAAGAGAACCTCCCTGAGCAAATTCATCTACATCCACACCTTTTGTGTCACGATACGACACAAAAGAAGTGACACTCACGCACTGAGATGTCCAAGGCAAAAATAGGGCAGTTTATTTACAGACCTCGACATTTATAGAATTCCAACAGTGACCATGGATTGGAGAAAGAAAATTGTCTTCTCCAACCACACTGGTCAACTCAACAGTCCATCAATTCTCTCCTCCTCCAGAAAGGAATGCAAAACAATCATTGTTTACACGAAGAGTGTGTGAGAAACTCCATTGCAAAAATGCAAACACAGAAGGCTGAAATGAACTTTAGGAAAACAGAGACGAACAGGGTGACACACACCTGTAGATTTGGGTTGTAGAAATAACTTGGAACTCTCTTTTGCCCTGATTCTGGTCATGTCTGTTGTTCTTACTGATCATCTTAGCCAGAGTTAGAGTAACTGCTATTATTTTATTTTGCTTATGTTATTTCTCTTGACTCTGATTCCCATGATTGCCTCTGAGTCCCACAATTGCCTACAACTCATGAACTTTTCTAGCAGAAAGCTTTGTGTAGGCATAGTATATTCCTAAAATGCAATATAATTTGCTCAAGGGAAAAACTCTTTAAGTTTTGTATAATTCCAAATTCAACTCAGTAAAATTTTCCAACACTCCTGTGGTTAATTTGGAACAGTCTCAGAAAAAAAAAGAAGAAAAAAAAAAGGCATAATATTTAATATTAAGAAAACTGAGAAAAGCCTAATAACATCTCAGAATTTCCTCTCAAGGCAGAGTTGTACAATGGTTTATACTAACTTACTCTTAAAACAACTCTTACAGCTCTTCTGCTTTAGAACTATCCTTCTGCTTAATGTAGCCTGAGGATTATAAAATTCCCAGATGTCAACTCCTTGATTACAAGGAAGCAATTAGTAATAGAATCTAAATTTATATTTCTCAAGATGAAGAAATAAAACCCCTAAGAGAGTAATTTCTCTGGGCTGCATTTCAGAAGAAAGTACACTTTGAACAACAAAAACCTCTACTGTGACAAAACACTGTAATATCATTAAAGTTATGGTAGATAAAGTATAGCAATAATTTAAAATAAATTAGTGAAGTTGTGTTTTCATTGTAAAAAGCATTTCTAAATAGGAATAGGCTTTGATAATTTCAATCATGAAATTGAAATGAAAGTATTTTAAATTTGCAGCTGTTCAGAAATGTAAAATGAAACATTTAAGATAACCTAGTCAATATGTCTTTAGAAATTCTTGCAACTTCATTGCCAGCTTACATAAATACAAAGGTTAAAACTGGATGGCCAGTGCTCAGTATGAAAAATCTGTATTGCCAAAACTGATTCAATTTATTATTTCAGAAAATCCCATTAATGTTTTTGGTTTGCAATAAAATATGTTATCATTACCAGGAAAACTAAACAAAAACAATGCCTTTGGCATTGCTGATATTAAAATTTTTATCAAGAATGTAGGAAAAGTGTGAATTAACAGTTGTTATAAATGTGTTATGGAAATGAACTCTTTAAAAAAGAATGTTACGTTCTTTTTTAATAAGATGCTGTTTAATCTACTGAACTGCATAACTAGGATTTAAAGTTCACCCTGTTTATTAAAGGGTTACTGTTACTTAACCTCTTATAAACTCCAAACAAATTACTTTAAAGTCTTCTCTATTTGGTGATACTCAGACAAAGTGCTGTTCAAGGTACTATAATTTGGATTTGCAAAGGTTGAGTTTCCCTGAGATTTAGTTCCAGTCCTAACTGCAATATCTTCCACTGATTTTAAGAATGTCTTCAGTGCAACTCACAGAAAAACTGTATGTGAGAAATAGCATTTAGAAACCCATTTTTGAAACCAAACAAACAAACAAACAAATACCCGAACTACTTTAGAATCTCTAGAATAGAGGAAAAGAGGATAAGAAAGATTTCAATTTTTCACCTTTAATCTTTCTTAAAAGAGCTTAATTTACTTTTTTTAAAATTATCATTACTACTAAAATGGAAAAAAATAGTTCATACTGATAAGGAAGAAACGTGCAAGGAAAGACTTATGTTCAGTTAATTTTTCCTATTGTGGTTAAAACTTCAGCTTATTGAGATTTTATCTAAGAGAATGTCTTGTTGCTGCACTCTTGCCCCTCTCCATCCCACTTGTATACTCATTTATCTGTAAATTTTTTAAATTAATTTATAATCTTATATCATCACTATCACAGTACTTAAAATTATTAGACATTTACATATGGTTTTGTGTTGCAGTGTTGCTTGTGTCAGCTTTCAACCTAACACAAATTGCAAATTTATTTTGTGTTAGGGTATCGTTTTCATAAATTATATGTTCACTGGATCTTTAGGATCCATCACCTAATTATTCCCTATTTTGTATTGACTATTATCCAGATCAGCATCCATGTCATTTTTTGAGGTTTCCTTTGTGGTAGTTTAAGGGTAATAATTCAAACATTGGACTGTTTATTCATCCACACAGATATGTAGACAGATTATACATCAGTGATGGTGATGATAAACACTTAGTGAGTGACTTACTGGCTTTTTAATTTCCTTCAACTTTTTATCTACTACGTGACATTTTACTAGCTCTTTCTTTAGATGATTACTCTATCTCAAAGCCATATACTTTGAACTGAATAAAAACCAGTCAGAGTTGAGAGAGCAGCAAGTGGAGACAAACCTAAGGTAGCAGTGCTCTGGGTAGCTTAAGTAGGATTTATTCCTACAAAAGAATATAAAGTGTCACTGCTGGCCTGTGATTTGCCTCTTCTGTTCTTCCTGGTGTTCAAGTTGTGCCACAGAGGATTTAACGTGGTATCCTAAGGAGAGGCTCAAGCACAACCCTTCCAATGAAGCCTGGGAGAAATTCCCTCCAAACTAAGCGGTGCTTTCAGCTCAGGGCTGCAGAGCTGAGGGGAGAAGCAGAGAGTCTCTACTTCTGTCAGCAGTCCTGGCTGACTGTGGCGCTTTCTCAGAGATGCAAAACAAAAATGCAAAGAGGAGGATTAAAGCATAATTTTCAAAAGGAGAAGATGAAAAATAGAGCCTGGAGTGCATTGGCTACTGGAAAATCCTCTAAACTCCTTTAAAGCTTAATCTAGCTGAATTACACCTACACCTAATTAGTCAGACTTCCAGCTACATTATAACACATCCACTTTGGTTTTGTTTTTTTCCTGAATGATGGGTTGTTTAATAATGGTTGCTCACCAGCATGGCTCGTTAAGCTGGACTTGCACAGAACACTCAGCTCTTGCTTTATGCCTTTCTCTTCTTGTGTGAAGTGACAAATGGTTGAGCCAAGAGATCAAGCCTAAGGGCACGGAAGAGGGTTGAAAAAAAGGAAGTTTATAGCTTTGTACCTCAGGAGAGTACAGTTTGTCCTCTTAAATTTTATTCTTAGTAGAGTCACCTGGGGATAAGGCCCTGGAGGGAGGAGGGATACAAGAAATCTCATTAGTATTCAAAGACCCCCCCCTCCACCCTCTCTGGAAGGATCTTACATGTTTGAAGCCTTATGAGCCTTGCCAAGCTTCTGTTGTTGGCTTCTATTAAGTATACTAAATACTCAAATTAGCTCAAAGCAAAACAGTGTCAGAGCCTGAAAGTAAGCTGTGTTAGTTCAAAGGGCCACAGACTGGCATGTTACCCAAATCAGCATGATAATTCAATTTTTTTAATTGCTTAATGAAATTCTTGCCCTCAAATTTCAATGAAGTATTCATACACTGTCTTCAAAATGTGCAAAATGAAAATGACCTACCTGACACAAACCATTTAGCTGAAGAAAGGACATATCATAAAACCTACTGCTGGCTCCTGCAGTTGCTAAATTAGATTATTTTGATCTCCAGATCCCTTAGAGTGTCTTCTCCTTTTTAATAAAAGCATAACCACTTGGAATGGAATAAAACCATAACCTCTATGAATTTCCAGCATGAATATGAATGAAGCAGTCTGCTGCTCTCTCCTCCATCTCCCAGTGCAGGGTTGCAGTAGCGAGAATACTAGGCAAGAGACAACCAGAGTCTCTTGATATAAAATATTAACCATAACCACTGTACTCATTATTACATGTCATGGAACTGCATCCACAATATGCTATATATTGGTCTCGACCAAGCTTGGATTCTTATTGGATTTGGCATCCAGGACAACTGTGATAACAAATCAAAAGAACTTTGAGACAGAGGTGTTCATTTATTTTTTATTCCCATCTGTTTTAAAACACAAAATGTAGCAAATTACAGTCAGTAAGCAGCTAGACAAGTCTCATGAGATGCGAGTTACAAGTAATCTCCCTCTGCATCTATTACAAAGATGAATAGAATAGGTCAATGAAAGTACCCTAAAAAATCCCAAATATTGATAAAAGCTTTTTACAAACAGCACTGTGCAAAAGGCTAACATGTTTATAAGAATTTAAAGATTGCATTAAATTTCCCTATCGGATATGTAGAATTTTCAAGCAGGATGCTTTACTGTCTTAATTTTCCTAAAGAAATCTTCTCTAAAGAGCAACAGCTATCTTAAAGTCTTTACACCTATAGAATTAAGGCTGAAAAAAGGAAAAGATATTTTCAAAAAATTGCAGTCCTGAAAATGTGCTGTAAGGGATCTATCATTTGACTAGAAGGGAAATCCTCAGTCATCAGAGCTGTATCTTTGCATGAGTATGGCATTCATACATTCATTAGAGTAATAAAATAAAACATAAATTCAATTAAGATTTCTTGCTTACATAGACTTTAAGAGAAATACTGATGTATATAATGGTTTTGGGGTTGTTTGAAAGCTAATTCCTAATTTAATCTCCTACCTAGTTGCAGATATTGTTCTTTAACTGAAGAATCTTTTCCCTGCCTCAACTTGCACCTCACATAGCTGTAGAGTCTACTCCTTTCACTTTGTTAGGATAGGCTTGTTAGAACCTTAATAAAATGCTCAAGACTCTGAACATCCTGGTAGTAAATGTTTTCTAAATCTGTTCAGATTTGCCCACTTTCCCAGATGAAGGCTGATGTGACTGGTCTTGTACATTAACCTGTTTAATCTAACATAATACAGAAAATGTTAATCTAGTGATTAAATGAAGACAAAAATTATCTCCGTTCTGGAATTATTTCCTTTTTTTTTTTTTTTTCATTAAGTAAAAGGTGCAGAAGTAACCCACAGACACATAAAGAGTTGAACTAGAAGGGAAAAAATAGGAAAGGACTGGCACCCTGGTTTGATAACCTATGATCACATTAAAAGCAAGAGTGCACTTGTGGGCACAACATGTGAAGAATATTTCAATAACAGCCTCAAGGTATTTCAGATGGTGTGAAGTTTAAAGAATCCTTTGATAAAGGTTAGGGGTGAATATGTAGAGCTATGTAGCCAAAAATATGAGCATATATCTTCACTGTTCAATTAAGAAGAAATCATGTATCATATGACACATATTGGAAGTCTGGAGACACTTTCTATATTCTGAGCAAGATATATTGCATAGATTTAAGAAATTAAGACACATTCAGGGAAAGAGCATCTCCTGAAGGGTCGGTAAATACTTTAAACTTGCTACATGAGAGCTGTTTGTCCCAAAGAATTACCCCAACACTCCTAAAATCTGAGAATTGTCAGATGATACCCATGGAGTGCTGTACAGGGTAGGACAGGACAGTGTAGAGTCACTAAATGGGGCCTCCTGTTTGGTGCCCTGAGGATCCCAAAAATACACACACACCCCTAACCCTCTGGACCCCAGGAGATCCCTCCTCTGCCTCCTGCCCTGCCTTGCTGCAGGTGAACACCTCAGTGCTGTAATCCAGGGCTGAGAATGAAATTCCATCCTGCACAGGCTTCACCTGCAATAAATCCCTGGGCATCAGTTCAGCAATTCCTTGTTCTTCTGAATGACTTTAAATTAAAGGCAAACTACAGCAGAGGCACCACTATACAGAGATCTACTGCTGCCTTCTAGATGTGGTGAAGGGGGAAAAAATTGAAATTACCCCTCCACCTCAATCCTATAAAGGAATGCATAATTTTCATATGAAAGAGAGAAATCCAAGCAATTTTTATTTCAATGATGATTTGATTTGAAGATCAAATTTTATTTGTGTTTAGGTACCAGAGAAGAAGGTGATTCCCAATCATGAAGAACACACTGAAGTAACTGAGAAGAGGTTAAAAAAAATTAGGTTAGTATGTAAACTCATAAATAAAAAAGCAGCTTAAATAAGCAAACCTGCAGTTGTTAAGAGTGAAGTAATACTGAATTCTCCTTTTCTGTAGTTATGTAAAGTTTAAATGACTCAATTTCTGATACACACCATGACAGCTTTCCTTTAAGGATCAATTTAGTCAGGAGTTGGCTGATTATATGAGTGTTGGGTAGTTTTAACTAGAAGTATTCTGTTATATTAAAGCCACATGGGTCATGAGGACAGTGCTTGCCATATAACATGTTCTCTTAAAATAAAATTGTCTTTAGTGAGATTAAATTAAAACACTGGGATACAGAATAGCAGTAGTTGAACTCCAGTTTGCTTTATTAGCCAACTGCTCCTGCTATTTTGAGTACTCTAGATGTCTCTTTGGGAAAAATTATTTCAATTTGGTTTATCTTTTTCTTGGAACTGATAAATGGTACAAAGCAGATTCTCCTCCAAGAGAAAAATAAATCACATGTTTCTGTTAGGTGGATGAGGTTACATAGATTTCATACAATAAGGCCAAAATTAAAGCTCATTTTACATTTTAAATAAATGACGTGATGTGGACAAGTGCTGTGTGTGTATTTATGTATCTAGCATTTATCAGCAGGTATATGAAATTTAACTGTGGTTAAATGGCAAACCTGCATTGTGATCCAAATAATGCTGAGAGCATAATGAGGAAAGAACTTGCAGCTCATTTGTCAGACTATATTTATTTCTATTTCTTACACAATGTTTCTGGCAGGGGATGGAAAAGTAAGTGATATTTAATTGTGTCAGTCGTTTCAAACCAATAGTAAAAATAATGCCAGTTTTCTGTTCGTGTCATGTCCACTGTTAAGCCAATTTATTCCTCTTTATAAATCAATTTGTTTTTCAGTGTAGGTGGAATCATTACAAAAGGGTCATCTCCCTAGCATTTGAATTTGCTGACCGTCTGGTTCACAGTCATACATTGTATATTCACACTGAGAGCCATTTATCTATAAGCAGAAGCTGACAGGAGAAGGTTGACTTTTTATTAAAGCTGAGTGAATAATCTGAAATTTATAAATGAACGCACATTTTGGGGGTTTAGTCCTAATTGGTCAACCCAGTACTGCTATAATCAGGGAAGAGGATGAAGGAGGACAGGAAATGGACAGGTTATGGAATGGACAACATCTGCTCAAGACCTTCAGCTAGGAAAAGGCCTTAAAATTCTGTCTTCAACATTTGAAAATTGCCTGCAGGTTTCTTCACTGAACAAATCTCAGGCTGGAAAGTATTCATACACAAATTCATAGGAAAAAGTGTTGCTTTTGCTATATTAAGAAAGACTTGACTCTCCATTATGACTACTGTTTTCATTTTTTAGTTGCTTATGTTGCTGATAACACTGATAAATAGAATTTTTTTTTCCCTTTAAAACTTGTTCATTACTAATTTTTAACATTGACTGATTTCTTCCCTTCCCACAAATGAAGAACTTAGATGCACATTAGAACTGCTGCATATTGCAGCAGAATTAATAGTTATTCTGTGTTCTTCACTGCTCCCCCTCCCTTATTATCCACAGGTTAATTATGCTGGCTACCATGCTGCTTTGGGACCCACCAGCACCTGGATGCAAAGCAAATACTGAGTTTCTGATCCCAATCCATTGGAAAATGAGCTGTCTTCTCCCTGGTACCCACTGAATGACTACCAGAAGCTGTCCCTTTCTGAACATCTCTGTGATCTTTATCTCTGAGGTTTTGTCCCTTGACATCCCTCTTTTGTGAACAAAAGCTCCTAAATAACAGCGGCTGAATACAGATCAGCAGCACTGCTAAACATACAGTCCATACTGGTGCAACACCAAGCACAAAATTATTCACAGCACTTCCAGGAAGGACTTCAGTATTTAATTAAATGGAAGTTGCTGAATTGCACTGCTTCCTGCAGTGAATGATGCACACGTGCATAAATATTAATTACTAATATGGGATGTGGGGCTTTTGAACAAACACGGTCTGACTGCCCAGATATCAAGAAAATTAAAACAGAGGCATTTCTCTAAGACCATTTCACACATTAAAAGACAGGACAATTTCTCCTTCATTAGTTTTCTGGAATGAAAAATTTCTTTTTACTAATTGGCCTTGCACAGCTCCTCGCCAATCAATGTATTCCTTAGCTTATCCCTCAAATTAAAGCCATCTAACTCATCAATGAGTAATTCAGTTAACACCAAAACTAGCTGTTACTTTACAGGGGCTGCCAGGTTCTTGTGCAGCAGATACCACATGAATTCCAGCCCAGTCCATTACAGATATTCCATTTGTGCAGCATCTCTTAGGTAATTGTACAAATGAAGGAGGCTGTATAAAAAATTATAAAGCCTATGACATAGAATCTCAGTCTAACAGCTAAAAAATCTGTCCTCTGATTTGGGCATCATGAAAGGAAACCACACTGCTAGTCCATGTGCCTGTTCTTTGAGACAGAAATTGCAGGTTGATCTGCACGTGAGCCAGTTCTAGCAAAGTCAGAGACTCTTAATCAGCTCAACTGGTTGCTGTAAGCTCCAAAGGTGTCCTCACATAAGGGTCATTTAAGCACTGTGAAACCTATGAAAACATCTTCTTGTGTTATTTTGAAACCAGTCATTCTACCTGGTCCAAAATATTCCAACTTTTGGCATTTACTAAAACCAACAAGGTTTTACTACCTTTATTACAAGGTCTGAGAATCAGAAGAAGTTGCTTGTCCAGCCTATGGGTTAAAGGACTGGCTTGGCCTGCAGGAGATTCAGATCCAGTTTCTATGAACAATTCAGAGGAATCTGTATCCACCCCACTATTTTGGATCAGTTCAGCACGACTCAAGTATTTACTTCCTATATTCCAGACCAGTGTTCTAATTTTTGGTGGGCACACCTAGATTTTCATTCAAAGCATCATATATCAAGTCCATGTCTGCCAGCTTTTTATTGAAGTCACGCCCATTGACTTCACTTATATTGAAGTCAAGTCTATGCCAACTTGCTTTTATTGAAAACAAAAACATTAACTCAAAATAAGATTGTCATTAAATGGAATTTGCCTCTGTTAAATTCACATTCCAATGGTTATTGATTTCTTTCAAATGAAAGAGCATCAGAACATCTACAGTAGGAAAGGATTATAACTTCAATATAAGAAATAAAACTCACTTTGTATTCTTTTTTCATCTTGCTCATTAATGCAGCCAAATTTCGCACTAATCAGCCCAAGCAGCTAACATGCTATCTGAAAATTTAAAATGTCTGCTGACTGTAGCAAAAAGAGGAGAAAAAAAACCCAAAAAACCAACAAAAAAGCAGCCTTCTGTAGTAATTACTCAAGATACAAACATTGCACTAAAATGTGAAGTTCATACAAGTTTTCATGAAGATGACAAAAGAGATCACTCTAACACCAAAAAAATATTTCCAAGTAAATTTTTTGTAGAACTCACTAGAGACCCACAGCAGTTTTTTTCCTATTTGGATCTCTAGCTTTAGTCACTAGACATTATAAATGTGATACAAATACACAAAATGCTAAGGAAAAAAAATAATTAAAAAGTGTTAAGGTAAACAAACAAAAACATGCAAAGGGCACAAAAACATACAAAAGACCAGGTGCCAACAGAATTAATCAGAGGCTGTCTGAAAAATTCCATATGCAAAAGGAATTTGCAAATTACTCACACTAGAAACATTTTTATTCTGTGTTTAGAGAGAATCTTAATCAAATGATTCATATGTATGCAGACATATGAATTTTAACCTCACTAAAAATGCACGTGTTTCTGCGCATGTATTCTCCCCACTCCAGTAAAACAGTGTTAAGAAATTACAGCACAATTTCCCTCTCTTGTTTTGTAGTTAGCAAAAGAAAGGGTCATGTTTCTCACTTTGCAGCATTTTCCTTTTCGGAATTAGCTATTATAGTCAACTCTGATTAGGGGGCTCCTGTTATCAAGTTCTGTGAACTTTGAATTAATAACTTCACTACTTGGATTGTGATAAACGCTCCAGGCTAGGATTCTGCTGTGATTGGAGTCAGAAGGGATGAGAATGGAGCCCAACAAAACTTTGCAGTCACTCCCAACTTACAGTACGATTACACAATATTAGCTAAATTCCTATGAATCTCCAGTCCCATCTTCTTAGTCCTATCACCTGACATTTGTGATAAGTCATCCAAATAAGTCACTATCACTCCTTTTTCCTAAGTTAGTGACTCCAAACTGATGAAGGCTGGTACTATTAAAGCTCTTTTAAAGTTCAAGCAGGAAGGTGAACAGCTGCAGCAGTAGCAAGAATGCTAGAGAAAAATAGAGCAATATTTGTGTATGGTCTACTCTACAACCTTTCCCTTTATTAGAGAAAACAGCTACTGCAAAAAGAACCTTGGCAACACACGTTTTAGAAGGCACAGATCAGCAAACCAATTATCAATCCATCAATTGATCAGAACTAGTCTTGGGAGTAGTTTGCTCTTGGAAATGAAGGCTTATGCAGATGGCAAGTGTGTTCATGACTTGCAGAGCATCTGCACAGAATAGATAATTACAAAGTAGAAGACAAGAACAAACTTAAAGAAAACTGGAACAGGTAAATGCATGCAGAAGTTACTCACTTTTACTGCTAGATGAACTGAAATATTAAGTGATGTGTATATAGGCTGCATTTGGTTTATATTTACGCTGTAAGAAGACTGTGAGGGTAGAAAGAGTTGCCTGCCTCCATTCATCAGACTCAGCACTGAGAACAATTTTGAATCAGCGCAGTAAATGAAGCACTGTGCATTGATGCTGCTTTAAATAACCATCATATGGGTTTGGCTCTGAATAGAAGGCATCTCTTAAATTTACTATAGAACAATGGTTTGATTGTTCTACCCTTTTTTAAAGGAGAAGGTCTTAAGAAACTCAAAACTTGGGCAATACCAAGGGAAAATTCAAGTTAAGGTATAAAAATAGATAGAAAAGCAGAGTTGCCTGTCTCACAAACACTGCCAAGGCCACAGAAGGAACTTGTCATAAGCCAAGCCACCACAGTGGGAACTTGAGATAAGTACAAACGGGAGGCATTTGTGACAAGAAGGCACTAATTCCAGGCCTGGTAGAGCAGAGGTTCTGTTAGTGCATCCTGGTTAACACATCTGGACAAACACTCCCACTGTGGCAAACAGTGGAAAAGGAAAAAAAACAAAACAACTGCTCATACACACCCTGTGGATACCTGGAACCTCTCCCTCTCTCTGACCCACCTTTTCCCTATAGTCATTGCATGCTAGACACAAATAAACACAGCCTAGAGGTTTGAATATTTTTCAGCCTGTACTACATGAATTTATATTTAAAACAGTTTCTCCTTTAAATCATATTGCTATAATATCCTTTCTTCTACATGTAACAGAAGTTGATTTTTTTTCTAAAAATTACATTTCAGATTAGTTCTAATGATTGTGGCATAGCTGCATCATCGTGGTATTTAAGTGCTAAAAATAATCCAATTTAGACAGTATGGGTTTGGCCACTTAATTAGCTGGGTAGAAATTAAAAACATCTATGAACAGGGCCCTCCCAGAAGGTGGCATTTCCAGACAGATGGTTCACTCTTAAACAGGCTCAGGATGCTGCCCTCCCAGACTACAAAGGAGATAACCACTTTGGTTTTGTCCCTGCTCAATTGGGACAGTGTTCATCTGCTAACAGGTACCCACAAGACAAACCAGGACCTGTACCATTTACATCTGCCCCTTAACTTGCAACAGGGTTACAGCATAACAAGACATGGTTTTGTTGGTTTTGGGTTGTTTTGGGTAGAGAGAGAAATACAAGATAAGAAAATCTTCAGGAAGACACTTGATGATCTTGTCCACTTGCTTCAGCATGGCCACAACAGAAAGGTTTCTTCCACCCCTTTTGCCAAGAATGTTTGCATTCATACATACGTGAGAAAAGGGCAGGCTGTGCTGTTTGCAGCCACAGCTCCCAGGTGCTCATTTACACTCTGACTGCCACCACCACAGCTGGGGCACCTAAAATCTGTGTATAAACACAAACGCAGCAGAGTAGGTCACAAAAGAGCCACTTTAAAAGCAATAAAGGCACCGTTTTCACCCTTTCCATAGCTTATATAAATCTTCGACAATTAAGTACAACTGCAAATAAACCACCTTGATTAAAAGCTCACGCTTTCCTTTGTAGTCTACCCACAAGATTTTAACTTTATCCACATAGGAAGTGCAAAGGGTCTATTAATCCATCGGGAATCATACAGGACAAAGGACAAACTGATACACATGGTAGAGTGACGCAGTGCCCAGCTGTCCCACAGCCTGGTCCAGCCCAGTCGCTGGAGAACACTCTCCAGGGGCAGATTGTCCCAGGGGGCGGCTTAGAGCCGGAATGCAAGCAAGGCATAAGGCAGAGGGAAAATGTTGTAGATACAAAAACGAAGTTAAAACTTTTTAATAGTTGTGTCTGTATACTAGCTGTGTGTTTCGATTTCTGTTTGTAACTGTTTATTTTCCAACTAGTTCTGAGTTGTTACAAGTACTTACTGTTGTGATGTTGTTGGAGTAGTAGTTAAATATTGTTGCAGAGTTTAGTTACCAATGTTTGTAAGAGTTTTGTGTGGCTGCCTCCCCGAATGCAGTTAAAGGGACAACACCAGAGGAAAGGGGGAATCTCCTACTCTTCCCCAAGTAACTCAGAAACTGAGACCACCACCCAGTGCCTGCATTGGAAAACACAACCACCCAATCAAAACACGGCGGGAAGAAATGATTGGTGTAGAACGCACACCGCTAAGAGCCAATGAGAGCCCGAAGAATACACCAATCAAGAAAAGGATCCAAAACGGACCAATCCCTGAGGGGACTGAGACTTTAAAAGGGACTGACCACGTTCAGGGAAGTGCTTCGCTCTCAGGAACTGGACTGTCCTGAGGGGTGGCCCGTGCACATGTTTTTGGTTTCTCTAACTTGCCGCGAGGGGCTGGGACTAGCCCAGCCACCTGTTCCTGTAGCTGTTTTTATACCAATAAACGATTGGCCTTTCCATTTTAACGTCTTTGGATCTACAGCCTCGACATTAAATTGGCAACATTGTAACAAAAGGACAAGAGGAGGGCCTGCAGGTTGTGAATCCAAGAGTTTATTCCTCAGGAGAGAAGCTAACAACAGCCAAAGACAGCAAGCAGGCATGAGCACAGGCTTTTAAACAGGGGTGGCTCACAGGCTGGGACAAATACACAGCCAATGAGGAGAAGGTGTGGGAGGGCCCAGGTGTTTGACAGACATTGCGGGGGCCTATGAGGAGACATCAGGGGAGGGTACAACTTGTCACGGCCAATCACCTGTCAATGATCACGGAACATTCTGGAGTAAGGGGCAAGTACAACAAGGATTGACAAGGGAGGTGGGAGGCATACTTAGAGGATTGGCATAGAACCATCAGGAACAAAGGGAGGGGCTAGGGGGAGCTGACAATTCAACGGGAGGATCTCACTAGGGAAGGACCATTGTAACAAGGGAGCAACAGAACAAACCACAACAGTAGCGTTTCATAAAAATTGCATCTTTTAGAATAATAACTACACAGAATAATTAACAGATTTACTTACAAATCACCATAAAATTCATCATGCATCCAGTATAAGTTTCCCAAGTAGTTTGTAACATTTTTTGTTACACAAGTGCTCTTTGCAAAAATGACTAAAATTTATGGAACATGTCCCTCCTTGATTTAAAACCCTAAAAACACTTTAAAAGAGCACATTCTCTGGCTAATTTTATTCTATATTCATATTTTCTTTTGTAATACGACATTGAAATCGTTTTCTGATATATATATACACTTTAAAAACGAGCTAATTAAGTCTGCAGCCATTCCCTAATCATGGCTGTAATTTGTTTTCTGCTAAATTTACCCTTTCTGTTACAGCAATTTGAAAAGATGTTTAACTCTCTTGGACACGACTGTCTTTTTTATGACTTCCTTACGCCCAGTTCCTAACAAAGATTATTACGCATGCTTGCTTATTTTTGAGCACTTCATTAGGCAACTAAAGGGCCATTGGGACCCTCATGTTGCTAAAATTAAGCATAGTCATAGGTCTTTTCAGGATCAGAGCCTGATTATTTAGATGACAACGTGATTTTTTTTCTTTTTAACACAGCAGTCATAGATCATACACACAGCTAAGGCACAGACAAGGTTAGGCAGATTAATTTATTCAGGGCTCCATTTTGCCAATTCAATTTTAACACAAAATCTGCTGAATTGTGGGAGCTTTTATACGAATCTGGCAGACTTAATGATATAGTAAGCATTTTCTTTTTAATAAAAGATTGAAATGCGATTTGATTTTGCACTCTAAGTAAGATATTTGTACTGTGAAACACATTATCAGATAAGGATTGCACACAAATGTGTGCATTTCTCAATATTTCAGTGCAGAGATTTGTTTGCAGTTTTGGGTTTTTTTATGTTCAATAGCTTATTTTGGAAGCATTTGCTCTTACGCCCTTTAAAGGTGTAGTAAATTCTTGAAAATTAATCTTCAGAGTATTAATATTCAGAAATAGAGCAAATCACTGACAACATTCCTATAACATTCATTATTTATACATATCTTCCACCCCAGATGTAATCATAAATGACATATTTTTCCCATGCCTTAATTGATTATACAAAACACTCCATGTCTATGAGCAATACATAATTAATGTAATTTCAACATATACCTTCTACTTGCAGCTCTGAAAAGAGAAATAAACACCATTTGCCCTAATTAAAGCCATCCAATCATTAATATTTACTTATTAATGGGAGAAAATGCCACTGGTGGATTGGAGGCACTGCAACACACACCAAGCATAACAATGAAAATGTCCTCACATATAAAAGAACTCTAATAAATAAATGCTTTCCTTCCTGGGGAAAGGGCTAAATGAGGCTTTGTACCATTGACCAGACATGCTTAATCTGAAAAGTCCAAGGTCAAGATGATTAAAAAATGGAACTGAATGTCGGGAGAGAAATCTTCTCGCCATAGTTCTGGTTGCAAAGTTCTTCAGAGTTCTAGAATACTTTGGGCTTCATCAGTACAACTCACTCATGCACTAGGCACAGGTCACCACTCCTGAACTCACATGAACTTCTGCGAAAGCAAAACACTTTGTGAACATGAGTACTTATAGATGTAGAGTATGGTACTAATTCAGAAAAAGGGAAAAGAGACTGGGTGATACTGTAACATACAGATTATATTATTGTGTATACACAGCCATCAGCAGAATAAATCATGCTTGTTCAAGTAATTTCAGTGATTGAGACTTCACAGAAAGTGAGCAAAATAACTTTCACCAGGTTAACTCAGAAAAGACAAAAGTATCTGAAAAGTGATGCTGTAATAAATGTATATATACAGTATGCTAAAAAACTGTTTTGTTCAAAATTAGTTTTCTTAGCTTGTTCACATTATTAAGCATTATTAAGTTTACCACCTTAATAGCTGTTTAAACTGTGGCAGATTGTGACTATTAACAGTAGACAAAGCATTTCTAGAAACATTTGTGCTGAAGACAATACCTTTTCTATCCCTTGGTATTTATTTTTTTTCTTTCTCCTGCTCTCACACTTTCCTACGTTTCATCTTGGAAGACACATTTTTGTAGGCAAGAGCAACCCATCAATTCCATTTGTGATCCTACTGGGGAGACTGCCATGTAGTAAAGCACCCCATACCTGAGCAAGTGTTTTCCACATAGGGAAAGGTTTGAGACTCACCCCTTGTATTTCTTATAAGGTAAAGGACCCAGAAACTTCTTTGCTGGCTTGACAGTAATTGGCTCAATGCCAAGAGAGAAGCACCTGTTGGACCTTGTCATTGTCCTCCAAATCCTGTACCTCTTTCTATTGGCAGTTTGCCAGTGGAACCCTCCTTGATCATTGAGCAGATAAGGGAGAGAGCAAAGGGGCTCAGGGCATTCTCGAGGTGTTGTATATTTTTCTGCAATGGCTTAAATCAATCAGCGAGATGGCATAGTCAAGTATGTCTTGAAAAATCAAAAAGGTTTTAATAAAAGAAAGAAAATAATACAAAACAAGGAACAAAGCCAGGCACAGTATAGGGACAGGTCCCAGAGGTACAATATCTCTGAGGGAACCCCAATACTTGGTGCCAGGAACAGAGATGCTTATATTAAGTGAACCTGTTCAGGTTTCTTTTTGTAGACATGCCCTCAGTCTACAGGGGCCATTTTGCCCTTGGTCTCATTTTTAAATTGAGCTCGTGGTGGCTTTTGGGCATGAAAAAACCACATTGTGGGTCTAAAGCTAAGAGGCTGTTGTAGACCAAATCCCCGCCCAGTGAAAGGGGGTTATAGCTGGGAAGCACCGATCCTGGAATACTGAGTGGAAAATATCCCAAAGGACCAGACTTCTCCATGGAAGAGAGAACCTGAGGGCTGGACCCTCAGAGGTATTGGGAATCCCTATACTGACATAACTGTGAACATATATTGGCAAAGCATACAACTCTAATTTAGTGAGAGAAAATATGAGTGCACTTAGTGGGCATTACTGCCTCAAACACTTTTTTTAACTTTAACCTCTGTGTTGGCTCCTACTAATTTTCTAACTCTGCAGAGGATACAATAAATAAAACTATTCTAAAACCTGGCCACCCAAAGCTTTTATGCTCATCCCTTGCCCTCTAGACTTTTAACACTTACCCTCAAGCCGGATTTAGACCTTTTTTCTTTTAAAACGAGTCTGATCCTCCTCTCTCTGTGAAATTTTTCAGTCTTATAACTAATAAATGTATTTTCTGTTTAATCCCATTAAGGTGTCTCAAAGATCAATAGAGTGTGTATACCAGATCAATGTATAAGCCATTTCCCAGTAAAATTGTCAGATATATTTCTTTTGCAACACTGGCAAAGTAGTCCTGTGACAACTCAATGTCTTTTCCAGGAAATGGTTTGTCCATATTGCTAATACATGTATTTGTTAACCAAGCATTTAAAAGTGGATTTACAAATTAGGAGGATATTTGTTTGACACCAGAGCTAATTTAGCAGTACCAAAAGGGCCAAAAGCATTACATTTTCCTTCCAAGTGCTTGCTTCAGCTGAGTTACATATTGATCATGTTTGGTTTTGCGTGACTGAATTTTACTGGCTTTTCCCTGGGTTTATTGGGATAGTTGAACATAGCTGCAGCAGCAGCTATGGTTTGATCAGGAGATTACAATCAGTATTGCCTGTATGTTTGTCTCATCTGAGAAGATGATATATCACAGCATGATATATTACAGTACATCCAACCCCATTGTGGGTGGATAATTCTGAAACTGCATACCTAGGAAGCAATTATTCTTCAACAAGATTTTATAAATTTTATGAAAATCAGAAGAAACAACCTCAATAACTACAAAGATCACAAGGGTCACTGGGTCCATCTGTTAAATTAGTAGTTCCTGGATTAAAATCAGATGTTTTTTAGTAATTTTCCTCTTCCTGCCCCAACCCCAGGACTAACTAGGATTAAAGTGAAACAGTTTGGTGAAGTTTCTTCCTCAACAAGAATACATGCTTACTGTGCACAAGGCTTGCTGCTGGAACCCAGCAATGGCAGTGATTTCAGACAGGAGCAGACAGCCACCTCACAGTATAATAATTTCTCATTAGTTTTATGCATACAAGCTAACTACTTTAATTAGGTAACTACATGGAAATAATGGTGTGCAATTAAATACAATGCCTAATTACAGCTATATAACTAATAACTGTGATTCTGGATAAATATGATGTTTGGTATAAATACTTAGACAACATGAGAGAAACAAAGTTCAGTCACTCATCTTGCATATGGATTGAGCCTGTAGTCATGGGTTTCATTTTCTGAAGATCTGACTACTAATCTTAGTTATTTTACTTGATTTTGCACGTATAGTAGAGTATATATAAAGAGGTTTTACTGTTGAAATTAGTATTTTAAAGGCAGTGAGCTTGATATCATCAAGAATCCACTGAAACAGAATAATATTACCTCTACCCCCTTTCTCAGAAAACAGACAAAGGTGATCTATTTTGTTGTCCTGTTCAACAAGTAGCAAAACACCATTTCATTTAAAAGTAGGGTGTAATCATGGTCCTATTATAAATCATGGTCTTTAAATAAATTTTAGCTCAGCCCTTTGTGGCCAACTACTTCCTTGACCATTTTCAGTTTTGGTGTACTGACTATTCAGTGCTAGAAAATAATTCTTAATTATTGCCATTATAAAAACAGATTTAAAAAAGAATGGTGATTGCACACCATCTGGAAATGTACTCAAGCTGTCAAAAGAATCTGTGGATAGCTCCAGTATACAGTATTCAAATTTCAGCAGGAAATCATATTTGGTCAAGCGGGAAAAATTCATTCAGATTAATGCATTTTTTAAAATGTATTTGGCATATCAAATAAAGTTCAAAGATACAGTTAAAGAATTTCAGTTTAAGGGATTTTAATAGGATGCATGTTAAATTTATACACTGCATACATTAACAGACAAAAGAAATAAATTAATCAGTCCTGAAAGAGCATTCATAAAATGTTAGAACTGTGACAAGTGCAGTACAGATACAAAAGAACAAGGGAGAAAGGAAAAAAAAGGAACTTTAAAAGAAAACAAAGAAGAAAAGAAAAAAAAAAAGAAAATTAAAATCAGTCTTTCTCCTTATTTCGTAAGGCATAGGAAATAACGATAATGTAAACTCATGATGATGAAGGAAACTCAGAGTATCACCAACTTCTTTGAGCAATTACAGATCATGAGAGCTCCCCTGCAAACATTCAGCCCCTGCTGGTGCCCACTGAGGTACCCTGGCCTCAGCGTATCCAGGCAACAGGGTCTGCAGAGACCCAAGGTGGGGACAAAGTTGGCTTTAAGCAGTCTTCCATGTCTAACAACCTGGCACAGCTTTATTAGCTCAGATAAAAACACAATTAAGCACATTTACTGGCTCACTAATGTACAGCAAGGAACGAGAAAATGAGGTTTGTCCTTGCTGCTGGAATTTGGCTCATGCAAGCTGTAAATAAGAGGCAATCACACAACCACCATCCTGGGGAGTGGGGAAAATGAAAAAGGAAAAAAAAAATTCTACTTAATAGCATCACTGGAAGAGCACATGGTATACAGAAGCCTTTTAGTAACAAAAGATGCAAGAATACTAGAAGCTATGAAAGCAAGCTGTGAGAGGGAGTACAATGATTCGCGCAGAAGGCACCGTGGGCAGGGAAGCCAAAATGAGGTGAGCAAGACCCGGCTGTGCTCCTGGAACTGGAGCATCAGTAGGATTACACTGCTGTGAGACAGAGCAACCAGCAGCAATTATGCTGGTCTGTCGTTCTGGGTGTGATAGTGGTTAGAGAAGCAGATTTCTAAGTCATTGCCCATCAAGACTCCTTATTTCAATAAAATTGAGCTTTTAAGGAAAGAAAACTGTGACGAAAGATCGTAAAATATCACTAGCTTACTCACAATAGTTATCTCTCTATCTCTCCTTATGTTGTGACACCTAAGTGTTCATCTGAGTTTATTCAGCCATCCTAAAGAAACCCAGACATGGATATGTTTGGCTTAGCAGTACATCAAGTTGGATGAAAGATGAAAAATACACAAGTATTACAGCAAAATATATTCTAAATCTTCATTTTTTAGGAAACAAGTATCAATCAATGAGATTTTATAAATTTTATGAGAAACAGAAGAAACAACATCAATAACTACAAAGATTACAAGGATCACTGGGAATATGCAATATGCTATACATTTTTTTTCCTGATAATTTATTGATGTAATGAAAAGAAACATGAAATTCCAGAACAGAACTTGGTCAGTTCTCAGCAGAACAAGATTTACTAGTAATCATTTAAATACCTTCTCATTTACTTATTAATTTTTTTTTTCCAAAATAAGAAGGCTGCCCAACATCAGGAAATAATAAAACTGTTGACTATGTATAATGTGTAGCAAACTCAATTTCAGATAAACGCAATAAATAGAAACCTTATAATGGTCTACCCTGAATAAAATACATGTCATAAAATAATGCAAGCCTATTAGCTCTGTAAACATTGCTTCTCAGGTGAAACAAGTTGGCCTTTTTCATAACAATGCTTTCTAAATCAAATTATTTGAAATAGAATGTGTACTGAAATTTTAAAACTCAGTGTTATGGGTTGGGATAAATGTGCACTGCTTAAATAAACTCATGAAAACACTTTGCCAAAAGCTGCCACAGCCACGTTTCTAAATTCATGGCAATATCTCTACAGCATTGCTGGAATCAGGGAGGTTACGCTGGAAAACCCTCCTGCTCTGCCTTATTTGTACTTTTCACTAGGCAGCTGCTAATAAAGCATCAGGAAGAGGATAAAACACTGCAAGCAGATCAAGGGAGATGATCCTGCCCCTCTGCTCAGCCATAGCAAGGTATCTTCTTGAGTGCTGTGTCCAGTTCTGAGCTTCTCAGTACAAAGGAGACACAGAGATTCTGGGCAGACCCAGTGGTGGGCTCCAAAGGTGATGAAGGGACTGGAACATCTCTCCTAGGAGGAAAGGCTGAGGGAGCAGGGCCTGCTCAGCCTCAAGAAGAGATGACTGAGAGGGGATCTCATCAGTGTCTGTCACTATCTGAAGGGAGGTGTCAGGAGGATGGAACAAGGTGGTGATGAGCTCGGTGGTGATGAGCAATAGGACAATTGTCAGATTATTCCTTTTTCTGACCCAGAGATGGGGCAGCTGAGAGGCATTTTAAAAGCTTTTATTCTATTTTCAGTCTCGTGTGAAGGGTGAGATAGTACAGGTGTTATAATTCACGCCATAACAATCAGAAGCTGAATTATTTCCTTATTACAATACATTATAAGTATTTTTTGGCCTATCAGTTTTTGCCACACAATGCCGTTGATGCCTTAAAGCCAATCATCCAAAACATCTTGTGAGTACAATGCATCTTTCATAGTTCTATTTCTCCAGAGTATCTAGTCTATTTTCAAGGCCATCGTTTGAAACTTGTTTCCAGTTCCATTTCTCTCTCACCAATATCTGTCCTATTCCATAGAATTTCTAAGTCAGCATTTTTTATCTCAAAGTTTGCATACAGATGCATACTATGTGAGCCTTCTGTCAGGCTTTAAGAATTCTCTACAAGTCTGTTCCCACAGGACAAGATCAGGAACAGATGCCCAAGAAGTTCCACCTGAACATGAGGAAGAACTTCTTTACTGGTGTACTGGAACAGGTTGCCCAGAGAGGGTGGGGAATCTCCCTTACTGGAAATGTTCAAGAACTGTCTGGGCACAATCCAGTGCCTCCTGCTCTGAGATGATCCCGCCTGAGGAGGGAGGTTGGACCAGATGACCCACTGTGGTCCCTTCCAACCTTGCCCTTCCAGTGATTCTGTAACAATATGTGTTGTGCCCATGTAGTATGAGAGTCGTTATGAAATTAATTTCTCCTTAGATCATTGCTATTTCATAAGGAGGGAGCAAATTTTTCTCAGGGGTGTGTTTTTGTCTAGTAGGTACTTTGAAAACCACAGCACAAAGATTTTCCCTGCATCAGCAGCACACTCACTTGCAGACACTCAGACTCTGTTAAAGGCAGCTCAAATTCACTCTAAGTCACAAAGGCACTACACAGCCCCCCACAGCTGGGCAGTGATGTTCCAACAGCCTTTGCCTTTAGAGGTCCCACAAGTGGACATAAGCAAGAATTAGTTTCCCAGCCATATTTAACAGAAACACAATTTCATACAGGGTCAGAGGGAGGAAATCAGTCTCACCAGTTCTCCTTGCTTTTGCTGTACAAGAGGAAGCTGTGAGTTTCTAGAACAATATGATAAATGTGGAAGGAAATAAAAAGGGAGGCAAAGTCCATGGTGGAAAGAAAGGACCATAGAGGCTAAAGTGGCACACGAAAAGAAAAGAGAAGAGCTGTAAAATGATGAGCTAGAACTCTTTGTAGAGAACCCTCCCCTGATGATCAGCAAACACCTCTGAGGCCACATAGCAAATAAGTTCTGACAGCTGATGCCGACAGTCACAAATTCTTGTGGACTATATCGGGCAGTGCATATTGTGCTGTGTATCTGAAGAAACTCGCCTTACTGGTTACCTGAATAGGGAAGTGGTGCAGTGACACCTTAAAAGGAAATATTGGGCACCTCAAATTACAACATAAAATAAAAGCTGGCTTACTTGAGCCATAAGCTCTCTGTGCTTAAATTCACTTTTGTTAGACAAAAGGCAAAGCAGTTGCTTAACCTGACATGCTATTGTTTAGCTAATTTCATAAACCACTGTGAATGTTTCAGATCATGATGATAAACACCAAAGAAACCCCATGAGGGAAATTAATAATTCTGTATAAAGTGCAGCAATTCGGTGGTGTGTAAAAAAAAATACAGTGCCACTACTTAATGAGGAGCATAATGAAGAATCATTTAGTAGTTCCTCATTTAGTAAATGCTCTCTCCCCTGTGCAGTGGTGAGTGCTAAGGTTTCATAGAGAGGTTTACAGTAAATTATTATGTAATTAATGGCCACAGCAATGAATAACAAAAATGACACCACAAGAGAAATGAATGCTGACTTTAATTATGGCTTCTTTCTAACTTCAGTGTTTGACTTCAAAATCTGAAGGTTCTTGTTCTAGGACTTTACATGTAAATGCAAAATCAATTATTTAAAATATTTGGCTTAGCACTAAGAACAAACCCAGAGAGCATATACATATTTTGGATTAATGTACATATTTGTAGCATACTTGCACCACATTCAGTTTTACACAGCAGAGAAAGAAAATTACCTAGAACTCAACTGAGTTCCTCTAAAGAGGAAAAGATTATGCTTTAAGGATTGTATGTACCATCATACACTCTTCAGTCACTAAATTACCTTGAAGTGGTTTTTCTTCTTCATTTAGAGAAAACTTTAAGGTGGCATAACCATGTATTGAATAAAAATATTTAATAGTTAGATTTTTCTCTTAGCTATCCGCACTGGGCCCAGAAATAAAGTTTGTGTAAAGAGCATACACCAGCCCTTGTTCCATAATTTATGGACTCTCAGTGTGTTTCAGTTGGATGGGAAAGCCCAGTGGTGGAAACAGACCAGGGGCATGGGTTAACACCACATAAGACTGCAGGAAGACTGTGAGAAAAATATTACATATGAGGTGTATAAAAGCAGAGACCTGGGTGAGTACCTATTACTTTTATATGCCATAAAATACACCATATATATATATTTTTTTAAGAATCACAGGATTTCTGTTTGATTTGGTTTAGTATTTTTTTTTCCCCTCTGCAATAAAATTCCCTTTTCATATGTTGATCAGAAAAGTAGATGGCCCATCAAGTGTGCTGACAGGGTTACTACTTTTTACAGTTCTTCCCATTAGCTTTTTTCAGAGTCCTGTGGGAACAACCATATAAGACATGGTGTTATCAAATGTTTCAGTGAAACCAAATTAGTCTACTTTAGAGTATCTTATATACAGAAGTGATTTAACAAGAATCACAGCACTTTCTGACTGAAATTTCTTTGATAATGAGTTATGTACACTAATAAAAAATTCACTGTTTTACATTAATTCCCACTTTGCTTATTGTCCTTTGGTTTAGAAGTAAAGACGAGGAAAACAAGTTAAAAACTAAGCTGCATTTCATTATTTTTCTTACTTAAATTGAATATTGACGATTTTCTTCTCATTCTCATATTGATAGTCCAATTTATAGGCCTTTTTCATTAAATTTAAGGGCTTTTTTTTGGGAGGGATGGTATTTTGGTTGGTGCAATTCCTCTCTAAATCCAAATTTTCAAGCTCACTACACAAATTGTGATGAATATCCCAAACATCTAAAGAAGCAATAAACTGTCTTACCTCTATCCAACTACATTTTTTTAAATAAGAAAACTGCCTCACATGCACACAACCAAAAAGCTTAGTTTGGGAATCAGCTTTCTTAATTCTTCTTTCCTGTCTCTTATATACCATAAAACAGGCTAGGTTGACAGTGACCCCAAAAAGTCATCTGGTCCAACCTCATGGGAAGAGAAATGTAAGTGAGATTATCTGCCCATCTGCAGCTTGGAAACTTCCAACAATGAGGACTCATCCATGTCCCCAGAGTGGTTGTTCCAGGGGATGAGTTCTTACTGCAAAAATTTTATTTCTTGTGTTGAAACAAAACCTCTCCTTGGTGCAACTTGTTCACATCACTCCTTGTTGTCTCCATGAAGACTCCATCAGCTTTGCATCTGCCTTTTAAGTACTAGAAAAACATGAGGAGGTACTCCCAAGTCTCTTCTCCAGGAACAGCAAACCTAACATCTTCCTCATTGTGCAGGTTACCTCATTTCTTTGTCCATGCATTTTATCATTTAAATATCTGGGGTTTTTTGAGTCATTTGATTCTAGACCTTCATTTGTAAACTTAAGCCACATGATGTGACAAAAGACTAATAGCCATTGGTTACTTGTTCCCATGTTATTATTTAAGGACAGTTTACTTCGCTATTGTACACTATATATCCCTGCTAGCTGAGCTGCTGTTAGCGCCACACAGATCTATAACTTCACTCAGGATTTACGGAGGGAATAAGACAATGAAACACCAGTAAATTCCCAAAAGCAAGTGTCCATTGAAATGAAACTGAAAAACCTGACAAAAGGAAGAATGTTTCTATGTTTAAAAAGTCTCTTCATCAAGAAACAGTCTCAGATGTAAACTCTTCAGATGACACTTGTCACTCCAGAATCATCTATCAAAAACATCCCTCTTTGACCCAAGAGAAGACTGTCTTCATCAAGCAGATGAATCCATCTTATTTCTCTTACTTTTTTCCCCCATTAAATAATACGTTTCTTTTAAATGGATCATTTTCCCTTTAAAGGTAGGAGGATTATTAATCAGCTGGTTGTAGATCATGAGATTTTTTTTTTGAGCAATTTTACATTTTACAGGCTTAGAAATACATGAAGAGGAAATATATCAATGTGATGAACTAGAATCAGGTATATATATTCAGTCATGACACAGTCACACCCAAATTTGTATTCTTATTCACTGACAGTTACAGATCTTGGCACAAACTGAACTGATGTTAGCAACAAATCAGATCAGAGAGAAAACCTTGGAAAGATGAAGTCCAAGACCAGTAGCAAGTGTAGAGAGAAAGCAAAGCAAGGTCTTCCTTTCCCAGACATCTGCTGGTAGAAGAACCATGGAGAGGACAACTAATGGAGATGGTGGATCATGAACTCTGCAGGAAAAAGCAACTGGTTATGGCAAGTACACCAACCTTAGTACCGTACATAAAGACAAAAAGTAGTTTTTAGACACAACAGACTGATTTTATTTCTAGATATTGATGTGCTGTTTTAGGTTATTCTTTATGAGATTATCCAAAGATTTGGAGAAATGAATGTTACTTTCAGACAGCTAAGGGTATGACCATTCAAGGACTTTGCCCTCTGTGAAGTGGATTTTGTGGTTTGCCCCCATTTGTTCTTCTGAACCCTCAAAGGGTAGCAAAATTTCCAGGACTGTTTCTTGTAATTACAGATTAATTTATGAAGTTCCTCCATTATAGTTGCCAGCCAAACACTTAAATACTATAAATCACTTTCATGATCCAATGTTCCTCAGTTTTTCTATTTTCCTCCCCCCAAGTAAAAGATTTCTGATGCAAAGAAGTTTTGTCTACCTTGCCTCCACCATGTATTTTTACTCCCATGAAACAATAGCTAATTTTCCTCCACGAATTAATACCTTCAGTACTGACCTGTCACTGTGGAGGCACTTGATTAATGCTTAACAACTTAAGCTGCTCTAGTTTGGATGAGTTTTCTAGGTCTAAATTCGTCATAGAAATCCCCTGCCAATTTCCAGCTATTTCCAACATGCTAAATATTGCATGTTGTTACAACCTGTACTGAATGTCAGGTGCATTGGCCTGTTTGCTGTGCACACAAATGCCACTCTCATAAAAGCCTTTTAGATTTACTAAAAAAATCCCCCAATAATTTGAAGACTATTAAGAGTTTTATTTTGTATCTTCACTAAGAACTTCTTGCTGAACACTGGAATAGTAAATTACATGTGAACACAGAACTGGAGAAGTTAAATCATATATAAATGAAAAGGCTTAAAAATAGTGTTTCTTTTAGAATAACAACTTTAATATGAAATAATATTCCAGTCACATATATTCCATGGCATGTATTGGGAAAAAAGTTTGACATTTTAATATTTTGGTTGTGGAGCTCGTAGAAATGTCTGAAATGGATATATTTAATGTGGTAGATGTGGAGGAGTAGGAAAAACTGCACATAGCACTTCCATTAACAGCAGTGAATTTTCTTTTTTCTTAATTTTTCATTTTGTGATTCACAACCTCTTTGGGATTTGTTTCTAATAAGATTTCACATCTCTGAAACCTACAATAATAATAATAATTTGTATGTTTCAATATGTACTCAAAAGACATTAAAACATTTCATTTCAGACAAAGTATCCAGTATTAAGGAGTCACTCAGGCTTGCAAACTTCTTAAATGGGGAAAGATTTATTTTCAGGATTTACTGAGAGATTTACTGTCCTTTACAAGTAGGACTGTGATATGTTCTCAGGATGAAAAGTATGAACCAAAACAATGGCCAGCAGAAAAATGCAAAAGTCTGCCTCTAGCTGTGTAAGTACCTAAGAATTACCCACATTTCACCATTAATGTAAAAAAAATTGAAAAAAACCAAAACCAAACAAAAATAAAACCAAAAAAACCACCACCACCAAACAAGAAACAACAACAAACTAAAACAAACCAACCAACCAACCAAAAAATAAAACAGAAAAAGCCCTCAAAACCAAACAAAAGTAAAACAGAACAAAACACACACACACTCCCACCCACAAATAAAACCCTCTCAGATTAATCTTTATTTAGAAACACTCTTCCTGAGGTCACATTTTTGAAAATATCCTCCCTGATTTGTGGAAAAATGAGTGAATATCTGGAATCAACTGGAAATGAACTCAGCCAGTGCCTCACCCACCTATTTTTAATTTCATTGTTCATTAAAACTACTTTGAGAAATCTGAAGAACTTTTTGAGCCAAAGAATAGACATTGCAAGGTGAGAGAAGAACAACTGATGAGTTTAGACCAAGTAGGTTTTTTTATATGTAGACATTATGCACTGCCAAAATTTGAAACTTCCCAGAAGAGGAGAGAATAACTGATATACAAAACTATTGCCTTCTTTCCAAATATATTCACTCCTAAAGGAGTCCTGCCTGGAGCCCTACACATCTGAGCTTGTTTATTAATGCAATCTTTGTATGACAAATTAGGTCAGCTGCATAAATTATTGAACAACCTTAAATTAGCTGAAGTGATGAGAGTTTGCAATAAGCGATGAAAGTTGTTTTGTTTTTTTTTCCAAGGTGTTAAAAGATTTTTGTACCTTTCCTGATAGGTGGCTAACATTTGTATTCACCTCAGAACTTATATGATGATGTGTAAAATATCCTGAATTTCCATCTGAAACCTACTAAACTGTCCAACAGTTTATCATTGTTACAGCTGAAATAATTCCTGTAGATATCGGTCTTGTCTCTTCTGTTGCTGTACAGCAAGAGAAACTGTAGTGCCCCTGTTATCAGATTGTTATCACTATTCTTTTCAACTTAAAAAAAAACCCCTCAAAACACCAATTCAGTGATCTGCAGCAATCACCTATGCACATTTTATGACATTCATACTGCAAAAAAAAACAACAAAAACATTCACACAACAACAACAAATAGATTATTAAGACCATACTTGATTGGCTGAATGCTTGGGACTTCCCACAGGGGTGTGCTTTCTTTTAAAAAACTCTTTTTTCGGTTCCTTGAACATCAGTACTGACAGTCATAGCTTTAAATTGCAGCTTTCTCTTTGAATCCCCCTCTTAGAGAAAGGGCACAGGCACGCAGACACCAAGATCTTAAAACTTGTTTAATAGATAACTGACCTGTGACTAATTCCAAAGCAGCTCCTCTTCTCTTCTCCAGAAGAGGAAATAATGGCAGTAAAACTGGAATGGCACACTGACATTGTGATAAAGGTGTTTTGTGACAACTTTTTGTTGCAATGTCTAATAGATCATGTACAAGTTTTTGATTGGTAGCACTTGCTAAAAAAGCAAAAGGAACTTAAGAGCTTTGTAACTCACCTCCAACAGAGACTAGTGGCAGATGATTTGTAAAATTTTAAAAACAAAACCAGAAAAATCCTCCAACCAGTACGAGAACAAATTCACCTTGGCTGCCAGAGAACAATTAAAAGAAAGAGAATGTAAGCAAAAATTAAGCTCAACAGAAGGATAAAGGCAAGGATGAACATCAAGTGTGTCTGCTTACTTGACTGGGCTGACCCATTTTGACCAGTGCTCTTCATGTCACCAGCACAACAGGATTCAGGACAATTTTTGGCAAAGAGCAAAACCATAAAGAGCTCCAAAACCCAAACCTACACAGAAGAAAATAAGTCAGTTAAGAGACATTTGCATGCAGGTGTTTTGACAGCAGAGTCTCCTCAGTAACAAATGGTGGATTCAGTGTTCTGAGGGGTTCTCTTAGAACTGATCTCTCTGGGTAGAGGTACACTCTAAGCTGAAAGGGTAAGCACCAAAGATATGTGTGAAAAGGAGGCATAGAAAACCCATCAAAGCAAACCAAAGAAGAGATCTTTCCATGTTTACATCTGGTCTCTGCATAAAACAATTCCCTCCTTCCCCAGGAATGAACACTCAAAACCAACTTAAACATTTGTGTGATGAATAATGAGTATAGTTTGCTTTATACCTATTTCAGGCAGGCTGTAAGAACTGTTCAAACCACTACCTGCTGGATCTCTGTTGGGATGTTGTTCTCAACCACTGGGAAGGTTCTACAGTTCCACAGCTGATTTCTCAATGCATTCCTCTATGTGAACCAAGAGAGCATTCAGAATACCACATACAGGCTGATAACTGTATCTCCAATAGCGCTTCTTGACCTCCAACTCCCCTGTAAGGGTACATGTCGAGATGTGATCACAGGACAACACTGTCATACAAAAAATAGCAATATGATGTCCTCTGGCATTTCAGGGCTGACATTTCAGTGACACTGGGCCAAGTTTGACCAGATTTTCTTTGTACGTTGGTAGATCTATGCAAAACAATGTTTTCCCATGTTGCTGTTTCTCACTGATGAGCTTGGAGCTCACGAAAAATCATCTCATGAAAAATTCACTAATGAAAACTGCAGTTTCCAAGAGGCATTCAGAAAAAATAATCCAGGCAAATCTGTATCGTGTTTCTATGAGAGAACAAATAGTCTGAACAAGGCAGTCAAAGTAAAACAAGATCTATCAGTTTTTAAAAAGCTAAGTAACAGATCCACTACTTAGAATAAACTCAAGAGAATGAAACCATCAGAAATAGGTCCTCTTGGAGGTAGAACCTCACTCAACCATATCTAAGTACCATTCCCATCATGAATATGCTTTCAGGTAGACATGTGTTGCATACAGCAACTTTAATAGAGAATACCATTTTTGAATCTCTCTTATCACAGAACAGAAAGTTTGGGTCACTGGAAAATGTTTACAGCTTCAGTGTTTTCATCCTAACCATTCTGTTCTTCAGGAATCTCTCATCCCTGAGCCACGTATCCATGTACCCAAAAACTCAGAGAAAGAACTTTTATTCTGAGCCAATAGCCGAGACTACACTGATTTCAATTGTTAATTCAATGTTCCTACTGCCCAAAGAGAAAATGCACTAAAATGTCTGAAATTACAAATCACAACCTCATTTTGTAAGGTAAAGCTCCATTTGTCTTCCTCTTCTTTTGAGGTGCTTCGAATGTAAAGGCATTCATTCATATCTTTCATTTTTATTTCTATTATACAATAGCTTTTTACAGATGTTTGACATCCATTTTTAACTGATATGCCCATCTACCTTTCAAATTCATATGGAAAACAAAAAATATACCCTAAACTGTACAGGTCTACACAGTCTTTTTAAGAGTGGTTGTATATTTTTTCACTTTTCCTTGTTTCTTTTTTTTTTTTTTAGTTTTGACTGGTTTTCAGTGTTTAGTATTAACAGTGTTATTAGAAAAATAAACTATTTCCATTTAAAACTAACTAATTTCTTCAATTATTAGATAATCTTGTAATTATTATCTTCTTCTATTATTAGATAATAATTTAGTGCAGATTATAATGTGCATCTTATAATGTTTTGGGCTTGTTGTCTACACTTTCTCTCATTGTCTTTAAAACAACAAATGAACAAACAAAACAATAAACAGTAAACATTAAACCAGAGTTTACCACAGATTTACAAGAAATAGCCCCCTTCATCTCTCCCCTACATATAAAGTTCAGACAGTATGCTCTTTCATTCCAGAGCTCAAAGCAGATTTCTCCATGATAGCCATTCCCTTCAAGGTCCAAACATTTTATTCTTCCTTTGGTCAGTCACCTCAGTAAATCCCATATATCATCAATCCTTCATATATGACCAAGATGGCAAGAAGAGATAAAGAATGGAAGATTGCACTGAGGTTTTAAATTTATATCAGAATGAAGTATTGACCAAAAGTTCTCCCATCTTGGATTTTTGGGTTTTTTTCTTGTAATGTCATTCATACCAATTAACTGGTATTGAAATAATGCAAAAGGCCCCCTGTTTGATATCAGTTAATTCAACTTGTCATTCATTCAAGTCAACAAACAGAATTACATTAACTCCTTCACCAATTTAAAACACAGATTTTAAAATATAACTAGACTTAAATAGATGTATCACAATTTGGGAGTCTTTGGGGAGCTTTTGTTCCATAGAATAGGAATTTGATGCCATCCTGAAAGTGAAGCTGGCTTTTCCTTAAAAAGAAAAGTTGTACTTGATGATCTTAAAGGTCTTTTTCAACATTAACAATATTATGATTCTGTAGTTCTCTGATTAACATGAGCCAATGCTGTTTATAAGAGCTAATTATCAAGTCTGACCCTCAGACTTGTACTTGGCTGTGGTATTCACTCTACAGCACTGTCTGTACATGGAAGGGAAACAGAAGGTACAGGCAACTTTACACACATTCTTGTCAATGTGTAACTAGTCAGGAACACCAGGGGAGGCTGGAAATTTTACTGGAGCTAAACAGAGCTGAGGGAAAGGGTCTGATTCTTTTAGACAACCTCACTGGGCCAGGAAAACACTGCTGTACATTTATTGCAAAACTAAGAATGAAACCTCCAGCAGTTCTGGTACAACAAACTGATCAACATGGACATCAATAATGCACAACCCTCCCAGGGTCCATGGAGATTTGGGTGAGCAGAAGCCTTGACTGCACCACTTGGGAAGGAAGACTCTGTACAGAATGCACCCATAATTATGGTTTGAGGTTAAGGATGACTTGCCTTCTAATGTTTCCCTCCCAGCAAATCTGAAATGTATACAATATCTGACATGGCCTGTAGCAAAGTAAAGCTAAATCAGTGGCTAAAGTAGGGCAAAGCATTATGATATTGTGTAGTGCGTTTCAGTACTAGCTGCTTTGGTTTTCCTGTGACATAACTTTTTATAAAATATAAAATAGTTGAGCAAAAAATTAAAGAACCACAGAGAGAGGGGAAAAAAAAAGGAAAACCACAAACAAACACCAAGAGCAGAAATCCCAGTCAATAAACCTTTCACTAAGAAGAACTTGCTCAGAACCTGGAAGCTCTCACTATCCTTACAGCTCCTCTGCCTGCCCACTCCCCATCCTGCTGACTGATAGCGCTTCCAGCAGTTCATTAGCATAACACGGAGTTAATCAATGCTGCTTCAGAAGGAAAATGCCACCTAATGAATCCCCAGTGCCACGTTTCTGTGCACCAGGTGCTTTTGCTGCAGGTGTACCAGCCTGGAACAGATCAAGACTACCTGTTTAATTTGTGGAGTCCAACATGCCCCAAGCTGTGCGGTGTTAGGAATGATGAATTCAGGTGCAGTAATGAACCATGTACTCTCCTTCTTTGAAGACATTCTGATGCCAGGTTGGACTCTGAGACTGGTGATATGTGAATGGCACTCTAAGTAGCTCCACTTTAAAATTTGTTACTACAGAAAACGAATAAACTTGAAAATCTGCTTCTAGATGAGCTCAGATGATTATCTTTGTGTCTCCTTGTGCATGGTTATGGTATGGACATTCACATTACTGGTAGATTTATTTCTGAACCAATATTATAGCCTGACACTTTATGGAGCAAGGCTTACAAGTATATATCAGTTAAAGCACAGCAGATTTGCAGAAAAAGTCAGTTTCAATTACAGCAGGGGAAAAAAAAAATAAAAGAGGAATGGAAAACCACCTTGTAAAATCCCTAAGGAACTTCATATATCTTTTTCCTGTATTTTTGCTGATTTTAATGTCAAGATTTCTCTAAACTTATCAGCCTTCCTCAAATCCAGGGACTTATCCCCTGCTGGAACAATAGCTACAAAGAGCTAAAGGAGCATATGGTTCCTTGTGTGTAATGCTGGGCACACCTGGAGGGTGGCGAAGGCTTACTACACACCAACAAAGGCACATGCCTTGCATCCTCAGAGGACCTGACCAAATTCTTCACTGATGCAAAGCAAATGAGCTGTAGGGAAGTCTGCAGCAAATTTATGTCACTGATTAGGGTGTTCTTAATAAAATAAATTTGAAAGTCAGAGTAGCAAGACCTTGTTCTAGGTTGCTACTTCCAAGTGATGTCTATATTTAAAAGGCTTAGTTTATGGCCTTGAAAGCTTAATACAATCTCTTAAAATAAAAATGTTAAGGTCAGAAACAGCTGTTTTCACAGTATTAAACTACTTCGCTAAAACTTTGAGGGAACAGAGTGAGAAGCCATATTTTAGCATTCTTTTAAACAGCAATTCTCTTCTATTTTCAAACATAGCACCTCTAGTAAATTGGGAGGCAGAACAGCATCTCTATAACAGTATGGTTATACTAGTACAAAATAGTGCTATAGCATTGTGCTATTGCTTATCTCAAGCAGTTTAAGGAACAAATCCATTCTTAAACTAGCTTTATTGTGATCGTTCTCTTTCCTCAACATAAATATGCACTGCTTAAAATTCAAGGTAACATTTCAATTCCCTGTTTGGGAGGTTTCAGAAATCTATTTTAAATGTCATTGAGACAGTCACACTGTTTTGTAAGTTCTCAGTATTTTGTTCCTTTTAGTCTTTCTCATTTTCTATTCCTTCTGTAGAAGGCTACATACTGATTTGTTCCTTTCACCTTATTGTGGAGTCTTCTCTCTTTCCTTCTGGGATCTCTCTCAATAGCAAAACCAGCATGATTTAGGAATTTCTGCTGAATTTTCTTCCACTCTCATTTTCTATTTAACATAACAAGGCATAACTTTGGCAGAAAACAAGTAACTGAGCCCCAGATTAAGAGTTAGTACTGCAATAGTTCATGAAACAATTACATCTATTGCTATAAATGCAAAATATTTTCATGCTTGAGAGAGGAATTTTTCTCTGAAGTAAATGTTATGGTTTAAATTAAATTTGAAAAAACAATAAAACCAAATCTGAATAATAGTTAGCAAATGTGTAATAAAACCTCATGATGGAGTTCTAGATACCTCACATTCTTGTGAATGACAGATGGTTACACAAGGCTTAAAAAAAAAAAAAGAAAAAGAAAGTGGATAAAAGCTTTCCACAAAATAGATGACATCAGGAAAAAAGCTGATATTAGGTATATCCTAGAGAAATTTTACTTAAACAAGGAGATCTTAATGATATCCCAACAAAAAAATGCCACAGTACATCATGAGAAGGAGCTAGTAGAACCGTTTGAAGAAAATAAAGATGCCTGTCTCTTATGAGTTAAAAAAGAAGTTGTGTACAAAACAGTTGCACAACTAATTAGGGAAAAGTTAAGGTCAAAAAATTTCAAATCCCTGGACCTGAATCTCTTGGCACCTACCCAGTGTTTCAGACAAGAAAAAGGAAGCTCCTCTTCTGTTATTGCTTTAATGGTAAACAGTGTTCAGATAACTAGAAAACTTGGCAGCCTGATACAAACCACAGGCAAATCCAACACAGGAGGAATAAAGATATAAGAAATTAACACATTTTTAAGGAGTGATATTATATTTTTAAGGAGTGATATTATAATTAATGCCAATCAGCATGAACAAGTGGAGTGTAGGTCTCAGGAAAGGAAAATGGGGTAACATTTTGGCGAGATTACAAGATTTGTTAGTTGGTTGGGTTTTTTTTTTTTTTTTGGTTTATGGAATACTGATGGAATGCTGTTATATTCTGAGACATTTAACCTGTCACTTCATATTGTCAGTAGTACAACAGAATATTGGAATGCTATTTCACAAGTAAGGCAGATTAAAAACAGGCAAACATAGAGGCTTCATACATAACTGACAGAGGGAATGGATAATCCATGGATTTTTACAGCCCTTCTCTAAATATTTTTTTCCAAATACCTTGGGGTGGGGGGATGTCTAAGCCAAAGCATTTTTCAAATGATATAAAGACAGAGGAATCTGGAGAGTTATATTGTAATTACTGAAAACTTTTAAAATTTATACCCTGATAAATCTCATTAAAAAGCCCTATTGTACTCCTCCTGAGTTCTCTGTATCAGTTACAAGTGAAAAAACTCAAACCAAATATTACTGATTTTCCTTTCAATTCCCCAAGCTAAAGAGTTCTTGTGTATTTGATCATATCTCGTGTGAGCCTTCTCTTCAACTTTAACTATTTATATATATATTTATATATATATATAATTTTTTTACACAAAACCAGAAGTTAGAGATACCTGAAAGACCTGCCAAATAAATTTGCTTATATCAAAACAAAACAAAATAAAACAAAACAAAACAAACAAACAAACAAAAAAAACCAAAACAAAACACAAAAAAAAACATAATGGTGATCTTTATGAAGATTTTAAGAAGGGGAATTAAAGGGGTTTTTCTAAATGTCCGTATTAATGTGAAAGTTCTTGGAAGATGTCAATTAGACATATACAGAACACCTCTGGTCTTTTCTCCATAGGTGGTCACATGATAACCTCAAAGATTAAGTTCTTAAAAAGAAAATTAGAGGAGGGGAGGAAAAAAAAATATTCTGAAGGAAGTGCAAAGGGAAGAGAAGAGGATTATTCAAGATTCAGACCTCACATCAGCCTCCTCCTGCTTGTGGGGTGGTTCCTGGGGAGACTGAGCTGTGCTCTGACCATGGGGCAAGGTGGGAGCAGGAGACACAAGGGGCAGATGCTGAAACAAGAGGGGTTCAAACAAGAGAAGGAGCAGCTTTTCCTCCAAGCAGTACACGTGGGCAGTGGCCCAGGCTGCCCAGAGAGACTGTGGAATCTCATTGCTCAAAGGTTTAAAACTCAGCCAGAAAAGGTCCTGAGCAACCTGGTCTGACTTTGCAGCTCTGCTCGTTTTGAGCAAGAATTTGGTCTCAAGGCCTCTGAAGGTCTGTTCCAACCTGAGTTGTTCTCTGATGCAACAAATATATTACAAGAAACTTAGAAACAAACAAAACAAACAAACCAAAACAAACAAACCAAAACAAACAAACAAACCAAACAAACAAACCAAAACAAACCAACCAACCAAAACTTAGTTGCTCTATTTATGAGTTTTCTGTGAAAAATGAGAGCAGGATCAGAAAGAATGTGCATTTATGTTTGGACAATGGTGAAAATGAGCAAGTTAGCGAGCAGAATATTTTTGCTTGCATAACCTAGCAGGCTTAAAATTGCCACAGTTCAGTGATAATCAAGAAATTGATTTTTAGTTCTGTGGGAACAGACGAACGTTGAGAACAGTCTGTTTCAAAAGCAGAACACCAAAGGAGCCCTTCCCCCGACACTCCCTGTAAAGTGAATTTTAAGGAAGAGGGAGAATACCAGACGATCAAAAAACGGTTTTTTACATAAACTTTTCATTTTGACATACATGCATATTTAATATAATACAGAAATCTGCCTGTGGTGCTTATTTTTAAAATGTCATTGCAGCTGACGTGAGGCTTATTTTGTCCTCTTTTCCACAGAGAAATTCTCGCTAGGATGAAAAGATTCACACTGAACAAATGTGGACGATGCCTGAGAGAGCTGTGCAAGCTCTGCAGCAGCTGCAGTGGGAGGCAGGCACTCAAAGGAAGGTGCCCCATGCAAGCAAGTGGAGCAGAAAACTGCAAACATCCAGTAACCCACAGCAGAAACACCACAACTGTAACTAAAACACACAATTCCCTTTTCCCTCAGGTTTCAGTGGAGCTGCTGAGATGAACATTAGTGTAAATAGTGGACTGGCAGACTGTGTGACTCCAACCCCCCTGGTGATACAGATCCAGCCTATAACACACGCCACACTCGTGCTGTTCTGCTCCTGGAGTGTGACAACTGTGATGAGCCGAGGGGCTACACAACCAGCAGGTTGCATCAGGGACATGTCACTGCTCTTTGCAGAGGCATCTCTGAGTGCAACTTACATGTGTCACTAGGAGGAGAAAAGCGTAAGGTATTGATCTAACACAGGCTCCTCTGGAACTGAGAAGGTTAAATGCTGTTGTTTTCCTAGACTTCTTTCAGTAGCATTTAATTTCCCATGTTTTCTAAGGCCCACCTGTGTTCTTCTGAGAACTCTGAAGTTTTATTCCTGGTCCTTTTTCCATTCAAAGGAAATTTAATGCCAATCAATTCTCAAAGTGTTCCAGTAATCCATTTATAAAAGACAATTTCAATAGAATCTTTCTCTGCCTTGACCTTCTATTACCAACTTTCCTTCCTGCCTTACCTACCTATGTGTCAAAACAGGTTGTCTTAAGGAAATAAAATCAGGATAAAGACAGATTGCTTGTTATCAAAGTTACATAGAGGAAAACAAGTTACTGACTAAGTATTTATCACCAAAAAAAATAACCTGTTTATCATCAGTCCAAATTACCCATGCCCTGAGAATCTAACAGTAGAACAAATGGAGCAACCAGATAAGAAACCCTGGAATCCCAGTGCTGGTAGACTGCAGCAATTAAAACAAAACATTAAATAATGAATGTCTTATGTAGAGAGCAACAAGTAAGTGCAAAAAAGCAGCCAAGCAGATGCCCAAGTTGACTCCAAGACCCAGACAGAGACTCTCATATCTGATGTCATTGTCACACAACTCCAACTGGGTGTCTTTTTAGTTTTTGTATGCCTAAATAACACCAAATAGAAGAAATAACTCTTTAGAAGAGTGACCAGTTTTCAAATCAGTGGTAGACATTTCTGAATTTGTATTATTCTCCAAATCCTTGTTCTCAACCAAAATAACTTCTCATTTATATCAAAATAAAAGAAATCAATCACCTTCCCCTCCCCCCCCAAAAAAAGAAAAAAAAATGGTGGGGGGGACATGACACACACACGAGAGTCTGATAAAAACTAAGGCTTCTTTAAAAGTCAGGTTTTAATTGTTCTAGATATAAATTTTGTCTTATAATGATCTAAACCTGGAATAAAATACCTTTGAAATACTTTTGTTAACATTTTTGCCACTTGCAATAAGTAAACAGAAAGCAGATGACTTAGAAGTCAGCAATGGTCTTGTTCCCTCCTTTAAACTCATCATTACTTTATCACTTAAATCACACTGCTTTTAGCTTCTTACTAACCATAGAAGAAGCAGAAGTTAAAACATCACCTTTTGAAGTTTCATTCTTAGTTGAAGGAAACTTGGAATGTTTAATGCCAAAGTTTCCACAGTAAGGAGATTTCAATAATAAGAATAATGCTTCATTAATAATGGACAAAAACTCTGTAAGGTGCTTGGACAACTTGTATCTTCTTTGGATTTCTTTGATGGGGTTGTTTTGTTTTTTGGTGGGTTTTTTGTTTGTTTGTTTTGGTTTGGTTTGGGGTTTTTTTGTTTTGTTTTGGTTTGGTTTTTGGGTTTTTTTGAGGGTGGGAGCTCTTTAGGTTTTTTGTTTGTTTGTTTGTTTTTCTCTTGTTGTTAAGCCTAAAAGTAGAAGTTACTCATCAAGAAGCCTTATCAAGGAGAACCTTTCAGCCACAAGTGAAATTAATTATGCATCAGTGCTGGTAGAGCAAGGCTCCATTTAAAATAATTATAACCCCAATTAGAAATCAAAGAGAATGAATGTCGGGATTTTATTTGTATCAGGTAACTTTTGTAAAAGTGTCTAGATCCCATTATGGGTTTTAATTTCTAGGGCAAAATTTCAGCCCATTTGTACAATATTTATGTGTAAAAAACCCCCAACCAAACAAAAACACCATAAACAGCAAACAAAATCCCTACACCTATGCAAATGAAACATAAAGGGAAACCTGTTCCTATTTTTGTTCTCAACCTTCTTCATTGCTCCCCACGTCCTACAGTGCTCAGTACAAAACACTTTGAGAGAAGACCTATGAGGCTCTTAAATCACTCCATCCTCTGAAGGATTCACCAAACCTATTTAGTCTCTCAAGGTGATTATTACAATCCTTCCATGCCCTACTGGTGCACCTACTGCAACAAAAGGGGTTTTGCAGCCCTGCAGATACAGAAGTCTTAAATAGGATTACTTATTTCTGCCAAGCTAACCCTTCCTCCAATTAATCTTCTCCAATTTTCTTTCCCCACTCTGGAATTTTGCTACCTGTAACCACCTGTTTGATCATTTTAGTAGCCAGCAGTTTTTTAATGCCTTGAAAATAATATTACTTTCATGTACAGATCAACAGTCAAATTCAACCAGCTTGCTTATTTATCTTGAAGAACTGCCAGATACTGCTTAAGCTCACCTTATAACCTGAATTTTCTTGCCAGAGAGCAAGCAGGGAAGACAGGTAATGGATGTGCCTTTAGTTGGTAAAATTAGTTGTTTATTAAACCACATGATGTGCTTTCAAACTATCTCCTTTTGGTATTTAGGATAGAAAGAATAGTGAGCTGAAAGATAATGCCTCTGCCATAGTGTTAATGGAGATAATTGTTAACTGATTTTTGGTTGTGTGCCTGAGTTTCTTCAGTTCTGCTCAAAGGTGCCAAGGGATGTTTGCTGCTGCACATTGGATAAAGTTGATTACTCAGTAATGCTTTTTTAATTATTCTTTGTTCTTTCCTTATGTTTGTGGGGGTTTTTTTTTGTTGTTTGGTTTTGTTTGGTTGGTTGGGTTTTTTTTATAAATAAGTATTAGACATTCTGTCTCTGAAGTCCTGTTTTAATCTGGATTAGTCCTCAGTTCAAATCAGAATGTGTTTGTAGTGCTACAGTCAGAGCGAGCCATTCTGGTTTAATATTGTCCATCCCCATATATCTAACACCATGGTAATGTAAATTTAAAAGCTTATTAACTATGGCTACAATTAAATAAAACCTTGTCAAGGTTTTATTTTTAAGCAGTTTATAATTCTATCAAGCAGACTATTTAATCAGTCTGTTTTGGAGGATGTGTTAGCCTTTTCTTTACTGAAGAAGTTCAGTTAGAATAAACTTATCCAAGACAGAGTGACAATAACCATACCATATTTTATATATTTTGAAGGTTAAATATGCAAATCTATTGCTTCCTGTATCCTCCAGAATTTTAAGCTTGATACAGTAATCGATTTCAAATAGAAACTTAATTTTTTCTAGGGTTGGAAAAGAAGTTCACATTGTTGTTACCGAATAGATGTGCATTTGCAAATATTTTTATTGTTCACGGGGCTTTTATTGAATTTTAACTTGTGATTAATTTATATTGGGTGAAGTGTTTATTTTGACAGGAATTTCACTTTAGCATCTTCAAATGAAGCAGCTCCACTGACAGAATCCACTCCATGTAAAAGAAATCTAATGGGTGGTACAGAATTGCAGGTGGGGCTACAGGCACCACAAAGGTCTGAAAACTGAAAGGAAAAAAGCAACTATAATATGCTGTAGAGATGAAGTATGTTAGAACCTCAGTATTTCAGCACATACTTCAAAGGCTACTGTCTCAGAGTAATACAGAGCTGTTTTCCTCATATTGTAAGAGTACAGAATGAATTTATTTCGAAACTTTGATGTCTTGTTTTAAGCTGAGAAACCAGATATTTCTATTTTAGTTTGTTGGTTTTTTTAAAAAAATCTCTCATTCATACTTAAAATCATATTCAACAATTGATGCAATAATTCAGCATTCTTTTAAATAACATGCCATCTTCCTTGTCTTTAATCTGCTTCCTGTATCCTTCACAGACTCTTCTTTCTCTAATACAATATGTTTATTCCCTCCTCAGGCATAAATGTATTAGACTGCAGCAGCAGGCTGTAAAAACATTCAATATCCACAACCACATAAGTCTCTTTTAAAACTGAGATTGATTTGGTTTTGTTTATTTTTTTGAGAAACAGAGCTACAGAATTCTTGTATTTATTGTGAGAATATTTCTTAAATTGACAGAGAAAAGCTATAATGTCACATAGGCAACATAACTTCAATATTGTATTCAATGATTCTTTTCACATTATTAAAAAAAAATTGTATTACCTATTTCCCTCTATTTCCATATTTAGTGAGCAACCAACCAGCAGGAAAATTTACTGCTGTATGTGGTACCAAAAGAGTAATAGAATAATGCCTTAAACTTTTGGGTTTGGTGGGTTTGTTTTTTTGTGGATTTTGTTTGTTTTTGGTTTTTGGGGGGTTTTTGTTTGTTTTTTTTGGTGTTTTTTTCAGATTTTAGAATATATAATTGGACTATGATCTTTCATTTTTGGCAATATGGCCCAAGAAGTGGGAAGCCAAGGAACACAGCAACAAACAGACTGTCCCATGGTGAGAAAGGGAACAAGTGACAATCTGCTGGAGAAAATAAAAGCAAAAAAAAAACTCCCCAAAAACCCATGCTATTCCAAGGTAAAACCAGGGTTCCAGGTGACTTGTCATTGGGAATATGTGCTCTGCTCAGCTTTAAATACTGCATTCAATTTTTTTTTTTTTCTCCTGTCTTTGAACTTCATTAAAGTTCTGCATTTATTGTTTCCCATTTTTGGAAGTCAGACTCCTCAATTGCTCCAAAATTCTGCATATTCTGCTAGAAAGCTACAAGATCAGTGTAAGGCTAAGTTCCTTCCACACATTTTATTTTGGCAAGATTTAGAAAAAGCCCTTTCACTACCTCTAAAGATTGTCAGAAAGGAGTACAAGTGATGTGCCACAATCTATGGTTCTCATGCTTTAAACTGGTTTAATACAGATGCTCTTAGACTTCATGGGTTTGATGTTTCAACTTGTTCAGTCTGCTTTTCGAGCAATCTAGCACTTTCTAGACATGATAAAAGATGTATTCTTGAGTCAAACAGGCATTTAAATAGTCTGCAAAATAAATCCATTCTTGTCTAATACAGAATAGTTGGCAGTTCTGACAGAAGAAATAGACATAAAAAAGAAGATAGGAGTGAATCTGGTCCCTTAACTTTTCAGACACAGTAGTTACATGTTGAATCGTTTTTCACAAGCATTGCCCTTTTCTGTCATATGTCCTAGGAAAGAAGATGTTTGTGAGGCAGGGAGGGGGATCAAATTAAACATATATTTCCTTTTCATTCCTTACAAAAATATTTCAGATCAGTTTTTTTGTTGATTTGTGTCTGGGATTTTTTCAGTTCATCAACTCAATTAAGAAAGCAAGTAACTTTCATAGCCCTATAAAGGTTTAAATTAAAATAAATCCTTAAACCAAGACATATTCTTCAGGAATGGTATAGGTGACCACACTTCTGTTCTACAACTTCTCAACTGTATCAGGTTATTCTGAAGAGTTTACAAATACTGGAAAGTGGAAGACTGCTCTTAAGGGTGTAAGATTTAACATGGAAACATTAATTTAAAAACCTAATCTTTTAGAAATTGGAAATACATCTCAGCTGCTCTTGGTTATGTCAGTTGACAATTTAGATATGAAAAGTCTAACAAGGTGGATTTGATATTTCTGGGAGAACCACATCCAACCACGTCAGATAAGAAAATAAAAGCATGGGAAGCACACAACAAATTAATTCAGTTTGAAGCTAAATCGCCCTTGCAGAGCTCACTTATTTTATAGATACATAGAAAGATGCTGAAACATTGTGGAAAAGATACCATGCTTTTAAGTCCTGGGTTTTCTATATATTTTTGTCACCTAATCTGAGATAAGTGATGTTTGCCAACAGTCACTAGGAATCAGCAAGATGCTGCTTTTACTGAGTTATTTCAGGTTTTCAAGGATGTAGCAGCAGATACGGAGAGCTAAGAAATTTTCTTGATCCAGAGGAATGGAAGTCTAGATGCACTGATAGACAGATGTGTGGATTTGTTTGGTTTTTCTTTTTTTCACTAGCAGGTTTGTGGAGTGAAACAGCTGGTGCTTACACTCCCAGGGTAGAGGCTTCAAGGGAGGTTTATTTCAAAGTGCCTCTTGCCAGGTGCCATTGCCAGGACCCTCAGCAGCAGCTGGAGCTGCTCTCCGTGCACGCCCGGAGCTCATCACCTGCCGCACATAAATCGGAAAGGAACCACAGGACAGCACGGGACAACAAGGAGGGGTTTGCTTTAAAAAGCACATGGGTGACCTGTGCAAGCAGGCACGTGAGAGACAGAGGTGGGTAAGGTTTGTCTGACTTAAAAAGACTGACTCCCTAGGCCTGGGAGGACTCTGCTGACACGGGTTAGTTGCATGCCCAAGGAAAATGTGAACAGAGAAGGTACTTCATGCCAAAGCCACTCAGGCTCCAGAATTCCTTCCTACAGATGCCATGAGTCCTGTAGATTTATATGCGTTCAGGGAGACACTGAACATGTTAATGAGAAATCCAATGCATTTCTAAATACAATAAAAGAGGAATACAGGTCAAGTAGCAGCCTGTGAACTGGAAACAGCGGGGCTGGAGAGACAGAACAGATCACTCTTTGGCTAGACCTGGAAGGGCCACTCATTTTCTGTGTTGCCATTTTCATCATAGATTCTTTCAAGTGAAAAAGGAAATATCAGGTTAAAAATATAGAAAAATATGAAAAATACAGAAAAATAAGTCTTGCTGCAAGTGTACTGGAAGTCTACTGTGCAGCCAGAGTGAACTAATACTTTCAGACATGAGCATGCTTAACTGGTAACCTCTGAAAACAAATGTGTGAAGACTACAACAGAAAATACCAGAAGTGAATGAGTCTGCTGCTTTTCCCAAAGCAAGCAGGACACACATCCTTTCATTTGGATGAAAAGAAGCTGATATCTATGTTTTCTTCAATAAGAACACTAAGTTTAATAAATTTCTTGCTTTGGCAAACCTGTTTGACTTTCTCTCCTTTCTTTAGTGTGACTGCCCAGAAGAGCTGGGAGCAGGTAATTCAATCTACTCTGGTAGTCAACAAGAAACCAGTTCAGAAGTTAAGCACTTATAGCTGTGAAGGCTTACACATATTTAAGAAAGACAAGATTTTTAATAAGGCAAATTGATAGGAGAAAAAGACAAGGCAAGCTTTCCAATGTGGAAGATTTTTGGGGGGTTTGAAGGAAATCTCTTTACATGAAAAAGAGTTCAGTGCTGAGAAATGCACTGTTTTGCACAAGTCATGCATATTAGTCTAGTAAATAGCACAGAGGTTTGGCTTTTTTTCACCTCCCAAGATATACATGTTGGTCTAACAGTGGCAACCTACAAAAAACTCTCTTCCTCTACAGTCTTAATTGGATGAAAGTAAGTAATTTTAAATTAAACTCATCAAATATGGGATAAGTAAGAAAATCAATTATGCTAGTTATGGTTAGATTTAGGGAGGTGCCAGTTTTATGTTATATATGAAAGGCTACATTGAGAATTCTGCAGATATTTAATAATTAAATAGCATCCCCCAAGCACTACATAATTAAAAAAAATAAAAAGGGACACTGAGTACAGACAGACTCATTGCAAACATCAGACTTCACCACTCTGACATACCAAATTCAGTGCTGCAAGTCACTGCAAGTGATTGTCAAGTTTTAAAATAACACTAGCTATTTAAAATTTCACTTGGCCTACAAGTAATTCTTCCATATTGCAGTTAGCATTTTTTCTTTTTACTTTCTGGTTAAGATACTGAGGAAAGTAATTTACAATAACTAGAAAAGTAATTTTCTATGTGATAATGTTAAAAAAAGGAGGGAAAAAAGGGACACAATAAAACAGTTACCTAGAAGCTGCTGAAGTCATCTATAATAAGAAAGACTTAACTTGTTTACCAGAGAAATAAAAAATAGCAAGCTTTAAGAAGAAGGAGCAAGGATCTGTCACAGAAGACACTGAGAGGGATGTATAGAGAATGTGACAGCTAAATCCTTTCTTTACAATACAGTGTTACTTTTGCTACATGAAGCTTAAAAGAATTGATTCACTTAAAAGAAATACACATATGGCTAATCTTTACTTGTGTATCCATAAAAACAATACAAAAAATATAATTAAACTGCTTTTCTCAAACATAATTACAGTGATGATTTCACCCATCCATGAGGCTTAATCTCTGTAATCTACTAGAATTCCTTATTAACACCTTTTCTTGGACATTCATATGAATTTCTTCAAGGAGTTTGTTTAATTTCATTCATTCCATATTGACCAACACACAGCTGTCACTTTAATTACAATGTCACTTTGACACATTTTTTTCTAGATTCTTTCAGCACATAATTTGGAGGACAAAATAATGGGAAAAAAATTATCTTTTACCTCATATTATTTGAGTAACTCCTCATGGGCCTTTATTTAATCAAAAAAAGGATGTTTTCCTGAATTTTAATATCAGTGTATATGAAAAAGTGGAACACATTCAGTTTAGGTGTTTACACAGACTCCTTCTGACATAAGGGTTCCTACAACTAACTGAAGGTGAAAAAACCTGTGTGACAGCTGAATAAATAATTGCAGGTGCAAAAAGAAGTTCTGTTTAAGCACAGGTGTTAAAAAGAACTGTAAAATACTGACAATAAAGAGCCAAGAAAGATTAATCATATGTTTAGAAGCACCATCAAAATTCAAATCAAATCTTTTCTTTGAAGTCTTGATTTTACTTTAAGGTAATTGCAACAAGGTTAAATCAGACTAATTCAAGCTTATCTTATTTTATAAAGAAAAATCTATGTATTGTCTCTGTTCCTTGATAAACACTTAACAAGCACTTATTTATTCCCTATTCATAAAGGTTAAATAGACTTGTAAATACTCAGAGAAACAGAAAACATTAAAGGTGGAATTTTCAAAACATATGGAATTCAGCTATAGAAACCTGCTTAAAAAAAAAAAAAAATATTGTTTGGGATGAATACTCCCCCAAAACTTCAAAGGTCTTGGACAAGGTCTAATCAGGTGGTAATGAACACAAGATCTTGTAACCAAAGCTAGAAATACAGAAAATTCAGCCTTTGAACTTACATTCTGAAGTACTTTTAAAAATCATATGTTCAGTGTGTACTGAAAAATAAAATTTTTCAGTACTGCCATACACAGGTCTTTGCATAACACTCCCCTTTCTGTAAGTCTTCAGTGAAAAATATACCAGGATTTCTGGTCACTGTCAAAAATCTGTCATTTAGTCTACACTGTGTAGCTTTTCAAATCTTAGCTACAAGCCTGTAAACTGCAGGAAGCTGCTAATAACACCATGAAAGAAATGCATGCAGGACTTGAGCAGCTGTGCCTTCCACAGAACTGAAAGCCTTGCTGTGGAATTGTTTAAAATGCATCCTGACAGAGACAAAAAAGGCATATAGGATTTTGTTAAGGGACACCATTGATCTGTACACGTGCTCATACATCCATATATTGCCTTTTGGGAAGGGCAGCAGGACTGTTCTTGCATTTGTTAAATGGTTCCCAACCAGCAAAAGCCTTATCCAAGCAACAGACACACCCCCAAACTCAAACCTCAGTGGAAAAAACAGCCGTGACTAAACTCATCACAAAGGAAGCTGGGATGCACCCACAGTTCACGGGACAGATGGAACTGTGGGAAGGGAGCTTTAATGAATGGAACCATGGAGACTGAATCCAGGAATTGTGTAGGGGCACTGGCAATTATGTGCCTGAGGTTTCCTCCTGTTTCTCTCAGAATAAAAGGCAAAAAGGGAACCAAAGCGTTGTAGTTAGGGCAGCCAGGTGCTTATTAAGATTGCCAGATGACCACATCCAGTACAGCTCTCTTTGCTGATTCCATCAGGGGAGCGCAGTCCTCGGCAGTATTTCCATCTTCTGAAATCCCTGCATCCAGCTCTTCTCCCTTGCCTCCGCCCCACAGGATACCCCCATCAAATCCACATCAAAGCCTCCTGTTTCTGTGGTTTTGTAGTCCAGTTCAGCATGGTGGCTCACTTCCATTTCTTTTCACAGAATTGATAGCCTCCTTCTTGCCAGCATATTAAACTAATTCTTTCCATCCGTTACATGCTGACTGCTTGACTTCTGCTTCTATTGTTCAAATTTGGAATCTTTGGTCTTTTTATTGCCATTCATCCCATGCTTTATTACCGTATTTTACCTTCCCTACATATGGCTTTATTTCAACTGCTTCAGTTGTAACATCTCCCTCCTGCCAATAAATCTCATTTTTCTCAATATCAGACTGACTTTTAACTATTTTTGTAAGTACCATTTTCCCTCTTCACAGCAGACATGCAAAAATATGAAGACACAAGAATGAACAGGTCAATTTGGATGGATAAAAGCCAAACAGCGTTTAAAATGGTTTCCCATTTCCTTCAGTAAGCCCCCAAAAAATTCTTGTTAAGACAGTTTTTTCTTAATTTCATTTTCCCCTTCAAATTTGGGTTGACACAAAACCCCTGGCAAATGTATGAGATTTCTTTTTTTTATTATTATTATTATTTTACTTGAGGGCACAGATTTAGGTGACAAACAGCATGTACCATACCACTATAAACCACATCCTGTCAAATACCATTTGATCCAGATGAGTGCATGTATCTATGCATACTCTCCCATGCTTATATTTTCTATGTTTGTGAATAAAAGTATTCCCACATTTAGTTTATCCTGGATATTACAGTTATTCTATGATGTTTCCAGGCCCTGGTGAGTTGATCCCATCAAAACCCCAGGACCATCACTGAAATCCAGGTAGAGAGACTATGATTTTGCTCCCATAATTCTTCACAAATTTGTCAAATAATGAAAGTCACAGTAGTTATTCAATAGATAATTCAGAAACCCAATTATGTAATTCAGTAATATAACTTCATTTACTCAAAACTTTTTTCTTTAATTTTAATAAGTGCATCGTAGAACAAAAATAGAAATGCTAATTTTTGAAAGCTTTAGAGTTTGACTAATTAGCATACTGTTTTAAATGAAAGCACTGGACAAAAATACAGGGGAAAAATTATTTATGTTAACAGCTCCCCATAAATTACTTATAACATAATTCAACTGCCTCACCACAAAAAAAAGGTTAGAAAACAGATTCATAATTATTTTATTTCCCTAGCCAATTCATGAAGGATCACACAAAAAGAGAGGAAAATAAATATCAAATTAATGCATAGAACAGTGAATGAAACTTCTGTCATTAACTAGTTATAGTTGTCTTCCAGAATTCTTACACAGTTCAAATTCATTTGGGAAAACACATGGGAAAAGGTTTGAAAATTGAATTAAAGTAACTATTTTAAAGTTCTTCAGTTAGCTTAGTAGGCTTTCTTTAACCACCTTGCTTTCAACTACTCCTTAAGTAAGCAGAGATGGTTTTGGAGGGGATGGAGCTTTTTTTATTTATGAGATTTTGAAGAAAAGGGGTGTATATTGAGGATGAAGAACATGAGGAAGAATTTGGGATGCTTGTTAGGCTTGTCTGCACATTTCATAGCAGAATTTGGCCCGCTACGTTTGACAGATCTGGAGATTTCAATGGAAAGCTATTTGCACAGCGTGGTGCAGCATAAGATTTGATCTGAGAAAAAACTGCAAGTTCAACAAGACTTTCTGACTACTGAGATAGTTGATTATGCTCTGTAGAGCCATGGGTAAAAAAAAATATTAAAAATAAATCCATGAATCCTTTCAGCCCGGTTTGCAAAGAGGCTGTTTGCAGCCTCCTGCATTTGTTTGTTTAAAGACAGAGGAATATTCCAGATCTAAAAACTACACAGAAAAGGAAGTGCTTAAGATATTTTTTTTTTTCAGACCTTCTTCAGTTGTGTTTTGTTATAACTAGTTAAATATGCACAGTGAAATAATTGCTAATCTTCAGGTCTGTGCTTTGAAAGAAATGCTACCACAGAGCTTGTTCTGTGAATCTACTCAGCAGCCATTTATTAAGCAAAGTAACTGCAGTCTTTCCAGCTCATTTACCTTCATATGACACACTTGAAACATAGAAAACATACAGGAAAAAAATGCAGGAAAATAAGTTACTCTCAGCAGTCTCTCAACTTAATTTATCTGCTAGAAGCAGGACCAGGCAATGCCCTGCAACTCAGTGCAACACACCAACAGTTTCCAGAGGAACAGAATCACCCACACAAGTCAATTTTTCAAAAATATTATGTCAGATTTGGAGCATTGATGCAAGTGGTATTATAGGTCAGTTTATATCTATTGTCTACCAAAACTGCTAAAGTCCTGAAGTTATCTCTAAATCACTATGAGAGGATAACCCAGACAAGGAAGAGTCACCTATTTCGCTTGTGATGTTCTTTTATCACAATGTCCTCACTATCCAGACAATAGTTTCACCAAAAAAAAAAAAAAAAAAAAAAAAAAAAAAAAAAGACAATAGGAAAAAAATAATTACCAGCATTAGTGGTGATAATCTACATATAATTTTATAAAATCTGTCCTAAATGTACTCAACACTATGAAAGCAAACTTTTAATTGGCAAAAGCTATTCTGAAGGGAAAAATAAAAGCCCAGCTTTTTTATTTAGAGAAGGAAAATGCAAGTATACCACTGAGCTTCATCAATATTTTAATTCACTCTCTTTCATAAGTGAGTGGAGTTTTATGAGAATTTACTCTGTAGCTGTTAAAAAAGGGTTGGCTAACTTTTTTTCAGGTTTTAGCCCTGGTGTTCAAACAATGCTTTGCCTGAACTAAGAAAGTCATCCTTACTTTTTAGTATCTTTGCTTTACATCTTCAGTATAATTATAGAACCTGTGAGTGGCTTAAAATACACTAGTCATAAACCACCCCCCAATTTAGAGTTGTTATTGAGATGGTATTGTAATGTTTGCACTTTCAGAACTCAAGTATGATAATTAATATTTTCATTTACATAAAAGCAGAGCAACTCTTTTAATAGCATCCAAAGCGTGACTTGAACGGCTCACTCAGGTTCACCAGAAGGTAAAATGTAAAACACAGCTTTATTTTCATTCCTGTCTTACTAAGGTGACTCATCAAATACCAATAGTTTCCTTAAAAATAATAATGATAATAATAAAACCAAACAGAAATAAAAACCTAAACTTGCTCTCTCTCTGTCCCTCATATTTTGCATTTCCTGTGCTTCCACTCTTCTTTAAAGTATTAAAATCTTGCAGGAGACATGCCCTTCCCATTCAGCAGCAGTGCAGGAATGCTGACACAGAAGCATGATCAGGTGTGTTGGTGAGGTCGCTCCTGTTCCAGCGTGCACAAACAATTTGTTCTAAATCAGCTTTACAGATACCACGCGTCAAAATTCCTCTCCCCAAGAAAACCTTTTAGTTTGAAGCATATCCAAATAGTTGTAATATGATTATTCCACTCTGTGTTTATCTCTGGGTCTCCAGCTGGAGGCCCAGGCCTGCAGTGGTCACAGCCAACATTAGGCTGCAGACAGCTGATGGAGCATCCTCTGTGCCTGCTGCCCTGGTGAGCATTTCCCTCCTCTTTTCAAGGAAAAGAAAAGTGTGCTAAAAAATATTTGGGTGCTTTAGACATCTCACTTAGGCTGATGTAAATACGCACAGACCAGAACTGTCTAGAGATTATATGTAAAGGTAAAATTGTTTTAATTTTAATTTAAATCTAAATTTTAAATTTAAGCCTTTATTTTATCCATTTCAAAAGGGATAGATGAACAGTTCGTTATATTTTCTAACCTATACAACCACACAAAACTTTTCTGTTAGTTTCTCAGGGAACAGGTTGTCTTATCCAAGAGATCATCTTTGTGACAGCTTAGCAGAGACAGGATTAATAGATTAAATAAACATCTTTGAGTTTTATGAAAGCTGTCAATAACTTGTCTTCCAACCACTATTTAATAAAGCCAAATTAAAAAAAAAAAAATACCAGTTATTTTGAGAATTGTGTTAATTCTTAGGTGTTTTCATTCCTTGTTAAAGCCCAGAAGCTGCTTTGTCTTGAATGCTATTAAAGAGAATTTTGAAAGGCAGGAGAGGAAAAAGCTCAGCCTGCACAAGGCAGTGTGTCAGACCAATGCAGTGGTTTGGTATTAAACCATCTCTAGAATAACATTTCCTGTGCACTTCCTCAGAGCTAAGGCTTAACTAGCAAGCAAATTAAGAGAACTCATCTCTTGTAGGCAACCTAAGTTGAACTGAAACACCATTATTATAATCATTCCATTGATAATTATAACAATAACCACATTCAGACAATATGAAGACCAAAATAACTGGCTGCAAACTTATTTCACCTTACCTTTTGTGTGCTGAAATAATTAATTGTTCTAAAACTATTTGTTGGTCTTCATAATTTGCACTCATCAGGAAGTTTCATGAGCTACACAAATAATTCAAAGTATAGAACATACCTTTTTATTTTTAAATCTTATCTGGACTCAAGAAAGTGCTACACTCCTGAGTTCCACAGCAATTCACAACCATATTGCTTGTACACTAGCAGAAACCCCAAAACTTCCAGGTTTTTTTGTTTTGTTTTGTGGTTTTTTTTTTTTGGGGGGGGGGGGGGTAGGTTTGGGTTTTTGTTGGTTGGTCTTTGTTTGTTTGTTTGTTTACACAGTCATCTTATTTTATTACAAGTCTACACAAGTTCAGTCTGTGGCAAAACTCCTCAAAAAACACTTTTCAAAACAGATTATGATCATCTGAAATAAAGAGATCCACAAAGTTATCTATATTAGAGGCCAAAAAAAGAGGAAACTGTTGGACCAAATAATTACATTGTCTTTTTTATTGTGTAGGTCATTTTCCTTTTATTTGCTGGTTTGAATAAAATTGCTAGGCAATATATTTTATTGTAGAACATTCTCTCATACAGACAGCCTGAAAGCAGTGTGGTGCCAGATACACGCATTGACCTCCTTCCCACAAACTTCTCTTCCCCCAGAAAATCCAATTCAAAAGCCAATGCAATCAAAAATTGACATCTGTGCTTCTCACCTCTAGTCCTAGCACAATTAGAAAAGAAATTAATTGAAAACTGTTTATTATAGATGAGCAATGACTAGCAAAAGCTGTTCTCCATCTAGCTCATTTCATATTTAAGATGGACACAGAAGAACTGAGACAAGTCACACAACGCTCTTATTTAGTGTACATTAAAAAAGCACAGAGTGGAACTATTTTGTCCTGCCTACAATTGGAAGCACTGATGAAAGATGAGAGGAATACCCTGTAAAACCCCTAAGCACTCAATTTCAACTCCTTGCAGGATAAGTACCAGTGTTCTTGTATATGTTCTAGAAGTATGTATGGAAAGTATTGCAAGCCATCTATACTCTTTTTTTTAATTATTATTTGTTTCCAACTTCAAGACTTTATTTGTGCCTTCACTTCTGGAATTTAACCTCAGAGCTCCTTAGAAGAAAGAATTTGCATTTCCCTTTTAGGTCTCATGTTTTTGTCCCAACTGGGAGACCCAACAGATGCAGAATTTTTCTTTTTAATGCATTCTCTAATGACTCATTTTTAAAGTGACTGAAACACTATCTCTAATTATAGCCTCAATATGTTCCTCAGCGAATTTCACATCCTGTCTAAGCATCACATTATGTTCTCCCAATAATTATAGCCTTTCTTCCATCCTTTCTTTTCTTTTATTTCAATCCAGTCAAAACTTAAATTCAGTCTTTAACTTTACTACCTAAAGCTTCTCCCCATACTAGATGCTCTTTGGATGTTCAGGACTTGTTGCTGTTTAAGACCACCTTATAAACATTTCTACACATTGATCTTTTCCCTGGTGGATACATGTTGTACTTCAGTCTGAACTTTCAAACTCAAAGTTTAAACTTGATTCTGAAGGCTGTCCTCACCAGGAATCTAATTTACATACATCTCCATGAAAGGATGTATTTTAAAAATAAATAGGTACGAACAATTTCATTGTATTCCTTTGTCCTTTTCTCTCATTGAGAGAAAAGAAAGATGATTGGGTCAAGACAGGTCACTGTCAATAATATAAGGTGTTATAATAAATAAGTTGGCTTTATTAAAAGCAGATAACATCACACAGGGCATTCCTTTGCTTGGTCCCTTACACATGAATGCACGTACTCTTCTTAGTGTTGGGGAGAGACAGCTGGGATAAATGTGAAAATTTATTCTTGAGCTGTAAAGTCAAAATTAAAAATAAGAGTGGAATCAGTTAAGAGAGATAACAGTTGCACTCATCCAGTCCATCAGAGGAAACTTCATAAGGATGACATGAAAATATTTCTGTCTGTCAATGCCAACAGGAAAACACTTTAATTGACAAGAGAAGCATGGAGCACCGAGGTCTCGAGACAGCTGCCATCCACCATTAGCAGCAGAAAGGGAGGCAATAGGGAAGAGATTTTTGAAAAGACAAGTTAGAATGGTAAAACAGAGCTACAGTTGCAGAACTTAAGGCATGTTAAGGGTACATCACAGATCTTCTGATTGCAGTCACAAAACAGGCCCCATGGAGAACCAGTCTGGGCACATCAATGCTTATTAAAAGTTGCCATCCCAAAGCTGTGACATCCTGTAAGGGATGTACTTAGAATCAGAAATCTCTTCCCACAAACCTGATTTTATTTTTTTAATTTGTTTTAAATTTAAGATAAAGTCTGTCTTTCTGAATAACAGTGGTCCAGGCCTCAGATCTCACTCCCACACTAACAGTACATTCCACCCCATAGTTTGTATTAGGAAATCTGTAATGAAGAAAATACCCATTTTCAGTATTAATTTCCAAAGACAAATTTCAGAAAAGGCCAGAAGCATTCTGCTGGTTTTATTGCACGTAGAATTTAAAGATAATTGTTTCCACTCATAGATGGGATTTAAATGTTAACAGCTGTGCATAGCCGGTTCAGATTGTGTGCATTTTCTCTAAGAACCTATATAATTGTTCACACTTTTTGTTTAGTATTATTAAAGAAGACTTGATGGCTTGGGTAATGACAATAAATACGAACTGCAGGTCACAAAATCAGATGGTAGTAAAAATGATACATAAACGGGAATTGAGATGCATGAGCATCTGTGAGACATTATTCCGACTTAAATATGCACAATAAAACTGTGTCTGGTTAAGTTCCCAGCTGGCAGGATGAAAAAGATATTAACAAGCCAGGAGACTTGCCACACTTTCAAACCTTTGCAGTCCCTAATGCTGGAAGGGCAAATGGAGACTCTGCAACAGATACAGGACTAGAATTTCTCAGTGGGTCTTTTCACTCTCCAGAGTACATGAACAGCTCTTTACTGCAGAGCCTGTGACTAGCACAATGTACAGGGTTAAAGCATCTGTGTATATATATATATATGTACGCATACAGAATACATTTAAAATAAAATCTACAGTTCTTTATAGGCATCCTTAGCACGTACATAATGAAAGATGCAGTGCTGACAACTTAAAAAGGGCTTTTATAATCCTCTTTTGCCATTCATGCAAATAATTAGGTTTTCTCTTTGATCTATTTTTGAGGTTTTTCCCTTTTCTTTACAGAACGGACGATTCAGATTCAAAATAGGGCACAAAAATTATGTGTTGTTCACCGGAACAGAGATTTACATTGCATACATACCTGGAGTAAGCTTGAAAACAGAAATATTGAAGCCAAATAGAAATGATCTTTGACTGTCTATAAGTTATTATTTATCTCCACAAGATTGAAAGAACTGTGACATAGAGGAAACAATTTCTCAAATAAGCAAACCAGGAGGGGAAGAAATGGCATCATAGAAATGAAGAGATGTGACTGCACTTTCTTACAGCTGCTATGAAGGAACAATGAACACAAGTTTTAAAACCATATAAAAATATATTTTTACTAGAGTAATAAAAGCATTGGAATTAAAGTAATAATCTTGTTTAGTTAATTCTGTCTGGATCAGGCATTCTTAAGTTAGCCACTAAATGCTTCCATTCCAACTCACCATTTCTTGAAGAACTACAGTCAGGAGAAACAAAGCAGCTAGGCAGAATAACCTGGGAAAAGAAACAACTTTAGAGCAAGCTATGCTACACAAAAAGAAATACTTCTCTCTAGTCACATGTATAATTCTGAGCTGGTTTGGGTCATTGAATAATGGCCTGTTGAGACAAGCATCCTCTTTTATATTTCATTTTGTTTTTTTAAAACTCATAATTCCCAAATTCTTACCAGGTCCATTCAGCAGTCTGGTGCCTTCTCTCTTGAGTTTCCATGCTGTTGTTGGTTGATCCTGTGTGGAGGCCAGGTGTCTCCCAAAGCCACTATGTCACTCCCCTCAGCAGGACAGGGGAGAGAAAACATGACAAAAGGCTCGTGGGTCGAGCAAGGCAGGGAGAGATCCTTCACCAGTTCCTGTCATGGCCAAAGAAGATTTGAACTGCTCTAGGAAATTGGTTTATTTTATTACACATCAATATCAGAGCAGGGTAATGAGAAACAAAACCAAATCTTGAAACACCTTCCCCCCCAGCCCTCCCTTCTTCCCAGGCTCAACTTTACTCCTGATTTGTGCACCCTCAGAGTGGTGCAGGGGGATGAGGAGTGGGAACTGAGGTCTCCTTGGGTGCAGCACTCCTCACAGTGTCCCCTGCCCCACTGTGGGCTCCCTCCCATGGGGCACAGCCCTTCATTAACTTCTCCTACAGCTTCATGGAGTCACAAGCCCTGCCAGAAACCTGCTCCAGCATGGGCTTCTCTCTCCACCAGTCTGCAGGATCCCTGCCAGGAGTCTGTATTTCAGGACACATCATGCAAAGAACTTTTATTGTACACAGATTCTCACTGAAATTAAAATATCTATTAAATGCCCAGCAACTTTCATCATATCATGGCCATTAAAATATCCTTCAGGAAAGAAAATGGCCTTGGATGTTACTTGGTACTTCAAAAATATTGGTAATTAAAGCAATGAAATAAATAGAGCCTGAGGTCAGTAACACTAATATGAAATACTGGAAAGGAGAATAAGTAAGAAGCGTCAAATAAGGCAAGAAATATAAATAACTTTTTATTACTATTCATCTTTAGCATTCTCTCCAAAGACTCAAATAACAATCCATAGCTGCATATCACATCTCATCTCCCTTGCAGGGATCTTGTTGTCATTATGAGTGGAGTTTTTTGCATGTATGTGCACACACCAGAGGATGCATAAAAGGGCACAGAAGATATTGTAGTGATAAAAACAGTGTAACTTGTGAAATAAAAATCAGATTATTTTGGTGGTCCTAGGTTATTTTCATTTCCTTTGTCTATGTAAATGTCTATGAAGAAAACAAAATATGATATGCATAATGACAGGGCAGAAGCACTTTCAAGTTGATTATGATAGAAAAAATAACCAGTATAAAAGAATGGCTTTGCTTGCTAATTACCTACTATGGAGAGGGATTGTAAGTTAGAAAATTTTTTATTTCATGTACACACCCTAGAAGACATTGGAGGTACTCTGTGAATAGGAGATGTTTTTGGAAAGCTAATTTTTTTCAATGGGCAATTGATTTAAACATAAAAAGAATGTTATTCTATAAGAAAAAAATGAAAAACAGGGTAGAAGGCAAAAAATCCCATGTGTCAAAATGGTGCAACAGCAGGAGCTCAGAAGGGAAATTGCAGTACTCAAGTCTCTTCCTAGCAGCCAATTTGACAGAATTGTAGAAGACATAGAGATCCTATCAAGCACTGATTGTGCCATTAAAAAAAGCCTGGAAAATATTGAGCATTAGTCAGAAGGAGCTCAGATTGAGATGGCAATGTTGAAAGAGGAAAAAGCAAGACACTTAAGAACAGAAGATAAACAGGGCAGAAAATGGAATAACCTATCAAAATGATTACTTAATAATGGCAATTAAACTTTCAATGAGATGAGACTATGCCACTAAATTAGGAGCAGAGCAGCAGCTAATAAATTCTAAACTGTGTGCTGTCCAAGTAGCTGAGCTGTTCAATACATTTCTCCACAATGACAATTAGAGTTATTGTAGCTTGCAGCATAATTGAAACAAGTCCAAGATCCCAAGCTTACACATGGTTAGGCCACACACCTTAAATTTCAGTACACAGAACCTGCAGGTCCTGGATGCTCTAAGGCCAGACCTCCAGCTGGTCTGAGGGATACAATGTTAGTTACAGCAATAGAAGATGTTGATTATAGGAGAGAAGTGATCCAGAAAGGATCTGTGGCACCAGAGAGGGAGTTTCACAGACACCACGGATGTCTGTGCCCATCAGAAGCAAACAGTCTAATAGCTTTCATAACTGCTTTCATAACTATGAAAACCACCCACTAGAAATCACACTCTGCAAGCTTTCCAAGAACCCAGGGAAAATTCTCAGAATACTTTTTAGTAGTTCTCTCACTGTTGTGAAGCAGACTTAGTCAGCCATAGCCTTGTTCTCTGTCCCTGCCCCACCACACTTCTTAAAGTGAAAAATCTCTGCACTGTGATTTGTGATGATAAGGAATTAGAAAAAGTCTACATTTAAATCACATCTCCTACAATTTCATGTCTTGTTTAAAGTTATTGATAACTTCTTGTTTTCTGAAAGGTCTTGTGGTAAGCAATGAATCAGAGAGAAGTTAAAAACAAAAACTACACATAGTTGCATCTGAATCACAAAGATTATCCACCTGCTTGTTTTTGATTGCAAGTACAATTGCAGTTCAGTTTCTCCTCTGCTCAATGACCAAGTTGCATGAATGGACCAATACTATTTCTAGGTATTTATATTGTTAGATGACCCATGGAAAGAGGACAGTTGATCATGCTGCAGCTAATGATTGAAAAAAACAAAAAAGTGTTATTGTAGATAATAGTAATGCTACTTTGAATATATTGTTTTTGTATCTGCGTATAAAACAAAATTTACTGCAAGTAAAAACAAACCCACTTGCTTTTATGTGTTTTTTAGAAACACCATGCAACACTGTCAAAAAATGACTAGAGTCTGCCATTGAAAAGCTCTTGGTTAGAATGGAAAATTGCAAGTTCAGTAGAAATCATGCTGATGTCCTATGTGTACTTGGTTTCCTTATGTCTTTACTTTTAAGATCAAAAATCTATCCACCTAATCTGATGTTTAAAAATGCTCACTTATATGAGGTCAGCTTTCTTTTTCTTTCCTCTTATGTCACATGATGTGGAAAACAAACAAACAAAAAAATCCTTTCGTTAACACCAGGCTGTGAAAAGTCAAAGAACAATGCTTTAACAATATTGTGAAGGAACTGGTTTGAATCTTTAATGCATTTTGAATTTTTCTGAACTGGCTTTATAAATACAAGACTAACAATGGTGCAACTCACAGAAACTGTGATTCTAGGATATATCCTAAATATATTTTTTCCCCTAAAGTTTGTCTAAACATACCATTTAAGTATGTTACTTTATAAAAGTGACTATCTCAAACTAGCCACTTAAAACCAGAATAAGTCTTCATTCCCCCCTCAGACTTCTTCTTTAATTATTTGTACCAAAAGCAAGAAATGACACTGTCAATCACTGGCAATTTCCTTTTTTTTTCAGAGAAAACAGCAACAAAAGGAGCCGCCCTTCAAAATCAACCAACCAACCAAATATAAGTCCTCATCCCACTATATAGTCAAATGTCATAACTAGACACCTATATCTAAGAATTTGGGAGGGGTTAGACTGTTGATTCATGACAAATCACACAGAACTAACTCACTAAATATTTATTTTGAGTCTAGGTAACTCATGTCATAGGGTCATACCACTTGAGCTTGTTATACCACAGTTTAGTCCAGAAAGGAGAGGATAGTTTTATCTCCAGTTCTTATTGAGTGAAGTATTTTTGAATGCGTTTGCCAATTATTAAACTCCTCAATGAACCCTGAGAAATACAAGTAGTTTTCCCATTTAAGAAATGAAGGATGTAGGGTGTAATCTTTTTTTCCCTTTATTGAACACACAACCCTTCAGTAGCCTGATGGAAATCAGTAACTGTTCTTCATGAGTGGGAGTAAACCCAGTTGACAAAGGTCCATCTGCATTTTCATATTTTGATATTTAGTAATGGTAGCTGTGCTGGTAAAAATCCTATATTTTGGGGTTTTAAACAGTCCCTTTATACCATTCTATTTAAAACAGATTTTTTCCTCTTGTTGAGACTAAACAAGGATTGTCAGTGCAGCTCATCTTCCCCACAGAAGTCCAACTTCCATTCTAGCAGAACTATTTTCTCTCTGACTGCACTTGAATAGACTGAAATAGGGCAGATTTAATACTCAGCCTCTTCAAACTCAAAAAGAACCCCCAAACCAGGAGCAAGATGCCCAGACATCCACCCACAACAACTGTATTCCCAAACTTGTTTATATCTCTCCTGTGGAATGTGTATTGCAAGACTGAATTTCATTAAAGACCTGCAGCTTCTCTCTAGCACTATCACATCTGTGATCTGCATCTGCAAGGAATAATCACCCTGGACTTCTATTTTTAGTGAAAATACCTACAGTACTTTGCAGTTTTCAATCAAAGCTATAGAGGAGCAGCCATGATCTTCCTCTTGCTCCTTGTCCCATGGTATTTGCTGTGGTTGCTGTTGTGATAACCCTGCTAGACAATTTGTTATTTTTCTCACAGCAAATCCCCAGGGCAATGCCAGATCACACTGCCATTACCCTGGCATCAGATTGTCAGCTCCAAATCACTTTCCAATTCCTTGTCCTTAACAGAGCTGTTTCTTTCCTGTTCATGCCACGTGGCAAAAGGAACTTCTGCTTTTCTTTAGGAAAGGTGAGACTGATGAAGCTGGTAGACTGAAAAAAGAAAAAAAAAAAGAAGCTAGAGATGGACTCCAGATACTGCTGCCCCCTTGGCCTCTCTCTGAAAAGTGAAAAAGTATGAGTATTACAGTAAGTACACTATTCTATCTTGGAATAGAGATATTACTTATTTTATAGTTCTATTCTCATTTAATTTAAATTTCCATCCAGAAATCATACATTCAGTTGACCAAAACTTGAACAAGATGAAAACACTTCAGCTATATTAGTAACCTTGTCCTGCATTGGAAAAATCCTTTAGTTACCATTTTGTTTAAATGGATGAAAGAATAACAACCACACACCTGAGCACTGTAAGCACAATGATATTTCCTCCAGTTCCACTGCTTGGCCTGCTTTAATAGATGCTGCTTTGATAGGAAACTCTGTGATAGATATCTTAAACAGAAACCTATAAATAAATAGAATTAAAATTTGCTTATAAGGAAAGAACGTCAAGGCTGCAGATTTAACATAAACCTAAGGTTATGAAGTTACAAACTTGTGCACCTTAAAACTCTTTCAAACTCCTTCAAATATGCAGAGAGGCTTTCAGAATTAGACAGCTGAAGGATGTGTAAAGAATATGGACTTAACCAGACTAAAGTCATTGCAGTGCTGCATAGCACATCCACTAAAATAAGGGAGTTCATCAGAACCTTCTGTAAGCAAATAATTTTTCTGATTTTGCAGGTGAAGTGCTCCACACACACTGAGACCAGGCCCCCAAGCTGCAGAAACAACATACTGAAACAATAAAACACATTCCAGGCTCACCCCATGGAAAGGTGCATGCATACATCTCCAGCTACCTCAGTGCTTACTAAATGGGAAAGAACAAAAATCAATAGCAAGAGAAATTGCATTTTCAGGTTTCAAAGTGCTGCAAGTAATGCAGAAGAAAAAACTATTGAAAGTAAAGCAACCAGGAGCGTCCTTCCCACAGAGAAGTTACTTTTGTTTAACATTTCCATTGGTGATTTATGTTGATGTGCCTATGGCTCAGAGTAGTGGACTAATCTGGAATACTGATAAAAACTGCCCACTAATAACAAGAGCTAGATTTATTATCATAATCTCCCTGTCTGCAAGAGACCTAATAGATAATTATGAATATTTGAATGAGATAAGGATTTTAACAAGTAGTAATGACCTCATAATTCAGTGCTGGAGAAAAGCCACAGATTCCTTTAATTAGTGTTTTTCTCACAATCTGCCCATTAAATTCAGGGAACAATGGGGAAACTCTTATGAAGCTTCTAAGTTCTGGCATATAGAATTTGCAATCATGACTTTGTCACTTTTGATGAATGGAAATATTATTGACAGCTTATATTTCAGATTTCTGTTTTTCTCTTACAACTTACTCAGTACAAAAGTACTGTACTTAAAGTACAAAAGTACTGTATTGTACTTACTGTACAAAAGTACTTTCAGTATCACTTCAGTATCATCCGAGCAGCTACAGTTTGATGAAAGACTATTTTAAAAGTATTTAATAGAATTATTTAAATGCAATACACAAATTTCACAAAGAAATGAAGCAATTCATCACTCTAAGACAGATGTACCCTTCATTTTATGTGGACCTAGAAGATGTGCTTTGTTTTTACTACTAGGTTATTTGATTTTCCATTAGCTTTATATGCTGCAACATGTAGTTCTCACAAAAAAACCCCAAACAAACCAAAAAACAAAATCAAACCAAAACACCAAAAAAAAAAAAAAACAACCCAGACACTAAAGTTTTTTGGGTTTTTTTTCCTTTTTTTTCTATTATGATGGTTTAAACACTAATGGATGCTGTAGAAGGGTGTTGGAAAAAAAATCCATCACATGAACAAAATACAATCAGAGCCAAATTCAAAGCCAAGACATTGAAGAGTTTTGTACAGAGAGTGAAATGATTTTAAACAGTGCAAACAATTTTTGGATTATCTCTCACAATGCTGGCCTTCAACATCTCTTTTTTTTTTTTTGTTTTGTTTACCACTTAAGTGTAGGACATTTCTGAGGAAAGGAGAAGTTATTTTCTTTGCCTCTGGCTGGAGGACAGTTTCTGTCTTGACATTAATGTTTGGGTTCTAAGCCCAAAGTGAGCAGTGCTAGTGGTTAGGCTACAGATCAACTTCAGGCAATAACTATCCATCTCTGTTCAAACTGATATATAAAAAAGAACACTTGAGTTTTAGGGATCAATTCCTTATAATGTGCATCTATAGCCTAATGGTAACATCATACTGTTCCAGTATTTCTTACATTGGTTCAAACTCCCAGCTCCAAACACACTTTCAAGTATTTCATCTCTCTTTCTCATAATTTATTGTTCTTTTGATTCTCTAAATATCAAGGGAAAAAAAAAAAAAAAAGCCATTCTTGAAACTAGGAGCAACATATTGCCATAACATAATTTAAAAAATTGGTCCTTTACTAGAAATCATATTCCATCCTCAGATTTTCTGTGGAACTCTTGCTCATTCACAACTCCTTTTGAATAAGTGAACAATTGTGGGCCTCAGCTCTGGCTTCCCACAGCTCTGATTCCACTATTGCTGCAAAAACCAAGGCTCCGCTCTCTTCTTATTTCCCCCTTACCTGTGACTTCCAAAAGCTGTGAGGCCCAGGCTGCAAGGAGTGTGGAATGTCAAAAGCAGATAAGTGCTCCCACACAGCATGTGTTCACAGAAAGGTACCCTGTTATACAAACACACTATTTTTAGCCAGGAGCTGGTTCCCTCAGTGTGGTGTAAGTAAATTGGGAATACATTTAAAGTTACCAAAAATAAGGCTCTCCCTACTTGTACTGAGCTACATTCTGAAAAAGAATAATTGCATTTAAAACCATTAACAATAGTATTTAATATCATAAATAACAAGGGTAATGGAATCCCTGTGTGGGAATTCTATTTTATTGAATTCTATTGACATTCACACTGTTGTATTGGAATGGGAAAAAACATTATATCATCCTTAGGTAGCATTTTAACACATTCTAGAGGAAAAAGATGAAAGGCAAGTGTATCAGTTTGATTGTGCTAACAGAATTACTGTGAATGTAGTCCAGGATCAAATTAATTAAGATACTACAAGCAAATAAAACAAGCCCTCTGCTAAATATGAGATTTGAAGATTTATTGTTAGCCAAGATAAAAGTTCCTCTCTGTAGAAATGCAGTTTTGTTTTCTTTCTAATTTTAGGCTAGGCAAGGAGATCCTGCTTTCCAAGAGTCACGGCAAAAAAACCAAACAAAAATCTTAAAGTAAAGACTGATTTTTGAAAAAAGTATATAACAGCACTTCGGTAGAAAGCTGGTTCTTTGACCTAACTAATAGTTTGCCTGAATGGTTACATGTGCAACAATAAATATGCTTTAGATAGAAGGATATGTTACTGGTAAAATGATGGTCTTGTAGCAATACCAATTAACTGATATTATCATCATAAAGTTGGTCATATATTTCAGTAAGAGACCATCTCTGCTATTTGAGCTGAAGAGCTTGAACTCCAGAATGATATTCATCAGGAGAGAAATATTTATCAAGCTTGCAGGAAAGCTGTTTAAGTACTCTTTTCTCCTTTTCCTCATGGTAACAGTACTACCATGCAGCACTTGCAAGCTGAATTTTTGCATCTAAACCAATATATTTTTTTATGTCCAGGTCATAATTTATGAGTGGAAGGTGTTTAAGGCCAAGAAGACAACATATAATTAAAACAATATGGCAGAAAATGTCTAAGCGTGAATGTGCAAGCAGCTGTGTCAGGACAAGAGCACTGGTACTTAATGTAGTGGGAGTGTCACAATACCACTAAACTACACTGTGCAAGAGTTTCATGTATCCAAGATGTGTTAAATAGAAGGTGCTAAAGGATAGCAACTCTTCAGATTCATTTCAGCTTTGTCTTTATACATAGAAATATTTCAAATATTAAAAAAAAAAAAAATCTATCACGTGAACAAAACAGACTCAAAGCCAAATTCAACATCATGACACTGAAGGGCTTTGTGTAGAGGGTCAGATGATTCTAAAAATAAATAAACCATCCATGTCTCTGATTTGTGACAGTGCCTCAAACTTCACAAAACAGCCAAATCAGTTGTGTAATATAACCAAAGCAGACCTCACTGCTTTAAGACTAATGTTGGCCCTAACATAAGCTTTCTGTTTTTCAAGTATTTGTATACTATAGATACTATATTACTGCCCAGGGTCAGATTTTTCATGCCAGTAAGTAATAGGAGTAACCTTCTGTGAATTTCATGGCAATGGCTGCAAAACAAAGCTTTCCTCCTTTTTTGGTGTCTTAATTCAGAGTGAGAAACCTCAAGCCTACATTTTCCTTAAAAACTTTATGAGCATAGTTCACAAGCTCTGAGGAAAAAAAAAGTTGGAAACCTTTTTTCTTTGCAATTATTCTTACATATTATAGAGAATTAGCATACTACAGTATAAAAATAAAATGTGTAGCAAGTCCCTCATTCACTCTTTGTGGGGAATTTCGAATATGCCTTATTGCGTTTGTGATTTACAAATGAAATACAGCCAAGAAGTCCCTCGTGGTACACATTATTTGTCACTCACAGTGACAAATAGGTTTGGTCTGTCATCACCCAGTGTAGTGACAAATGGGTTCCTGAAAATCTTTGAGACAACTGAAGTGCCAGGGAGCAGTGCTGAAATTTTTGCAGTCAAGAGAAATCCATATGCTTGGCCCTGCTGAAGGCAGCTCATATTTGCAATTAAAAAATAAATAAATTTTAAAAAGCCTTTGGTTGAATCATTCCATTGGAGTTACATTTTGACAATTTTAAGGTACTCTCAACTTTGCCTCCATTTTATTTTTTTAATCTCAGAACATGTTTCTGACATCTTGTTTTGTTGTAGGCATACATCAAATACCCCCATCTTCAAAAACATTTTTAGGGCAGCTCCATCCCTGTGGGAGAGTTACAGAATGAAAGCTTACAGAATAAAAACAAAAGCAAAATTAAATTTCTGTTAAAACAATGAAAAGTCTAAAGAGCCTCATGATGATACTCATAAGAAAAATATTTTAAACTAAAATCGAGATACATATTTTCTTGGAAAACAAAAGACACATTAATTTATACAACCTAGTTGGAAAAATATTTCTGCAGTATGATCTACTAGCAGCAGATTTCCAGAAAAGCTTCTGAAACATCACTACTTCAGAAAAATATTTCAGAGACAAGATTTGATTATTTCTCTGCAAAGACAAACTGGGCTTCTTGTGCTTTCTGAATAAAACACCATTTCAAGGAAAAACTATTGGATTTTAATTGCTTCATATCCAACTACAATGTTGTGTTGAATATCCTGTAAATAGATTTATTCTGTCAATAAACAGTTAAAAGAGAACACTCACTTATCTGATACTTTCCAGCGTGATTTTCTGTTAGATGAAAAACGCTCAGTTATTAAAAAATGCAAGACTGATTAGTTATTCATAAAATTATTGGACTAATGAATAATTGTTTTCTTTAAAGAGCGAGTTTAGAGTTCTGTGGTTTGCTTTGAAGGATCTCCACAGGTCATCCTCATCTTCAAAAAGCACAGAAACAGCTAAAAACAAATGAAGTTTTGCCTACACTTAGAAGCTGCACCAGATAATCTACCTTTATTTGCTATTGCAATTTTAAATTTTTTGTCTTTTGTACTAGTTTTATTCCAAACTGTGACAAGGTATCAGCACTTTGATTTTAGCCAGGTTTCTGGACCTTTTCAAAAATCCTGCTCTATTCTGCAATAAAATTGCAGAGTCCTACTGCCCAGGGAAATAGATAGATTCAAGAAGAAGGGCATAACTTAAACAAGACTATCCTGGAGATACTAAAACAAAAGTGTGATAGTATTCTGTTTGTTTGTTTTGGGGTTTTTTTTTAGTTTATTCTTTTTTATAAAAGAAGTTTGTTCTCTGTGAGTTTTTTGTTTAATTGCAATTCCCATTAAACATCCTGGGTTTTCATCCCAATTTAAAAATTTATTGTCTCTAGGACATCCTTTTGCCTCTGCCTGGAGAACTGAAATACACTCGTACCAGGCAGGACATGGAACTGAGAATAAACTCTGCCACAGACACATCTTGAAACAGTCAGAGAAAACTCCTCCATCACCTCCCCAATACCAAGGGCAGTATCTCAAATCCCAGCTTTACAGACTCTATAAAAAATAAAAAGCTCACAGTGTCCTGGGTGGGTTACACTGAAACAAGAGAAGCTGGTTTATTTGCCAGCATCCCCTACTGCAATTCCTGTGACTGTCACACATTTTTGTTAACCTGTTCATTAGCATTCATCAAGAATTTATGTTTTCTGCCAACAAAATGGATTCTTCCCCCAGTCGTTGTGGTTTTTTGGTTTTTGTGCGTTTTGTTTTGTTTTGTTTGTTTCTTTGGATTTTTTTTATTTTTTTTCCTTCTGACATTCAACAATAGCACCAGGAAACACAACTACTCACTTTTAACCTCCAGTTTGAGGCTTGGAGCACACACATTTAAGAAGTGGGAACTTCTGTGCATTTTTAAAAGCATTTTATATTTTGTTTAGTTTAAACACTTGGACTTGAAAAATATTCTTCATCATCCATACAATATATAGATTGCCTCAAGAGTTATGTGGTCTGCTTAATTTTATTTAAATTTTTAGATTGCACTAGAGAGATATTTCTATTTTGTTTTGTCTGCTTTCCCTGATTAGTCCCTAAGCAAAATATTACCACACTGTATTCATTAGAAGTTTACTGAAACACAGAACCTTGACTCATTTTTTAAATTAGCTTAGAGAAAACACAGCAGAAAAGTGATTACCAAAATGCAAATCAAATTCCATCCAAAAAATACAGGGATTTTGTCACAACATAACATCTAAACTAAACACTGACTTGGGGAAAGGCTGATGCTTGTACTGACTACCTGCACAGGTTTGGGCAAATTGTTTATGTGACTGTCTTGGTTTGGAAAGACAGGTATCTGCCAGGGAAAGATGGAGTTTCCCTTGGAATGGAGAATGTAAACCCCTCACCCCCGCCAAATTATAATTTTGCAATTAAGGGCTTTCAGGCAAAGATTTGGGAATAGGAATAACAATCCCTTACCAGGAATATTAACAATACAAATGTAGTAGAAAAAACAAACCAAACCACAAACAAGCAAACAAACAAACGACAATCCTGGAAAACCCTGACAGAGTCAGAGCTACAACCTGACACCCTGTTGGTCAGGGTGTTGGAAGCAGTCCCAAAGGAAATCCTCCTGGAGGGGCAGATGTGGTTTTGTTGGAGCAGGGATGATCCTGAAGAAAAAGGGTCCAGTGATTGGTGAGAAGGGTCCAGTCTTCCTCCAGGAATCCAGTGGAGCCAGATACCTTCTGTTCCTACGTCTCAGTTTTTAACCAGGTAGGAATGGTTGGCTCCCCCCACTGGGTGGAGCATCCCACAATGGGCATGATAGAATATGTTAGTGCCCTTGGTGAGCCTTAATGGCCCATTTGCAGGAAATATCCCCTAGAGGGAGGACGGGTGGTGAAAGAGATAATAAACACTGCCCCACCTGGTTTGAACAGCTGGCCCATTATCAGAAGGCACCCGCACCCCTCCCCCAGAGTTACAAGAGATAAAGAAAAAACATCTCCCCACCTGCTTTCAACAGATGAAACAGAATACACATTTTTGGTTCCATAAACCAAGACAGTGACATATCAGTTCACCTGATGAGAAGGAAACCCTTGCTATGGTCACAGACACAGAAGTAGTAAATGTATATTTTAAAGATTATTTTAAAGCCATGTATATAACATTTATCAGTTTTACCAAGTCTTGAATTCTTCCCAGCTTTGATTTTATTGCCTTATTTGTGTATTTATGACCTGATTAGGATGGTCCCACCCCCCTCACAGACACTTTTTTTTTACTGCATTGCTGATGACTCTGACAAGTATCTCCTTGTGTATTTTTTTTTTTCTTGTTTATTAAGAAAACAAATCTAAGTAAGGTCAATTATCTATTTACATTTCTGACATCATCCCAGTTATGCTTCTACTGGAATCTTAGTTAACTTTATCCTTTAACACCTCCATGGGACAATGACACCAAGACATTTTTATTTTTTTTTTTCAAAAATACCAGAAAACAGAGAAGCACTAAACAAAGTGTAACATTTCCTCCTGGCATGATGTTTAGTGGGATTTCTTTTTCTAAGCAGTTAAAAGGCCTTGAGGGATCCATACAAAGCTCTTTTCACCTGACTCACACTTTAACCTCTGTCCTGTATGCTCACAGATTTCCAAAATAATTCAGAACCCTCAAACACTACACAGAGCATGAAAAAAAATATTGCAGTTTTGGTCATGATCACAAGCTTATTATCTTGTCCTCTTCTTCCCTCTGTCAGCAGGAGCCCAGAGCAGTCACCATTCCTATCTGAGCAGCCAGAATATCTATTGGAAAAGGCAATCAGGGGCTACAAATGAGGAGACATATGGCAGAAAGGGTTAGCCACAGGAAGGGTAGGAATGCTGGATGTGGGACAGAAAGAGCCCATATCTGAACACACACCTACATCTGGCATGCAATTTAAAGCCACAGCTTTGACCCATATCACCCCCTAAAAAACACAGTCATTGTTTTGAAACCAACTGATACATCTCTGTTTTTTACCTCATAGCAGATTCATAGATAGAACTCTGGACTAATATCCTCTACACCTTCCCTGAAAAATAGACTCTGTTTTTACCAGAAGGAAAAAAAAATTCTTCTTTCTAATATAAAATAAAGATGTATGAAAGTAAGAAAGAGAATTTTTCTTAGTGCATGATACACTGATATTCCTGTAAGATATGTTAAAGAAAAAATAATTAGGCAGTTATATAATACTTTTACTTAACACAAAGAGACACAGGAGTCCAGAAAATGTATTACTAATTTAAATTTATAATTAAATGACTGTTTCAGATGCTTTTAATATACCTTTTTTAAATTAATATTGCAAGTGGAAAATCTTAAGGATTTCCCAAATATTTCTTAAGGAAATCACAATTATGTAAAAGCTAAGTATTTTTTTTTAAATATGCCTTGGAATTTCCATAATATTTATCTTTTATTGTTGTCTGTTTGCTTGTGGTTTTTGTTTGTTTGGGATTTTTTTGAAGTTCCATAAAATTGGGGTGTTTTTTTGGTTGTCTGTTTTGTTGTAGGGTTGTTTGTTTGTTTGTTTGTTTGTTTGTTTGTTTGTTTGTTTTGGTGGTTTTTAGTTTCTTTTTGAAGTTCCATAAAGTTTTTTTGTTGTTGTTGTATGTTTGCTTCTGGTTTTTTTTAGTCAAACACGCATTCAATAAGATACCCACTTTGTATAGAAGTGTGCTTTTTTTTTGAGCATCTTATACAGTAAAATTTTTTGAAAGATCAGTAAAATTTTTAAATTACTCACACTCCTAGACTGACTGTTCAGTCCCATAAATTCATTCTCTTTCTCTGCACATTTTGATGTAGTTCAGTTGAATTAGAACGATGGAGAAAATAAAGTTTAGGCTTATTCAGGCCTTTTGCTCTGATGGAAAAGGAGCTTAAGATAGAGTCATACTCCAATGTCACAGTCTCTCTAATATAGAAATCCTTATCATTATACAAGAACACCATGTGGTTATGGTGGTCTTTATTTCTCAGATTCATGCAGTCCAGGTTTACATTACTGTAGCCATGCTGTTTTCATGGAGATAGATGATAAATAGATAGATAGATAGATAGATAGATAGATAGATAGATAGATAGATAATCTTCACTAGATTCCAGATAAATTGTTGAGAATTAATTACTTTTGCATACTTGGCAACTGCATACTTTGATGGCACGTATTATTTACATGTATACAATTACAACCATTCCTTACAACAGTTAGAGTCTCTACCTAATCCCCATTCAACTTTTTAAAGTTTTTCCCAAGCAAAGAGAAATAAATGATGGACTTGCTGTCCAATAATGGACAATTTCTGTTGATATGAAGGAGGGATAAGTATTAAACCTCATACAGTCTGAGTGACATCCACTCCTCCTCTGCAGCATGAGAACATACCATTCCTACAAGTCCAACCTTTCACTCCCCTGTGATTTTTTGTCCATCTAAAAGAAATAAATGAAGATCAAAAAAAGGCCAATGTTTTCATAGTTCCTTTCCATTCTGCTCCTCTCGGGACTAGACTCAGGTCTCCCTGATACAATTCTGATCAAATAAGATTGTTTAACTTAGTTTTGCTTTAATTTGCCCTCATTTGTAAAACTCTTTGAGGTTTTACATAAATACCACTGCCTGGCTGAGAAGATGCCACAGTCATGAGCAAAGCATGCAGGCAGGCTGGAGATGTACATGTGAAGTTCTAATTTTGGATACAGTGCAGATCCATACCTAACAGAAACAATCATGGTTCTAGGGATTCAGAGGGAGTCCTGAGAGCTGTCAGCAGTTATAGATCCATTCCAAACTGCTAAAAAGGCTTAAAAGGGATCAGACAATAGGGACTTAAAAATCCCTTATGGCAGTAATAAATGTAAGTTAGCTATTTGCCTGCTTTATAGGAAAAGCAGGTGACTCTGTATACCAGCAGACACATATTTAACTTGGCCTACTTTGCCCCCATCCCTCAAAGAATATCATTCAGCCAAACAGGCATCATCACTTAAACTTGAATTTTGCCTCTTCTGAAAACACAGATTTTATTTCATTTAAAAAAAAAAAAAATCCAAAATAATAGAAATGTTGGAGTGCCTAGGAACTTAAATTACAAAGGTTATGCACAAACTACGCACAAATCTCTTAATGCCAGATCACTGGTGTAATGTTTTATGTACTACAGGAGAGCCATTCTGGGTAAAGGTACTACAAGCCTACAAAGACCAAGGTAGCTCTTAAACTTCATTGAACAGAAACTGCAGGAATATTGGTCCCCAAAAGAAAAGCCAGAGAAACTGAGCTGAGACAGCCACAGTAAGAGTTAGGGATGTTGTGATGCCTCAGTAACATTTAAAAAATTATTAACAAGAACAAAACCCCTAAAATTTCTAATAGGACAAGGCTGAACTTCTGGTAAATGAGATATATTTGGGTTATCTGAGTTTTCTCTAAGATGTAGAGTAGCCCTCAGAGATGCGTCACATAGAACTCATGTTTATTTTCTTTGACTTTAACAAGCCAAAATTAGGAATTTTATGAAAACCAATCCTATAGGGATGGGAAAGCCAAAGACTGCATACCAGCATTTCTTAGTATATCATCTAATTCTTTCTATGATTTTTGGATCAGAATTCCAAGCTGAAATCATGCACAGCACCCTTTTAACCCTCACCACACAAGATATGATTTTTAAGCAAATGATGAGTGTTTATAGACTGAAAATGGCTACAGCAGACAAGAAAACTGACAAGCTGAAATTCTTCAGTGGGTGGTTGATGACTACTGTTAAGCATTGCCCTTTTCTTAACTACATTATTTTTTACCATTATCAATACCGTGTTAAATCTATTCCATTGGGGAATTTACATGGCTGGACTAACATTGATTCAAACCTCCAATATCTGGTACTGAACCCTGTACTAGAGACTATCCCATCTCTCTTTTGCTACAACAGCAAAGCCCATGCAGTTTGGACAAGCTCTGGGGGAGGAAAGGGAATCCCATACCAAAATAAGGAGACATATCCCCTATTTTATTAGTCAGTGTTCAATATGGTCTCATACACTTAAAGGTTTCCTTGCTTAGAAATGACACAATCCCTCTCTTTCTAATTTTATTCAAATGTGAACTCCATTTTAACATGAAAGTAAAGGAAAAAAACAACAAACAGACAAACAAACAAAAATCCCCCACCAAAATGTTTGTGTCAGTCCTGTTTTGGTACAGAAAAATTCATTGTTTTCTGTGATTCACATAACACTGTGTTATGGCCAATATCATTCCCTGGCACCCCAGTAAATGAAGTAGATAGTAATTTAGTAATTTAATTTAATTTATTAACAACTAGCCTTTAGTTGTTTTTAAACATGAGTTCTTTTTAATAATGTTATTTTACATACTTCATGGGAAAAAGTCATATCACTGATTTAAAGACTGCAATTTTTGTAGGCTGGTTTCATACAGTAATAGAACACTCTGAAAAAATAGTCATGACTCAAGTAGCTCTTTCTTATAATTTGTGTAGGTTTTCACTAATTGACGGAATGAGGAATTGGTAATTAATTCTTTAAAGATTGAACAGAGAGCGAAGAAAACTTAATGAAATAATTTAGGACTCATCATGGTAATGCTGTACCATTCAACTAGGAAGCAGAAATAACGTACGTGATTCCAGGCAGTTGCCTGAGGGAATGAGCTTTATTAGCCGTTGTTTGTTTCACTACCAGGTGGCCACATTCCTGGTTTTGTTTAGAACCCTTAAAGTTCCTGCTGTTTTAAAAGGCAGGGAATAAAATGTAGGCTAGCTCAAGTAGCATGGAGGAATGGTGTAGTCAGTGACACGCAAAGCAAATTTGGTGGAGTCCAAGAATGTCAGGAGTGGACATGTGTAACACAAATGGTCCCACCATAGGAGCATGAAGACAGCAGCTGTCTGCTGTAGAGACAAATTATTTTCATTGCATAGATTTGGCTGGGTTGCAACTACTCAGCTACTCTGAGCAGAGGAGAAAAGAAACAATAATTCCAACTCACATTTCATCTTTGCCACTTTCTTTTCCTCTCTCAAAGCTTCACAACTTTTAAGTTTTGTCCTCGCTTCCAAGCTGTCAGTGATATACTATAAAATGAATAGCTTGAAGTGTTTGGCTACCTGGGGCCATAAACCCAGCAGGTCAGCAACAGAAACTGCTGGGGGACTTTCTATGGCTTTTGCTGGAATTAAAACAATCAGGGGGAAAGCGTCATGGGTACAGCAATAACTTATTAGTTCTAACACACATATCCCTGCAGATCACAGCGACCTCAATCTGCTTAAAAAATGGCTTCCTTGGGCTAGCCAATCTTTCTATTAAATAGGTTGGTCTTCCCTGGAGCCAAGACCTGCCTCCTTGTGCATGGCTTATTATAACAGCACAGGCAATATTTTTTGCTCTGACAATTTTCAAATAAAAATCAGTCCTATAAAGGCTGAGATTGTTTATTTTTCCTTAGGGCATTCAGTTGTTCTGATTAGGGACTGAGCAGAAGAAAAGCTGGATATTAAAACAGCAAAGCTGTTGCGAACCTGAGGTGTTAGTTTTAGTTTAATTAACAATAGACAAAGACACATAAAAGAAATTAAATCATATAGCACTTAAGATATGCAGACAAGGATACACTACTCCGTGACCTGCCAGTAAAGATCACTGTGGTAAAGACAAAGGTAGTAGGAAAAACATCCCACACAACTCCAGAGTAATAAAATGGGGTGGAAAAAGTGGCCTATTATCATTTTTGACAGTAATATCCAACATGCTGTCTGGGTAGCTTTATTCAAAAGACACATTTTAGTTTATGTGAGGTCTATAGGTTACAAACAAAACCAAAGGTACTCTGTAAACATCCCATAAAACTCATCATCTTCCATAATTACAGAAACACCAAAATGAGTGAATGCATTAAACAAAATACACATTCACTCCAATTCACATGTACCTTTTTCTTGGATCTTCTGGACTGCAGAGGAAGAAGGAGCTCAGATTACTCACATATTGCAAATTGTGGGGACATTTCTCCCCAAACCATCATGGGTACAAGCTCTCATTTATATGACATCAGCTGAATGTCATGGTTAAACTTTAGGCAGCCTTTGTGGCCATTAAATAGAAACTGAGCTGCTTTCCCAGACTTGGATCACCTCATAGCTGTACTTACACAATCTTGACTTCTAAAACCTTCTTTCAGTCACAGGAGCCTCCAATTCCTTTTTATAACCTCAATTTGTGAACATCACCACCTTGTTCTATGCCTCAGTGATAATTACCTCGCATCTGCATGTAGAGTTCAAGCACCTGAGAGCAGAATGTCTGGAGAGGAGCCTTGTGTCCCTGGGAAGGGTCTGCAAGTCTGTCCTGTTACTAACATATTACATTATGCATTTTATCAGGCTTCCTGTTAGAGCCTAATATTTTAGGCTAGATTACGTAAATGTCAGGATGTCATTCTCCTGCTTATGAATTATTCAGAATAATTTACAGTAAAACTATTTACTGGCACTGCAGCGACCTGAAAGTATTTCAGTTTTCGAAAGACTAAGTGAATTTACCTCTCTTTGGATGAATGTTTCTGTGATTTTCATAAACAGCACCGTTCACCTTTCATGAAAATGTTAAATAGCACAGACAGCAAACAAGCCTGTTTTGTACTGGTGGTGTACATAAATCTGTACATGAATTACTACACTCTCTGATTTTTAGAACTGGATAAGCAAAGCTCATCCAACAAGTCGTGCAAAACCAGAAGGCTGTTTTGGTTTTGCATTTGTCCATGATCTTTTTGTTGCTTTCTGGGAAAAAAAATGATATGTTTGTCTTTAAGAATAACTTTATTCAAGGCATCAATATGTATCCAGGAGCTAATTGAATGCTTTAAAATGCTTCACCTTTGCTAATCCCCAGCACTGTTTGTAATTGCCGTGACTAATCCCAGCCTGTCACTTGGGATTATTTCTGCTTCCTAACAGAGTGAATCCTGAACATTCAACTCAGGATATTTATATGAATATTCTCAACTCATTGCATATTTATATTAACAAAATTATTTAGCTCTATAATTGGCCCAGGCTCACAAACTCAGAGAAGCTTTCTGTTTTTATGACTTCAGAGGCCAAGCTTTGGGTCATTTTGACAGCTGGGTTTAAAAGCATTATTGGGTTGGGGGGAGGAAAGGGACAGAGGGGAAAACAACACAGAAAAAGCAGTGGATGCATCTTTTATCAACCCGCTCCACAGGAACCCAAGACAATCCAAAGTAGCACAAGTCAACACTTTTTCCTTACTATTACTGAAAAAACTCAGGTACAGGAGGAGGAGGCATGGAGGAGTTTTGTAAGTGTGCAAAAAGATACCCTTAGCACATAGTTAAAGAAGATTCTTTCCCTAGCAGAAAACTCTACACCAAACCAATTGAGGCCAACTTCAAATTACATATGAGTAAAGGAAAAATAAAAAAATCTAGAACATTTCCAACCAGCTGTATGAAATGGTAAAGCAAAGAGCTATAAAATGAATTGGCAGCTGTCACCTTAGTCGTTTTCAGTTACAAGCCAGTAGCCCACCACAAAGCAAAGCACTTTAGATTTTTTTCACTTTTTAATAGACTTCCTTTTCCATGATTAGTTGCAATTAACAGATTGAAACAATAAAACAATCTATCAGATTAAGCAACAAAATAAAGATTAATAGACCAGTTTGTCCCTCCGCTTGTTTTTTGCCTTAGCCTTTTCTCCTAGCATTTCAAAAATATGTGCTTCTAGAATGTTAAATCAATTCTAGTTATTCCTAGAAATAAAGAAATTCTCATACATATTCTAGAACTTCTATATTGCTTTTACATTCCTAAAAAAAAAAAAAAAAAAAAAGTCAACCAAATAAACTAGCACATGAAAACCCTGGAAACCACCAGCAACCCTACAAAAATAGTTTGAAGCCTTAGCAGTAATAGCAAAAAACCACCACAGATGTTGCCTTTTCATATCCAGTTTACATCTGTAATTCCAGACACACTCCTACTGCTGCTACTGCTGGAACTTGTTCTGGATCAAGAAAACAGTTTTATGTCAAACCCTTCTATTTCAAGCACAGGTATGCTTAAGAAGGTCTATATTTTTAATTAAGGACTGTGCTGAAAAGCTGGTTCCAGTAATAAGTCTTTTATATGCATGCATATAAATTTCTGCAGATCTAATAAAATTGAGAAAAATAGTTTTACACTTTTAAAAAAAGCCCCAAACCATAAATGAAGGAGCTTCACTTACAATAAATAATGAACAATAGCTTGAAAAAATTGAAGACAAAACCTGAGAGATCCATTTTGATCCAAAATGCTTCCTGTAATTTGGGCAGGAAACAAGGGGAGAGGGAAGTGCAGAGTGACTCATCTTTACTGTGGTTTAGAGACTAAGCCATGCATCTGGCAAGCAAGGAAGAAAGGAATTTTATGAGGTTGGCAGAAAAACCACAAAGCAATATGAAAACAATAGACAGACATAATTTAATAAACTCATATTATTAAATAATTGAAACCCACTCTGTACCTAGGAGTCTCCTTCAGTTTACTGCAAATGTGCCATGGATCCAGGGCAGAGGAGGAGCTGAGGGACAGTTGCAAATATACAGGTTATGATGTCTGTATTTTTTTTTTTCAATATACAGTCATGAATCTGAAAGAGGATAGGACTGACCTTTTTTTTTTTTTTTTTTGTATGAGAACTGAAACAGGAAGATATTGCTACATTTCTGTAAGGAGACTGATTGATTTTACACCTGTTACATCCCAAATTTAACATTGACAGGCTTATTTAGTTATTGCAGTGACAGTGAATAGAACTTGCTCAGAGCAGCTCTTAATATGTGGCAAGAAATGTACACAGTAAATCAAGCACTCCAGCTTAACAAAAGAACAGTTGGGAACCTGCAGTTTTTTCATACAAACGAACAAGAAAAAAGAAATTTATGAACAGGAGAGAAATTCATCTTTGGAGGAGGGCAAATAAACCAGCCCACACAGAATGAACTTGATGAAAATTCTGAATTTAGGGTCAGCATAAATACAGAATAATTTAGATGTGTTTTGGTAAGTGAAGATTATGCTCCTGATACTTAGTCGTAGGTGTCTGCCTGAGTCATGCTAAACCCTGTCTCTCCTAGGACACATCATGTGGTAAAACCTACTTCACTACAAGAAAAAACAATCTCTGTCTCTCTCAGTCTGGGGAGCTTTTTAGTGCTACAAGCTTTAGAAGGCACCTACATTTGCCTCAGGCTTTCACAGTACTCAGTTTTGCCCGGGCCTGGAAAAACACTCCTGTGAGCTGTTCCACCAAAATATCTCAGCTTTGAGTGCTGAAAATTAATCACCTGGCTAAACACTTGACTAGGTTCAAGTTTTGTGTTTACTGTAAGTATTTGAAGTCATTAAAAACACAGCATGAATGAAAACCAAATATATATGATGTTCTGTAGAGAGTTCAATTCCATGAAAATGTAAATGCTCAGTGCAGAGATAAGATGATTAAAAATGGAAAAGACAGCTTGAGCATAAATATATATGGTAACTACACAGCAGTCACTGACAATGCTGCATCTATTTTACAGAACATTTAAATCAGCAAAAAGTCAAGATACATTATTTAAATGAGTCTTTATCAAAAAACATATCTTGAAATTTCTATGGAAGAATAATATCAGCTGGGGTATACTTTAAAGACTGTAATTGGACTTTATCCCAGAAAAGGCTAAATAAATTGAAATATGTTTTATATCATTATGAATATTCTTTTGTGATAAAAATAGTTTTATATTTTGTAGCAGTTCAAAAACTGTGCAACAAGGGAATAATAATAAAGGAAAAGAAGCAATCAAAATGAGAAAGGGGGAGATTTCTCGTATCCCTCTGCAAAAGAAGTAACAAATTACTTCTGTGAATAATTTCAAAGGCTTGAATAAGCTGCATGCATCTCCCAGATGGCTCTCAGAAAGAAATATTAAAGAATTGTCTGAAACACTTGCAGAAAACGTATAAGACTTCTCCTTTTTTAATCTCAAACATAAAAATGTGTGAACTACAATATTTACTGACAGAGTTTTATCAGATAACCCTGTAAGAGAATCCGACAATAGCATAATATCAAGAGTCTATAGTCCATGAAATTTCCTCAGTAAACTGAGGATCCTTTCCAACATGTATATTTCTTCATACACTGTTCAACAATAAAAATTTGTTAACAAGTTTTTAAGGATTTTGAACGGGGCAAGGTTTAATACCTGTAAACCAGACATAATCTACCTTTTCAAAATCACCCATTTCAAAATCACTTTAAAAAAGGGCCAATTTCACTGCTGTATGACAGTGGTACTCTGTCTCTGCAAGAGAGCAAAACATTTTTTTTCATATGTTGAACATACAGAAGCAAATGAAGAACTTAATCTCAGAAATGTTTAAAATCATGTTAGCCATGAGTTTTTTAACTTCAGCATTTATAACTCAAAAGAAAGATAAATTTATATGATACTTTAAATACATATATTTAGGTTATTTATAAACATTTGGAAATGTTTCATAAAGCACTTGGAAGTACATTTTATATGCAGACACAGACACCTTCAATCTTCACATATTTGCATGTTGTCTTTGGTTTAGAGAAGAAAAAGCTTTTTAATTTTGCTTGGGTTTTTTGCATTAAAAAGTTATTTCAGTGCACAAAATAGTCTTCTCAAAGGCCACTGGAGCAGGATTTCTGTTTTCAATCTGGACTGGAAGTCAGTTCTAAAATTGTTTCTGAGCAGATGATCGGTTCAAGCAAAAGGCAGGCTGCTATAGATTGTACTGGGATGAGACCAAAGCTGACATTTAAGGACTTGAAACATTTATTAGGAATGGAAGTGGATTTGATTTTTTTTTTAAGTGATGCAAAGTATCTTGGTCACATGGAGGCAGGAGAGGGCAGGAAGGCACCTGTGCCTGAGCACCAGTCGTGGGGAAAGAGACAGAGAGAGGTACCAGGGAGGGTGACAGAACTACCGGTTGCTGAGCTGAGGTGCATTCTGGTCCTATCCTGTTTTGTCTTCTGGTTCTGCTAGCAGGCTACAAAGAAGGCCTTTTTCTTTGCTCATATATGGTCTTAAGAATGTAAAATGAAGTATCTGCACCACAAACATTTCTAAAACTACAGCTATAACAACATCATTTTACATTTCCATGTGCCTTTCCTTCTTGTCTCCTTTTCTCTCCTTTCTTTTCCTCTAAACATGAACACAAAATCACCAAAGCATCCACATAAATAGCACACACAAATGCACTTGGGTGCTCATTCATTACTCACCCTGTGTCTCTTTTTCTCACCTCAATAGGAGATATGATAGTTTCATACATAGCAGCCTGTGTTGTCTTCTGTTTTTGGACCCCTCTGATACGTGTGCACCCATACACAAAGGAATGGCAGAGCTGCTAAATATTTGCTTTTCCACTATTTATAACTCTGAATCAAAAGCTGTGCTAAATGAATTGCTGAGTGCTATCCCCATGAGGATGCATTTTTTACACTTATCCTGGTCTTGGACCTTTCCATGCCAGCATGGTAGTGAAGCAGTGTTTCTTGTGGGGAAACCAAGGCTTTTTCAAAATGTCCCTTTTTACAGGACATAGAGTATGCCATTAGGTTACTCCAGGGATTAATAAACCTCAGAATCACTTGCCTTGTCTACAGTGAAGTGGCATAATGACTTCACTGCTGCATTTTTTTTCCTGTAAAGAGGGACATTAGAAAACACACTGGAGAGAAATGAATACATGCCCTAAGCCCCTAACCAGCACTTACAGTGTACCTGAGAGCATATTAGGAAAATAAAGAAGAATCTTCAGTTTACTGACTTAAAATGATTTTTGTCTCCCTTTTCTCTGTGGACTTCAAAACTGAGTCTTGAGGAGCTTAAATTACATTTTACATGCAAAGCTTAAAACCTAATTTACCATATTCCTATCAGCCAGCAGATAAAGTCTGTAGCACAGTGGTAGTAAGCAGTTTCCAAGGGCAATACCTATGCCCGAAGCTTTCAAAAGCTATAACATGGAGGATACAATAGAGAAGGTGATACCCATCAGACTACTTGTCCCTGGACCCTTTCCTTTCAGCTTCAGGCTAGCTATGTATCTGACTAATCTGAAATCCTCTCATCCCCTCGAGAGTGTCACAGGCACTAACATATATGGATTGCTGCAACCTCCTTTCTCTGCCAGTGCCACAGTTATCTCAGTTCAGGGACTCTGAAAGAATCACAGAGGGGACAGATAACTATATTTAAGCCTTAAGAATTGCCATCTTTGTGAGGGCTAGCCTCACTTTCCTATCACAGATAAAAAGGGACACAGCAGCTTCTTCTGAGACAAACAAAATTGCAAGGACCATAAGGTAAAAGCTGGAATAGCATAAGAAAAAAAAAATGTACAGAGCTGTCTTATAAAAGCACAAATGTATTGAAAGCATAGATAACTTCCTGAAGCTGGCAGCTGTAGTTCAGTGGAGCCGTGCCAGCCTACTCCAGCTGAGCATCAGTCCTGCACTCTTCACAAACAGAAATAAACATGTTATTAAATCAAACCTTCTCCTTGCTGTGCTTTTACATCTAAGAACTTTTTCCCAGCAGGCAACACCCTGCTAATGCTGCATAAAGCATTTTAGAGACACACTTCCTGGGTAGTTTTTGCCTGAGAGGAGAATCTTCTCTCCCTGGTCTCTCATCACTCTAAGCACCTGGTGCCACTGCAACAAGCACCTTGTGCTTTATATTTCTCTGCTTCCTGGTGTATTATTACCTCCATCACTGGTGTAGGTCTTAACCATCTTTCCAACAGTAAACAATCAAAGGGCTTGGACTTTTTTAATAGCATTAAAATTAATGCTGTGAAAATTAAATTAATTCCTACTTCCACCTTTTGAGTAGCAGCCTGCCAAGAAATCACCGAGCTGATGGGTTTCAGCTTTCAGGGTGGCCAACCTCTTTCTGAAGTTTAGCTTCCAGCCCACATATATAAACTGTCATACTTTGATCCATCACAAAAAAAGTATGACAGCACAACGAGGTGTCCCTCTACATCTCAGCTGTAATTGCTCAGAATTTTGCTTAATCAGGAAACCCTCAGTACCTGTCAGGCCAAAGTCAGGGCAGGATGCTGTGACAAGGGTCATCTGCTTCTCTCTGGCTGCCTGGTCTTAGCACAGCAGACAGTCTCTCGTTACTAGATGTGCTGCATTGGCAGGGAGATAATAAAGCTTGCTATAGACTCTGGAATTCCCTTCGGGTTTCAAGTAACAGGCTTGCCAAAAGTGGTTCACCTTATTTTTAAATATTTTATGGCTGCATAAAAAGTGCCAGATGCTGCTCCGGAAACTGGACTTCGAGCTAGCCACTCACTCAGCAGGCAAAAAGGAAATTGAAACAACTTTTATTTAGCAGCTGCCGATACAAAGGGAAAAGTCTAAACAAAACAGCTCTGCACATGATACAATTTGGGTTTAGAGCCACAGCTAAAGTGACACAGAGCATTTCCCATTCAATTTGAGATAGCAGGTACTGTATTTTACAAACCCCAGACTTATTTTCTAGTCAAGACAGCTTTTTCCTCGTGTCAGTGAAATAGATGCTTGACCACCTGTTCTCAAAATTGAAATGTTTCACTAAAGAAGCAGGCTCATTATCTATCATGCAGAAGATGTGCCATATTAAACTTGGAAGAGGAAGATAATGCGAAGAGAGACAGTAAAATAATTAGCAGCAAAGTGAAGACAGTAAATTTAATGTTTCTGGATTTTGCTAAACATTTGATATGCTGCCCCACAAAAATTTATTTGAAAGAAATTAATTCAATATTCGCTCAGAGAGAAAGCGTTGTCCTGTTGACGAAAATCTGTCTAAATTGTTCTAAGATATATAATGATAAATGAGAACTTCTTGATTGAGATGGAGGAGAGGTTTTTGGGGGCACTACAGGCTTTGGTGTTTGCTTTCACACATTGACAGATATAAGGAAAACTAAAGAATTTAGTCTTCAGTTCTGAAAGGTATTGCACTGCTCCAACAATATTATTAGGAAGCATGACGAGGGTGACTCTAAACATATGGTTGAAAGAAAGGTTAAATTTCATTTCAAAAACATGCATGAGATGGTTATGTGAATGATAACATTACATGCACTTTTTTAGGATAGCATGGATAGAACAATTTCACCTAAACTAGAGCTGGGAGAGCAGGTATGGTATAGAATTGGAATACTGGCAGTTAGATATGGGGAAAAAATATTCTCTAATTTCTGAAGAAAGTTTAAGCTAGCAAAGCCCACTGAGAGAGAGGAGGTGGAGGATGAGGTCCTTCCCATCTGAGGGACCTTAGACATTATAAAGCTCATTGAGAAGAATTATTAGAAATGGATAAAACTATTCAAAAAATATAGTCAGAAAGATATATAATGAAAAGCAGAAATAACATCATTTGCAATGAGACATAGTCCCTTGTCCAAAAAAAAAAAAAAAAAAAAGGCAATAAAAGCTTTTCCTTAAGAAATTCCTACTCTGAACAGATTTGTACAGGGAAAGCACAGAAGCCAGTGGAGTTATTATAGTTATGCTGGGACTCAATCCAACAGGTAAGGAATATTGCAATATTGTTTTGGTAACTACAGTTCAACTAGGGAGAACCAGGAAAGAACTCAGAGCATTTAAGAATCCACAGGAAATATAAAGAACAAAGTGCAATAACTTCTGTAGTTTATTTCAAACTCCCAAAGAGCACATAACTGTTGAATAACAATCTAAAGTATCCTTACAATACCAGCTAACTGAAATGAAGAGGTCTCATACAAAATATTTAAGTATTTCTTAGATGAAAGAGAAATTTGCTTTGACTGAGTGACAAAGTCTGGCTCAAACAGTGATCTACTGCCCCATATTTTGAAGACAGGTTCTAGATAAGGTCTCAATTTCACTGACTGTCTTTCAGTGAGACAAACCTGAAATAAATATAAAAAAATACAGTCATGACCTTAACTATACTTAGTTAAAGACCCAGCAACCACCAGCAGTGAGAGTGGCCCAACTCTAGTGATGTCCAAACTAATAAAATACCAGCTTGTACATGTCACATATATTATAATATATTCTGTTGCAAGGCTAAGATAGAAATACTGAACCTGTTTTCAATAAGTTCACAAGGATTATGGCTTCTTTTACTTGGTATGTATATTAGTATGCCTAAAATTCAACACAGCTAAAGAATATATATATTCCTTGATTATCCAGCCATAAAGCTATTTGCCAATTTGTTAATATTGAAAAAAAAAAAAAAAGTCTGGAAATCTATCTGCAGTTGAGGAATATAGATGCAGCTACAGATCAGACCTCATTCCCTAGGTATCATATCCCTAAGGTATCATCTAATGTAATGGATGGGTAGCATACTGCAAAGTTCATAGACCCTGCAAGTTCACAAAGATAGCTGAAGACTGTAGGGTAGTCCCCAGAAACTCCACATTCAGAGTGGGCACAAGTGAGACATAAAAATATTTAGAAAATGTTGTACTAAAAAAAAAAATGATTAAATTCCCATATTTTATCACTGTCTAGGTGGCTGCCTGGGCACTTTAGGAGCCTAAACCTGAGCTAAACCACTCCATCGTTTTTGAACATCTCATTTTGGCACTGCTAGACATGTCATGGCCAACACAATTGTAAAGATAAAATGCAAGTCTCAAAATAATTAAAAAAAAATACTGATGAAGGGAAATTATGTTAGTTTTTTGTGGGTTTTTTGTTGGTTTTTTGGGAGGGGTTGTGGTTTTTTTGGTGGTTTGGTGGGGTTTTTTTGTTTGTTTGTTTTGTTTCATTTTTCTTCCCTAATATTCCTTCCTTTCCTGTTCACTCCCACTTGGCAGCTGGACCCATTTGTTCCTTCATACGTACATCTGCCCACCCCCACCCCAGCACCTGCAGTGGGAGGTTCATGTAAATATCTGAGGCCTTAGTTTTGAAGAATTTTTATTTTGGTAAATGAAAAAAAAAAAAAAAAAAAAAAAAAAAAAAAAAAAAAAAAAAAAAAGAAAGATCTGTCTGTAGTTTTTCCTCTCAGGAAGAAAACCCAGTAGAGATCTAATGCCAGTACATTTGGGCAACTTTACAGTAATATTATTTAAGAAAAGAGATCAAAAGCCAATAACCTCTCTAGCTTGGCAAGAGCTTCCAAATGATTGCCTTCTAGACAATTTATCCAGAGAACTGCTGGTACATTGTCCTGGTGGAGAAGAAATCAGCAGTTGGTCTTTGCAGCAAAGAAAGCCTTTTAAGCTCCTACTAGCAATCCTGTACAGAAGAAATGATTAAGGAAAAGTCACCTCCAGGCACAAAAAAAATCCTCACAATAAACCAGATGGGATAAAATTAGAATCTGTTATCAAGTCTGAAAAGCTCAATGTTAATGCTGTAATTGCAGCACTGAGAACTGCTGTAGAAGAAATTAATACAGCTGCTTTGAATTAAAAATGGTCAAGAAATGGTGCAAAGATTTAAGAAAATGAGTCCCTCCATAAGAGGAAACAAACTGCAGCATTTCAGCAGATGTAATAAGCAACTCATCTAATATATATCAATATTAAACCAATAAAACTGAGGGAGTCCAGAGAAGATTGAAGCAGTGGCTTCCATCCCTTTTTTAACTCCTACCTTGCAGCAGTTCCAGTACTAGATCCTGCATTTCAAGCTACATTTCTCAAAAGCAAATCCAATACTATGGGCACAGTCATTGCCAGGGCTTTGAGTGTTAAATTACAGACATTACACAGACAGAGTGGGATGCAGCAGTCAGATTTGCATGGGCATTTGCAAAGAGGATTGTGGGTGTGACTGATGGTGCCTCCTGCCTGTGCCTGAGCAGGTGCTGCCCTTCAGACTCTCCTGATGCAGTGCTGACTTTGGGATTTGCAAAGCCCAGTGGTTTTGCTCTGCAGGGCTAAGGACCCAGAACTTCACTCTGCACCCAGTGAACGTGCTCTGCTCAAAAAAGCAACTCAGCTGAAAAGAGAGACCTCCTCTGGGTGTCTCACTAAAGACATTCAGAAGTATTGTGGTGTTTCATGAGTAAAATATCTTAACATGGCCTAAAATTGTTCTGAAGTCTCATGAGCTTAGGTATCTTTCTATGAATCTGTACCCACTTGCAAATTAGAATGCAATCTGCAGTTACAACAATTTCCAGACAAACACACTGCATATAAGATTTTTTTTGTTGGTTGGTTGGTTGGTTGGTTAGGGTTGGGGGGGTTGTTTGTTTTGGGGGTGTTTTTTTGTTTGGTTGGTTGTGGGGTTTTTGGTGGGGTTTTGTTTATTTGTTTGTTTGTTTTGTGGGTTTTTTTTGTTTTGGTTTTGTGGTTTGTTGCTGCTGTTATTTTTTTTTTTCCCTAGGATGCCTTGTGGGATTTGGTGGGGTTTTTTTACTGTACAGTTTATTCATACTTGGAAATGATATTTTGACAGCGCGAAATTCCGGCCGACGTTATTCCAAGTTCTACTCCTCTGCCATTGACTGAATTTAACAGAGCATGACCTGGCCCTGTGGTTCTAGTCCATCAAAACACAAACTATATATGTTATTTGAAACAAAAAGGTCGGTTGTTTGGCAGTAGGTTTTGAGGCAGAGAAAAAAAATAATCTCACAAGGATCAATATACTATGAAACATCTCTATAGAAAAAGGCATTTTTCTCTTCCACTTGATGCAAGTGTAGTCATTATCCATCTGAGACTATTCCTCTGAGTCATATTCTACTGAGACTATTTATTTTTTCATGTTTCTATCTACTTGATGAGTTACATTTTTGTTCTAAATTTAGTAGAAGAGGTAAAATCCTGTCATCTTAAAGACACTGTTCTTGGCTAAAGTTGCAGATCTAAAAAAAAAAAAAAAAGAAGAAGCAACCCAAAAATAAAACTACACATGCTACTTACAGGATGGAGGTGACCTGGGTCTCATGCCTAAAGATACCTGCTTAATCTTTTGGAACATCCTGTGGAAAAGATCAATTTTCAATTGACAGGAACATTCAGTGTTGCAAACCTCCCTGCTGGCATACAAAACCGAGGTCATTTATTAAAAGGAATATAATGAATGGCAGGGAAGATCCTTGTAGCTTTATGGATACATACCAAAAAAACCCCTATCTAATCAAAGACTGCAAATTAACAGCATGTTAAAGCAGGCTGGTTTAGTGTCTGTGGTTACTGACAAGTCACCAGATGCTCAAGATCAATAGATGTCTTGCATATTTTAAATATTCTTCTGGGTTTATAACTTAATTACTCTTATGAACTTAAGGTGGCTTTGGCAGACATAGTTTACCTTGAGTTTTACTGTTGTTTCATTAGCTAAAACAAGGTGCCAGCATGCTGATGCAGAGCCATGCTTCTATTTCCAGTTGTTCCTCTGAGGGCTGGAAGATGATACACAGAGCTTGTCTTCCACAACACCAAGTTATGCCTGATTTCCTGGCAAGTACAGGAAATCTGCTAAAGAAAGAAAATTATTTGACAATCTTACATTAATTTGCAGGAACAATATTTTCAGGTTTTTGGACACTGACAGGGCCTATAAAGAAAAGCTGGGGAAAACATTAAATATCTGATTCAACAAGAGGGGGGAAAAAGGAGCTACTTTGTGACAGCTGTAGTTGAATTTAGGGAAGGATTAAATTGCATTGATGGTAATAGAAAGAAAGGAATCTGCTTTCTATTTAAAGAAAGCATTTAATTAATGGGTGTCAAATCAATCTGTCAAAGGCCTCTCTTTGCAACCCACTCCCTGGAAGTGAATCATTCCTTGGGCTGCTGTTGGAGGGGTTCCATGCTTAAGAAATCCTGGTTCTGCCACCTTCTGCTCCTGCTCTGGTACCAAAACCTTCAGTTTCACCCTGTTCCAGCTCTGCCTCCTCCAAATGTTTTGTTGAAGGAGCAGAACATGAATTATCTCAGTAATGAGCTAACAAAGAACTTGCTTTGTAGTTTTTAAAGTCTGGAGTAACTCATATGGGAGCATACAAGAAATACAGGTTACAAGCAGCCAACATGAAGGAGAAAATTTACTCCTCACAAAACTGTGTACACAACAATAAATCCAAATAGAACAGGCTGATTTGTTAAACAGCCACAACCAATAATGCATAACATCAATCTTAAGAATTCTTTTCATAATTATATTGCACTATAAATTACTGGAAATAAGGATTTAGAATTGGGAGAAAAGATGCTGGAGGAAATAAATCAGATCAAGGATGGTAAGAAAGAAAAGCATGGAAAAAAGTCTTAGCAACTCAGGGTTAAAATAAATTTCTCTGTGTCTGTGCACTTCACAATAAACACTTTAAAATGATTGATGGGGATGGACATTCTATCAACACCTAAAATACTTAAAATTCATAATAAATCAATCAATCCAGAATGTGAGCGAGACTCATGTGACAACAGCACTGCTGGTGGTTTCCCCCCCATTCTCCTTCATTTTTGTAGTTATATAGTCTATTTATGTATTTTTGCATACTATGAACATTCACTTTTCATTCCATATTATTAGTTATGCCTAATTCCTGCTGAAGTCAGCATTCTCCTTCAGCTGAAATGTGACATTATTCTCTATATACGTGGATTTCAGAGCTCTTTTTGTCAGGATGTTTTCCTATTAATAAATGGCACAGCTTTTTTGCATACCTAATTCTTCTGGGAAATTTTTTTTAAAGCATTCTCTTTTCTCTAGATTTGCTGTCATCACCATGTGGATAATGAACAAAAATCAGTTGCACTTTATCTTTTTTGGAGTGCTTTTTTAGTTCAATCTTTTTTTTTTTTTTCCTTCTGGTTCCAGGTTATTGTTACCCAATAGTTTTGATATATCACAAAGTAATTTACATTAAGTACATGGAGCTGCAGAAACCAGGATTTTCTGATTTTGTGGTTTCAGTGGTGATTGCTAACTAATAGCTTTAGCATTCCTATAGTTGTGCCATCTGATGACTGCAAAAAAAATCTTCAAAATACTCATTAACCAAGCCACACAATACACCTGTGGACTAGATTTTTATCACTCATTGGCAGATGGGGAAACAAAGACACAGGAAGGTTCAATGCCTTATCAAAGAGCCCAGAGGGGGCCTGTTGCAGAAATGCAAACCAAACAATTGGAACCCAGATACACCAACATTTGGTGCTGCACATTATTATTATTGCTCTGCTTTACATCTCACGTCTTCCTTCCAAGTCTCAGACCACAATCCCACAGTAACTCAAAACTCTTCTACCACTACTTCTCTTCCTCAAAGCCTTTCCACTCTTTTCTTTCTGTGGCCAACACCCTGTCTGTCACTCAGCTATGTGTGACACTTCTGACTTCTCTAGATTCTCATGTTTTCTTGGACACTTCAGAACCAGCTTTCCTATCTTGGCTTCACAGATAGATTTCTTGTCTGAAGTTTTATCATATATCAATATCTGCAATCCTTTTCCTTTGGTCTTGACAAAGGCAATCTCACATAATCAATATTTCTCCAGAAAACATTGCTCAGGAGAACATTTCTGTAAGCCCTTTGTTTTGTCTTTGTCATCTGCTCGCTGGTTTCCAGTCATTTCATGTTACAAATATAAGCCCTTGTTCTCATCCTTGGAGTCCCTTATAGCCCATTCCTGCATTATTTCTATCAGTCATTGGATGTTAAAAGTCAAACCTCACCACTGATGAGCCCTTACAAAGGTTGCAGGATGGTAAAAGTAGTGTCTAAACCAGTGACTTGCAGATACAACTGGTATTCTCAAGAAATAAAGGGAAATATGATGATGATGTTTACTGACTAACATTTAACAACTTTTAGTTAGTAATGTTATCCTCCAAATGTAAATGATAATTGATTTTAACACTCTTATAATCACAGTTGAAGCAGATTTCAAGGCCATAAACCCCTCTTACTTTCATGCCTGCTATCTGTCTATGGAGGTGACTATCCATTCTAGAGCAAAAGTAAAAACACAATTGAGGACAGAGAGAATAGGAAGAAAGAACTTCTCTACATCTTTACAGCAAAGGGATTTATGAGAAATATTTCTGCTGAAAAGCTGTTCTGCTGAATCCTTAAGCATTTTTTTGCCTAAGGCTCTGGACACTTAAATCACCATCATCTATAATTTAGAAAAGATTCTCCTTTTTTTGAAAAGCAAGTGAGACCACACCAAAGATAATCATCAAAAACCAAGTCAAGAAACAATACTCCCTCCTCTTTTACTCTGGCACGTCTACACGTTAAGACACATGTATTAAATAACTCCTAAAAGAAATGCCAAAATACAAATGTTTGTAAAATTGTCCTCATGTCTTTGAGGATATTTAGTAGTATATATTTAAATGAAGATAGAAGATTAATAAAAAAAAAAATACACACATGAAGACAGCAGGAAGTGTGTTTTCTATTTGGTGTTTGTATAAATGGAGTTTATACAGAAAAAAATAAGAAAATGCAGTTATACAGTTAAAACGGAAGAAAATGCTTGGTTGACACTATTCAGTTGAATTTTGATAAATTAGTTGAATTTAGACAATTCAAAAGGCTGTCTGAGAAGGAGCTTACAAGAGAATACACAGAAAGGTCTTTCCAAAGATGGGCATTTTCCCCTTCCTTCTCATAGTGCAAGACTCACCAAATTCAAGATATTGTCAGTTTAGGATGTTGTGAACCTGGTGGTGGTGTGATAAAACCTGACATTTGAGATGAATTAAGAATGGAGAATGGGTACAGTGATGGAAATGTACCCACACCAAAGATGACACCCAGCAGCAGAGACATTCTGACGGCCATGCCCTAGGCTCCAGTAAATTAAAAAAACGAGAAAGAAAAGACACAAAATGATAGAATAATTTAGTTGGCAAATAAATCAGTTAGTAAACCATTACTTTGTACAAGGTGAGCATGAATATTGGGGAAAAAAAAAAGTGTATTTTTAAAAGCTCAGCTTGGGAAAAAAAAAAAAAGCTGGAGTCGGTAAACAATTTCAATAGACAACAGTATAAAGGTAAGGTATTCCTTCTTACATGTCTTAGATATAATGGGAAAGGGTATGAATGATTTGCAGTCAGAAGTCAGTCCTACAATACTTGAAACAATCATCAGCATGCTCTGCTGGTACCTCTAGTAGGGAAAAGTCTGCCTGCACTCCTGAAATGTAGTGGAGATCAGCAAGGAGATGGTGAACGAATGCTGTTGAAGGTACATGCAGCAAGTTCCTCCTGTGGGACAACCTCCACAAGTAGTTGTCATTCTCATATTGTTAAAATATGTGTTTTGTGTGGTTTTTTGGGTTTTTTTTGGTTTGGTTTGGTTTGTTTGTTTGGGTTTTTTTGGGGTTTTTTTTTGTGTTTTTTGTTTGTTTTTGTTTTTTGGGGGGGGTTTGTGTTTTTGTTTGTTTGTTGGTTTTGTTTGTTTTGGGGTTTTTTTGTGTGTTTTTGTTTTGGTTTGGTTTGGTTTGGGTTTTGTTTGTTTGTTAGTTTTTGTTGTTGTGGGGGGTTTTGGTTTTTTGTTTGTTTGTTTGTTTTTTCCCTAGAATGGCATTTACACCACAAATTCTGACTGGCTATTAGGTATTCTTATCAGACTTACAAGTGTATCTGGGGCAAAGCTCTTGTTTGGTTTCCATGTCAATTACTCTTTTAAGCTGTAGTAACTCAGTAACTACAGAAGTCATTTAAACATTTTATGACAGAGAATCTCTCTTCTTTCCTTGCCTCTCACCTTCACTCTGAAGGGTCAAAAAATGACAGAGATGGTACTCTATAATCCATTTAGGAAATGTGTCCTACTCCTCTGGGAGGATTTTATTTTGAAGCCTGTTTTAGAGCAGAAGCCTTGTGGGTGTGAAAGTAAGATGTGGCCAGCAAAGGAAGTAAGACATTAGCACTGGAGTAGGGGTGGCAGCAGCATCTGAGAGAATTTAAAAAAAAGGAGGGAGAAATCAGCAACAAGAAGGAGAAAGGGCCTAGGAATTACACAGACCAAAAAGCTTTGGTTTGGAGAAGAGGATCCAAGGTATGTGAGGGGATCAGACTGGAAGAAGGGATGGCACATGGAAGGAGGTGGGGACTGTAGAGGAAGGATATTTGAATTAATGGGATGATATGAACAGTGGAGTGGATGAGAGGGGTGAGAACAGACTGAAAAGAGGCAGAAAAGGAGCATATGGTCACTTCTGTGGAGAAAGAGGAGACAAGCTAAAAGGTGGGAGACTAGAGATTATAGAAGAGGAGCCTTGGGTGTTATGAAGAAGCTGTAAAGTGATTCAAATCTGGGCACTTTAAAATGATGAGGTTAAAGAAACACAGTGTCCTGGGTTATGGAATCAAAAATGTGTATTCTATTTTCATCTGCTGAAAGCAGTTGGGGAATTGTTCTTTATTTCTTGTAACTTTGGAAGGAGGGGGACGGGGGGGAGGGGCGGGTGCCTTTTGGGTAATGGGCCATTAACAGACTATACCCCCGGACTATACCCGCTCCCCCCAGAGCCCCATCTGCATGCATGGTCCTATTGTGGGATGCCCCGCCCAGTGGGGGGAGTCTACAATTGCTGCTGGGAAAACTGAGCCGGCCGGGGACAGACTTCACTTGCTTCACCCCGATTCCTGGGAGGAAGACGGCACCCCATCTCATCTTCGCCAGACCCCATCTCATCATCGCCGGACCCCATCTCACCATCACCTCACCCCTGGACCCCTCCTCATCACCCCTGGACTCCTCCTCATCACTCCTAGACCCTTCCTCATCACTCCTAGACCCTTTTTGGCTACAGGATCGTCCCTGCTCCAACAGAGCCACGTCTGTCATCCCAGGACTCACTTCTGGACTGCTTCCAACACCCTGACTAACAGGGCGCCAGTTGGCAGCTCTGATTCTGTCAGGGCTTTCCCAAATTGTTGTTGTTTGTTTGCTGGTTTGGTGGGGTAGTTTTGTTTCCTACCCCATTTGTATTATTGATATTCCTAGTAAAGAACTGTTATTCCTATTCCCAAATCTTTGCCTGAGAGCCCTTAATTGAAAATTTATAATTTGGCAGGGGTGGGGGGTTTGCATTCTCTATTCTAAGGGAAACACCAGTTTCCCTGGCAGACACCTGTCTTGTCAAACCAAGACACACAGAAACATGAACAAAATTCTTCCATTAATAGAGATAATGTAGTCAGTCTTGATATAAAAGGGTACAACAAATGCCAATAAACACTTGATAATAGGTACAATGATTAATTGGGAATGTAAAGCAAGGGAAGAGTGATGGACAGAGATAATCCATGGAGTAATATCTTAATACCAGCATTTTTCCATCTCCTGAGACACAGAATCTAATTGAAGAAGTTGCAATAAGAATGAGTTGCAATAAGAATGAGTTGCAATAATTAAAGTCCTAAAAGTGTGTGACATCAGTCAGTGTTAAAAAATCTTAATACCCTAGCAGTATTTCTTATTTGGAAATTTAAAGTGTGAACACTGTTATTAACAAGGGCTTTTTATCACAAAATTAGGTCTTTTAAGATCCTGAGTGTTCTTGGTCATATTGGATCAGATTGCTGCCTAAAAGGGGCTTCAAAGTTGGGGCAGATTTTAATAAACTCAAGCCAATTTCTAACATTTTTATATTAAAAGGCATTAATTATTAACAACTTCTGTGACATCCATATTTGCACTTTTGCTGAACCATCAAGTTAAATGTTATGAACAATTAATAGTGATAATTGAGGGGTTTAAAGCCATACCATTTGATGCCAAAACCCCATGAATCTACAAGAGATGACAACTCTTGAACCAAGTATTTCACGCAGCCTAATATTTCTTCTGAGAAGGAACAAAATTAGTTTGTTTTTAAAGACACTGCCTTTAGTAGAATAAACAATATCCAAAGCAAAAAGGAAACGCCTGCCAGTTACCTGAGGTATGTTGAAAAGACCTTGTGATCTGAAGTTTCACAAGCTAATGACAGGAGCAACAGAAAATAACACTAAAAGGAATCTATTACAGACCCTTTGGCAAACCTCCCTCATGTGGGAGGTTATTAATGGGATTGAAGTCAAGGAGACATTTCCTACCCAACTGTGCTCATTGTAGGATGACTGCCACAGCCTTACGACTGGAGCTGTTCCAACTTGACCCTCATGTAAAAATAGAGCATTTTAATAATGTCACAGTGAGCTTCCCAGATCCTTTTAAGAACAGTATCTCTCTTTTCATGAGGCATCTCTTTCTGAAGAGCATCATCAAGCAGGCTCAGAAGTGAGACATTGTGTTCATTAATAGGTTCCACCTTGACTCCTGTAGAATATGAATCACTGACCTGTTCACAGGGAGGGGATTTTCTTTAAGTCAGATGGACAATTATTTTGCTTCCTCAAATAAAAAGGCTCTACTTTACAAAGAAGAGGCTAGAATAATGAAACAACCCTTCCTAGCAGTTTGTAAGGAATTCTTGTATTATTGAAATTAAATACATGAAGAAAGAGCTATAAAATTTGTGGGCAGAAGATGAAGAAAACTAAAATATAATTTATGCTGCTTCAGGATTGTAATTGGAAATAGATTTTAAGTAAAATAGACTGCCTGAAAGTTCCTCCCAACAGAAGTTGGAGAACATAAGTTCTTTCTTTGGGAATAACAAAATAAGAAAGAATGTGTTAAAGGCTGAGAAAACATCTAAAAAAAAGTCTTCATAAAAAAAAAATCAGGATTTTTTTTTTTATTATAACACCACATGAGATGTGTATTAAAATCTGGATAAGTCTCAAAGTTCCCTAGCAGCTCCTGCATTATTTCCAGAGAATAACATGGGTAAAAATGTGACAAGAGAGGCTGACAACTGCAACACCAAGAAAATGCTTGTTACATATTCTGACTGTATTGATTGCAGTTGATCAAAAGACAGAAAGCCTTTCAAGACTTTATATTCTGATTTCACAATGGAGAAAAGGTGTTGAAACAGAATTGGGACAAATTTCCATTTTCAAACACAGAGTGATAGAAAGATATTTCTCTCCTTCTCAGTAGCCAGGTGATAACCAAGTATGTGAGAAATCTCCATTAATCAGCCACCAGACCCTTAATGCAGCCTCATCTGTTTCTTGGAACTGTAATTACAAACCAGACTACTGCTGGTTGCTGCAAACATTCTCTGCTTTGGGGATACATATTAATTACATATTATGATACATGTTAATTTATGCAGTTAACAGCTACAATTTAATCTTGCATTTCTTAGCTCTTCCTCTGCTTTTTCTTTATCCTGAAATGTAGTACAAGTCATGATATCAGTTTGTGCTTCAGGAGCTACGGGAACTTGTTACAGGAAGCTAATTGAAAATAAAGAGTTCTAAAGGAATGAGATTATGTATGATGTTGTCTTTTTTATTTTTTTTTCCTCACTACACCCTCTACTCTAGTCAGCTTTTACTTGTATTGATGATAGTTTTTCTACCCATTGTTTCCCTTTTTTAATTTCTGTTTGTATATAGTGCAGTGGGAACATCATTTTCCTTTTTTTTTCCTGTACAAACAGCAGTGATTCAGTGGAATTCAGAGATTAGAATGAGGAGCAGAAAATGATCTGTGAAGTACTTTAAAACTCTTTGTAAGGAGAAGAGTATTCTAGTTACAGTCTCTTAGACAACAAATTGCTAAATTATGCTAAGACTGAATGAAGTTTGAGATCAGAGACAGTCTGCATTAGCTGATTCTGCAGCCAAAGCAGAAGAAAACAATGACCTACATGAAACATGCACAAAACGTTTTGGTTCCTTTACAGAGAACATGAATTGGCCAATTTAAGCAGAGTTAATTGAGAGCTGAGGTCTGATTCATTTCAAGTGGTACTCTATAAGATGCAGCAATTTCCTGGCTACTGCCTATACATCAAGATTTGTTGTATTTAAAGAGATGGAATAAAGAAAACTAAAAAATAAACAAAAACACAAACAAACAAAAAAACACCACATCCAACAACAACCTTAAAAAAACCTACAAAAATACCAAACAAAAAAAGATTAACCGATAAATCAGTACTTGAAGGTCATTGGACAACCTTTGCTCTTTGACTTGAGTGTGTGCAGTACCTCAGGACAGAAAATCACAGCTGAAAATAACAAGTCAAAATGTGTAAAAAGTATGCAAAGGACACATCTATTTCTCATTCAGCTCAATACCATGCATATGTGCAAAACAAAATGAACCTTTTAAAACAGGGATTCAATATTCAAGTTCCTTCAGAACATTCAGATGGTCTAACACCTACAAGGGTATCCCCCCCCAGTAAAATCATTGTCAAGTTTGTTTCCTCTTTTCACACTCTAACCTCCTTGGGTTTACAGTACTGAAACATTATGAGATGCTCAGGAAATGCCTAATTAAAGCACATCAAATCCATGGAGATCCACGCCTTGGCTTCATTATGTAGAGACTCTCACTGAATATGCAAACACTATTAAAATTAGGACTTTTGTTCCTGTTTATTAGAAATAACATTAAAGATGCAGTAAAACATCTCAGAGCTCTATATTCATGATGTAGGGGATGAGGATCTTAAGCATCTCTTTTTTGCTGCCCATGTAGCCACATTTGCAGGAATATAATGGCCTTATGGCACAACAGAGAGGTGGAAGATCATATAGGGAATCAGTCTGAAACTAACTCTTAGATATTAAAAAATAAAGTTTATTTGCAATACTAAGTCCTCCTTCTGCAATGTCTGGACTACCATACTATGGTGTTCTTATGATAAAAATAGAAACAGTGCATGTTGTAAATTAATTTTGCTCAAGTTTGAGAATGGACAGAATTGGGTGAAAGGAATTTTCATTCTTTAAAAACACTTCACAGTTCATGGGAAATAAACAACAGTGTTTTGGTGAGCCCTTGGATTCTCATTAACCTGAAGTTTACATCCTTTTCGCTCTTACTCCCAGGAGACCCAAAGATACACTAATTACTAATAATTAAAACTGAATCATCTATTCTGAATAGATATCTGAATATCTATTGTTATTAGACTGCTATTTTATTTCCAAATGTATTTTATTTAAATGCAATAAATCAAAGAATACAGCTTACCTATACTGTTGCATCTTCATGAATGAAAAAGGGTCTTTCTCTGCTCTGATCAGGTAAGCTGCCTCTCAGTACTATATAGAAACTATATTATATGGAAATTATAGAGACCTTTTTTTTTTTTTTTTTCATTGATACACTGAGGTGAGGATTTCCCTTGCTGTCTTCTTGGCATTTCTCCAGATTTTTCTATTACTCTTTTGAACCTCCAGGCCTGGAGAACGGACTGCCAGGAATCTGTGCAAACGTGGAACAGCATGAACTGTTTTAGCAACTTCCTCCTTCTTTTCCCACCCCCACAAGGATTTAAGTTAAAATAAAGCAACTGAACAGGATTTCTCTCCAGCAGAGTTTGGGCTCTGTTTCTTCCTAGTTTCATATCAAATTTACAGGTCCTGCAGGGAAGAAGGTAAACAGAGAGGTAAAACCAACAGAGGCAGTGGCTGTGGCAGTCTGACAGTGCACAGACACGAGCCAGGCCTGTGGAGTAGTGAAGGCAGCATTTTCTAACTTGTGACCCCAGAGATCAAGTAATAACACACTGCAGCTCAGGCCTGTGACTGACAGCTGGGGAAACGAGCTCCCAGCTGTATCAGCCACTGCTAAGGAGCTCTGCCACTCCACCACGCTGAGGGACTTCAGCCCTTGCCTCTGAGTGCCATTTCACATGAAGAAGAGATTTTGCCTTTGAAAGATTCTCTCACTATTATTATTATTATTATTATTATTATTATTATTATTATTATTATTATTATTATTATTATTTTATGGAGGAACAGGCCTACCAAGCACATTTTGGAATGCCTTGAAATGAAAGGCATTAACTAGTCAAGTCCTGTAAAGGGAAGTACTATTTCCACATAGAAGCAGCAGGTATTTCTAATAATCTAGTCTCTCTCTATATTTTTATAACATGACCCTGAGATGAACTCAGTTGATTAGAGCATGGTACTAATGATGCCAGGGTTGTGAGTTTGATCTTTGTACGGACCATTCACTTAAGGGTTGGACTCCGTGATCCTTCTGGGTCTCTTCCAGCTCAGACAATTCTGTGGTTCTCTTTACATCAGTGCAAGAGAAGCAGAACAAGTTATAATTACACATTTAATTGTGTCATGTGCATCTAAAATAATTTTAAAAGCTTTGAAGCAACAGCAAGGAAAACTTCTGTGTCAAAACTGAAAGCACACAAAATTTTTTGCAGGTATAAAGGTGGGATAATGCTTGAGAACAGTTCTGCTACCTCACGCTTACCTGAGTTCTGCTTTTGTTTGCCCTGTAACCAGTCCTGGAGGAATCCAAAGATTCTGAGTCTTGGAGTTTGCCTGGTTACCTACATCTTTTCTCTATTACTGTGAGCACAATTCCTTCGCCTGATACTGGAACCCACTGGGCACCTCAGGTCTTACCAACAGGACTCAGCAGAGAGGATAAAAGATAATTTAAAAATTCTTTGGTTTCCTCTCTGAGCAGAGATATTTACATGTGCAGACATCATGCCAGTGGGAGCTGAGGGGACAGTTAGGATTTATAGAACAGCTCTGCTACCCACGGGTTATCTCTCTTCATTTTCAGAAAGGTGTTTGATTTTGTGTTTTTTTATGGGTTATTTTTGTTTTGTTTTGTTTTCAGCTGAATTAAGCTTATGAGGGGAAGAAATGTTATGGGAGAAGAACAGGGAAAGGAAACCAAACTTCCAGTCAGCTAGAGTAAATGACAGGTTTCATGGGTTTTTGTTTGTTTTTTTCCTTTGTCTGGCTACTCATAGTGATATTTGGATGCAAGAGAAGGAATGGATTCTTGAAAGAATAAATATTTGATTCTCTAGTAAGTCCCAATGTCAACAACAAAACTGAGAGGCACATCTTGGCACTGAACCAATCATCTGAAATCTCTATAACTTCCTATAATGCTGAGAAAACAGATTTCACTACTAATGAACTTTAAGGATCCTCATCATTGGTCCTATAGCAAGACAGTAAAATAATCCATGCAGTCACTTCAGAGAAAGCTGGACTCTGCTTCCTGTGAGATAAAAATACTGAGCCAGTACACTCACATGCCTTTCTGATACTCAGGTAACATATTTCCTAGCAAATAGACTCACCAAACTCTAATCTTTGCTATCATCTCAGCATGTTGATCATGAACAATTGCTGATCCGAGCACAGCTTTTGCACTGATATAAGCCAATCTGCTGAACCAGATTGTACAAAATTTATTGCATCTTCTTTTCCACAAAATCAGAGGAATTAACTGGGTATGCCTCATGATACCTTTCTATTTAATATCAATTAGCAATGTTAAATTAAATTCCACATATTTTGGAGCATGGACAGTCTTTATTTTCTGAAAAACAGAACAAGTTTCCCACCTTTTCTTTTTCTTGGCTTACTGTTAAGCCCTTCTATCTCCCCAGCTATTCTCATCCTTCAGTTATCAGAGAATTATGAACAAGAACCTAGCTGAGAGTGGCAACAGCCTTTAAGTTAAACAAGAAACATACATACTTGATGATGAAGAGGTGCTAAAATTAAGATCTGGGCTCGATTTGCCTGTTTCTGCCGTCTGCTGGAAAACAGAATGACTCTTCTGTTTTGGACAGTCAGTCCTCCTTTCTTGCCTCTCTCCAGAGCAGAACATGCATGTAAGAGACTACTGGAGAAAAAGAAGGTATCTGGAACAGAGATTTGTCTGCCAATACCCAGCAGCTTTGACTGGGATGAAACAGATGCAGATTGCAAGGTTGCAGTGAGAAGCCAGAACTCCAACACCAACAGCATTTACCTTTAAGTACTACAGACTTCTCAGTGCTCATACAAAAAAGAGCACAGAACCTGATCTCAGCCTGACCAATGATATGTATGGATAAATACTTCAAATAATTATTTCTGAGTATGAAAAATAACAAGGCCGACATTTACAAATAGTGGAAGTTACAATTGGGCAACTACAGATAACTGAATCCTTTACTCATTTTGAGGCTCAGGAGAGGAATTTTTTTGTTTGTTTTGTCTTAAAATATGTTATTGAGTACTTTAGAGTGGTTCAAGAGAAAAAGTGAAAAAAGGCTGTTTAACTGCTTTCAAGAAAGAAACAATGTTATCATCCAAAAGTGATATGAAGACTCTCATTGTGTAAGATTTAGGAACTAAATCAAAATTCTAAGAAACTGAGGGAAATCAGATGACTAAGCTGATTTGCAGAGGAGGTACCTGAGGGTATATAAAAAGACATGGATCAAGTTTACCAGTATCTTTCCCTGATTCACCCAATACTTTTGAAGGTTCTTTAAGTGAGTGGTCTAACTCATGGGTGGAAATTCACAGACTTTGCAAAATTGGACCCAACAAATGAGCAATAAATTATGAGTAAAATAGATCTGAAAATCTAAATCCAGTCTGGAAATATCTAAAATTAATCAGGACCTTCAGAAATTTTTATTTTAATACTTATAAAGTAACAGATTGCCCAGCAGTTGCCTGGTAACCCTATCATGGTAGAATCTAGGGACTGTTAGGTCATACTTCAGCTTTACAGGTTTAAATGCATTTAATAAGATAACACAGCCATTATGGGTGTTATTATGGACAACATATTCACCACAAAATTCTGCATGGCAGCACATACTTGTGCAAAAATTCTTTACTACGTATATCTTTGATTTAAAGTGATTAAGTTCTTTCAAATATACCATATGTGTCCACTAGGAAATTATTTCTCTCATATTTCCTAATTTCATGTGTCTTCCAACTCTGGGTGCTATGAATGCACCTTCAAATTCTGATTACTAATAATGTTTATAGTTCTGCTATTCCATTTAAAAAGCCTGAGAAAACAGAAAAATCTGACCTTTAAAGAGTTAAAACCTGAAAATCTTGAGTGGAGGGGGTGAAAAGGAACAGAGCAAAGAAAATTTCAGATTTACCACGAAATTACTACTGAACTTATGGTTTCAAAATGTTCTACCTTATACTGGGAGAAATTATTTTGTACTTGAGATATATTCTGCAGTTTTATCAAAGGTGAAAAGCAATTGCTAGTGAAATACATGAAGCTGCTGTAGCAGTGATTGAGAAAATAATTTTCATCATAGAGTTTATACACTAGAGAAAACATGAAAAAGTGCTTAAAATAGTTCATTGATCCTTTTTAGGTGTGGATGTAAGGGAAATATAAGATATCACTATTATAATATGTTCTGAAAAACTTTATCAGTCTAATACAGTCATGTCTAGTTCACAAACACTGAGGTAGGCAAGAAATTGCTCTATCTAATTTTATTTTTAAATATAGGTATAAGGTGTATTAAAATAAGCGTTTGAGCTTCATATTTATATTGATTTCTGATGAAGACATAGTATCTCAAACCTTAAATTTTCCTACTTTATGTACAAAAAGAGGAATATCCATACAACATATAAAAAAAAATGAATCAACCTAAAATTTGTATTCAGTAAGACAATGGTGCACACATTTACTTAAAAAAAAAACAAAACCTGGCAAGCAAGTTCCATTGTACAGCTCCAAGAACTTACACTTCTGCCTCCATGGACTGGTGCAGGCAGTTGTGCATTTATTTTCCTGCAGTCCAAGCAAGCTGGATATGAGCTACATGCTGTAGATTTATACTGCACAACTCAGCCTCTTCTTCAGTGACTCCCAGTGTACCAGATGAGGTATTACTCACTTTGACATATGGCAAAATATGCATTTATGTGCATGAAGCAAGTTTGTAGGTGTTATCTCCATACCACCATTTTCTTAATATACTGGGAGAAGAGAGGCACAATATTTTAGATTCCCAGTTGAATCTCACACTGATCCTCACAGAAATACAAACACCTCACCTGAGTCCATTATCTGGCATGACACCAGTGAAAAACCTTATGAGTTGAGGGACTGGACAAAGAGAGGTAATTCACAGACACTGTGGGGAGAGCAGGGCAATCTGACAGTGAAGGGAAAGCATTTTTCCACAGCCTTTAACTATGTGTCTAATATGATTCTAGTTTGGATTTACTGCTTTCTGTTATTCTCAAATAACTCTTACCAAAAATGCGTGCTCAAGAGTCGAGCTGTTTGTTCACTCTGCTCGTGCCACAGAAAATGGAAGATACCAGAGAGGGTCAGATCCAGCCCATAACTTACACTGATAACAATCATCCCTTCAGCAGGGAAAAAAAAAAGATCAGAAAGAACAAATAGAAAAGCCTCACTTGAGTACCTGCTTCGTTTTTTTGGGTTTTTTTTTTTGAGGAACTCAAAGTCTTTTCATGAAAGAGGCATCACCAATGAAGTCTGCTCTTGACACATGGAAAAAAGTATTAGCAAATGAAAGGTGTGTGTATACTTTATACATATATATATATGTATGAAAATATCCGTGCTAAGAAGCCACTTGAAAAATATCTGTGCAATAATAGAAAGAAACAGCTTTTTTTGACCAGCAGATTCTTAGAAATATGAAAAGAGGTAATGTTATAAACCAGATGTAAAATTGGAATATTTTGCTGAGGTGTGTGTCTATATTTGTTTAGACATCTATTAACCTTTCTCATGAAAAAAAAAAAAGGGGGTAATTTACATATAAATATTTGGAAAGAACCCGAAAGCAGTGATTAAATTCTCCTATGCTAACACAGTTGTAGACATAGGAAGAGTGACACATTGTAACACTATTAAATAAAAAAAATTGACATATTTTACTTGAGGCATTTTAAATATTTAAGTTTGTAAATATTTTATTAAACAGTAGTTGTTCACTAGTTATTAAATAATAAAAATTAATTGTGTTTTCTTCCTTTCAATAGTCAAAATCATTTAATCAGTAGCAAATGTTCAGTACATTATAATAACTATTTTGAAACTATATTCACTTCCCAGAGTACTTTTAAATCACAAGCTATTGAAAACAAAAATAACAATTAATATGCAAATGAATAATAAAGGTACAGTAAAACTCTATTATTTTATTGTTATTCACATTTAAATAATGCATTACTAACAGATTGTTATCTTCAGAAAATAATATCATGGCTGGTTAATGAAAAAGCAGCATTAATTATAATAAATTTGGAGTGGTAAAATATTAAAACTGAATATTTAGATATTTCAGACCAACAAGATTTAACCTGAGCTATGAGGCAAGAATCTGGAATTTTAGAGTTCACAGATGAACATATTCACTCAACTTCTAATAATACAATTCTTGCCCTGGATGCTGAAATGCTCTGTACATGTACATATCATTGGGACACACTCACTCCAGCTTATTCTAAAAATAAACCTTAAAACTGCTGTCAGTGACCAAATTTGGAGAAGACATTCTAAAGGCAACATGTCTAATTGAAAGCTACATCCCGTACTTGGGAAATTCCAATCCAGTCTCACCTGGTTTTCAAGCTGGGAGTGCTGAAAATCAAACTTGGGACAGTTTGGTTCCCTCACCACCAATGGGCAGAGAGGGAGAATCACTTTCACCACCCCACCTTTCTTGGAAACTCTCAGCCTGATTTCAGCTCATACAAACACTGAGATAAAGGTTTTAATTCACCTTCTGGTTACCCACAGCCATTCGTTTTGGGAAGTATAAAACTTACTACATCCCCATCAGTGCAAAAATGCAGGTCCTTAGTCTTTCCTGACATAAAGAGAAAGCAAGGGTGAAAAAAGAAACAGTCGTGGACAGCAAGCCCCACTCAAAAATCCCTAGAAAGAGAGAAATATGAACTGCACTTAGAGGGATTAATCACCTCTTTGCTGAAAGAGGTTGGATATCATTCCTCCCTTAGCTAGCAGCACTTATGACCAGCAGGGCTCCATCAGTCTCTTTGGTATAGATTGGGTAGTCACATAAACACAAAAAATGAGTAACAGTACCAGGCCCAGAGGGGTGATATCTCTCCTATTGAAACTGCCCCAAATCAGTGGAAGGAGGAAACACTCTGGAAGCACATAGAAGAAATAAAAGAGAATTTAATTTAAAATGAGTTTCCCAAATTTTTAAAGGGAACAGTAAAAGAAAACCATCTCAGAGTTACAACCTCAAGTTTTACACTTTTGATCAAGCAATTTTATTTTTTCAGAACCTGATTATTTAATTACACTTTGTTGCATTTAACCATTGAGAAGATATCTATTATTTCTTAGCATACTATGATGTGAGTTTTTTTCTGAACAATGCACAAATAAAAATATTGTTGCAAAATCCCTCTGGAAACTTAACTGATAGTCTGCCAAAACTCACTTCACCCAAATTAAATAAACATTGTCCTTGGCTCTTCTCAAATTCACTCATATTATAATTACTGATTCAGTATTTTAAAGTATATTAAACCTCTATCTATGTTATACATGTCTTCTTAAATATTGCATTGGCACCATCTTCTTGTCTGTTTACTTTCATAGCCCTTGAGATTAGTCATTTAAGAAAAGTGACCACAGGCCAGCCAAAGACATACTTTTCAGTCTGCAAATCCACAGGAACTGTGGCTGGCATGCACATAAGTGAAAAAGTGCCCACTTCTTTGCTCAAGTGATATCAAAAGGTAAAGGGAAGACACTCAAGTGGTACAGCAAAGCCACATCTTCTTGAATCTTTAAAGACATGTTAGTTTCCCACTAAGAATCTTTTGGTTCTGTCAAAATGACACTGAGTTCTTGTTTTCTGCATGAGCAGTATTTTTTTGCTAATAAAAAGATTAAAAATTATTTCTGTTTTCTTCCACTCTCACACAGGAATACTAAGTTCTTCAATATCCTGAATTTCACGTAGCAAGAAAATCACAGCTCAATGCAAGGTCACTTGAGTCTAATCAACCCTCACCAAGAAAGAAGATTTGTTCTTTTCTTCGGGTTTTGATAGACCAGAGACAATTAATCACTGCAACTCAAACACATGACTTTTTCATAGGTGCATTAAGGGCAACACCAAAAGAATGAAGTATACATTATTTTGGGGTCTTTGTGGCTTCACTTTTTCCTTGCCAAAAATTAATCTAGCAGCTCAATCTGATTTTCCACTCTGTCACTATTACTACTAATCTTAATGCAATAAACCCTTCTTGCTTCCCTGTTTTCTAGGAAAAATGCAAAAATGCATTTATCTTGGCTTTCCATCAGTATCACAGCAGAGGATACCTGACCACAGAGGAAGTTCACACACTCAATAAACTTTGATTACATCATTTTGAACTGCTGCTCTCAGCCTCACCCCTTCACAGCCCTGTAGGTTAGTTTGGGTCACCCTTCTTAACAGCTCTGGTGAACAGAGCTGTGCCAGTCCAACCAGAGAGTGGTTTAAACAAAATGTCTGTGTGCCTAACTCCAGCCTGGCTGACTGGAACTGGCAAGGGAATAAAAGCAGTGTGTTGGAAGGCAGAGTAGAATCACAGATCATTTCTTAGGCACAAGAAATACCTGAGAAAACTATTTGTATGGCACACTTGGGAAGGGTGGTAAAGAAACCCAAACCACAAATCTGAGTTCATGTAAACAAAAGGATTCAGGCTTGCCACAATAAAAGCTTCATACTAAACAAAATAAGAAAGTTTTTAATTAAAAAAATATCTCTGCTAGTCACTGAAATTAAAGTGGGAAGAGAAAGAAAAGTGTGTTCTTTGAGACAGGAGTAACTCCCTTCAGGTGGCCTGAGCCCATAACCTCAAATAGCTGTGGCAAGAAGGGGCATCACTGTTGACCCCATTGTGGGGTGACACCTTTAACCTTCCCCTGGCAAACCTTGGATGGGCTCTTTTAAACAAAATCATTTACTGCAGAAAGCAGTCACACTGACTGCTACAGTATCATTGAAACACCTCAAAAAGTTGTCCTCTAACTACTCCAGGGTACCGACACTTTGGCTGAAATTAAAGAATTGAATGAAGGAACGCGTGAGTGAGTGAATACAAGAACATTCATCATTTGGGGTGTGGGGATACAGTAGAATAGCTTAAAAGGCTTTCCAGAGAAGCTTAAAACCACCAATTCTTTCATGTACTGAAGTGTACTAAGAGTCATCAGTTAAAGCAACAAAGTCCAAAGGTGGCAACAAAATCCAAGAAGAGTTGAAGTCTAAAACCTCTTAAAAGCAACCACAAGAGATTTTTGTGATTACGTCTACAATACTACATTGCAAATATCTTGAGTTTTCCAAACTTTGTTTTCTTTAGGATCCTGTACTCAAACTGGAGTGAAATGCCTTAATACAATGTTTCACTTTTGCTTGAATCTTCACGCTTTTAACAAATTAATCCTCTTAACATCCCTGTTGGGTAGATAGCCAAAAACCTCTCTTGTCTGTAAAACTGAGATAAGTGCCTTGCTTAAGGACATGCAGTTAGGACTGGGCTTAAAATTTAGGTTAAAATAGGGTTAAAATTTAGTAAAGAGTGCCTCTCATTGTGCTCCAACAACTAGATTACACCACAAAGATAGCACACCATTTGTGCTATTAACATGAAATATAAACACAAGATAAAGGAAAAAAAACACAGTTAAACATTTCTTCTTTAATATTCTCCATAATACTAGAGATAAAACATCTCAAAAAGTATGTATTCCTTGCAATTTGGGGAAAATTATTTTCAGGCAAAACCCCAAGATTTCTAATAAAGTCAGGCATATTTTTAAATTATTCAAAAGCACACAGTAGAAATGTAAAAATAATGCATCCAGGTAATGAAACTAATTATGAATGGTTTTTTTCATTATATGTCTACTGTGATTCTTAATGAGAACATTCAATATCCTTTGCTCTTATAAATCATCATAATGTGACATAATGTTCATTTTGACCAAATTTAACAATACATTTTCTAAATAATTTATTTTAGCAAGTAAATATTGCTTATAATAATGCATACACAAAAAAATCCCTCTGTAGTTATTATGACTTGAGATAAGGAGCCAGTATTTTGCAACATTTGATACATTTCATGACTATTTTTTTAAAGCCATTTGACTTTTGATCGTTCCTAAATATTTTAAAATGTTGTTCTAGCCAAATGTTCTTTTCTTGAAAATTGTAATAAAATTACCTATCTGAGTTGGGTTTGCAAGACGGTCTTTAAGCCTTTGAAATAGTGATGACAGGACAGAATTTATTATTCAGCCTGTCAAATCTTGATAAAAGATTCAGAGAAGACATTCTCAAGCCTTTGTGAATAAAAAACTGTTAATGCTCTGTGATACAATTTCCATTATCATATAATCCCTAAAGACATTAAAAAAATAATTTTAAAAACCCCAACGTACCTTTTTCGTATCATACCATACCATGCTATGAGATTTCATGCTACCAGAAAGACATGACACTTTATGTCTGTGGTCTTTCTATGTAAAGAATATCTATACTAGCTAAGACACTACAGATACAACTTACAGATACAACTTCAGGACAAGACCCCATTTTTGGATAGAGAGCAAGAAGTCACTCTTTAACCAGATTATTTCAATAAAATAAGAAACTTCATTTAATTGAAGATACATGAGCTGACATTTGGCTTACCATAGAACTTCTCTAAGTTATAACTTGGTAGGTAGAGTGGACATTAAGACCTAATAAGATACTCACATTTCTACCAAGTATTTTCTACAAAGAAAAGACAAAATCATCTGCTATGGATATTCATGAACACAGAAAGTCCCTAGACATGCACATTAAGCAAGATGTTTCTAAGGACATGCAAGAGGTACCTCAAACTTGCTGTGCAGGCCCTTTGTGGATGTGGACACATAGGAATCCTGAATTTAGACTCACTGTTTTTATTTTTGATCCTGGGATGACCAGTACCTCATCAAACACCACTTTTCCATCCAGACTGCCAAGCAGGTGGCCAAGGTGGGCTTCTGCTTAGAGAGAAACTTTCTGGGAAGATAAAAGAGCATGTGTGGGGAAACCCAAGCATATGGCAGCACTAATAACTATTTATGGTTGTAAACATTTATAATGCTCATCACACAGCTATCACTTCCATAAAAGTATGCATCTAAGTATGGATAGCACTGGATTCCTATACAGTGCAGAGCACTGAACATAAATAACTTAAATAGCTACTGAAGCTACTGCACTTGTTAAGCAGACAGTCTAGCAGCATGTTCACTCTTTTCCCTAAGTGGCTGAGCAGCAATTTCCAGAAATTAAATCACCTTTGTTTATAATTGCTTTATATTGGGTGTTTCTTCAAATAACTTTTAAATATTTAATAAGACTTTCTTTTTCTACATAATTTCCTAAATGTCAGTTAATTCTCTACAAACATCTTTAAAATATTGTTCTCATATCTGTATTAAGATTATTACTCTATTCTCAGTTTTCCACTTCATTTCTTTTAGGATTACCCTGGCATATGTTATTGCTATAAAATGCAATAACAGCAAGTATAAAAACTCAGAAAAACTTTTTTTTTTAAACTGTATCTCAGGGAAGCCACATTTGGGCTCCCAGCAGAAATGGGCAAAATTCTCAATATGGTTTTGCAATGGACTCATTTAGTTCTGTGCTTACATGCTACAAAAATGCACATTTTTTCTTTGGAAAAGCTGTGAAAGGGAGGGAGAATCCACAAAAAGAATCAAAACCTGTGGTAATTTTCAAATGTCCTTTATGGATCAAGTTTTAACAATGGAATTGATATGGCTGGAAAGGAATTTGCTCATGCATAAATGCCCAAAGAAGAAGGTGCAATGAAACAGGAAGCATTTGTCCAAAGGTACCTACTGACAGAACACGAGGCAATGGACATGTTCAAATGTCCATCTTCAGATGGAAAGGAAAAGTTTCATGAGGAAAAAACTTTATCTGACTCTTAAACCCATTAATGTTTTGCTGAAGGATGAGGTGGGTTTGAACCATCCTCAAGAAATATGGGAATTCAGCATGGGCTGGATCTTTCACTAGAGTCCCAGCTATGAAAAACAACACAGAAGGATGGAATATTTCAGTGTACCATGCTGAGTGGAAGGGGCTCTGCTTAAGTGAAATCCCTACCTGGAAAATGCACCTCTCTAAATATATTGCTGCCAGACTAAATTCTTAGAGAAGATGTGCAGTTGAACACATGTTCCAGGGACCTAGCTGGGTCTAGCTGTGAAAGAGGGAGTGTACTCTTGAGCCCTACACCAATAAATTTTCTGATCACACTCTGAAATATTTCTGGGAAAAACTGTAGTAAAAAGTACTAAAGTAAATTTTCTAGGAGCCCTATTGACACGCTCTTTGTTCTTTGAAGGGAAAAAGAAAAAACACTGTAGATGGATGAAAGTCCTCTGATTCTCTGTGGTATTCCACTGACAAAGATGTATACATTGCAGAATGAATTATCTAATTTTACTGCTTTTGAATTTCTTCAATGTGGACAAATGCCATATGACAGTAAAACCAGCAAAAATCAGAAAATATTTTGTGGGTGGTGACTTTGTCCTCTGGGATTTGATTTGGTTTTGTAGAGTTTGTCAGTTCTGAGTCCTGATGCAGAAAGTTCTCTGTTCTTACAAACAAAAGGGTTTGTAAGAAGTACTTGTTTCTTCAAGCACTTAGCTGTGAAATCACCTAATATCTGAGAAAAATGTGCTTGTAATATAATGCAGCAAATAAAAAGCAACCAAGATTTAAAGGAGATAAGAAGAGCAGATTAATTTCACAATTTCATACAGTCAGTTTCCAGGAGTTAAGTTAAAAAAAACCTCTTCTAAATTATTTGTATTGGCTGATGAGCAGAACACATGACAACAGAGGATTCATTACATTACCATATATAATGTCTTGTAAATACAAGAGTATCCTCTTCATAAATCTGCAATAGCATACATATCACTTCTGTATGCAATGCTAGCAAAGAAATGAAATTCCACCCTTTCTAATTAAAAGGTATTTTAGTAAGGATTATATGAAAGTAGAAATGCAAAGACAAATAACACTGCAGACAAAATTTAGGAAATTAATCAGGGATCTCATTTTATTCTCTTTTCCCCATTGTTTTGATTAATTAAAAGCTATTTTCTATTAAAACAAACAAAATGTGTGCGCACACACAAAGCCCAAACAAAACAAAACAAAGCCCAATAAGCACTATGGAGGTGAAAAGGAAAAAGAGTTTTAACAGTTCTCCTGTTCATTAAAAAAAATGAGGAAAACTTGAAAGCTCATATCAAAAATATATATGAACAGATGATGAAACTTGAAGAAAGAAAAAGAAATCTTCATTCCATTTTTGTTCCACAAAAATGCAAAAATTCAATTAACCTCAAACACTTACAAATGTCATTTGAGTTACAGAAATATCTGTTTTATTTGTCAGCATTCTATATGAAAAGAAGGCTTTTTTTCAACAATATTTTGCTGTGCTTTCCTGTGAAGTGCTGAGGTTAGAAATTTCCTTGAAATAATCCGTACATCCTCACACTTCACCAGTGAAAATTTTCTTCTGATTAAACAGTTACTCTCTAAAGCAGAACTGACACCTCCTGAGCAAGGAAGCCTTAGAAGGTCACAGATTCTGTCTCCATAGGAGGCCAAGCTGTTTAGCAGAAAGTATGACCTACTGTGGAAACCAATGACCTACTAAAAAAAAAAAATAAACAGTACTGTGCTGCAAAGTGGTGGAGCCAGCTGAGATATAGAGACCTCAGTAATGAACTGCCTTCCTCCTACAGAGATCAAATCATGTTAAGTGGTGATATTAAAATAAATCACATTTTAAGAGTCTTTACCTGAGACACTAACTTAAATTATTAAACCATAAAAATATCGATTTTATTTTTCAACATATATGATCACAATTATTTTTCATTTGCAACAGACTGAAGTCCAAACTCTCAGCTCAACACCCACTGGGAAAGTATTTAAAATATGTATTTAAGCCATAGGAACTTGAAAATTATTTTAATGTTTTTCCACATAAATTAAAAACTCAGAGAATTATCTTCTGATTTCAATGAACTTTGAATCTTGACCTCAACTTGAGAACTCAATCTCTTATTAATGTTTTTGAATAGTAATCAGTTAAAAAAGCTGGAAATAAAATGTCAAAGCATTAATTGTAGGCTACTCCTTTGCATATAATGCAAATACATGAGATTAAACCTCAGAGCAAATCATGACAGTATCCTCCCTATCAGCAGGACTATGACCATCTGCACTACCAACAGCCCCTTTAATTAGGCAAACTACATAAAACATTGCTTAAATTTGAGAGACAATGGGCAATGCTTCATGGCATTATTTTAAAGATCAACTTGGTCATCGTTCTCCAAAAGAAACCAGAAACTATAGAAAATAAAAGTTGCTGAGTGCCATTGACTACAGTTCAGCAGTGCTGTGTGTTCTTTCACCAAAGCAAGTTGATCTGGCTGTGGGTTAAAAAGGAGAGTTAAAACTAACACAGCAACAAGGTGCAGTAGTGATCAGTCATCTGGAAATTAAGGTGTTTACAGTGTTATATTCACATGTATTTACTGAGAAAGGCAGACGTGCCAGCCCACACAGAGGGTGCCACACCATGGGGTGCTGCAGGGAGCAGTGCTGAGGTGCCGTGAGACAGACATGAGGGATTAAAAGAAAGGCCTTGGAATGGCATTTAGCCCAAAGAGCCAAATACAATTTAATCAAGCTATCTTCAGAAGAATGAATCTGCTGTGATAGGCTGAGATCAGGGCTCCTGAAAAAATATATGGTTCCAGAGAGGAAGGCGAGGTGTTACCCAAGAAAAATCGTGAACACGCTTTTTATTCAGTAACTGATCCTTTCTGTGCTGACAATAAAACTAAATAGAACATTATTTGCAAGGTTATCATAGTTTTGAAAAATACAAGAAAAAACATCTTTGGACAAATTTTTATTTCATATAAACATTTTCGGCTGTGAAGAAAATTCTGCTTGTTGGGCTTCATATTGATTTTTGGCTTCTATGAAAATATTTTTATGAGCTAAAAGAGCAGATGTCCCAAAGCTCAGCAAGAGGAAGAAGTTTTTGTCATGCAGCTTTTTTAACACATTGTAATAAGCCTTTTCACAGATTATACTTCACAATCATTTCTAACCCCATCTACCTACAAAAAAGTAGCAGGCGGTGCTCTCCTACAAGACTCACCATCTGAGAGAAAAGTGTTCTAATTATATTATGTTTTATTTCCACACAACGCCATAGATCTGGAGTTCAAACTGTTTGTGATATCCTTTGTCTTCCGAGCAGAGAAAGGATTGTATTTTCTTTACCGTTACTGATGTTACAAGATGAATTTTATAAGGGTTTGTGTCTGGAATTTCTTGCTCAGTTATTTGATTTGTAGCTGTACAATATAATCCCCCTATCACTTGAGCTAATATAAATTTCCCAGGCAAAATCAAGATTTACACTTCCATTACAGAGTAAGACATACTAATGTATTAAACCTCATAGCAACCCAGTCGTACAACTAATTAATATTATCACCAAACTTGTCATATCTAATACTTTCTTCAGAAAAATCAACCCAATCAGGTTTGCTACCTGCTCCTTTCAGACATTTTCAATGCAGTGCCTCTGCAGATCTGCTCTTGGTGTGCACAAAGACATCCACTGATCTGCTACACAACACGTGGGGGCCTGAAGAAGAGCTGATATGTCCTAATGAGGAAAAGAGACCTGTTAAAAGTCACAGTCCCCAGCTACAAAATCACATGTCAAGTTACAGATACTCTCAATTACATAAATCACCCATCTGAAAAAAAAATTAGCTAGAGACGTGAAAGAACAAGAAGTGTGTCCAGAAAAGGGAAACAGAGCTGGTGAAGGGTCTAGAGCACAAGACTTGTGAGGATTGGCTGTGGAAACTGGGTGTGTTTAGCCTGGGGAAAAGGAGGCTCAGAGAGGGCCCCACCTGAAAGAAAGTTGTGATGAGTTGAGGGTCAGTCTCTTCTCTCAGGTTACAAGCAACAGGAGAAGAGGAAATGGCCTCAGGTTTAGCCTGAGAAAGGTTTAGCTTGGATATTACAAAAAATTTCTTCACCAAAAGGGTTATCAAGGAACAGGAATAGGCTGCCCAGGGATGTGGTGGAGTCACCAAGCCTGGAGGTATTTAAAGGTGTTTAGATGTGGTTCTCAGGGACACAGTTTAGTGGTGGACTTAGCAGTGCTGGGTAAATTTTTGGACTCAATGATCTTAAAAGAGTTTTTCCAACCCAAATGATTCTGTCATCCAAGCAGAGTTCAGCACCCCTGTTTAAATTTTGTGATGCATAGTAAACATAGATGACTATCCTGTGGATACAAAGAATGAAATCCTCAGTCATTGACACCTCATTGCTGGGCTAAGCATTAGACTCTCTCTAACCCTAATGCACACAAAATGTTCATTAAAAGAGAAAATAAATTGTGAGATGGCATAGAAAATACTCAAATGTTCCCTGACTCATAGCTAGCTGGGGAATAGATTATTTAATAAGAAATTTACTATGCTTCTGTAAAACTGTGTGTTAGGTCACATATTACAAACTTAGAAAAGCTGCTAGGAAAAAAAAATCAAGAAATCAATTTCTAGTCCCTGTGGTGATGTAATGTAAGTGTGAACTGTGTTATGCCTGGGGAGCACAGATTTCAGCCTTAAATAGAAAAATTCTGGCTTGTCTTAGCTTTTTAAAATATCTTTTTAGTTCAGATTTTCTTATGATATGCCTTACTGTGAGAATGCCATGCTCCCGTTTGTATTACCAAATATGAAATCCATCTTACAGAAAATTATTATTATTAGCTGTTTCAGAAGCACATCCAAGTTCAAAAAGTTTGAAGAAATGGAAAAACTCCCTTAAGTTTTCCCTCAAAAACTCATTCCTAGTTGAAAAAATGAGGATGGTAAAGGAGACCAGAGGGGAAGCCTTAAGAGGAGGGGCTGAGGTCACTTGGTCTGTTTAGTCTGGAGAAGAGGAGATTGAGGGGGGACCTCACTGTGGTCTTCAACATCCTCACAAGAGGAAGAGGAGGGGCAGGCACTGATCTCCTCACTCTGTGACCAGTGACAGGACCCAAGGGAATGAATGGCCTGAGGCTGAGCCAGGGCAGGTTTAGTTTGGGTACCAGGAAGAGGTTCATCACTCAGAGGGTGGTTGGGCACCAAAAAGGCTCCCCAGGGCAGTGGTCACAGTCCCAAATCTGACAGAACTGATGAAGCTTTTGGACAAAGGTCTCAGGAACATGGTGTGATTCTTGAGGTGTCCTGTCCAGGGTCAAGAGTTGGACTTTGATGACCTTGAGGGGTCCTTTCCAACTCAGTTTATCCTATGATTCTGTGACAAAAAGTAGCAAGACTTGTAAACAATCATGTCTTTACTTCAGCTCATGAAAATCCAAATACAATACTTCAATTGTTCAGTAACTTGAGATAGAATAACAGAATCATTGAATCACTTAGGTTGGAAAAAGATGTCTAAGGTCATCAAGTCCATTAACCTAGCACTGCCAAGTCCACCAGAGCTGTTCTACCTTTTGGAAATCAATGAAAGAAAGATTTAGGATTAGATGAGAGACATCTGCTATCAGCTTCTCTCTAAGTACTATACTGTATAAAGAAAGAAGAAGCAAGAAGAGAAACCTGTGCTGTTGTATTTCTGTGTCCAAGTGTCACACACTATTGATTTACTTCCTTGAGGACCAGTAGAAAAACAAACCAAGACAAGTATGAATAAGCACAGTCTATTTATAAATACACTTATATATAGCTCAGGCACAACGTTTGTAGGTATAGACCAATATCTCACCTAAATATTAAGTAGCAGTGCTGACAACATGTTGGAGGATGACAGATGACATTGGCAGCTGCTGTAACAGGGAAGGACTTTTGCCAGAGCTGTCACTGTAGCTCAGAGCTGACAGCCAGCTCCGAGCCAGCCCGTCTGCCCTCGCCACCCCAGTGTAAGAGATACTGGGGGAAAGGTTTGACAAGCCCACGCTTCTCCACACGAGGAACACAAACAGATATCGTGTCAGGGAATACACAGCATCTATAATTCATCCCACGGTCTGAGCAATTCTGAGGAAAGGCAGCTACAGTTAGCACGTTACATTTATAACAGGTCAATCAGAGATTTTTAAAAAACCTCAACCAAACCACTACAACCAGAAGCAAAACCCTCTCAGTATTTCATCTTCTATGGGTAGTTAGAACTCCCTGAGTCATCTCTCTTTCTTAAATAAAAGCAAGTAACACAGGTAATAAAAAGCAGAATATGATAACACTTGAGATTTTTGGACTGAGAGATGTCATTATGGTGAGATGAACAAGGGAGAAGCAGGCTGATGATAAACTCTCACAAACTCTTGTCTTCCTGCTTCCAGTTTCTGAACCTGGGAAACTGGCAGAATGGCTGAGAGAAAAACCTCTTCAGTTGTTACCAGCTGGCAGAAACAGTTTAGGCAGGTTGAGACAAACAAAAATTAATAGATTCCATTTCAGCAAGGTGACAAAATTAAAATGTCATTACATGATCTTAAAAAAAAATAACAATTTAAAATTAATAATAATAATAATAAAAGATAAAAAGTTTTCAAAGCTCTACAGCTTTCAGAGGTGTTTTTATTTTCAGATTTTTGCTCATGATATGCAACTCTTACCATTTTTGTGGCTTTCTGTATAATTTTGAGCTTTGAAAAGAACTCCATTTAGTGACTATTTCTGCTGTTCTTTATTCTCATTTAACTTAAGGATCTGACAGAAGAATAAACTTCTCCTTTATAATGAGATTTAGAAAAAAAAATAATAAAAATCTTTCAAGAAATAAAATATTTTATATTTAGGGTGTAAGATTAGCCGTAACGTTAATCTTGTCTAAAACAGCATTACATCTCTGAGGTCTTGAAGCAAGCTGCTACCAAAAATGCAAATGTCTGGGTGACCCGTAACATTGATATGACTAATTAGCTGCAATCCTCCTGCAGACCAGGCAGAAGTAAAGATAATGAGAAGGTCAAGGAGAGTGGCTGAAGAATTGGTATAACTTGTGTTGACTCCACACAGGCAGGGCCATTAGAGACTTTGAGGATGATATGCTTCTCTAACACAATAAATATTCCAGAGCCACTGAGAAGGAACAAGATTCCTGTCATTTTGACTGTTTTTTCCATTCCCAGAGTATTAGAATAGTGACTTGCAGAAAAGCTATAAAGCTTATCAACTCCTACTAGGGCTGCAAAATCAAAGCCAAAATAGTTCAGCAGATATTTATACAGAATATATTGCCTACATTTATCAAGTTCCCTGGTTTTAAATGCATAAGACAGGTACCTAGGTTTGGTACAGTAAAGTTCTCATTAATGAACACTTGTTAATGAACATACTAAAGAAAAAAACAAAAAAAAAAACAAACCAAACCAAACCAAACCAAAAAAAAAATAGTTGACTGTTCCAAATTACAAAAGTAATGCAAAAAATCTAGATTTTATTTCTCATTTTTAGAGGTGCCCAATGTCTCTACACATTCCACTTGCAACTTCTTCCATGCCTCACAGAACCATTTGTAACACAGAGATTATACAGTTACCTAAATCACAAAGGAATTCCAACAATGACTAAAAAGAACATACTGTGACTCCAAAGTGTTCTGATAAAAGAAAACAAAAGAAATGCAAAATACTCCCCACAAAGGTAAGTAATCATTTCTGATGTGTGCAGTAATCCCAGCACGTGCTAACATCTTGCCCAGCTTAATACATTAGTAATACCTTATGGTTTAACATTAAGAACATATTTAGGTAAGTAGTTAATTGAGATTAAGACCACATTTCCAAGTTATTCCCAAATCCTCATCCTCATAGGGTTCTCATTATATGCAGCTGAGTTCACCATCTTTTCAGAGGTACCTTCTCTGAGGACTGTTATCAAATATTCATCACAAGGAGACTTAAACCTGCTCATCTAGGAACACCAGCTTAGTTCATGTTGGATCATAACAAAGCCCAGCTCCCGAGTAAACCTTGTATGGATAATTGATGAAAGCCAGAAAAGGGGGCTACCTCCAGCTGTGCAGCAGAGACAACAAGAAGAGCAGCAAGCATGGCATTGACCAGAAACTGGGATTTATCATGGCACCAGCTGTAAAGTACAGGCTAAAACAGATATCACACAAGCCAGAGCCTGTGGTGCATCTACAACAAAAGCAGCAAAATATGGTTTGTTATAGCTGAAAGAGCCTGACAGCTGAAAATGAATCTTTATACCTGGCAGAACTTTTCATACACAAGAAGACTAGAGCCTCTTCTAACAGTTAGGCTCCATGGTTTCAAACACACCAAATTTTTATAAAAGCAAACAAACCAACTCAAACCAAAAAACACAAACTAAAAGAAGAAAATAAACAACCATAAAGCAAGCAATGAACATTGCAGTTATGCTCAGCGAGAAATTCTTATCTTATAAAGTCTTTCATTATTGAAAATGGCAACTATCTTTAAAGAGTGTCTGAAGATGTTTCTAGTGCATATCTGTTGAAACTAAGAAGTTGAACTTATTTAAAAAATCTAGATTGATTTTTTTTTCCCCCTGAAAAATGCTGGGATGTCTTTTTTTTTGGTTTTGGGTTTGTTGTGTTTTTTTGTTTTGTTTTGTTTTTGTTTTTTTTTGTTTTGTTTTGTTTTGTGTGGGGTTTTTTTTCTGTTATGGTTTGTTAAAGCTATTTATTCTTTTTTATTCTCATTATTCATTTAGTCAAGATTCACTTCAAGCTTTTTTATTTATTTATTTATTTATTTTTAACAGAACCTTCACCAAAAAAAAAAAGCAACCAGGTACCTCATGGTCATGAAATACTAAGGTTAAAGTCACTGCTGTGAATTACACCAAACACTGGAAATGTGGGCCTTGCACTGACTGCTGTGACAGACCCAACTGCTGGCTGTGTTGTTATGCAATCCCTCACTATAAAATTAGAACAGGGTTGGTTGTTTGCTTAATAATGTAGAAAAATCACCAAATATTCCTCAAAACAGCACTATGACTCTAGGGCCAGATAGATCTTAGATAAATTCCTCAACCTCTAGGCAAATTCACCCTGGATCTGCGAAACACTCAAATTATTTCTCATAAGAGCTTATTTCAATAATTTTTCACACGTTATAAAATAAATCTCTTCAAAATGAAAAAAAAAATCTTTTGTCAGTTCTTAGTATTACTGAGTAAGGGGGCAGAGATATATGTAAATCAGTCATTAGAATAATCCTGCCATAGACAATATACTAAACAAGCATATAATTTCCTTGATGATGGTTTGATGGTTACCTATTACTTTTTATAGAATGTTAAATGCAATGTCCTCCAATTAAACTATTTACAAATATCTGCAAAGCTAATTATCTTTTGATCATTAATCTGGCTTCTCTGCACATTTATTTGTTTTCAGAGACAGTTATCCACATTAGAACAGCCAAGCACAGTGTTTTTCAGATTTTTCCAGGCTTATGGCTATTTCCTGATGCCATATGACAGATCTGTAGCACTTTATGCTCTGATATGCTAGGAGTATCTGGCAAAAACCTTTGCAAACAATGCTGATTTTGAAGGTCAAAAAAATCATAAAGATATTCACAATTTTATTAAGTATTAAAAATATTCTGATTGCTCTTTGACTTCAGTGTTTGGATTTAAATTTATTTCGCATTCATATTTTTAAACTACTTCACTGAACTGGAAATAATTCAAGGCTTTTGTGTGTGTATGAGAAAAAAATAGAGGAGATTGTTCTTAGGATTTAATATTGACTTGTAGGATTTAACATTGTTTTCTTCCTTAGCATCTGCAAAACATCATATTTTGTGCAGAAAAGAAGAAAAAACACGATGAAAACAGGAAAAGCAGTTTCATAACTTCTACAGTGTAGATGATCATGGATAGATGAGATAACACAGCAACAGCTGAGTTGTGACAGAAAATCTTTGAAAGTCTAAGAGGTAGGAAATTAATGAATTTTTGTTTTTCTCCAAGATTTTTGAGACAAATACATCTAACCATGAAATAAAACCAGCACTACATTTGCACTCTCGATGGACTGTAAGAGTCTATACAGTCGAGCAGAACATTGTGTATTAACTTAAAATTATAATTTAAAAATGTCCTCCTCAAACTCAGGTTATTACATGTCTCACCTGAAATGACTTTGTGAAAATAAAAATTTTAAAAAAATTAAAATTAAAATAAAAATAAAAAATATATGTATATCTAATTACATGGACTCTTCTGTAAAAGACTTAACTTGAAAAATACCCTTTTTAATGAAGTATATTTTCAAAAAGTTTTATTAATAAATGATAAAATTAACATTACTTTTAATTTAAGAGTACATCACTTGATTTTGTATTTCTTTTTGAAGGATTCCACAAATATTTTGACATGTTCCTCTCAGATAAACTTCTTTTAGTTTATATTGTCTCTCTATAAGGTTTAGATATATTTATAAATACTCTAATAGCATTAGCATTTAAAAATGTCCTGTATCAAACCATCATCAAAGGCTAGAAAATGTTCTATTGCAACTGACATCACAGAACTGGTAATGTCAATTAATTATTGCACTTTATTTGTGAAAATAGTTAGGAACAGAATTTCCCTCTAGTGATCAATGTGATTTTTTAGTAGAAAACACTTTTTTTTTGCTGGTGGGAAAAGTTCAAAATTCTGATGGTTTGAAAAAACAATAAGCAGAAGTGATAAACACTACTCTGTTCCAACTTCAATTCCTCCAAAAAAGGTATCTTTAAAATACTATGAAACCGTAATACAGCATGTTTTGGAAAATTACACTTTACAACACACAACAAGGCAAAATATCCCTGCAACATAAGAATTGCACGTTTCAACAGGATCATTTCCTTCCCTGGCAGAATTATGGAGTACACAGCAGGAGCCAAATGCAGCATTACCTGTGATCATTGTAATGGGAAGTGTTGATAGAAGTTGCAATTGTTCCTTCTACTCCATCCCTCTTCCACCCCTGTCAAAAAGTGTGACAAATGAGAAGCCCAGGCTTTCTGATGAAGAGGTAATGATGGCTATATGCAGATGAAAATTTATTGTCCTACCTTTGGTTTTCCCTTAAACGGGCATCTTTAATGTATTCTTCCTCCTGAGCATCCCGCTGCCACCTAATCTGTAGTCTTAACAGACTAAACAAGCAACTACTTTATTAATATTAACAAGACATTTCAATATTTATAACACATAGCAAGACTAAGGGGAAGTGAAATGATGGGCAGCTCAGCATTCAGATGCTAAATCTAAGTGACTGAGAAAGTGCATTACAAACGAGTGCAGATGGATGTCAAGGAAATCCAGAAGAGAGAGGCAGAAGGAATGTCTTTTGACTATGCTACAGAGCATTCTGCTTTCTAGACATGCTCGGGTCTGCTTTGGCTTTTTTTGGTGAGAAGTTTCAGTTGTACTTTTATTATACATACTCGTATCGTTTTGGTTTTGCATTAAGACCCTGATAGGCAGGAATTTGTAACACTTTACAGGTATTATCAACAAATGTCACTAGTCTGGAACTACATTTTCCTATTCAAATTGCTCCATTGAGAACTGGGAGACAAAGCAGATCAAAACCCAATGCCAGCTTTCTTTACATAAACAAAAGCAAGCAATCATCTCCATTGTCACCCAATCACCCTGAAGTGTCTTAACACTAATAAAATGATTTTTCAAGTTTCACAGTAGAAGTCCAGCTTTCCAAGCTTTCCAAATTTCTCCAACAACACTGAACAATCTCACTGGACATGATAAGTATTTTGACCTGAAAGTAGATGGCTGAATTCCATTCACTGGGCATATGATGGAAACCACTCACAATAACACAGACCCAATTCCTGTATTGCACATTGAAAACACTGAAGCTGCTTTAATCACCCTGGACATGAAGTTCAGCCTCTTTCATCCAGGACTCTCATTCTGACCCAAAGTACAGGTGTTACATCCTGTGTGTCAGGCAGTTGGATGTGGCTTTAAGTCCAGCAGCCTGGTGCCAGCTCCTAGAACCAAAGGCTGGGCCCCAAATGTCCAAACCCACAGTGCCTCCTTTTCCTTTCTCCTTCCCCAAGGACACAGCAGCCTCCCATTTGAGGATTTAGGACAACTGAGTCAGCTGTGTCCCAACCCTTTTTACTCTATGGAGAAAGTGAACAACAGGATAAACTAGGTAGCCCTCCTTCACAGCTGCTTGGAAATAAATTCTTTAGGATATATATTCCCTGTTTGTGTTAAATTTTGTCTTAAAGTTGCAGAGCAAGTCTTTGTTTCTTTTCCTAATGTCGTGGGTTAAGAATGGTCCAATCAAAAATAATTTTTATTTAATTGGCAGATAGTTTGACCATTCAAAAGTAGGTTACGACTTTTGGGTAATACTCATATAAGCCGAGAGTGTGGGGAGAAGCTCCCTCTTTTCTTCCGGCTGGATCACAGGTAACATCGAGCAGCACAGAGCCTGGCCGGGCTCGGCCCAGGCTGCGGCCCCTGGCCGGGCCCGGCCCGGGCCCCCTGAGAGCGCAGTTCGGCTGTGCCTGCCCCCCGGGAACAGCAGCAGCGGGGGAGGGGAAGAGAAGCCCCGGCGGCAGCCGCTTCTGTCACCGGGGCAGGGACTGAGGAGTGTTCCACCGTCACCGCCCCCCCGCCCACCCAGGCGTGGCCCCCGGGAACAGCAGCAGCAGCGGGGAAGGGGAGGAGAAGCCCTGGCACCTGCAGAATGCTTCCCCCCCCCTCCCCTCAGGCCGAAAAGAACAGCGCGGCCTTCAGACTTTTTTAGTTCCCGCTGCAACAAGATCACGTGAGCAGCCCGACAAGCCTGACAAGTTTAACTCTTTCTCTGCTAGCAAATGGATTTCTTCTGAGCACCAGCCTTTCCCTAAACAAAAGACAAATACAGTGATTAAACCATAAAGAGACACAGCATAGAGCTGAAGTCAGTGGAAAGAGAGTGAAAAAAATTTTAAGATAGAAGAAGAAGAGTGGCTGAAAATTCTAGCTAGACTTCTCTAGAACATAGGAATTGAACTGGGTTGTTCCTTTAAACCATGGAAAGATGTGTAATTTGGAGAAGTGATTGTTTTATGTGTAGATTTTTGAGCAAAGGTATTGTGTGATGGACTGAGTAAAATTGATTTAATGAAGAAAAACCCTTTGCCTTGGATGAGACACCTTTAAAAGGCAACACCCCAATGTTGCAGTGTATTTGAGTACAGGGCCCATGTGTTCAGTATTGAGAACACTGTAAGTGAGTAAAATTAAGTTCTTTGAAGTCCTTGTAGACAAAGTCTCTATTGAAACAGAGACACTCCTTTCCTGAAGAATTGATGAAAGATTATCTTAAAATAGTAAACTGGCTAAGGTTGCAGGTTATGTCTTTTTATGTTGAGTGTAGAAAAGTAAAAATTTGGAGAGGGAGGGAAAGATGTTTTGAAAGTTCCATTTGTTTTTTTTTCCTTCCTATTTTCATCCTTTCAGTGTGTGTAAATAAACTATCTTTGTAATTTAAAGATGAGCCTGTTTCGCTTTTATATTCTCCCAGTCAAATAAAATATAGAATGTGATGAAACCATCACACCTAACTTTCCACATCAGTTTGAAGATGCTCTCTTTGAGCTGGATCCCACCACAAGGGAAAACTCAGTTTCCAACTCTTTATTTAATTTGTAATAATGTTACTTATCTAATGCATGAAGAAAGTTGCTGCCCTGTGGGGTTTTTTTGTTGTTGTTTTTCGGGGGATGTTTGTTTGTTTGTTTGCTTTAAGCCACAGGTACTTTCCCAACAAAGAAAAGACTTTCATACCTTCCTGGATTGGTTGTTTGGGTTTTGGGTTTTGGTGGGGTTTTTTGTTATCTTTGAGGAAGATGTAAACATATCCCTTTTTCATATAAATCAATTAATTTTTCTGCTATAAAGAAATGGTTAGTCTTCTCTCAGGTTTTGAGTGTGCAGCTCCTTTGTTCAACACCTAGCACAGCTCTGGAACTGGATTTCTTTCTGTTTGGTGAAAGATTTTAATACTTCAGAAAAAGGAAATTAATCGTGTTCAGTTTAGCATGATTTTCCAGTTTTTAGCACAAAACCAATCATTACAGGAACAAAATGAGAAACACACTGAATATGCAACAAGTGAAAATTGAATTACATCTTCAGGGAGTTATCTGCAGGTATACAGCCAAATCACTGTGCCCAAACCTGTTATTTTACTAGGACAACTTTTATTTTTTTAATTTCATTGTTTTACAGTTTTCATATACCTCTTAAGCAACTCTAATTGCAGCATGTTTCTGAACCTCTTGTTCTTAAATCAGAGAGAACAAGTAGATACTGAAAAAAGCTCCTCTGCTCAAAGCTGTTCTGCTTCAGAGGACACGTATCCACATTCGGGGAATCCTGAAGTTGAGCCAGTAGGATCAGTATTTCAGTCAGTATCAACTGTGCCTACAGAGATTCGAAACCAAAGCTTCCTTGCAGCCAGACACCAGGGAAAGGAGCTCATTCCACTGTGCAGGCATGCCTCTTGTCTCACAGATTTTTTTATTATTTTTTTCTTTTTTTGTCCTTCAGCTGTTTTGCCAGAGACATTCATCACCAAACCTGCTTCTACATTGTTACCTACTACAATTTCCTTCCTTGCTGCTGTGCTATGCAAAGGGCTAATTATGCATCAGTTTCTGCTACTCTAATGTAGAAAGCATAACCAATTGCAATACCTTGATGACTGTTCTAAGCTAATTTTGGAGGTGCATATAGTAATTAATTTTTACAAAATTATGTCTGATATATAAAATGGTTAATCTGAGGAGAAAGTGGATAGCTCAGAAATGGCAATAGACTGCACAACTTCACATACATAATTATGTGCTTAAATCTAGTGAAACTAGATTAAAGCTAACACCCATGTGAAGACTATCATAACCAAAACACTACTTGCCCCAACATCCCACTATTTCTCTTCATTCAGACTTGTCCCATGTACAACGGACATCCATGTCCCATGTACCCATATCCAAGGCCAGCTTCTATCCTGCACCAGTTATTTCACTCCATTGTGAGTCACATTTTGAAGGCTGAAAGAGACTTGTCAGGTGGATATTTTCTGCTTGTCCTACAAGGGTCCAGAGGGTGGTAGCAGGGGGTGTCTGAGTCCACACATGATGTAGACCAATTTCTCAACGTGGAAAGTGTTTCTACAGATAACCACAGCTTAGCATTTTTCATCCCAAGGCTCACAGAAAACCTGCTTCCCCTGAGCCACCATACGTTAAAATGTCAAACATGACCTGACAAGAAGAGCAGGTTGCCCACAATAAATTAGGAAGTACTGCTGCCAGTGGGAGAGTAATGACTGGAAAACATTGCCACAGCAGGGCAACGTGCTGGACTAAGGTTAGAGTAAAATATCCTCTAACAATCCATGAGTCCTTTTTCCTGGCAGTTAAGAGACAAATGACCAAAATTTGACTCTAGAGCAACAGTTTCTGAAGAAGAGAAACATTTATTGATCTTGGCTAGAGTTTAAAATAAGAAAGGGACAAGCATTTGAGCGTTGCTATGCTGGATAGTTTCTTGATAAATTATGCTAATAAAAAAAAATCTATCCTCTAGCTCCTGCTTTCTTCCACTGCCCATTCACAAAATGGACAGAGTAGTACTCGTATGATGAAGAATGAGTTTTTGCACTAGAGCTATTTTTATTATAGCTTGGTGTAGACAAACATCTTCAGCTTCAAAACTACCATTTTGCCTTCTTTCACAAACAGCAGATCAAGTGGAATTGCTTTCAACAATGCTTATTTGTATTGCAAAATGAGGCTTTTATTACTTCCAGTAAAATAAACTGAATCAGCTATTCTGCAAAATTTTCTGTAGCTCATTTATTTTTTTCTAAAAAGAGGGGTAGTCAAATCTCATTTTAGAAAACCCATCCATGTACTGTAAACCCAAACTTGTCTGAGAGAGAAGTTAAAGGTCAGTTCTCAGTAATTGTTTAGGGAAGGATTAGAATCATGTTAAAAAGCCTAGTTTGCTGTTTTCCTGAAAATGTTGTTTTCAGCTCCAAGCATCATTTTGAATGAACTGCCTTGTCACTGGCACAGAAGATAATTATCCCAGTCCCACCCAAAGAACTGAGCTTGAGCCAGCAGGGACAGCTGAGCTCAAAATTAAACAAACACTGTGTTGAAAGTGAAGATATCGTACCAGGTTTCCAGTAAGATCTTATTGAGTTTTTAGCCACTTTTAAACATTCTAGAGGGTGTCATGTGCCACTGACCTACAAGCAGCGTGTAGGAAGGGCAAAACTAACCACTCTTAGCCAATTAACAGTGTGAACAAGACTTTTACACAAGTCTCATTCAGAGGGGCCAATTGAATGTACTATCTTATAATCAATATCATCCATACCATCAGAACATGTCCAGCCTGCAAATTATCTAGATGATGGCTTTTTAGGAAAGCTCATGGTCAAGCATAACAAGTGAATAATTACAGTAAAAATACAGTACTAAACAAAATTAACATAGCATGAAAATGTTGTGTCATTATGTAACTTGCTTCTTATGGAAAGCTTTGTCCTGGCCTCATGCAATGTCAGAACTGAGTGGGTACAGGAGCAGAATAAACCAGTATGTCCAACTCTAACGACTGCTTAGCCTGATCCCAATTTTAAAAGAAGTGTTTTGTTTTTTTAATTTTGGGTTTTGTTGTTTGTTTTGTTTTTAGCTAACTCATTGTCAAGATAACATCCTTTATTAAGGAATCATTTAAAATGGAGTCATTGTGAGGTTTAATTTAGAAACTCATCAAAAGTCAAGCCTGAACACGAAAACTAGATTCACACATCCAACACTTAGCATTTGCAGAGACAACATCATTTCTTTTCCATTAAAGTTAATTATTTGTATGCAAGAAGTCTTTTCAAAGCTCAAAGGAAGTATTAAACCCAGTAATCAACATGTCCTTGAAATTTATCTTTTAGACAGTCAACTGCAGACAAACAACATATGCTTATGTCATACAAATTCCAAGAGAGCCTCTAAAGTCCCAACACACTGGAGATACTGGAAGAGACACACATTTTACTCACTGAATTGTACCTTTCAGTTACTCACCTCCCCACATCCTAGAAGATAACATGTAATTTAATGTATGCTGTTGCCCAGTCACCATGGTGAAAAAGAATGCTTAATATTCAGGTTATTTGACATGATCAGAGAGGCTGCAAGAGTGGTACTTGCAATAGATATGGAAGACCATCTGTACTTTGACCAATATTTCATGAAAATATAAGATAAAATTCAAGTTTTAGGCATGCTAAATGATTACTTTATGAAGGCCCTAGTCAGGAAGTAAAGAAGAAACTTCTAAGCAGGTCCTATCTAGTGGCAAGGTGTGTCTCAAGAGCTGTGATTAAAGAGCTGCTCTGCATAACTCAAGCAGACAAAAACTCACCCAGGCTGGACACCCACAGGAACAAACAGACTTGCAAAGTCTGCTATTTCTTGGAACTACAAAATGTGAAAAGCAGAATAACAAAGAGTAAGGAAGATGTTAAAATCTGTGAAGGGCAGTCAAAAGGGTAAGTTACTGCAGTAGGCTCAAAATTGTTTGAAACCTTATTAGAGGCATGAGTCATAGGTACACCAATTCTGAAAATAAATTATGAAGTTGAGAAAATCTAGTTAAATATCAAAGTAGGAGAAAGTAGTAAAAAATCCATAAGTCTGCTTTCAAATAGTAAAGATGTATGCAAATGAGGAAGATAGAAATGTTCTTAATCTTTAGCAGGTTTTAGCAGGCCAAACATGAGCTTGAAAAACAACTTTCAAAGAACTAAAACCAGGTAAACCAGATTAAAATATTTTTAAATTTTCAAAAGCATAAAAAAGAAAGACGCCTGCAAAAAGACCACAGAAAAAGTAGAACATTTAAGCCTAACAGCAGTATGCAAAGTAGATAATGCTAAAGCTATTATTTTTTAATCTATGCACCCACTTAAGTGACTATTCTAAAAACCTTCTTTTGCAAGGTAAATATCAGTGATCCATGCCAAGATGAAACATTGGTAGAAGAATTTATAAAGTTGTCAAAATGATTTTTCAGTAACAGATGGCATAGAATTCAAAAGGAAATCAAGGGTTAAACAGCTGATCTCTTGCTCATAACAAAGAATTGAATCAGTGAGCTTTGGAATAAAGCACACTATGAAGGTTCAATACAGCTCTTCTAAAGAGAAGCATTTCCTTCCAAATTACAGGGGTCTTCTGAAGAAATTATCAAGTACAGCGCTAAGTCATATTTCCATTTCACCCCCTTGGAATGCCACAAGGTGTCTCACAGGTTCAAAACTGAAGACTTCTAGGCATAGGATGATGGCAAATGTCCTCACACAGTGGGAAAACAGAAACTTAAAGTGACTAGATTTTACAGAGCCAAAAGTGTCAAGTGGGAAGTTATGAGTTATAGTCATAAATTGATATAGAAACCTGGATGAACAATGAAGAATGTAGTGTGTTGATGATCCTGACATATTCACAGTAACAAGAACAATGACTGCTTTCAACAAACAGAGAAACTTAGAAGATTCTGTTTTGGGCCACTATAATTCATCACAGATAAATAAAATGCTATTTGTGTATGGGAAAAAAAAATCAACTCTACAAATACATTGAAAAGCTCTGCCCACTCAGGTACATCAATAAAATGGTCAATGGAAATTTAAAAAAAGAGAAGTTTGTGAATAATTAAGAAATAAACAGAAAATAAGTCAGATTTCCTTATGACTATGTAGAAAACTATGCTGTACCTTCCTGTTGAATGCTCTAAGTTGTCATATCCAAAAGGGCACACTGATACTGAGAAGTTTTACAGGAGAATGGCAGTGATTATCAAGGTAAGTAACGTTTCTGTACAAGAAGTGACAAAACAGACTAGGACCCTTCAGCCTGAAAAAGACATGGCAGGGTGAGGGGTACATGGCACAAAGGCACACAGACATGAGCAGAACATGCAGGGCAAGTCATGACCTTGCTCTCACCCCAGGATGAGCTGCAGTGCATAAAAACTGGTGTACAGTTAAAGGAAAAGTGAAATCTTTCGAAGGTGATAAAATGCAAAGCATTGCTACTCTCCAGGCAAGCCTCTGCCCAGAGGCCATGGGACTTTGGGACAGCATTCCAGGAAATGCCATGACACTTTTGCCGTGTTCTGGAGATCCACTGCTGCTCTTTGTCAGACAGAAGACTGTCAGACTTGGTCTGAACTGATTTGGTCTCTCTCACGTCACTCATGTAACACTGAGACCATTCACTACTTCCAAACCGAATGCAACCTTTGAATGTAGCCTCCCATGAGTCTGGGTTTTCTTTTTTGCACATTTAATGTACTCAGAAAGAAGACAGCACTAGGTATTATTTGACTAAATACATAAGAAACAGCTGGAACAATCTTTCATGTCAGTTTGCTCTATGAGCAAAATGTATTTAATAAAAATCTCTTTCTTGTCTTTTTAATCATTCAGCTATTGCCCAATCACTTTGAAAGAGCTGATAGCATCAGGCAGATTTCCAGCTGTGCCTTATCTGTAACCAGGAAATAATGTGTAAGCTTGCTCATGGAATAATGAACAAGCAATTAACAGAATCAAGACAGTTTCCAAATGGATCCTCTCTTCACATATCAGTGGTGCACTTGAAATAATCTGTAGCTATTTTCATCTACCCTCCAGTTTCTCTAGGGCTGACTTTTAGTGCATCAGTTCAGAATTACTGTGCTCCTGACAGGGTGAGGTGAGCTCCCAAAATGACGGGAGCTGATAAAATTCACAGTAAACAGGAATGTTCAGGTTATCCACTCTGTAACATCTGCATGACACTGTTTTGTACTTGTGAATAAAAACTCCTAACAGATGTTTCCATACATATGAATGCTTCTGTAGAGGTAGTTAAAACTGCTTGGAAAGGCTATCATAACCCGCTAGCCATAAGGGAAAATGGAAAATAAAGGTTTTAATAAATGGTACTTAAGGTAATCTTCGATATATTAACTCAAAAAAAAAAAAATCCTAAGAATCATTTATTAGATTTTTTTAAATAATAATTACCATGTAATGATGGTAAAAATGACTGAAGAAATTAATTTAAAAGTAATTATTGTAAGTATTATACAACTATATTTCTACATCTAGAAAAGATACATTACAAATAATGAAGAAAGCACAGAACCTTGGGAAAGCTCTCAGTAACTTAGCAGCTAACTCAATCATCTCTGATTTCTCTTTTTCCTCTAAATCGTGTAATTCTATTCTGTAAATCTCTGGGAATTCAGGAAGAAAATGGACCAAAAAAGAGGTATTTAAGAGAGTTCTGCCTTAGAAATATCAAACTTTTTCTTCAATGTGAAATCTTGGAAGGGTAAGGAACAAAACAACTAATTTAGCCAGGAGACCGTGTATCACTTACCTTGGGGTAACTGCTGATTCTGGGTGTTCTCATAGGATTTAGGAGACATGCTGGAGGTCTCACAGAAAAAAAATAAAGAAAATAACAGGATCATTGTATGAAATAATTTTGAAAACTTTTTTTTTTTTCTCTAATTTCATCATAGCTTGTTTCTATTGCTGTTGCATTTTGTGCTTTCACAACATTTTAATGGGTTTGACCCTTTTGATACCACAGCACATTGCAATAAAAAGAGATCCACTGCTTGGTGAGGAAATGGCAAAGCTGTGGCAGCTTCCCAGAGCGGTTGTTAAAACAGAGTTGATGAAACATTCTGTTTGTTGTTTGGTAGCTTAGCTACTTCATCAAGCATTCTGCTTATTTCCCCTCATTACTGGAATTATGCCTTTCAGCTACGGAGACCAAGAACATTAATATATGATTTAGGCAACAAGAATATTAAAAGTGTGTGTGAACGAAATACTGACTAGGCTAAAAAAGAAAATGGGACAATGCTGATCACCCTCATTCTCCTGGTACAGATCTTACACACTGTTTTAAGGATACACGTTCAAAACAAAGAGTAAGGTCTTTTTTGTGGGGGTGTTTTTGTTGGTTTTGGTTTTTTGTTTGTTTGTTTGTTTTCATATTAGCAGAAGCTCTTCACAGTCGTTCCACCTGGAAAACAAGGAAATAAATGAAAATCCTGCATTTTTCAGTCTCCTGAATGACACAAAGAACAACATTTTATTTTAGAATGCCTTGATCTTTAGTTTCTGTCACACATTACATTTTGGGGCTTTTTCTGACTTGTTGACTGAACCTAAAGGAAAACCAACCCCTCCACACACACACACACCCCCAAAAGCAACAAACACTCACATTTCAAAGCACCTGGGAGTATCATCCCATGATGAACACAAAGGAGACCATATGTCTGAATAGACAGATACATAATGAACATTATCAATTTAGGATTGAACTGCAAGAACAAGGAAACTTAATGTGACTTAACCCTTTCATTCCCAAGCAATGTGATAAAAAACATGGTTGACTTTTCAAATTGAAAGTCAAAGCACTTTTAAAAGCTCTGAATGGATAGTTTTGCTTTTTCTGAATATTTTTCTTTTTTATTTCTAAAAGATAAAGAGAAAATTAAGTGATTTCTGTCTCATTGACTTTAACATTCTATGTTAAGAAACCAGTCTCAACACTGCCAAGTAATAACTTCCAAAATTCCTAAGCATTATAATTTTCAAAGCATGGATTAGTAAAATGAATCAGAATTGTCATCACAACTCCTGCTAAAGGTAATGCTAAACAAAACTCCCACGATCCTTAACGAGATAAAATTAGGTCAATGCTGAGAGTTTCAATTCCTGAGAAGCGAAAAAGCACAACACCACCAATGTTTTTGTTATGAATCCAAAGCTGATAAAAAGAATCTGTGCCATGCTTTTCCTGGTATGTTCAGGCATAGAAAAGAGAACATGGTTGGGCCAGGGAAAACATCACCTTTTCCATAAGCAGCAGGGAACAATTGTGGAATGATGATGCTCCAAGGAAAGCACAGATCCTCCTACCACTTCAGACCTTGATGAAAGAAAAAGATACAAGTCTGGCAAAGTGACAAAATATATGGGACACGTAGATTTTAAGGATTTTTGTCAGCTATTCCATGTGGGTAGTTATGATCAGATATACAGATGGAGAACACAATGCTAAAACTTGATGAGTGAAGATGAGCTTTAATTAGGGTTAAAAAAATGGAGATGATCTGGCAAGTATACAATATTACAAGTGCATCAATTTTATGGTTTAATGGATTGCTGTTGCACCCAGGAGGCTGTCCTTGCCCTAAATAAAAGGCTCCAAAAAATACTTTATATATATATAAAAGCAAATATGTGCCTGTATGTATTAATATGTAAATTACTTCTTTTTTCCTTCTAAATAATAATAGCATTTTCTCTAGCTACTCTTCACTCTGAGTTTCTTACAGGCCTCATGTTAGAAATTTGCCTGGAAAACTGAAAATATAGAAAATAAAAATCTTTAAGCTTTGCATCTCTTTAGGAAATATCATGAACAAAGCTGTGACAGAGATGGACAAAGAGAGAGAAAACAGTGTTACAGAAAACAGAGAGGAAGCTGTGGATGAGGAAATAGAGTATAAGTCAGATAAGCAGGGGGTATCATAGCTGTGAATGACCTTAAAAATAAGGAAAAGTGATCTGAATTGAAATTGTTATGAATTGGAAGCCAAAAGATGGATTTGAGGAATGCAGATATTATTGAAGAGGTAATAAAAGTAAATGAGACTAGTACTGAAAATTGTAGTACTATGGTTTTGATTGACAGGTAAGGATGGTGCTACTCCATCATAATGAGAAAAAAATATAGAATTTGGAAGGGTACAGGAGAAAATTAAATTCTGGATGGATAGACAGACTTTAGGAAACCAGATGCTATAGAGGTTATGGGGCAGGGGGAAAAAAAAGCTGAAAAGATGAGGATAAATTGGTTCTGGAAATATAATTTTCAGCTTACTACCTAGCTGGGGAATGTATCCAGTAATCAGACTTAGTGTTACAAAGATAGATTGCTCAAGTAAGTCTTACTGTGTGGCTGTATCTTCCTTGATTTTCTGGGAAGCAGAAGTCTAAAATTTATCCCAGTATAAATATCCTTCTTTCAAATTGCACCTGGATATCCTAAGAAACAAAGCTTATTCACAGGCTTGCTGCCTACCTTCCCTCTGAAAACCTTTTCAATAAATCACCTAAATCCAACTATGTAAGTCTGGTTGCATCAGAAACATTAAGTCTGAGAAAATCAGCTTCTGAGTAGCAAAAAAAAGATTAAATTTGTATCCCTGCAGAATGAGCAACTGTTTGAGTTCTCATTCATCAGCTGGTCAACCTAACAGCCATACATATTCATTTCAATAAACTAGCTTAGTAGCAGCCTGAAAGAAGTCACAAAGTACTTTTCTATCCATCTGGGGATTCTAACACCTGTGAAGGTCAAGGTACAGTGGAAGAACATAGGGAGCAGAGGAAAAATAAAAAAGAAAAAAAGCACCTATTAGATATAAATGCTTAGAAACAGAGAATCATGAGTTGCAATGCTCACAAAACAACTTCCTTTAGAAGATTCTCCCTTTGAGGTGTGTATAAAAGAGAAAATAAAGAAAAAAATATCTTTTACTCCCTTTATGACCTGTTTTTCATTCTCTGACGTTGATGACTTAAATCAATTACAGATACATCACAGTTCAGGTTTATTCACTCTGCATCCAGCACATTTGTATTGTACACTTCTACTGCTTAAAGTTTCCCTTTGCCTTGAATGTTTCATGAACTGCATGAGACAAGATTCTAGTCTAGATACTTATGGTAGGCACAGATTAAAAATTCCAGACCTCTCGTGCTCACTCTGAGAACTTGTGTAGAAGGCAGGTCCAGTCCCACCATCCTCATTCCCCCAATACCCCATTGCTGTTCTTTTGTCACATATTAAAGTAGCCTGGTAGTAGTCAATAGTTCTTAGACATAAATGAAGGCAAATCTCAGAAGCTAAGAAAAGGTGTTATTCAGTGAGTTTGGGAGGTTCTGCCAAAATACCCAGATGTGCTGATCAAACTCTTCTGTAATAGAACTCTGTAAAGTTAGGTAACCCAACTAGTAAAGCAAATTTTGGCAAACACTACAGAGTTGTACAGAGACTAAAAGATCTTCAAGTTCCTGTTTCTGAAAAAGGAAATGTAAAATCCATACAACTCCACCTAACTGGTTTTTAATTTTTTTTTTTTGAAATATATAAAATACAATCTTCATAACAAATTGAGTTTTAATTTACTTGTAACATTAATCGATGTTGCCTGGTAACAGTTTACATACAAAATATGTCCAGAATCACATGTTTGTATGCCCAATCCTCAATACATACATTATTCAGTGACTAGGAGCAAAATCCACTGCAGAGTAATGAATCAACCATCCAAAGATAAGGAATCAATGCAACTAAAATGACTGAGCACATACTTAATGATATTCTCATGATCCAGATCTGGTATTTGAAGAGACAGAAAAATTCTATAAATTCCTTGATGAAGTTTAAGACATTTCCAGGTCAATAAATGGTGAGTGCCCTTCCACTTCAGTTAAGCAAATCCTTGTTTCTACTCAGAAACAAAGATTGGCGTTGTGGAATGAACTTTGTTTCAGTTCAACAGCCGCATATCTACACTAAAACAAGCATTCTTCATCCTCACTGATTTTATTGAGACTTGGCAAAACAAGCTGGGATTTATATTTAGATTCTAATGAAGGTAACCAGATATTGTTATTACTGTGGCTGGAATGCACAAAGACATTCTTTTGTGTTCCCCAAATCCCCTCCCATATATTGACTAACACCGCACTCAACTTGCTCTTTTGGAGGTCTTCCTAGGTGGTGGGGAAAGTATGCATTGGTAGAAGGGTAGTGAAGATAAGGCTGGAATTCTTTTAGCCCTCATGTGTTGCACATTTTTGGAGGTGTTATAAGGGGGTGGGATTAACATCCACATCACTGCAGGTTTCAGGAATCAGAAAACATCTTTACAGGATTTATGACACCTCTTGGGCTTCCTAGCTATCACATACATCTTTTATGCAGATATGTCCTGTATTAATCTTGAAAGAATAAAGTAAATTTATTTTCTATTCCAGATAAGGGATCTGGATCAACAATTTTCCTCCATTTTCTAGCAATTTACTTCCTCAATATTTATATTACCCCTGCTTTACTCTTTCAAGTGGGCTGTAGAACAAGTCTGTTTCCTCTACACAGCCACTTTTCAAGAATATTTAACAATTCACACTTTTGGTGTTCATCTCTTAGCGGATGAAGCTTGCAGTTTCTATCCTAAGCTAACACTGCAGCCATTCTTAAAGCCAACTAATTCTGAAATACATTCCCAATCATTAAACTGGAGATGAGGGAAAAAAAAATGCTGTATAGTCAGATCACACTACAAACAAGGACTAAAGGGCTGGGATTTTGGAAAGCTTTTAGTAGCTTCTAAACCACAGAAAACAAATCAGTTTCCACAGGTTACATCTTCTTGTGTCTGACTTTTATGAGATGATGGTGTGACGATGCCCAATGATATGGCTTCATAGTTTCTGGCTTACACCTAGATTTGCAAGGGTAGGAGCTAAAATTTAGTTAATGTCAGCTGTAGCTGATAATAGTGAAAACGTACGTGCTAGCAGTTCTGAGTAAGATATGGTGCCTTGCCATAAAAGCTGGTGCCTTGGTATACATTTGAAGTTATGTGAAACTATCACCAGACTAAAACTTGGTGCTCCTTTCCCTTCCCTGCTCTGCTGTTCTCATCACTCATGAGATGCACCAGTCTCACCTCACTCTGGGGCCTTCTTCTGCTAACAAGAACACAAGTAAACAGGGGTAAATATTTTGATGTCTGAACCCCAAATTTGGAGGCTCAGGGTCTGATGCAATCAAATCCTTGCTCTGGGAGAACAGCTCAGATTTGACAGAGCTTCACCTTGCCCCGGGAGTGTGCAGGATGGCAAAAGAAGAACTTTCTTTTTCTAGAAAACAATTTAATTGTTCTGAAACAATTGTTGTTGCATTGTTAAATATTTCATTATTGTAGCAAAACTGAAGTTATTTTGTTGAAATTTTAACGGATTGTTTATTTTGCCTGCTCTGGCCAGCAATTCACAGTTACTTAAATCTACCATTCATGGCATGAAAATGGCTGTTAAAATGTTTACCCAGAGTGCAGAATTTTTTGTAGTCTGTGGTGCAATAATATATTCTAGTGTTATGAAGACCAAAGGGCTCATTGAGTACTATAACCAGGCCTATGTTATACAACATTATACAAATACTTCTTTCACTGAATTAGTCCCCAGAGTTATCCAACATTTCAGCTTCAAGATTCCATCTATGGCACACAAGGCATTGCAGCTTGAGCCCATCTAACATTGTTGCTACTTTGGATTTGTATCTTCCTCTTCGTATGCTGCATAAATTTAATGCAGGATTTCTCACTTACAAACAGTTCAAACATGAGTCTTTTGAGGTAAAGAATTTACATTTTACTCTCTAAGAGAATTTAGTTGTAAAGATTCACTGATGTTACAGAATGAGACCAAAAGCAGAATTTGTCCTTTTGTCTAAGAACTTTTAAAAGCTGAAACTTTGTGATTTTAATCAAAGAGCAAAAGTATTAATGAAGGTCTTAACCACTTTATTTTTGTAAGGAACTTGGGCTTTAAGTCTTAAGTGTCTGATATTATAAAAGCTTCATGGAAATTAAACTACTGTGAAGAAAACATGATAAGAGCTTTCTTTAGGGTTTGGATGCTTTTTCCTTTTTCTCCCTTGCCCCAAAAAACTATCTACTGATTAAGAGCTTTCTGAATATTTAACAGTGTAATCTTGGCTTATAAGAGGAAAATTAGTATTAGACTCCAAGGGTCAGCTTTCACCTTCAGTTATATCAGTTTGCCCCAATTTAAGTCAGAGATTGTTCATAATCCGTCTAAAACTAAAAAGAAGTTAGGCTTGTATAAGGGGGTCCAAAGAAGGGATATAACACACAGGACAGAGACCAGGATTTAGGAAACAACTAAAAAATTTAAAATAATAAAAAGCTAGGTGGACTTACCCATTGCATGAATAAAACTCTATACTGGGAGAAGCAAATGTGAATGTTGATGTCACCATTACACCCTACCTCTGCACTCAAAACCAGGAATCATCCAGAAACACCTACGTGTTCTTTTTTTAAAGGGCTGCATTATTGCAATTATGGCAAAATAAAACCACAGACTTAAATCCGTCAGAAAGTGTAAATAATTAATACTTCCCACAGTGCATGACCTACAGGACCATTTTGGAAAGGGATGGGAAGAGAAAGAGAAATGGAGGAATTATGTTTGCTTATCCAATTCATTCATTCTGTCTCCCAAAGGCACCTTACATATTTTAATTGCAGTTACAGGCACACTTATGCTGGCATGTCCTACAAACTTTACTTTCAATGTTTCCAAATTTCCCTTGTCTGTAAATTTCTATTTTTTATGAGGACAGGATGACGTAGGAGCTTCAAGTTTGGTTGTTCCATAGAGACAAAGGTTTAGACTTCAAATAGAAACTTTGCTTTAGTCTTAAATGACAACTGTAGGGCTGCCTGTGGGTTTTTGTAAAAATTTAAAATTTAAAATTTTATCTGTTAAAATTTAAAAAGTTTAAAACCCAGTCCTTATTCTCAATAAAATGGCAATGAGCAACTGATAAGATCTCACGGAATAGCACCTAAATATTTTGTAGCATATTTATATTACATACATCGTGGTGAAGACCATATCCATACACTAAACAACAACTTCAGAGGTTTAGAAATATCCTACAATTCCTACTGCCATAGCCTTTAACAAGCAGCCTTGGGGATGACTGTGAAAAGAAATATTTATGTTAGTAAGGACTGATGTCTACATTAGTAGGTATAAAAGACAAAAAGGGTAAAATTCAGCTTTTTAAGATTCATTTTATTGTACCCCCTATTTTTTACCTGATGTTTCCAATGACAACTAACCATGGTGGCTTATCCTGGATAAACTGCACCTCATGAAACTGGGCCCTCAGAACAAAATGACTCAGTTTCTGAAAATTGACAATGTCTTCAAGTAAAACACAAGTGTTTTACTCTTAGTAGAAAAATATGTTTGCAAATAATTCTAATAGTTAATTTGTTTTAAAAAACCAGAGATGAGTAACTTCTTTTATGTCTGTTGTTTCAAAAATAACCAGTGTCATAGATGCAAAAGCTTTTCTTTTTTTCTCTCTCATTCTTTCACTTTCATGTTCACTACAATAATGACAGACACACATAGGGATGATTTGTAATTAAATTAAAATCAGCAACAAAAGGTGTGTAAAATGCATTTACTCCAAAACAATAAACAAGCACATGATTAATTGCTTGCAATATGCCTACCTTTGATGTGTGAAAATAAAGATGATGCAGCACCTGATCACCTTCTAATCAATTCAACATCCACCTGGTAGAAAAGCACACCATTTAGTGCCAATTTAGACAGGTTCTATGACAGAATTTCCAAGACCTCTAGTGGAAAGTCACCAAAACAGAAAAAAAAAAAAAATATATATATATATCCATTTGGTTCTTCCCCCTCTACTACAATGACTTAGACCAATTTCCACAGAAGGAAAATATCCCCCAAATGTCTATAATTCAAACAATGTGGTAGAGCAAAATGTAGAATACATAACTACTCATTTTTAGGCACCCTGAAAACAGAGAAATATAAGCACCATTGGCACAGTATATGTCTTTTGTCTTGATTTGCCATAATTTCCTGTGTATTCACAGAATTATACTCACAAAACCCACAAAGAAATAAAATATAGAAGAGCCCCTTAGCAGTGGCATCTAATTTCACTGGCATTGTGTTTTGAATCTCTGAGCACTCCCTTGAATTGCACTGTAACACAGTAAGACTTATTAAATACACCAAGCACACAATTATGTGCACAATGAAAATAAAGAGGAAAAGATGTGGTAATAAGAAATACCATTCCTCCTGTGTGCAAAATTCTATTACTCTGCTTGTAAGTTCAAAAGTATAAGAGTTTACTGACTTTCTTTGGGTATCTGTAATATTTACAGAGGAAACTTGGATTACTGTTGGTTTTCTTTGTTTTACTGGAGAAGCAGTTCCATTTCAGTGGTGAGTGATGATAACACAGATCATCTGAATTTCACGGTATTCATCTAAATATTTTACGGTATTCATCTAAAATGTGTTGTTGTCAAAGCAATAGTTTACACTGGATTTCAGCAAGGTTGCAAGTCAGTCTATATTCAGTAGATTTAGGAAAATACCTTTTTTCCCACACAAACCTTGTAGATATGTCTGGAACGCCAGAAACTTGAGATTTTGAGATGTGATCAACCGAATGTGAAGCAATGTAACAGTGCAATTCACAGAAAATTGAATAAACTAGGTTTTTTAGCAGTGCTAAAGTATTTATACCCCATCCCCACATGCATCTATACTCTCTCTTTACATCTCCCACACAGATGTCACCCTTTTGTAACTGGATGTAGAAAAAAGGAGAAGTCAAGTCGCTAGCTTCTAATTTTGTTTTCTTCTAGTATCTGTGGGGTATTAGGAGTTTAATAGCAAAAAGATAAGTGTGCAAATGTTCATATAATAGCATTTCACCTTCAAGCCTGCATAATGTCACATGATTCAGGAATTATCTGTATCAGTTGCTTTTCACAAATTTGGGAGAAAAGCACATTTGTATAAACAGATCTAATATTAAAAAAATAAACAAACTAATTACCAAAAAAAAAAAACCTACTCAAATGCAACCACATTTTGCTAAATATGAAAATACTTAAGATATGAAGACTAGCAAAAGTAGCAATCCTTTCATTCCTAAGCAGAGCATGAAAGCTCAGTGCAATGCAGGGAGATAACTTACATTATGACTACAGGCAACTGGTGACTCTAAAATCTGCTTAGCTCCTTGGAGATTGGTTGCATTCTTTTCCTATCAGATGACCACTCGAGTTTCACAGACTGCTCTACAGCTCTTTTTTACAATAGGGAGCAGTCTGCCCAAGCCCTGGCAAGTTGTCATTGATTGTTTCAAATGTTCTGTATTCAGCTATTCACGGAATGATTCACTGGCTTTTCAAACTGTAAGCCAGCCTAGTGTGTCAAATATGCTTCTGCAGATAAAGGCATTTGTAAATGTAAAGGCATCTGTAAACGCAAAAGGTGTTTAACTATGTATGCAGCCTTTACAAAGCACAGGCAGCAAGCGTGAGACTGCTCCTGGTGAGAAAGAAAATAATTCAGCATCACTTTTCCTCTTTCTGAATTCAGGCTGCAAAATAAAGATTTAGTGGGCTCCCACATAATGAAGTTAGGAATTTTAACAATACATCAGGGCTGGCCTACCACTATTTCTCTATTTTCTGCACCACAGAAATGTTAGCACTGTGTCTCCCAAGGAGCTATGATCCCTTTACAGTGTGAAAAGTGTATAAATACAGGGGCTGGGAGGCCTCAGTGGGCAAACCTACTGGCAACAAAACAATAAACACTCTGGCATATATTTACAGACACAAAATCCTGGCTTGCATTTGAATTTATTTACTCAGAAAAAAAAAAAAAAAAAGAGAACCGAAGGTCTGAGCAGAGGAAAAGGGCGGAGAGATCTTAACATTTCAATACTTAATTAATCCCTAAAATTTCTCTTAAATGATTCCATTATCTTCCCGCTTCTTTGTTGTATTTCCAGATCTCTTACCCACAACTCTATTCCTTTTAGAAAGAGAGAAGGGAAAGCACAAAATTGTGAAGGTTGCAAAAGACCTGTAAGGTTATCGAGACCAACAATTAACCCAGAACCACCACGTTCACCAGTAAACCAAGTGCCACATCCACACACTTTTTGAACACTTTCAGGAATGGTGGTTCTACCTCTTCCATCAGCATCTTGTTCCAATGCCTGACCACCCTTTCAGTGACGAAATTTTCCCTATCCAATCTAAGCCTCCCCTGGTGGAACTTGAGGCCATTTCCTCTCATCCTGTCACTTGTTACCCAAAAGACTTCACTTCACTATAATTACAGAATTATTTATGTTTGAAAGGACTTTTAAGACCATCAAGTCCAAACATTAACCCAGCACTGCCAAGTCCACCACTAAACCATGTTCCTCACTTCCACTCTCTTTTAAATACATCTAGAGTTGGTGACTCCACCACTGCCCTGGGCAGCCTCTTCCAATACTTCACAGAATGTTTTTTCTAATATCCACTCTAAACCCCTCCTAGGCACAACTTGAGGCTGTTTCCTCTCATCCTATTGCTGATTACCTGGGAGAAGAGACCAACGCCCATATGCCTAAATCCTCCTTTCAGAGAGCTGTAGGGAGTGATAAGATCTTCACTGAACCTCCTTTTCTCCAGGCTAAACCCTCCCAGCTCCCTCAGCCTAATAAAGCTTGTGCTTCAGACCCTTCGCCAGCTCTGTTTCCTTTCCTGGACTCGGTCCAGCCCCTCAATGTCTTTCCTGTAGTGAGGAGCCCAAAAACTAACACTGATGTTTTCACTGAACAAAAAAAATTAACACTGATGTTTTCAGCACAGTTTGAGGTGTGGCCTCACCAGTGCTGGTCACAAGCCCGAGCTGGCTGGGCCTGATCCCCTGGTTGTCCTGTACACTCAAGATGTGATGGCATTAGACATGATCTGCTCCATGACCTTCCCTGGCTCCAAGGTGAAGCTAAGAGACCTGTAGTTCTCCAGATCCCCCATACAGCCATTCTTTTGGATGTGTGTTACTTTTGCTTACCTCCACTCAACTGGGATGCCCCCATTTGAGCAGGGCTGCTGGTAAATGATTGAAATTTTCTTGGTGACCTGCTCTGGCAGTGTCCTTGGCATTCTTGGGTGGATCCTATCTTGCCCCATAGACTCATGTGCGTTTCACTAGTGTAGCAGACCTCAGCAGGATAACAAAGCAGGATAACTTTTTCCCTCCAACTAGCTCAACTGAAAAAAAATTACCTCATCTTCCTTTAGGATTAATGAAGACAAATTGAGTGTGCACTGTGGGAGGTCCCCTAGTGAAGAAGGAGCATGAATATGCCTAAAGCAACTCTAAGTTTAAATAAAACACGGTGTTAGCATGTTAACTCTTTTTCTCACTGACTTGTGAAGCTGTGTGTTGCTCTGTAACTCAGAACACTCTGCAGTGATCTTTCACAGTTTTGAGTCTCCCCAAATCTCGTAAGTTATGTGTGAAATAGCAGATCATATGGAGTTGAGAAAAATGAGTGCAACAGGGGAGGGACCAATAGGTATGAAACGCATATTTTAAGTTTGGTGGTACCTCTTAATAAATAAATTAAAAAAAGAAAAAAAAGTAAAAAAGTGGTGCTGGGAGGACATACAAAATATATATATATGTATGGATATATACCTAATTTAGAACACTCACAAAGTAGAAGAACAAGTTGTAGAATTGTTGCATGCTCCAAGAAAAGACAGAAAACCCTTTAAAATAGGAAATCATTAAACTGAAAGATCAAGAAATAGCACAAGCACAAAACACTGCATAGAGGGAATTCAAGGCAAGTAATAGTCAATGTGTACAAATGATGTGGCACAATGGATTCTACCTACAGTGAAGAACTTTGTTATACCCATGCCTGCTTTCCAACTTCCCTAGAAAAATCAATGCCCTTCTGCATCATGTGAATGGATTGTATAGAGACGGCAAGTGCTTGCTGAGCCAAATGGGGAATGCCAATGAGACTCCAGTTTGCTTTGACACAGCACTCAGTTACACCACTGAAGAAACAGGCACAGCATTTGCCATCATAAAAAAAAAACTTTGGGGGATGAAAAAATGTCCTGTCTGCAGTGCTAGCAGATGGCATGAAATTGCCACCATATGTGATTTTGAAGCGTAAAACAATGTTGAAGGAACAGCTGCCTACTGGAATAATTGCTAGGTGTCAAAACAAGGATGGATGTCTAAAGACTTAATGAAGGATTGGCTGAACGTTGTTTGCAATAGGTGACCAGGTGTGCTATTACCAGAAAGGAGAAATGCTTGTCCTAGACACATTCAAAGGGAACCTACCACTAGCAAAGAGTAATATCAGAGAAGTTAATTCTGTTCTCTGGTCAAAATGGGAGGAGGATGTTCACAGCTGCAGGTGGCTCCATGTATTACCAAACAAAACCCTTTGAAGACCATTTGAAATCTACTCAAAATGGCTCTAGAGATGTGATCATGTTATAACTCCTAGAGAACTCCTAAAGAAAATAATGTAGATGAGCACAAGGGATTTAGACAGAATGATACCAGATAAACCCAGAAGCTCCACTTGAAAATTTTAAGAAACCCCATATTTAATTTTTTGTGTTGGAATCAAAAGTAATTTGCTTGAGTTCAAAGAACTTGAGAGTGGAGAAAACTCTGAAAATGGACAAGAAAGTGTACATGAGCAGGAGAGAGAACTGAGGGGAATGAAGAGGGATGTGATGTGATAAATATTTCCTTGTTTACAACCTTCTATTTTGGATGGAAGGAGGTGTTGTCTTCTATTCAAACTTGTCATCTTTCCTGGTTGATACAGTAGGTGACTCTGATGCTCAATGTCCCAACTGCAAATGCACAAGAGGGAAGTCAGAGCTGCCTTGCAGAACCCCTGTGTATCATGAACTAGGACCAGCCACATGTCTGGGGAAGGGACAACAGTGCATCTTCTCCATGAGCTCTAACTTCATTTGAGCTAGTGAAATTCAGCTGGAAACAACTGCATTATCAAAGCACTTTTGCCTCTCAGATTAAAGACAATAGCACAGGCCTACCTCTCACATAACAGCTCACATTTTCACAGCATGGTCTCACTTATTCCTAAAAACCCAAACCCACACAACCCAAAAAAATACAACAACAAACCCCAAAACAAAACAAAAACCAACCCTGACCCCCCAAAACCCACACATATCTTCAACCAACCAAACAACCAATTCCAGCCATATAAAGTATCTCTCCACACAGTGGGGAAAAAAAAAAAAAAAAAAAAAAAAAAAGAAAAGAAAATCAGTCAGAAAATATTTTTATGAACTTGTCATATATCCTCCTGGATTTTGGCCTATCATTTACATCCTCCTTTTTTTTTTTTTTTCCTCCCTGAACACAAGATTGCACTAGTGACTAGGTGACTTTGAAATGTCTTGGGTTTTAAATCAACAATGCACATAATAATAAATTCTTGTGCTACTTCTGTATAAACATATCTAGACGGGTAGTTATAAACTCCTTACAAAACTTCAAAGCTTACCCACACTATTGAACTGCTTTTTCCTCTTGCAATATTCAGAGGCATATCAGTTTCAACATTCTGTTGTGATAGTAGGCATTTCTGCATGAAAAACCTTCAGCATGAAGAAGTGCCTAACAAGAATATAATGGAGGCTGTATAAAGAGATCAACTGCTCCCTGCCATGTTTAATGCAGTCTACATTTTGTTAATGGTAGCTTCTCCCAGAAGCATCTAAAATTTCTGAATTTAAACACAATTACATTGGAAATTTTAAGACCTGAGGAGATTGACACAGTTCTTGCTCAGTTCTGTTGGAGTAGCACTGGGAGCTGGTTCCTCCTTGCTGCTTACAGAGCACCCGTTTTTAAGAGTGTGCTTTAAAAGAGTGTTCTGGAGCTGGAAGAGCTTTAAATAAATTAACTGGACATTTGCATCTTTACTACTTCCCAGTAGCTATACTAATTTAGGACTAAATCTTTCTTGGATTGATTTACTTCCTCCTCAGCTGGATCCTTTGTCAGCACTGAGATTTGTCTTGGCAATTAAAGGAGCAGAGTCAGTGCCCAGACAATCATTTGAGTAGAGTGACACAAAGACACCTCAGCATCACCTTTGTTCACACATGATCTTGGTGTGATTCTTACTTTGTGACATCACATCCCAAACACAGTCTGCATTATTTTAAAATTGGTTCTTAGATCTAAAATTTAAAAATGAAATGAAGTGGCACAATCATTTAGCCTTGTGGCAAATAAATTCAGCATTTGCACATGTTGAAAAATATGGAGTTGCTATATTAAAGTTAATTTAAATCTATCTTCAATATGGCTCATATTTATCACTTTTTAAGACAAATCTATGTGAAAGAAGTGTACCTTGGCTTCTTAAATGTTGCAAAGGAAAGATGTTCAAATTTACAGCTCCCACAGAAGCTTTAACTCTATTCCCCTCTGCACATACTTTTTAAGAAGACCTTTCAGTACATGATCACATGCAGCACTTATGGGGGAAACAGACTGCAAGCTACTGCACATTGGTAGATTTATTGGGAGTGGGCTGGGAATAAGTGCTGCTTAGGAGGTGGTATGTACCAGTTTTTTAAACAGGTACAGCAATACCCCAGTTCTGGTTTCCTGAGAAATGATCTCCCCTTCAGGATCAAATTTCTATTAAAATAAATATTTCTACTGAAACCAAATTTCAGGCAAGATAAATAGATTCTTGGCTTGCCTTCTCTATCTGTGGAATACATGGAGGATATTAAAATTATCTCTTCCAAACAAAAGATGTTTCAGCATGCTGGCAAGACAAAAAGCGGTACAGTCCAATGTCTGAATATTATGTCTGCAAATATTATTAGCCCTAGACCTAACTCTGTAGCTTTGTTGGCCCAAGAGAGAAAATTTATTAATTATAAAGAGTTTAATATTTCTGACAGAATTGACAGGACGAATACTTAATAGAAAGATTCCTTAAGTGCAATGCAATATCACCATGAGATAGAGTGTGATGTGTGTGTCTGACAAAAGAATGATCTCAGTAACTACTGACAGTGGGATATTAATATTTCTAATTTATTTCTTCACACTTCTATGTGCAGCTAGTGTTGTAGGACCAAAGTTTCATTTTCTTTGTGTTAAAATTACTTAGAGGTGAGAAAAACTTTCATTCCTCCAAAACTGTATTCACCATTAGACCTCCACCTGCCTTATAGTGGTCTATGCAAAAGGGAATGTGGCTCTCAGTCTTGTTTCCAGTCTAAGAAAAATCTAATGCAACTGAGTCTCAGTGGGCCAGTTAAATAGCCAAGAAGTGAATTAGCATGGAGACAAAGGATGTCTGTGAACATGAATTTAGTAACAGGTTTTTTTCAGAATAAATAAGCATATGGTAGATCAGAATAACAGAGGCTTCAGTGTTGTATCACAGCAGGCACGTGCAACTCAAGGAGATTCCTAACAGACTTAGCAATGAATGAAGACTTATCCTCAGAGAAAATAATATAGTCAAGATCTCAGTGTTCTTTCACAAAGAAATCATTTATGCCAATTATAAACATGAATCGGAAGATACATGTCTTTGTTGTTTCAAAACTAAACATCAAAACATTTCATCTGAGAATGATGAAACAAAATGCTCCAATTCCTAAAGAAAAAAAAGAAACATAAATCAATTTTAAAGACTGAACATTTGAACAGAATCAGGACAAATTATTTTCCTTAACCTTTTCTGTTGTTGTTGTTAGCAATCATTTAGCTCCAAATGCTTCTTATTTTTAGCCATATACAGACACTGCTGATCACTCCAGCTTGGTTGGTGAGGAGTACAAAAAACAGGAGCTGTAGCTACAGGGTTTTGTTCAGTTTATTTCAAAGCACAGGAGCAAAGCCACAAAGCCAGGGTAAAACTATTCACATGGTGGTTCTTGTTCTGCCACTATGGGAGCCTAGACCTGCAGGTTTCACAATTTCCTTCATAATCCGGATGGTCTACAAGATCAAGCCCCAGGTGTTGGGAAATAGAAAGTGTGTCCACATGGAGATGAAGCCTCTGTTGAAGTCACAGTGTTGTAGCCCAGATTTACAGGAATAGGAATGTGTGGATTGAAAGCAAGGAAAATAAATGCTTTGTGATCCCAATTTGTGACTGTGCAGCAGCAGAGAGGAAAAGCTGGAAGGTAAACTGCAGAAGATAGTATTTGTGCAGACTCCGTAGCAGTACTGGGAAAGCAGTAGATCCCAAATGAGGTAAGTGGCTGTAGCCTGCAGGGATGAACTATGGAGCAGTCCAAGCTTTCAGGAGCCAGGCATTGCTCTTGAGGAAGGGAAAGGAAGGGATTGAAGCAAGCCACCTCCTCTGCATGACAGGCCTGACACAGACCTGAAGGCTGCTACCAAGAGCAGAACCCATGCCATCTAAATTTGGAAAGCACTGTTCAAACAGGACAGTACCTTGAGTTTTTGCAGAGCTCTAAACTCCAGGAGTCAGTTGTGTATTTGCCAAAATAGAGCTTGGACTTTATGACCTTGAGATTGAGCTGTAAGGCTCTCAGAAATATCAGAAGTAGATAAATATATTGCTTCTCAGTATTGCAGATGTTTTTCTGTCAATTGTCACTGAGCTGTTTTCTCAGAAAACACACTGAAGTGTCAGTGTTGTCTGCAAACTTCAGTGAAAACATCAGTCATTCTAATTAAAGGGCATCCAGAAATTGTTTTTCCTTGTATACTGTTGACTATCAAAGAATATATTGGAGAGGACCATAGCCTGTTGTTGGGATGATGCCCAACAGTTAAAAAACTGAAAAAATGGCAAATACTGACATCTTATGCTTTTGACAGATGTTATTGTTCCAAATTCATGCATATATTAAATATTTATCCATAAAGCTAAAGAAGAAACAAGAATCTTAGGATAGTATTAACAAAACAACAGAAAGAACCCACTTAAAGGGAACTACTCCTAAAGAAGGGATCCTGCTGAGAATTTGTTTCAGAGGACATGTTGCCAAAACAACCACAGTAAAAACAGCCAATATTTGCAATAGAGTTTAATACTTACCACTCTATTCTTTGTTAGCAGTTTCCATCTCCAGATTTTTAATACTTGGTGAGAGTGGCACTTGGGATTTGCCTCTTCCTTACTTACACCGCTGAAGTGAATTGATGCTTCATCCTTCCCTCCATCTGCTGAGCATGTCTTATCTAACAAAAGTGTGGTGGGTCCTGGGAATGACAGCACTGGAATGATATTTTTAAGGAAAAGAAAATCACCAGTTCTAGCACCAAGACAGTATAATAATAACAATGACCTCCAATGGCTAATGGCCCAAGTTAAAGGGTCAGGAATTTGGAGTAAGCATGGATGTAACATTATCCCATTTGACTGAAGTTTGAAAGTATCAAAATAAAAGGCAATGCCATTCCTATCACAGCAAATCTAAATCCAACTCAACAAGCTAAATGCCTTTCAAACACCCAAATCAATGAAACATATGAATGGGATAATTAGACGCTGTTAGCTTTTCTTGATCCACTAGTTTGAAGGATGATTTTTCTAAAATGCTTATATCAGCCTTACATTACCTTCTCTTCTTCACATTTTTTCCCAGACTAGGCAAATTATATGATGTAGAACACACACCTAAGTAAAAAGCATGAGAGAGGTGAAAGGTCTTGTTTTCCAGAAGCACACAAGCAAATTAGTGACAGATTCAACACTGGTAACAGAAGCCTTACAGCCACCCATAAATCATTGCTCATGTATGTTGCTTTTTGCAGAATGAGGAGGGGAGATAAATAGGTTAAAAACCAAAGTAATAATTTAATAATTCCTAACCTCTCAGTTTATACTTCAGCCTTAGTTAATAGTAATACTCCTGGATCAAAAAGTCAAATAGTTTAGATAGTAATTTCAAACAATTTTGCCTGCTTACCCAGAATTGAAAGGAATAGTATATAGATATCTCTACATATCAGTTATTTTTGTAGAAAATAATTTTTATTTTCATTCTGTTTAAAGAAATCAGAAATCAGAATGAATTGCAGTCCTCTATTAGAAAGCAAAACAGCAATGTAATACTTAATGATGTCCAATAGTTTCTTCATTATCCTTTGTTCTTGAGTCATACAGAATCTTGTGCTAAAATCTCTCATTAGGTCTCCACCAAAATTTTTCTGATTAAGTTTGCGTATCCTTTCTTTTGCTAGAAATTTTCAGGTAGACAGAAGTATTCACACTACCTTTTAAACTAAAAGCGGAGAGCAAAAGATACAAACAACTTCTTCAGTATCTGTTATTTGAATTATTTGAAGCTCCATTGGCTTTTGCTCCTCAAACCTTGATTTTATACTGTCTTGGTTTGGAAAGACAGGTATCTGCCAGGGAAACTGGGGTTTCCCTTAGAATAGAGAATGCAAACCCCTCACCCCCTGCCAAATTATAATTTTGCAATCAAGGCTCTCAGGCAAAGATTTGGGAATAGGTATAACAGTTCTTAACTAGTAATATCAATAATACAAATGTGGTAGAAAAACAAAACCACCCCACCAAACCAGCAAACAAACAAACAACAATTTTGGAAAGCCCTGACAGAGTCAGCTACAACCTGATGCCCTGTTGGTCAGGATGTTGGTAGCAGTCCAAAAGTTCTCCTGGGGTGGCAGATGTGGTTCTGTTGGAGTGGAGATGATCCTGAAGCCAAAAGGGTCCAGAGGTGGTGAGAGGGAGTCCAATGATGGTGAGAAGGGTCCTGTCTTCCTCCGGTAATCAGGTGAAGCAAGAGAGATATCCTGTTCCGTAGTCCCAGTTTTATCCAGGTAGGAATGGTTGGCTCCCCCCACTGGGTGGAGCATCTCACAATAGAATGATGGAATGTGAATGTACTATCTTGGAGAGGGTAAGTTTTTTTGGGATGTGTGCTTTTAGGCGTGCAATAGGAAGATGGAATGTGAATGTACTATCTTGGGGAGGGTAAGTTTTGGGATGTGTGCTTTTAGAGGTGTTTAAATGGTCCATTAGCAGAAAAAAGATAAGAAACAATGCCCTACCTGGTTTTAACAGTTGGGCCATTATCAAAAGGCACCCGCCCCACTCCTTCCAGAGTAAACAAGAGATAAAACAAAACAGCTCCCCAACTGCTTTCAGCAGATGAAAATAGAATACACATCCTAGGTTCCACAACCCAAGACATATACACAAAAAGGTTCCCTTGGGCTTCACTTTAATATTTAAGTCCTCTCAAGTGTCACTTTTCAGAGAAGACAAATAAGCAGGCCTACTTTTGCAGTTTACCTCTACCACTCCCCAGTAAAGAGGGAGACAGACTTTGAATGTCATCACCATTTTTAATGGGATGGCCATGCTTTTTAATTATGTTTTCTAGCTTCTACTCATATTGGAGTTAATCCTACTGGATCATACTATGTTATTTCCATTGATTACAACTGGCTTTGGATCCAGCTGACTGAGAAAAATAAATACTGGTGTTTGTCCAGCATGCTGAATTGTTATGTTTTAGAACATTCCATGCAGAAAAAAAAATATCCCCAAACTCAAAATCATCACTTTTGCAACCCAACAGAATAGACAAGCAGGGGAACCAAAGAAAGAGACTGAAAGCAAGAACAAGATAGGAACAGCAACAGTACGAGAGAGAAAATAAACCAAGTGACAGAAGAATTTAAACTCTGCCATGTTTCAGAGTGAAGGTGTATTTGTCTCATTTTTTCATACAGTTTCCATCTGATGCACTTGGTGGGAAAGGGAGGCCACTTCTTACTAAACTGTGAGGAAAGGCATAAGGCAAAAATAAGCTATAAATACACCTCTTTAGGAACTTAAAAAATAAGTGAAGATGATCTTGACAAAAGCTTAAATGATCAAAACCAGGCAAATTTTCTTAACATATATCTGTGTGTATATGTATTGGTAAGGGTTAGTCTAAATTTAAACTAGAGGATTTTTTTCCATGAAATATCTTTTAAAATACTAAACTGCTTCAGCAAGGGCAATATTTAAGAAATGCTAACATTATCAAGAGATGCAAAATAAAGATTAAAATTAAGCTGACCTTCCTACTTCGGATTTTACACTATTTTGGAGCTGTATTTCAAGGCTTTGCCTGTCTATGAGAATCTCAAATACAGAAGTGGTTGCATATTCCCCTTCTCCTGGGATCAGAAATGTTGCAGCAAGGTTAAGAAACTATAGAACAAGTATTTAGTGAAATTACCTTGTATGTAAAAAACGATGAATAACCTGTATCTCAAAATGCTGATAGAACTTGGAATGATCACAGCTTTCTCTTTCTATAAATCTAATGGAGCTGAGTCTGTTCCCACCTTACTGGTAATAGTCCAATGGGGATTTTGTCACAGGGATGAGGAAGGGCAAAGAATGTTAATAAAAACATGCATAATAATACAACTAGTGAAATATTCTACCTCTGTGTTGTGGTTTAAACCCAACCAGTAACCAATCCCCTGACAGCCACTCTTGGTGGGTCTCTACTAGAGGCAGGGAAGGCCTTGGCTCTGTATAAGCCCTGATCAGCAATAACAGAAAACATCTCTGTGTCATCAGCCCTATTTCCAGCACAAATCCAAAGCACAGCCACACCCTTACCAGCCACTGAAACAGCCACAGAAAATTAACTCTACCCCAGCGAAATCCAGCACACCACACTAAGTGTGGTATCTATGATGAGGTACAAAAAGCCATGGGATCTCCCATCAATGAGATAAATTGGCCATGGACTGGATCCACTGGGGAATTTCCAGTTCTTGACAAGAAAAAAGAAAGAAAATGCATTTTCCATCTCAGTGCAGGGGGCTGACCTGCCTTGTCACCCTGATCACTGCATTGCTGATTTGTATGGCTAATGGCCACTTCTCCAACACCAGGGCTGAAAGAACATTGCAAGCTTATTAATTAGATAGAACATAAAGTGCTGGTTCATTTGCTGCAGAGGCAGCTCCTTTTGAAGGTTATCACCTTGATTTCTAAGGCTTTGACCTATGACCAGTATTTGCCTTTACTGCTCACAAAGAATGCTTATATCACAACCTTGCAAAAGAATTCCTCTGAAGCATGGCTATCCAGTCCTACACGCTCTACAGAAATACAGAGCCTAGAAATAATCTCTCAGTACCCAAACTTGACAGCAATCTGCTGAATATTTTGTCACATCTCTCCATACAAACTGTTATCAGGTTATGGGTACATATATTCTTAACTCTTCTTCCTTGTCATGTAAAGCTATCTTTTTGGTGATGTAAGGAAATGCTGACATTCTTTTTCAAAAATCCATTTCCCATAACACAACACTATGAGGTAATCTAGTCAAAGACAAACTGCTCCGCCTAGATATATACCACACACACAGAAATAAAAACCGTTCTGAGTTCAGTATCTAGATTAATCTGGCTGTTCTGGGCCAAGACACAAGTAGGACTTCAAACACTCTCCTTAGTTCAGCATTGCTTCTTGGTGAGGGTGAGCCATCAGTGTGATGGCTATTGTGGCTCAGCCACAGGCATCTAATTTCCTTTATTTATTGTATCTGCATATGAGCTGCCTAGTCTGGCTTGGTAAATTTGTAGTTCTGAGTCCTTGCATTGCTGTCCTCAGTCTAACAATGACCAAGTTTCTTGTTAGTCTGGATGTAAATAATTACTTTCCCAACACATAAATTGGAATACATTTAGAAGCCATCCACCTTGAATAATGATTTAGTCAAGCAGAAAAGAAAATATCACTACGTAACTGAGTCGGTGATGTGAAGATCCCTCTACAAGAGCAGAGAATGATGAAACTGTATCCAAAATGAAAGAAAATGACACTTTCTGTCCATACACAATAGTACCAATGCATATTAGAAATCCACATAATAATTCATGAAAGGATTCTTTGCAGCAATAAGCAGATTTTCTTAAGTGATGCTGCTTGTGGGACATGTCAAGCACACAAGTCTGAAGTGCTGGACTTTGAATCCATCCACCCTGAGCCCCACCCTACTCCCAGGTGCCTAGCAATGTGTGCCCCAGAGGGAGAACATGGGAGAAGGGAAGAGGAAAAAGGCAGTAGCATGTGGACATATGAACAAGCACACAGGAGTATTTCCTCAGAGTTCTTCTTCAGCCTTCAACAACACACAAAGCCCAGTTGGTCAAATCACAGTACCAACCAAATTAGCAAAAGCCACAGTTAGGAATAGTTGTAGCAGAGACAGACCTATAGAAAGTCTATAGAAATATTTGGAGAGGTCCCCCAAGAGTGTCTCTATATATTTTTTCCAACAACACCAATCTGACATTTACCTGTGGTCAGGTAGGATGTTAGCAATACTGGGAACATGCAAAAACAGTGGATGTAATGATAATGTTTTATACATAGTGTGCATTCATTCTTCTGAGTGTTAAATACTAGTTTAGTCACCCCACCTCCAAAAGGATGCAGCAAAATAAAAGATACAAATAATTTAACAGGTATAAATCTTAAAATATTGTAAGTGCTTAATGAACTCTTAGCAATGACAGTAAACATAAATAGACTTTAGCCCTTTGAGTAGACAGCAAATGGAAATAAGACAGAGTTAAAACAGTCAGAGAAAAACCTGCATCATCAAGCATGATCACTGTTCTTCTATTGTTTCTTACATTTGTGTATAACTTAACTTCATTCCTAAGCATCCAGCACTGGTCACAGTCAGGCAGAAGACATAATATCAGGTGAACTTTATGTATAAATGGCGTGGCTTTACATTAAAATAAATAAATAAATTGAGATTAATTTCTGGTTTTCTTCAAAGTAATATATAAGGGAGGTAGAAGTTTCACAGCAGGTTTTAAACTTAATTGGGTAACACTGATATGGCTGTCGAGTTTTCTCTGAATATATTTGTTTCCTTCACGTGATGACTTTGTGGGAAAAAAAAAATTACAAAAATGTAAGCTGAGTTTTCCTGCTGAACTCCAGCCTTCCCTATCCCATCTTGCAAAAATCTGTAATGCCGTTCAATCAGTCCAAAGCCCAGGATTACAGAGACCTTCGACCGATGAAGTAGAGGAGAAAAAAATATTTCAATCCATTTTTAGGATAAAAGATGAAATACAGACAAAAAGTACTCAGTAACGTCTTGTGCTTCACAGCCCTTGTAGAAATGTGATCTCCTGAATGACCTGTATTGCTGGGGATTCAATCAAAAGAGGTTTAATGGCTGGGCACAGGAGCAATGGAGTCATGGTGGAAGGCAGTTGGGTAGGTGGTATTTGGTAGCTCATTACAAGGAAGGTGATGGTCCAGAACATGTTCCCTGCCTAAACAGCAAAAGTAAAGGTATTAAACTGGAACACCTCTCCTATGAAGACAGGCTGAGAGTTGGGTTTTTTAACCTCAAGAAATCTCCAGGGAGATTTTACTGCAGATTTTCTGTGTACAAAGTAATTTCTTAGAAAGATAGAGGCAGATTTTCTACCAGTGTCCGTAGTGACAGAACAAAGACCAACAATTATAAATCCAAAGAGGGCAGGTGTATGTAGGGCATAAAAATGAATTACTTTATGATAAGGATGGCAAATTACTGGGACAGGTTAAACAGAGAAGCTGATGTTCCGTCATAGGATAGGATGTGTTCAAGATGGTTGGATGAGGCTTTGACCAACCCAGTTTAGTCGCCCCTGCTTATGAAAGGTTAAGGATGATCTCTAAAGGTGCCTTCTGACCCAAACCATGACATTGTTCCATGATTCTAAAGGAATATCAGCACATGCAAATATTCAATGATATTCACAATTGCCTGACCATCTCTACAAAATTGTCAGTGAAATAAAAGAAAAATCCCAAACCAACCAACCATGAAAGACAAATCATCATTTTCACTAGTAGTTGCATACCAAGAGACCTCATTTCCTAAGCAGAGTTGGTGTATGGGCAAGACTAATTATTCCTTGCTTGAAAACTAGTCAGCAAAATACCAGCTTTGTAAAGCTTTGTCTATCAGGATGGAGCTATTGAAGTTCTTAATATAAACGTTGTTTCTCTTTTGATTACAGAGAACAGTGAAATGAAAAGTAATGTGCATTTTATCCCATCTGATGACAAACAAGGGGGGGAAATAATATTTTAGTTTTCAACATTATCTAGTGTGTGGAAGTATAAAGGAAATTGAACATATGCCTTCCTTCTACTGTAGGTTCTTTTTCAAACAGCTATTTCTATAATTTGGTAAGAGGAACGTGACAATCTAACTTTCTGAATTAAACATAGAAAAAACAAACAAACACAACAGGTTTACTTGAGAGATTAGTCACTGGGTACTTCTTACGTGTGACACCAACTTCAAGATGCTGCACTACAAACAAGTATCATGCAGCAGTTAGTTTGAATCCCTCAGGATTTTCAATGAAATCTGACAAAATCCCATAGTAAAAGCATTTTATCCAAATGAAGAGAATGGGGTTATCAAAGGATATTGTTATGACACTTCAGAGACAGAGGGGTACATGATTCTTCTCAGTATCCATTTTAGCAGCATACATAACTAGTTACCTAATGCAGACCACCATCACGGACTCAGAAACAGAATGATTGACGTGAGAGACTAACATTAGGTGTGCAAGTCTGCCATTCAGACTTCAGACATTTCAAACCATGAAACCAAGATTTCATTAAGTAATTTAGCCAAATGTCCAATGCTGAGGAAAGAAAATGCAATTTGAGTGCCCAAGTCCACCTGGTTTTCATCTCTAACACAAAAATTTGAGCCTCTTTCCTCCTGTACAGTCAGTGGAGAAAATTTCAGAAGGTAATTTAGTACATGAGTGGTTGAATATGGCTGTTTCTTTCTCTACTCACTCCAAAAGTGACAGTAGAGAGGTACAAATGATCAGGGGAGCTCCCTGAACTCAGTTTCTCATGGCTGAGGACAGCAATGCTATGCAATATCTGTTTTAAAGGCTCCACCACCATCCCCAATTCAGTGTGAGCAACTTATGATTAGCATGATTATGAGCAACTTAATGGCTTATGATACCTTGACACACACTTTAAAATTTTAATATAAGGTCACAAGTTCACAACTATAATTTGTCATAAAAGGGCAGCAAAAGTCAACTGCACTGCCAAAGAATACACTCCTTTCACTAATTGGGGTTTTTTTGCATAAAACTTCCAAGAGACCCTGAGCACCCATGCTACTGAGGAGCACAGACTTTCCTTGCCTCCATCGCCACCAACCTGATGCAACAGATAAACCCCAACTCCTGAATTAAGCAACTCTGCTCAGGTAATATGAATTTGAACACAGATGTGTTACAGCATTTACAAACAGGCCATGAATTAAAACAACAACAACAAAGCTATTGCAGTACAGTAAAATACTTGCTTTGGAATAAAGCAGCATCCAGGATACAGCCTCCAAAAAATTTCTAATGGTTATCCAGAAAATTGCCCTGTCAAAATCTACTCCCTGTGTGCCACTTCAACAGCAGGAAGACCTGGATACCTAACAGAAACATTTCTGGCATGGAAAACCTATCACCAGCTGACAGAAAGGACATACACACACGTAACACCAACACAAAGACTGCCAAGGGACAAACAGGCCCTAATCAGAGCACATCACTCTCCAAAAACTCTTGGCTGCAGAGTGTTCCCCTTGTTTCCACCACAGTTTAGCACAATTTAGAGATGTGATTGAGCTGTTATAACTTATCCAGAAACCTTCACCCAGGGCTTACCACAGTAAAACAAACAAACAAATTCACACAAAAACCAAAAGCAAGTGTCCTGAAGACAATCTTCCCATATGTGACTCTTCCCAGAAAAGAGACAGTGCAGGGGTGATGTAAAAATCACTGGTTTGAAACACAGCCAGGGGAAGGTAAAAGGATTTTGCCTCTGAGAAATTAGTGAACCCTCCAAAGACACAAAATAGGAATGGATTGGTTATACTGGAAAGGTAAAAAAAAAAAAAAAAACACCCTAAACAAAAAAATGCAGAAATCATGAGGTGCACTACATACTTGAATTTAGCTGAATCAACTTTAATAGAAACTACAATGGTTAAAAAAAAAATAAAATGTTTTCACTCACACATCCCAGAGCACAGGAATTTACTTGTTTCTCAAGTCACACATGATAACTCCCACACCTCACAGTGATAATGTTCCCCATAAATTCAAATAGATTATTACCCTCAGCTGATCCATCAGAACAAGCATTTCAAACCATATCAGACAAGTGTAAAAATTCACAGAGATTAATGAATTTAAGATTCAAAACAAGCAATGTACCTTTGAATAAAATATATTTGCAGGTTTTTTTCTATAAAGATGAGTTAATTCATTAGGCATATGTATGAGCTGATACAGTTCCTGAAAAATTTATTGATATTTCTAACTAGCAGAACCTTTCCTTTTTAATCAGTTCTTCCCCACTAATATTGAATCAAGGTTGGAAAGAAAACTGCTCCTTAACAAGGGTGTGATATCTAATGTCACAGCATACTAGTTCATGAATGTGCTTTGTTCTGGTTAGGCTTGCTGGGTGCATAATTCAAATTATTTTCTAATTTTATAGAAAGCAGGTGGTTACTGTTAGATTGACAAAGTATTCTTTTTCTCTGAAGCTTGTTACCTGGCCATAAATATACAGGAACCAGCTGTAGGTATTTCCATACTTAAACTTCATCCCAACTCTTTGGGTTTGACACAATGGGCTTTTGTCCCCTGAATACGTTTTAAATAAATAATAAATGACCATCAGTAGAATATGGATAATTATTACAGATACATTAGAAATTAAAACCTCCTTCTTTAACTGTCTCCAAGCCAATGAAAACATTTGTTATTGAAGTGTAACTTATTGAAGATTTCAACTGTTCACACATACTTTTAATCAGTGGCAATATAACAGTTATTATTGAAATCTCTGTGTGTAAGAAATTTGAAGTCACAAAGACAATTTAGAGACTTTGGGCTACACGAAAATTTAACCTTCTTTTTTAATAGAAAGTCTTCTGGGCTTCCTAATTTGTTACTGTCCTTTCAGAAAGAATGTTTCTGCTTCAAATCCATTTACCGTTGCTGAAGGTAAACCTACTCTTTTTACATACAGCAGAAGCAAAACATCCTCCACCTCCAGATTCTTCAGTGGCAGAATAGCATATCCATTTTGCAATTTGTGGATCATTGTAACTTTACTCAACAATACCAAAATTGTTTTGGAGTCCTATTTGGGGCTTTTTTTATCTTCACAGTTCAACACAATGATATTTGGTACCACTACAGTTGTTTATGGAGTGTTTCCTCTTTCAATAAAAAGATGACCCACAACCTGATTCATCTCTTAGAGCTTTTACTCAGAACTGCCTAAATCTGAAAACCTATTTCTTCCCTTCTGCTTTTCTTTTTCCTGGCCAGGGAGCACACAGCTGATATTAACCAGTGTTTTCTTCCCTCTACAAATATCCTTGGCATTTGACCTTGCTAACTCAGCTCTCCCTGGATCCTAGCAGAAAGTGTCCTGAGGCAAGTCTTCAGTATGTTGCTCATCTTTTGGAGGGCAGCACCTTGCCATGCTATCTGAGAAGGTATTTTTTGATGCCATGGAAATGTGGGTCAGAGTTCTTCACTGCTTAGGAAATGTTTCCAACCTAGTTGTTCAATAGAGAGGGGGAAAAATATATATGAGCCACATGGGTGACAAGAAATTTCTGAAGTCTGTGTAAGTTGTTCTACTGGGAACAGATCTGGTCTTCAAAAAAGTAAAGAACATGAACATCATAATCAGTGTCAAAGATTTTTAAATTCAACTTTATGTAAAGATCCCAAAATCCCACTGACACTTCCCTACTAGCAACAGGCAGGACTCTTCCCTGTCAGTGTTCTTTCTTCAAGCATTTTCAGCCTAGGTGAGTAACACAAGGAAGTCCAACTCAAACCTAAAACCTTCTTGTGTTTTGAAAGGCTTTTATTTTGAGAAATTGATTCTCAGTGTGGATGTACAATAATGCAACTTTTGTCTGACGTCAGTAGAATTTAGTTCAAGGGAAAAACAGCTATGTAAGAGTTCCAGGAAACACATGACACTTCAGAAAAACAAACAAAAAATTACATATTCAAATTTTCTCTGAATAATAGACTGAAAGGAAAATTTTCAAAAAAATTAAAACATGGGATGGAAAATTTTCTAAACAATGTCTCATTTACTCCTCTCTACACAATCTGTTTCCCTCCAGTGTGATATTTTCACCACAAATAGAGGTAAGTAGATCTTAGTTCACCTTCAGCTATTAAATTTGACTTTTACAGTCCCTGGCATCTCTCCATTCTGTTGAAATCATTGCACAAGTCTTAGGCTAAAGTGGCTAAAAACTCTTTCTTTAAATATTTCTTTTGGATCTATTCCTTTCAACATCCTCAGTCAGAGACAGAATAGAAATAGTGAAACTATATTTCATGTAGTGAAAATTAGGCAATGCATTAAGAACATCTCTCTGAGTAGGTGATAATGGATTCCCATCATAGCTCTCAAAATTAGTCATCAAGTCACAATCTGAGGTCAAATAAAGAGCTTTTCAAAGAAAATGAGCATGAACTGGCAATTAATACATTTAGACTGGAAATCTGAGAGTTTCTAATTATAAGAATGGCGAGAATTTCCTGAACAATAACAATGAAGTCTACAATCTACTTATTGCTGAGGTAAAACTTGATTAGTGTAATCAGATTGGCTATAATAGCAAGAATTGATTTCCTGGATTTGGTGATCCAGAGGATCACTCTCAATATTTATTTTTCTAAAAGATGATTTATTTATTATGATTCTACGTATCTTCCCACAATATTCCAGCAAGGATAATGGGAAGGCAGCTGAATCCCACTTTAAAACAGAGAAAAAGAAATTAATAAGAGGTCATTTTAAACCTTTTTTTGGTTGACATTTTTGAGTGCTGTATAAAGCTTTACATGAAAAGAGAACCCATAATTTTCTAAAACGAGAAAGCACTGCTCAGTATTTTTTATGAAAGATTAGATTTCCAAATTCTTATGCAGAATTAATTATAGCCCCTTATTATTTATAGAATATAATTTCTAAAATCAACATGAGCCTAATGTTGAACACCAAATGGTATTTTTGAAAAGTAGTCCAACTACGCTGCCAGTAACCAGTTGCGTGTCTTTTAATTAGTTCTCATGATCAATTTTAATTAAAATGAATAATTCAAATATTATGCACTACAATCTCAAACATTAATCTTCTCAAGAAAGGTAAAGAAACTTAAAAGGCTATGATTTAAAACATAGTCTCCATATTTGAGTTTATAAACCTGTGTGTTACACCAAGGATCCACAATTTGAATTGCCCTCTTATGTGACCTTTTCCTGTGCAGGAGTTCCTTGGACAAACAACAGTCCCAGTAGGGATGAGAGAAAACTAAGTGCTCAGAAATTCATCTTCATATTTCCATAATCATAATACAAGACAAAAAAAAATTTAGACAAAAAACACTTTGAAAACTTGGTTTACGCAAATATTTTATATTGTTGTAACCTTCAGGAGTCCTGGGGCTGCTGTGTGTTACAGAAAAAAAATCTTCAAATTAGATACCAATTAGCAAGAATTAGATGACTGTAATTTAGGAAATCCTAACAGAGGGAAAAAATACACAAACATAGTTTACTCTGGAAATTGATAGAAAACAGCTCACCTAGAACTAATACAGGTACAGTGTGAAGTTATAATGCATAACAATCTTGCATATTAAAAGACTATTGCATTTATTTCCTGAAAATAAAATACGGAGAGTGACAGAAGAATTTTCTTAGGCTTTTTTTTTCAGTGAAGATGCCATATATTGGTTTTAAAATATACTGTGGCTGTATTCAACAGTACAGCATACCTAAATCTATGAAAACCAGTTCAACATATATTTTGCCCATAGCTTTTCTTCCATTTTCCATTACAACGATTTCTGTCACTTGGGACATTTATATGGTACACAAGAGGTGTGAGGGCAAACACAGATAAACATAGAAAAATAAATGTATCAGATTGATCTTCAACTTCTCTAAACTGGTGAACTTGTATTGACTCAGTGAGATGACTATCAGCTCTGCTCTATAGAAGCTGCTCACAGCAATCTTCCCCAGATTCAGAGATGAAGATGATGTGTTTCAGAGACTTAAGTAGCCATATTCCCTCTGACCCCAAATGCATTCACCTCGTGGCAATCTCCAGCCTGATGTAATAGCTACAGAAGTTTCTGCAAGCAGGAATGTACATTATTGGCATACTAGTTTTGCCTCAAGTTATGAAGTCAGTCCTTTTCGTGCTAGCCTTGCACAAGCGGAAAAGTGAAAAACTTATTTTACAAAAGGAGAGTAAAAGGGCTTGAAGCATTTACCTAAACAAAATAAAAGGCCAGACATACAGCTGCTATCTCTAAATATGAAGTAAAAATATTAGCTATTTCACCCTGGCCGTGTTATTAGCAACACCAACACTGAAACAAATACATGTGAACTGGCCAAGAATAAATCCAGGCTGGATACTGAAAAAAGGCTTCACACCATCAGGGAAGCAAGACTCTAAAACTCATTTCTATTAGGAAACAGTAAAAACAAAGGAAAAAAAAAAAATCATTCTTAAGTTTTGACAAACACAATTAAAATATGACATGATAGATCTGGGATTGACAGCCCAAGACATCCTTGGTTTATAACCTGTACTCTGATAAAGGAAAAAAAAAAAAATTAATGACTCCTACTTTCCAAATGGAATCCATCCTACCTTGGGCAGAAAATTACAAATAACCCTTTTAAGTGTGAGTAATACTTGGCTCATTCTACTCCAGCTGTTTACCACATATGATGCCTTATCTGCAAGTCAGGAAAAAATTGTGTTGTTTCTTTTTATTATGATGTTAATGAAAACATTTGTTTCCACAAAAGAGAGTTTTAGATCAACACAAACTCAGTCCAGAGCAATAGTGTATGTGTATGCATGCATGCTCCAGTCAGTAAAAATTCAATGGAGGAAATTATCCAACAATTCCCTGTCAGATCCACAGCGCTACTGGCACAGCGAACTATGGGAACTGCTTCATCATAACCTCAGCTACCTCAGTTTACCTGGCTTGAGGCTGCTTAAATCTGCCTTTGCACCAGGTTGGTAGACCATTGTGGCACATACCTTACACACACTCACACAGAGAATCAATTAGGTTGGAAAAAACCTCTGAGATTATCGAGTCCAACCTTTGAGTAATCACCACCTTGTTGACCAGACCATGTGCCAGGTCCAGTCTTTCCTTGAACACCTCCCGTCCATTCCAACGTTTAACAGCCATTTCAGTGAAGCCATTCCTCCTGTTGTCCAGTCTGAACCACCACCTGCATAATTGGAGGCTATGTCCTCTTGTCCTGTGGCTGGCTGCCAGGGAGAATTGGCTCCCCCTCACCTGGCTACAACCTCCTTCCAGGTGGTTGTAAAGTTTCAGTGGCTGGCTCTGCTATTTTCTCACCTCCTTTCCCCTGCTTTGTCTGTGTAACCCTCAGACCCCAGTCTGTAAAAGAGGGATGACAAAATTACTCTAAGTCAGTTTTAAGGGGATTAGGAATTGCAATATCTAGACAAAGTGCAAGGCAAAATAATTTATCATTTAAAGTTTATACACACAAGAGTGTTACCACAGCAGCTATTTTTGCATGCTAGGGCAACATAATATTGTTAATAAGAAAAAATGAGTCAAATGTTTAGCAAATATTAATTAATTGAATAGCAAACAACAAGCATTCTTTTTTGGCTGATAAATACACTTGTTTGCCCAAGAAAATGAAGATCTGCATGAGAACCAGTATTCCTTCAAATTAAAAAAAAAAAAAAAGACTGTTCAAATGCTCATTAAAAAAATTAAAAGACATACTTATGAATAAATCTAATGAGTAATTAAATTTTGAAATTGTGTTCAGAAGTATTTGCCAATTATTTGATCAAACTACAAACTAAATGCCTCACTAAAAATAACGTTAAGGCGAGAAATTCAAGGACTAAAATATGACAAAACCTCCACACATAAATTGCTTGTGTAATCTGATTTCTAACCTCTTGACCATAATACAGTTTGGCAATGTGATATCATATTCTGACATCTACAGAACTTTTATCACATTTATGCATAGAATGAGTGACATTCAGTGAATGGTATTTTTATTCAGTTTATTTTCTTCTGCTTCTTTAATTCCTTCTTTTTTTTTCTTTTTCTTTTTTTTTTTCTTTTTAAATGATTTCTCTGTTAAGTACGGTGTGGCCTAATTCCTTATAAACCCCATTCTGTTGAAGCCTGGTCTCAACAGCATTTTATATCTCTATATAGAATATTTTATCACCTTAAAAGGCTTCTCTTACTATTTTCTAAAAATCTACAACATGTCTTTGAAGTGAAGAAGCTCTCTGTGAATATTTCACAGATGGGAAACTGAGTCATATATAAATATAACATTTAGGAAATCTAATTTGGGGTGTTAGCTTGATGACAAGATATATATTTTACATATAAGAGATGCTCCCATATTTGAACAAAATTCTAAGCTGTCAGCATTCCTAACAATTAGGATTCAGGATGGGTTTCTTTCCACTTAAGTACATCTGAGCTAGAGAAGACTACAGAGAAAGAAAACAGGCATCTAGAGGTCAGATATCTCACCCAAAGATAAAGAGCTGAGATCAGCATAATTTGTGTCTGAAAAGCACCAAGTTCTTTCCATCAGCAAAATAAAAAAAGGAGTCAAAATATCAAAACTCACATATAAACATCTAAAATTGGATGGATAGATCCAGACCAGAATTCCCATGTTTTTGACCCTTGACATTAAGCTTCTGAACACTTTTATTTAATAATGAAGCATGTTTGATAGGGTGGGTTGTTCTCATAAATCTTTGTACTTTAGGCTTAGGTAAGATCAGTGGCACTAGTCATTAGGAGGAATTGGTAAATTAAAAGTATGTATTAATGTTCCTTGTCATTCAGAAACTGAAACTTCTTTGTCCAGTGGGAAATGGAAGAAAAGTTAAACACGTCTCCAAACGCATAAATTTGTCCAGTGAGATGTCAAGCCCTGTTTTCTTCATGCTGCAATTGATCGGACAGTCAGTTCAGAGAGAAAGCTTGCTCTTACATCTCCTGAAAGCTCTGAAAAGTCTTGTTCTCTCTTTTTCTTTTTTTTTTTTTTTTTTGTTCCTTATCAAAGACATAATCATACAAACCTTGGCTGCTGAACCTTTCAGAAGACAGACAGAACACACTCATCCCCCCCGAGACCGTGATTCATTTCTAGTGAAAACCTTGTGGGGATGGTGAGGAAGTAAAGGAAAATAAAAGCCTTTTCTGGTTATAAAGTAGAAAAGCAATGTTCCATAAAAATCTCCTGTAATATCCACCTGCCACTGGGAATTTCACAAGCCAAGTAGATGATTGTTGCATTGGCTGCAAGTGAAGCCCATACCTCCCATATGGCAGTGCTAATTCAGCCACCAAATGACCAGTGGTGCAGGAAAAGGTCTTCTACCCCTCAGAAGCGCTACCAGAGAAGGCTTGTCTTTTCACCCAAGGTATTCTGCTTGCAGGATTGGATGCCCTTTGATTTATAGTTTGAGTTTGTGTTGCAAATATACTCAAACACCAAAAAAAAAAAAAATATATATATAGTTTGAAGATTTACAACACAGGGATCCATACAAATAGATAATACAGTATTTTTCCTCCAGAGTCTACAACCTTAAACAAGCAGGTCAAGCATACAACAGCGGAACGTTCAACGTGAAGAGACCTTTTAATTTAGTTACCTTCAATAATTTTGTGATGTTGTTGTTTTGCCACTTGCATATACAAAGCAGCCCTTTGATTCTTTTGATTTTTAGACAAACATAAAGGCAGTGACTGCTACTGACAACTCTCTCATTACTGACATAATGAAAAATAAAATTCCTTTTTTTGCAACATAGCAGGAATCAGCTGAGACCATACAGCATAACACCAGGTAAGGCCACCTCAGAAGTGTGAGGTGAGAAGGGCTTTACAACTGCAGAGAGATTAAAGGATTTTTAGGAAAGCTCTGAATGTTTCAGGCACATACTCAGTCAGGACTGATCCCATTCCTCTATTCTTCTCACAGCTGATTTTAGGCTTTACATCCTCTCCTGTCACACAGTTTAGCAGCAGTGCACTCTGCTTTCCACAGTGCCTGATGTGTCAATCCTCCTTGCACCTACATTCTAATTTAATTTCCCCGAATAAGCTCCCTTCTTCCCCCAACCCTGTCTTTGTCACATCTTCACCAATCATTGCTTTTAAGGAGGCTCAGATATCAAAAGGAAAATTAGGAAAGACGCAGGAGTCCTTTCTAAAACCAAGCTCACTTCATTTTTCCTTCTCACTCTCTTTCCTCAGGGATACAGTAACATTATGGGCCTTGATGGAGGGACCTGGTGGCCTCTTATTCTCACGCTGTGGTGGAGAGAGCTCAATCACTTGTCAGTGGCATAAATGTTTAATACTCATGCAAGCAGAACTGTCTCATGGTGGCTTGCTAATTACCCACTCCAACAGGCTCTGGATCAGATGCCCTTAGATTATTCTCCTTTTTGGCTATGCTTTAAAAAGCAATTACTCATCATATTTTCAGAAAAATACAACAGTATGTTTTCACAGCAAAGGCCTTACTAGCAATGGGGAGGACACTAAAAATAGAATAAAAGAGGCCAGTGATTTCTTTGATTCACTGGCACTGTTTCCAGCTCTGCCGTGTGTGACTGGAGTTTGCAGAGAGAACAGAAATCCACTGAAGATGAGATCTTCCTCTTATACCAAGCTCTGTGCATTTCTACTGTTGAATGAGCAATTAGTGCAATTTGCAGAAAATTAGCAGATATTTTTAATGAGAAAAGTCATTTGTTTCTAGGATTGCCATTTTACATGCCACAGATTTGGTAGTATAGAATTCCAAAATATAACTCAGCACTTCAATTAAACCACTCATGGAGCTCTGATGTGTGTCCCTAAAACACAGAATTTAAATAAGAATGACTGCATAATTCAATATCAGACAAGCTGAAACAGAAAATTATCCAAAAGTATAGCAGATAGATTTTTTTTTTCCCAAACTCAAGATTTTGTTTTAGCAAAGCTGACTAAACAGCTGGAATTTCAGAAATATCACTTTATCACAAAGTGCATAGAGAACCAGTGGAAAGAGACAGTTTTGACTGATTAGTTGTTAAAATCAGTGAAAATTAAAGCTAAAGTGAAACATAGCTAGAATATGAGAAAATTTAGTGAGAGTGCAAGAATAGAAGAACAGAAGGGGACTTGGACACCAAGCTTATTGTCATTGTGTGCAAGAGGCAATGCAGAGGTCAAAAGCAGAAACTGCCAGTATGGAAGAGGGTGACAAACCTGCCTGCAGTTTTGAACATCAAAAACTAAAACCAGCAACAACATAGAAAGAACAGGATGCTAATAAATTCATATATGCAATGATATTAATATGTGACATACAGTTTGGAAATTGACTTTATAGAATCACAACTAACAGAGATTAATATATGAAGGTTTTGCCTTAAAGAAATGCTTTTCATAGCCATGCCTTCAGCAGCTCTGCATCAAGTAGCTGCAAAAACAGATTCAGTTCATATTCCTACTGTGTTGGGTTAGCATGGATGGTAAAAATCAATTAGTGATTGACTTTGAAATTGACAATTAGACTAATGTGAGCCTGATATTTCTGAGTCTGAAAGGTTTTCAGTGGCTGATTTCTTCCCAAGGGAAGATTTCTCAGGAGAGTCTTTCTTTCAAGGACAATTTCTGTAAATAACTAACTTTCTCAAAATAAATCTGTACAGCTGTGCTGATTGTGTTTCTCTTGTTCCACCAATGGGACTAGAGAGGTGTTGTTCCCTTTTACCAATCACATTAAGTCTGTATCGGAACACCTTATACAAGGTACTAAATGTTAGACAATAAAGCCATCTAATTTTCTTCTTCTTCTAACTGGAGTCAAGCGTCTTTATTTTGTGTCCAATGCGACAGACTAGCCAATGAAATATAGGTGTACACCTGTGGGTGACACACAGCTTAAACTCAGGAGGATCTTGGGAAGCTGGCCTCTTTCCTCCCTGCCTTGGAAGAGGTAAGTTGGCCCCAGCTCCCTGTGGGCTGAGACCGGCCAGTCCCTGCCCAGGCCAGGACTTTCCCAGGAAGGTGCCAGGAATGGTGACTCCCAGGCCAGGGGAGGGGAGGAGAATATGTCCCTTCCTGGCCCAGATCGGGTCTCCAGCAGCCGTAAAACACTCTGCTGCTTCCCTCAGTGTCTTGGTTTGGAAAGACAGCTATCTGCCAGGGAAAGCTGGAGTTTCCCTTGAATGGAGAATGTAAACCCCTCACCCCCTCCAAATTATAATTTTGCAATTAAGGGCTTTCAAGAAGAGATTTGGGAATAGGAATAACAGTTCCTTACTAGGAATATTAACAATACAAATGTAGTACAAGACAAAACCACCCAACCAAACAAGCAAACAAACAAGCAAGCAATCCTGGAGAACCCTGACAGGGTCAGAGCTACAACCCGACACCCTGTTGGTCAGGGTGTTGGAAGCAGTCCAAAAGTAAGTCCTCCTGGAGTGGCAGATTTGGTTCTGTTGGAGTAGAGATGATCCTGTAGAAAAGGGTCCAGTGATGGTGAGAAGGGTCCAGTCTTCCTCCAGGAATCCAGTGGAACCAGATCCCTGGCGTTCCTGTGCCTCAGTTTTTATCCAGGTAGGAGTGGTTGGCTCCCTGCACTGGGTGGAGCATCTCACAATGGGAGGGTATAGTTGGGGGCTGACTGCTTTGGGGATGTGTTAATGGCCCATTATCAGAAGGCATCCACCCCCCACTCCTCCCAGAGTTACAAGACATAAAGAACATCTCCCCAGCTGCTTTCAACAGATGAAATAGAATACACATTTTTGGTTTCCATAACCCAAGACACTCAGCTACTAGCAAGCGGGAGGAGAGGCTGGAGCCTCTGATGGTAGCTCTGAGCTACCAGATGAGACTGAGGGGTGGAGGGGTAGCATCCATTAGCCTGCCTAACTACTGAGAGCCTGGACGCTGCTTCTGAGCCTTCCCCACCAGCATGGCTTTGAGATCCTTGGCAGAGTTCACATGGCCACTGCAGGCCTGGGCAAGCTTTAACTCTTTCCTGCCAGCAGATGGAACTCCCAGAGCACTGGCCCTTCCTGGAGAACAAAGTGATTGAACTATAAAGAGACACAATCAGTGAAGAGAGAATGAAAAGACTATTAGGACAAAGGAGGAGGAGTGGCCTGATTTGGCTGGACTTCTGTTAAGGCCATGGAGACTGGACTAAAATATCCCTTCAAATCATGGGAAAGATATGCATGTGGGGAGAGGTTGTTCAAATTTGTGTGGATTTTGAGCACAGGTGTTTGTGATGGACTAAGTGATATTAATCTTATGAGATGCTTGAACGTAGATAGAAATGAGAAGTCCTCTGTGCCAGTGAAGAAGTGAGAAGATATCTCTGTTCTTCGAGATGAAGAATCCTATGTTCTTTGGAGTTATTCATCTTTAAAAGGTGACACCCTAATATGCAAAAGTCTAAAACCCATGACCCATAAACAGCTTGGGAAGCTGCTAGTGGGAGGGGTCACAAAAGCAGGTTTTACCAGGTTTTTGTAACAGTTAAAACCCACAAGAGAATTGTTCTAAGCTGTCAGTAGGATCCATGACTCTAAGAGAGACTTCTCTCCTAAAAAATTGATGAAAGACTATTTTCAAATGGTAAAACTGACTGAAAATCACAGGTTGTCTCTTTATGTTGTTTGTGAAAAAGCGAACAGTTTGTGGGGGGAGGATAAGTGTTTTGAAGGTTTGTCCTGGGGTGACATTACGATGTATCCCCAATCGTCTGTTGGGTTTATGTTGGATATTACACTCTGTACCTTTAATTTGGATCTGAGAGTAAAACAGTGCACAGTTTGTTTTCAGAAACCTCTCGGGCTGGCCTTGAGGAGTGGGAGTCACCAGCATATAGACGGTGAGATTTTTTTTTCGGCACTCACTTTCACTTTTGCTTTGCTTTGTAGCTAGTTAGCGTAGCTTAGTTAGGGCTGAGCAGCTTCAAATTTCTTTTTCTTTTGTTTCCTTTTTTCTTTTTTTTCCCCTTTTTTCCTCCTCTCTTTGGAACTGTTCAAACCTCCCCAGCCTGAGGACGCAGGGGGAGCTCCTGGGGAGTTTGCACCAGGACCCACCAAGATCTCTCCAGTGCCGCAACTTTTCCCAGAGAGGAGGAACTGAGAGCAAAACCATCTACAGGAGGGACTTTGTTTTCCTTAAATTGTCATCTGGTATTGTTCAATTTATTGCACTGGGGAGTGTTTTGCCAGTTTAATAAACAGGTTTCTTTCCACCTTCTCTCTGAGGAGGTTTTCTCCTGGACCGGCTGGGGGAAGGGAGGGAGGGTTTCCCTAGGAGTTCTCCTCCCAAATTTGCCTTAAACCATTGCAAGATTTCATTTTTTTTTCTTTTTCTCCTTTTAGTGTGTGTTAATAAAATCTGTTTACTTTAAGCTGGGCCTGTTTTGCCTTTTTCTCATAACCCTATCTCACAGAGAGAAAAGAAAGCAGATACTCAAACCACTACACTAAATTTGGCCAACAGAAATAGACAGGTGAACATAAAACCACTACTTTTATTTGGTGTTTCCACCTGGTTTCGAACTTAAAACTAAAAGACCTATAAACCCATTACAGATTATATAAAGAATGCTTGTCAACACTAAGAATACACAGAATTACTCTAATCATTAGAATTAGTTGTTAAACAAAGGAACTTCCAAAGGTAAATATTCAACCTATTAACAGGTTTCACTGTTTTCATTATAAAACTGCAGCAGGTTATTACTTTCAAGTTTATTCTTTTTCAAAAATCCTGCAATGTCAATGCTGACATTTTCAATTTATCTTAAAGACAGAAAATTGAAACTGAATTAATTTTTGATTTCAAACCATTATCAGCCCAAAACAACATTTAGAGAAAACCCAGTTGATGCCCTCTCTTTCTTGAAGTCAGGCAGGATGCAGAAAGAAAAAGGGACTCTTGATAATCAATAAGTGAGCAAATGAAAACAAAACACCTTTCTCCTCATCCCTTTGAAATACTCCCCACTATACTCCAAACCAGATGGAAGTAGAAAGTTGAGCTTATGCATTCAGGAGAGTGAAATCAATGAAACAGTGGCACACCATAAAAGACTACAGTGGACGTATGTAGGTTGAATTCAAAACCAAGGAATTCTTCCATCTTGGCAAAACTTTTCTGTTTTATTTATTATATGACTGATGGCTGTTACACCATAAAGAATGCAAAGAGTAAGCATTATTCTGGTCGTTGTTTTAGAAGCAGATCTTCTGTGGCAAGCAAATTTGCAGCTAAATTTGGGTTATTTACTACTGATATACTGATGAGTTTAATCACGAAAACATTAATCATACAGGCCAAAATACTGTTAGCAGCTGCCACACAGGTATAAAATCCACAGGTGTGGAGTAGAAGACATACAAAAATCTGTATGCACATATATATATATACATACTTTCGGGGCAGGGGGGATAATTAAAAAAAAAAAAATACACAACATTTGGACTCCAGTAAATCTGGTTTTTGCCCCATAGCTGTGGGGTACTTGTGGTATTCTTTCCTGTCTCTTTGGTCACTAAGCCTGTAGACTTTCCAGTGACAGGAAATAGCTTATATAGAACTCCATTCTACTTTATGTTAAGCTGTCATTTGAACATGCCCATCAGATAAAACCTTCCATTGGTACAAACAGCCTGAGAGAAACTGCAACTGTGGTAGCCATGCCTGAAATGATTCACTGCCCCAAACCAGCAGGGTAAATTGTCCAACAGCTCTGAGTTTTTGTTCTTAGTAAGTTCATTTTTATTCCTACCAAAAAAATTGTCACCAGCCCTCCAAATCTCTCCCCCTCCACAGGTTGGTGGGGTTTTTTTGTTTTGTTTTGTGGTTTTTTGTTTGTTTGTTTTTGTTTGTTTTGGGGGTTTTTGTTTGGTGGTTTGTTTTTGGTTTTTTTTGTATTTTCCTCATGAAGGAGTAATTTCTGTGCTGTTCTATCAGAATTCAAGTACCTTATGACAAGTAATTTATAAACTTTCTTAGTATTTTCAGACTCGTTCCCTATTATTTCTTCTGCAGTCTGAACAATCTCTACAGAATAGCAAATTAATAAAGGGTATAACTGCTGTACATGTGACCTGAATTTCTATGGGCAATTGCTAGGGGAAGCAAATGTGCTTACACATCCATGGGTAGTTTAGACCAGGTAATTTCACCTGCTTGTCCAAAAGGTCTGCATTTGGAGCATATGTTGATTATGTGGACCAGTTTACATAGTGGCAAATGTAAGCTTTTGATAAGCTAGGGTACTATTACAATCAGACACTGCCTACATTTTAAATTACTGCTCTTTCTTATGCAAGGTATAATGTAGGATAATGCACGTAGCTTTACAGCTCGTTTTGAGTTTCAAAACAAGTTACAATGCAATCACCTATTAACCTTTTCATCCCAAGGGTTTTTCTACAAAAACTTAATATCCCTGACAGCTCCTTGTTTATTTTCAGATCCATGCACTGTTTGCCATTAGTGACCTTGCAAGCAGATTCACACCTTACAAAGTCCCTGACCTTGAAGTCATTAAAATCCAATCACACACTGGGCAGGCTTCCATATTCATTAGGACAGCAAGAAGATAGATTTGAACATGCCTTTGAAGTGACCAATACATTCATCAGCCAATTTCCATCTTCTTCAACAATTTCAGATTGCTCAGGGATATTACCAGATTAATTGATACAGAAAATCTTTTGCAGCAAAACAGTAGCAATGTTAAGCAGATGCAATATGTTTCTAATTAAAAAGGCTACCATCAAACATAAGTCATAAATTATAGGTTGTCCTATGAATACCCATATGAAGTTCCTACAACAGTTCTTTTTGCTTATGCCTTTGATGTAGGGGTCAGAGCTTTTTTTCAAAACACATGATAATGAAACTAGCATCTAAAAATAAGAAAAGCAATGTCTACAGCTAAACAAAACCTCACATAGGAGATTTTTTTTTTAATTAAATCCACCACTGGAACGTACTATTTAACCCTATTAAGTTCTTATGTATTTACTTCACAAGCCCCTTTGGAAGGTAAAACTTCATACAGATAGGATTTATAAGAATCATAAAAAGAGCAACAAAAGCTGAAGCAAACAGAGACCTAGAGGAAACATTTTCTCTATCCTATTTTGACATACACTTGCCTTCATCTACACAGATTGTTCTCATAGAAAAGTGAAATTTATGTGAATATGTTTTGCAGAAAAAGAAAGGGGTTTTTTTTTTTTCACATTGGATATATGTAGGCATGATTTCTTCCAAACTTAAAGTGAGAAAGATTTGAAAAAGGGTGGGATAAAGAAAGAAGTTTCAAATACATAGATAGCAAACCTCAAATTAATCACTATCTGTCAAACAGGTTGCTCAAAACTCTGCTCTTCTCACAAATCACATTTACAGCAATACTGTTCAAAGGACTGTTGCATTTACCTGGAAAAAGCCAGAGTTGTATCAAAACATTTTCAAGGTTTGAAAATGAGCTTCAATACTTTGGTCAAAGGTCTCTCTGCACAGAAGGTAGCTGAAGGCAGGTTGCAAGTTCCTCTTGAATTTTTAAGCTTGTTGCTTTTTTGTGCATGGGGAACACATCCATGTGAGTTTTCATCAAAGCACAGAAAAGAGGCTTTAAAAACCCAGGTTTCTTACTCCTTCTCTTAAAGTCAAAATAGCATTGTTAATTGACAATTTCATGGTGGCAGCCATTTGAGTTTGTTTTTTACTGGGATCTGTCCAAGGTACATCAGTGACAACAAATCAAACCAAGGACCTGTTGGAGAGAACTTTCAATTCATAAGGCTTTTGCCCCTGATTAACAGCTTTTAAGCAATAGTTGAAATGAATCACCACTTTTTACATATCCGTCCAGCTGTCTGACACCAAAAGCCAAAAACTACACATCCTGCAGGGGGCTGACTCACAAAAGTACTGTATTTTGGTGTTCACAGTCCAGTATATAACTTCAATGACTACAAGGTTGTTGAAAAAAAAACCAAACAAAACAAAAGCACAAACAAACAAACAAAACCAAAAACCCCAAAACCAAACCAAACCAAACAAACAAACAAAACCCTGACCAAACAAATCCATGCAGAGACAAACAAGTTTAAGGACCAAAGATAATTCTAAAACTGGCTTCTTAAGGAGAGAGGAGTGGAGAGAAGAATGAAAGAACAATCAATATTGCTTCAAAATGCATTTACCTAGAAGGGAAAAGGGCTGTTGTCTTTAGAATATAGTATATAACAGGCAACTAGGTTATTTCCCCATGTTTGTTCAAGACCATGTGATGAATGTCCCAAAACAGCATCTGTAACTATAAAACTAGTATAATAGACTTTCCATACTATTGCACAGTAAACAACTGGATAGAGCACAATAGTGTCAGTATCCTTTGTGTAATGGTCAGGTATTTTTCATTTATACTGTCCTTTCATAACCTGCATTGTGCTTTCATTGAGCCAAAGCTCAAAGGCTTTGGCACCCAGTTACACCATAAATTGAAATAATGAGAATGGTTTTATATAGTTCTACAAAACGTGTCTAGGGTGTTGTGTGTGTAATGTGAACAATTTTGCAGCCAAGACTCTTTCTGTGGAGAAAACTAAGACCTTGAGCCTTCCTTTGCTTCTGGAGAAAGCAGTGATATTTATGGCAATAAATGCACTGTTTTGAAAGCAACTGATTTTAACAGGCCCATCAGTCTTTATCAAATTAATATAAATAATTTTCCTTCAAGCAAATTAGGTTCAGGAGCATAAAGTCAATTATCTGGCATTACCTTTGCACACAAGAGAGACATTTCAAGTCATTACATCATACATGCCACAAACTCAGCAAATTAAATACACCCCTGAAATTTCAGGAAGACAGTAGCTGAGAAGGTATCTAAAGCAGTATATAATCATTTATTAATAAAGATAAGATTTTAAAGCAATAAAACTGTTTGAGCACAAATACACACATATTACAGCTTCTTGAATACCTATTTTTAGGTATAAAATGGAAAAATTCAGCACTCCTTTTCTCATTGTTTACAAAGAAGATTTCTCTCTTCCAAATTTTATTTTGCAAATGTGGTTAACTAGTTATCATTTGAATGATGAAAGCCAAATAAAACTTAAAAAAATAAAGCTATATAGAGAAACATTCATTAAAATTTAGCAACTGCATATTCTTATATTTGCTACGTTGTGTTTATACATCCTGCATTGTTTTCTATTGACATCAGCACTCTAACTCCATTTTTAAACACAGTTAAATTCACAAAGGAGTGGAGGATCACTAAGATTTTGATTGCTGAGGGCTGGGAGTCTGTGCAGCCTGTTGCACTAAAATTACTCTGTGACCTCCTCTGTACCTCTGAAAAACTAAAATCAGGTTCTAACACTTTACCCCATGCATAACCAATCCTACAGCCAGGTAGTTTGGATAGATGAAAGGGAAAAACATCAGGTAATATGAGGCCACTAAAAAAAAAAAAAAAAAATCAAAAAGGATGTATGGAAATAGTCAAATGGAGCAGGTACAAGGGTTGTGGCACACTAGGCCAGCACAGAGTGCTCTTTCATTTGAGTGGTGACAACACTGATCAGCCTCTGGACCACAACCCCCGTATTTGGTCTGAACTTATTATCTTTTAATATCACCTCCAATATTTAAATGAATGCCCCTAATTATTTTAATGAAATTTCCATTTTTCACTTCAATTATGTAATTATTTGACTATGTGATTTAAAACAAATAGTTTTCTAAGTCACTGTTAGTCTCACTTCCTCTTTTGTCTTTTTTTAGAACATTCCTACTAAGCTTCCAGATTTCTTCAACAATAGATGGGTTTCATCCCACACCCATAGTTGTTTAAGATAGCACCGATCTCATGTTTTCAGTGTGTTTTAAGTGGGCATAACAATTACCTGAAAATATTTCACCAAATAACTTACTTTCATGCTACAATATTATGTTAAGAACCAATTTCCCAAAACTCATTTTCTTCAAACAAGAAATGCACTTAGGCATGGATTTCCTGTTCAGTGCCCCAACTGTAATTTCAGCTTTAATATAATTATTATTTCTGTGTTTACTAAGCCTCCAAAGTGCTTAGTACAGAGCCAGCAAGTGCTTAGTAAACTTGGTAATAGAGCACAACTTAGGACAGTAAAAATGGTTCCCCTTAAAAGGCAGAGTTTAACAAAGTGTCATTGTTTTCCAAGTCATAGAAGTAGAAAGATGCTAAAAATAGCTATGAACTTAGGAAGAAAAAGATTAAGACACTGCCCTGACACCAGAAAGTAAAGAAGCAAACCATACATCCCAGGAATCAGTAGAGCGATTCAAGGGGAAAAAAGTCACATCAGCAGCAATTCTTTATTGTGGATGCTTATTAATTTGCTTATTTGGTTGTACCCCTGTGTTCTTAAAAAAAACCAACTTGATTATACGGGTTGCACACAGCCCTGTGTTTTTTTCCTCCTTTACCATTGACGGGAATGGACGTCAAATTATTCATGGAATGCATTATTTTTTTCCTTCAGATGAAGCTTAGGAATTAAATCTTTGTTGCAGACAAAGGGGCATATTCCTCAGCTACCTCAATATTATTCAGGCAGAGAACTTGCCACCCACTGACCAGCAGCCACAAAGTCTGCCATTCTCCTAAGCTGCAGAGAAAATTGTTCAGAGAATCAAGGAATCATTTTTGTTGGAAAAGACCTTTCAGGTCATCCGGTTAAACCCATCGCTGCCAAGTTCATCACTAAACCCTGTCCACAAGGGCCACACCTACACCCCTTTTAAACACCTCCAGGGATGGTGACTCAACCACTTCCCTGCACAGCCTGTTCCAATGTTTAAAAACCCTTTTGGTGAAGAAATTTTACCTAATAGCCAATCTAAACCTCCCTAAGTACAACTCGAGGCCATTTCCTATTGCCCAATCATCTCTTACTTGCAAAAAAGACAAACCTCCACCTCAACACAATCTTATTTTAGAAAGAAAAAAAAAAATCCAACATAATCAAATGAGAAAAGACTCTACAGTAGAAAGAGTATAAAGAAGTTAGCAATTTCAAAGTTAAATTTAACACAAAGTGATCCCAGGAGTTCACAATAGCAGCAGCTAAAATGTAGGTGGTGATTTTTTTGGTGCAGAAGTGGGTAGTGATTTTTAGTGCACTTTATATTTAAATTAGCTCAAAGTGTACGACTGAATTACCTAGATACCACCTAACCATCTCAAATAATTATACAAAGGTATGTGATCTTCCATCTGACTAATGATCCCAAAACGTTTCTTCTAGAGGGAAGCTGGCGTGACATTGAGTAGGGGACAAATCACAAAAATGAGGACAATCAGAAAGTTACTTTTGCTTCAGTCATAAATAATGTGAAAATTTGATGCAGCTGCTCCGCAGGGACTCTGTAATGCAAAGACAGAGAATTTTGATATCCCTTTCCCCTACCTCATGCTGCAAAAAAATGCTTGCCAAGATATATCAAATCAGTATCGACCTTTACAGATAAGCAGCATATCATGGAAGTTTGAGTTGAATCTTGAGAATAACATACATGAAACACTTAGAAGATTTAAAATACCAAGTAATAGGGAGTGGGGGAAGAGAGAGAGATTACAGCAAGATGCCAAGACTAATGATAAGGCAGAGTAGAGCATTGTTTGGAATAGAAATATGTTGTCACAGCTAGAACCTGATAAAAAATCCCTACAAGATAGAAACTAGATCTTTAGTGTTCATAAGAGATGAAGACCATTCATCCTGTATGTCAAGTTTATAGGCCAGGAAAGCACTTTAACAGAAGGGAAATGTGCTCTACACAAGTGTTTCAGAGTAGTATGCTGAAAATCTGATATGGGAAATCCATTGGTTACAGAAACATAATTAAGTAGCAAAGGAGGGAATAGGGCTTTTACACGTCATCCAAATATGTTATAACTCGTTCCTGCAAAGGATTCACATCACTGGAATTGCAACTGTTCTTCAAGTTTTCAATTTACTACTCAAAATGTTCACAGGACATCTCACTCTAATAATCAAGCATCAATTAAAATCTGCAGATGGCAAAATTTAATGATGCAATTAAGTAATTTTGCTTATTTCCCAAGCTGAAATTTAACACACATAGCTCTAAGGACAAATCCACTCAAGATAAAGCCAGATTCTGTCTCTTCTCCTTTCTTCTTGCACAGGGTATCGTTACACCTTTTGTCACTTTTATGAAACGAGGCCACTTTTGCCTCTTTGCTGTTTTCCCTGGAGCAGACATTGCAGCCTTCCCCCACTGCCAGCAGGTGTAAACTGTCATCCAGTCTGACTGCAGCACTTTAGCTCCTGGCCTCTCCTGCCCGTTTGCTCCTGGGGTCTCACTTGCTCTTCCTCCCATCCCTGGAGGCTTTACTTCCTTGTCAAGACCAAACAGAAGAACAGGGATGAGTCACGACAATGGGCAGATGACCACAAGAGAGAGACAAATTTAATATTGCATGAAGAAAAAAAAAAATAGCTATCATTCAATGAAGACACATTTACTATGGTCTGGTGGTCAGAAACACATTAAAAATACAAATAAAAACAACCCTAAAATAGTCCTGCAGCAAACCCACAATGCTGAAGCTAAGATAAAAGGAATGAGGAGCAATAAATTTATAAAAGCTGACTCACACAATAAAAAAGAAAGAGGGATGACTTTTCAGAGAAGAACTGAGCAACTGAGGGGATATTAGGATAAAAGTAAATAAATACTGAGTTCATAATGAAATTACATTGCACAAGAAACTTTTTTTAGTGGCATGTTTACAGTGCTCCATTTAGACTGTACTGCTGAATGTCTGGAATGTTGTAAAGGCAGAAAAAGGCAAAGAAAGTTGAAACAGCAAACTAGTAGCGGCTCTTGAACATATGGCTCACAAAACAAAATTAAAAATATTTGTATTCTCCCTGAGGAAATTGAATTTAAAAATGAGTGCAGCTCTGCATAAATGCATGGGATCAATGAGTAGGCAAGTTAAGTGTTTAATTGAATACTGTGCAACAGATACAAGCTAATAAATATGGCACAGTTTCTTTCAAACTTTTTAGACTTACAAGTTTAAAAATTAATTTGAAATATGCATTTCAAAAGCCTTTTGCACTGACAGATAATAGTATAATAATGAAATATATGTGTGTGTATATAGAGAGAGATTGCACATATGTGCATTTATAAACACATGGACACATGTAAGTATCCCAACTTACAGATAAATCATTTTGTACAAATAAATTGGACCACGGATTGTAGCAGTGGTGAACTACTGGAGAAAGAAAAATCCATATTCATATTAATTTGCAATGGCCATTTATAAGAACTTACAATAAGTAGCATTCAAAAAGCTAATTCATAGCACACTATCTGCACTGGTCTTAAAATATCCTACTAGAGCTATCAGATAACTTTTAGTACTTCTGAAGTTGTAATATTGGGTTTATGGATGATTCCTAAATTGAGAAGCTCACATATATCTATTAGAAGTAAATTATACAACAGCACAAGCTATTGCAAAAAATATATTAGCAGTGATGCAAAATTGTAAACAATTTGGCCAACTTGATCAAATCAAAGGGGGTTGCACCCTGCTGCAGGAAGAGAGTCACTTGAAAAATAGCAGAAGTTTTAACTCCCTGGAGATCTACTTTCTGTATGCTTGAGGAGCTCTTACAACAAGAGATGGTACTTGATAACTCCTAATTAGTTGGGAAACACAAGATTGGAAAATTCAGTTCTAATTCAGTGCTACTTCCTGCATCTACTTCAAATAAGTTTTAAATTTCCTAAGAGGGTTAGTTTAAAAGAGCTTCATACAATAAGTTCCAGACAGTTTCCCAAGGTGCTTGGTATGTCCAGTCCCAATTCCTTACTAATTGCACCTGCACAGATATTAAAGTGTCCAGAAACTTTCCTCCCTCTTCTGCTGACCATCCTGACCTTAGACACTCAGACTGCCAGCACACAGGCCACAGTTCAATAAGAAGAAGTGTTCAATACTAATTCTGGCCAGCAGCAGCCACCTCCTGCCCCTTGTCACTGCTGCCTCCCTCCTCTGCTCTGTGCTGTGCTAACACAGCCGCCAGCGCAGCTGTCAGCCCGGGCCAGGGAATGAAATGGGATAAAAGAATAAAGGTGAGGAGAAGGAGGCTTTATTTTTAATCTAAATCAGTTCCCTGATCTGATTTGATGCACTTCACACCCTCGCAAGCAATTTTCAGGGACTTGGCAATAGAAGATATGGTCAGGGAAAGGTACTACTTAAACTGTCATTGTGGTATCAGGGAACTATATTCTCATTTTGTGCTTTAACCAGCTGACAGCTCGGGAAGGGAGTAAGCAAGATAGGAGATACACATGGACAACTCACTCCATCCCAGTATATTGCCACTTTGGCTAAATTCCCCTAAAAATGCCCATTTTATTTTCTCACTTCTTACCATCCTGAGACACCATAAGCTTTCTACGTTATCAGAGTGTCAGATGGATTTAAAGTGAGATTGCAACATTCAGCACATTCTTAACCACTCATTTAGGTAACACAGCAAAAAAAACACCCCTCTCTTTACACACTTGGAGTAAAACAAAGGCTACGTTAAAATGAAATTAATCTTAGATATCTTCCATTATTTAATCTTAAATACGTAAAGAAAAAAACTGTCAACATCTCATCAATTTAATATTATTCTAATGATCTTTAAAAGCATCTCTCTCCCAATGTAATAATTCATGGGGAAAATGCACTCTCTCACAAGTCTGAAAGAAAGGTCTCCTGAGTTTGACACATTTGGTTGGTTTTCCACAAGTGCTCAAAGCCAGGCAGATTGTAACTGCGTGGATTAGCTCTAATTAAATTTCAAAGTTGCAGTTGCAGCAGTGTGGCCTGGCATGAGGCAATGAATGACTTGGGCTCCCAGGCTGAACACCTGCAACAGGCAGTTCCTTGAGCAAGGCATTAATATTGTCAGAGTAGATGGAAAAAGAAGGCTTTGAACACAGAGGCCACCTGAGATCCCCCTGTGAATAGAAACAATTGTCATCAGTAACCCTCCATTTCAGAAACATCAGGGACTTAGGTCATCCCTGAAACTAGGATTTTAGGTCATCCCCAACCTTTTGAATGTATATTAGTAACAATAACCTCTTTATATGTTATAATCCTCTATATTCCTATCTATTTTTACCCACAGATACAATGGAGTAGAATTTACTTACACTATAGTTTCAGCCAACCTTCGTCACTATCAAGTGTAATACATTTCTTTCCCTGTAAAGCCCCAGAAAATCTTTTATATTAACAAAATATTTTCTTAATGGCTTCTATGTGAATGCTAAGTCATCAAAATTGTACCTTGTTATAATTTTTATTTCTGTTTTGGGTATGCTAATGCAATATAAATTGAAACTGAGGAAATCTTTCTGCTTTATTTTGACTTGTCAAAGCCAAACACAGTTCCTAAAGCCTCTATTTAAACTTTGCTATAAGTACTTTTCCATTTCCTCACTTACATAACATTTCCTGGTGTTATTACTAACAGAAATTATGCAATTTTAGAAATAATTCTGCTACACAATCTGACCTTTGCAGCTATCACAGTTCAGGCAAAAGGGAGCCAGAGGTTTCTGGCTGCTTACATGTCAGTGTTTAAGTTGTGGACCAAGTCTAGCCTTCAGTACATTTAAAATCAACATTCTAACAACCGCCATTAAAACTAGAAATTTTAACAGTGGCAGTTCAAATAAAAAAAATCATTCTCCATTTTGAAAGTCACATCTTTCTTTCCACAGGACCTCAAATGACGTCTAGGAAAAAAAAAAAAACAACATATAAATGTTATATTACTTACCCACCTGTACTTTTGTTTTCTATCACAATAATTAGAGAAGGGAAGTTTCTGTTCCGAAGTTTGGCACAGGGGACATTTGGCCTGTGATGTGATTGGGTTATTTTATTTGAGTAATGGTCCTTGGAAACAGAATATTGTGTACTTGCAGAGGGCCAAGCCTTCAGATGGCATGACCTGGCACAACTCCACTGATGCAGTGATATGGAACACAGACCCTCTGAGCAAGAGATGCATCATTTTATGGTTGGAATGCACCACTCACGTTTTGTGCGATATTGTAATTCAGCTGGATAAAAACTGCTAACAGCTGAAAACTGAGTCCTTCCAGGAAAACGTGAAACCAGCTTCTAATTAAAGAGTCCAAATAGCAACACATTTGAAAAATTAAACATCTTATAGACTACTCTGGCAACAATTTCTAGCAAGTTCAGAACTGAGATTGTCCTATGGCACTTTTTCCACTCCGTAATAGTGTTCACTGGTAAGAGAACACCATAAATTCCTTTCCATTAATATGTATGGTTTGATGTTAAGCTGTGTTTTCCTGAGATCAGCTGTTAGTTAGTGTGGGTATTTCCATATGACAGAACATACTCATGAGGAATCATGTGCTGGGACACCAAAAAGTTGAGTAGGAGCAAAAAGGAAATTAATTAATAGTGCATACCATGCAACAAGGACAAATTTTTGACTAAAAAAAAAAAAAAAAAAAGTGGGAATGGAAAAAGATTACTATAGAAAGTCAGAACTGCAGCAAAAAGAATCCAGAAGCCCAAGCCTGTTATGAAAAAAACTAAATAATTGCTCATCTAATTCAAAACTGAGCAAGTTGTAAATGAATCCTACAATAAGAAACTGATTAAGTGGTTAAAAAAACCAAGAGAGGGAAATTTTTCACAATTACCACTGGGTGATTTCTCATTTTCCTATTTGCAGAAAACCTGGAGAATTTGAAACTAAACCCATAGGAATAAAAACTATCATTTGCTCCCTAAGCATATTCAGTTCTGACTGCCTGTTCTTATTAACCAGCTTGTCACCAGAAAATGTTCCTTATTAAATTGTACAAGTAATAAATTGTTATTATAATAATGTTTCTCTGTTTCTCTTCATATTAATTTAACCAGACTGGCATTGTATTTGCTATACTTTGCACTTTAAATGTAAATAGTATCAATTATTTTCATTACAAAACTGATGCTTGTGTTGTTAATTCAATTTTCCCACCACCAGCTTTGCTCTTTCCCATGTAACCCAGGTGATAACACTCTGGCAGACCAATCTCTGCTACAAGGCTGTAGTCATATTAGAGTTAACATAAATTTCACACAGGAAAGTCAAATGGAGAGGCAGCAATAGGAGAACATTTGAAAGGAATAGAATTCAGAGCTTATTTATAAAATTCCAGAACATAGAGAGGGAAATGCTATCTTGCTAGAGCTAGCAATGTTTATTGTAAAAGTACTTTGAGAATAGTCATGTGAATTATCTATAACACATTTTCAGCTCTCTACAAGGAAAGCTGGCAAAGTATGAAAGGAGAATGGAGGCAAGGGAACATCTTACTCAGAGTGAGAACAGAGCTGAGGGAACTAAAGAAAGGAATCAAATTTAACAATTAAGATATATGGTATCAAAACTGAGACAAAATTATAAATGTGTTTTTTACAACTTGATGCTTTACTCTAACATACTAATGCTGAGAAATTTGAAAGAGTACTTCAGTGTCGATTTCAGAACAATATTTTCATTCACTATATCCCTCTTCTGTTTACATCAGAAACCCAGTTAGACCTTTTAATGGCTACTAACCCACATCCTTCCATGGTACTTCCATACTAGATAAAATGGTTTAGGGTTAAGAGAGGGAACACTGACATAACAGGAACTCCAGGATGCATTACCTCTATAAAAGACATGATTCCTTTGGGAGAGGAAGAAGGAAGCATGAAGAACATTTTGTTACAGTTTCAGGAACCAGCATTCTCTTTGGAAAACAGCCACTTTTGCATGCTTGGAGATAATCCTTTCTGTGACCTGTCCAGAAGCACCTGTTCTCTCTTCCCCAGGGTCTCTTTATATGCAGTTCCTGATTAATAAATCTATAGCACCTAAACAAGCTTAATTTTCCCTCAGACAGCATCCAAAGAAGGAGCATATGAGGAGCAGCTGAGGTCAATTGGTCTGTTCAGCCTGGAGAAGAGGAGACTGAGGAGAGACCTCATTGCAGTTACAACTTCCCGGAAGGGGAAGAGGAGGGGCAGGCACTGATCTCTGCTCGGTGGTGACCAGGGATGAGACCCATCTCTCCTAACAACCATCAGATAGTGATAGAGTATGATAAAGAATGTTTAAACACCTGAAACAATTTTCACATCTGTTCCTAAACGTTCAAGTTCAGAAGTTCTTGAATTCAGTTTGGTCACAATATTCCTGAAATAATCCAAATCGTTGATATAATGATGTAACAGCAAAGAAATCTCTAAACTTGCTTTTTACAAAGGCTATAGTCAACAGCAAATTCCCAAAAGCATGTTGCCACATGTTATTTCTAATGATTTGAAGATACATAATATCAGGAAAATCTATTTTGAAAGTGGTGAGATGCAAGAATATTGGGCTATATTAGTCTGCTTTGGGAAAGGACATATTACAAGTAGTACTTCATGAAAATCTCAAACCACAGAATCCTTTCCCTGATCCTGATAAAAACAGGAATAATAATAATTAAGGGTTTCAGAAAATCTTATTATATTAGTAACAAAGAACAATAGGGAAAAAATGAAATCAGACTTTTATCTCAAAAAGATGTGCTATTTTTGTAGTTTTATTTTAGAGAATATTCAGAAACATATTTTGATCTAGTGCACAAAAAGTAATCTTTTGAAACTGATAGTTTTCTTAAAGAAATAGCTTGTTTAAGCACTCTCAATTCATGACTACTCCTTTAGACTATAAATGATCAATACTCACTTCATCCTATCTAATTATTTTCAGAAAATTGTAGTATATTTTTCTGATTCTTCTAAAATCATAAGCAGAAGAATCTAAGTTTAAAACTGAGATCTCCACCCATTCCATATTTTGTGATGTTTGACTTCTACTTTGCACAACTCTGTACAGAACAAAGGCCAGACAAAAGTTCCTGATCCAAGCAACTCAAAATGCTTTACTAGAGAAGGGCAGTAAAGCAGCATCATTCACATTCCAGAGAAGACAAGTCATTGTCAGAGGGAGATTTCAAATCAATTGCTCGAGGTCGCAAGTTGAGTCACTTGTGCAGCCCTTTTTAAAAATTAAAACAAAATCCCCATTACTGCAACTTGAATGAGCAAACACCTTTAGCATACTTTAGTTGTAAAATGTGTCTTCAGATACTAGAGATGCTGTTTGCAACACACCTGGAAAAAGACTGTAGGTCTTGATGGTAGTTAATAAATTGTGCTTCCAGGAGCAGCACACTGAGATGCAATCTGGATCATTGCTTTTCTTGTGAATTTAAACAGGAAGACACACATTTGTGGCAGTGTTCTGATGACTATGTGACACAGAACCAGAAGTTCACTATTTCACAGCCCGCCTGCTGCAACAACTTTGCTCAAATTTTCAAGTTTCCATCACAAGTTCTCTCTCACAGATTTATGTGGGTGCAAGGGACTTGCAGGCCTCGTGAAAACAGAACAACATTTTCTTTCACTGCCTGCATCTCAGACTTTTGAGCTCTGGGTATTTCTTTTAGCACCTTTACAAGTTCCAAAGGGCATCTGTTGGTTCTGCAATGCACTCTATAAAAAAATGGACTTTTAAATGAAGATAGCAACTTTGAGCCACTACATCTGTCTCTGTGAAAAAAAATAACATATATCCTACTCTTCTCTGTGAAGGTTTAGTCTGTATGAAGGTAGCAGCCAAGAAACCAGTAATTTTTCATGCATTGCAACAGATCTTAAAACTGATATTTACATACTATTGATTTGTTATGTTTGGCCATCTGTTTGTGGGTGAAATACTGTAGGCATATTTCATTTTCTTTTTACTTTGCTTAGAAAGCTTACCAAAACCTTATCTTTCTCTCTCTCTCTTTTTTTTTTTTTCTTTTCTTTTTTTTCTTTTTTTTTTCTCTCCCCTCATAAATACTCTATGTTCTTTTCATCCTGTTGGGGAAATGCTATATAATGATAATCCAAGTTATTCATATTACCCTTACTGAAGTATCATCTGTGTGTTTCTTTAGGATCTGAATCACTGAATGCATGATTCTAAGAACATTTTTCACTCTAGTGACTTTATTTTTACACTTTTACAGTTAAATGGAAAGCATGGTTTCACATAGCTAAACTCTGTATTCCTCTATTTAAAATCCTCTAAACAATTTCAACGATTTTGAACCAGTTAATACCTTTAAACAGCAGATCAAGATTGCTCAAAAAAATACACATTAGACAAGGACAATGTAAAATCTACATTTCACTTCAAAATCATCTAGAAGACCTGCTATACTAATACCCTGGAAGCAATATCATGTATAAATCCTTTAGCAGCAGCTGCTTTGAAGAGAGTAGCTGATCTGAAATGCCCTGTGATTTAAATCCAAGTCATACACAAAGTAATCCTCAAACAACTGAATCCTATTTAACTTTTCAAAACATCTGAATTTGAATTTAAGAAAAGCAAGCATTTTTAAAACCCTACTTTTAAATACACATTTAACCTTAATCTCTTTTTCTGACTCTTTCTCGGAGCATACCACATGTACATCCATCTCAATTATATGTTCATGTATATACATATATTTGAATGTATAATGTATGCAGCTTGCTAAGGACAGATTCAAATGAGAATTTTCCTCAGTTCTAAGACTACCACTACAACTCTCAATTTCTGATCACAGCAATATGGTGTATCTATACTTTATGCTTTTTCAGCTGGTAAGCAGGAAATATTTTGCCTTTTTTTTCTTTTTTCTTTTTTCTTTTTTTTTTTTTCTCTCCCAATACAAGAAAATTACAAAAAGTCAAAACTTTTAACCAAACAAAAAAGCAAGCAAAATGAAGCAAATCCCATCTGCCCCCAGGCCCCAAACAGGACATTTCACAATTAATACTGAGAGAATATTGGATAGCCACATAAGAAGAAATAATTTATAGCAGTCATACCAGTGTCATATCAACACTTGGGTCTATTGTTATGCTACTCATTTGCAAAAAAGTTTTGGTGCAGATTTGTGTGTGAAAAGTCCTGATTCAGATTACTCCTCTCTGGACTGATATGAAGGAAAATCTAATCTTTTTATTAGTCTATAACTATTCCAAACATAACATGCCACAACTCCACTACACGCATTTCCAGAGCTGAATATCAAGAAAGTAGTCCAGGAAACTTTATTTTCTGGCTTTGTATCAGCAGCTATAGTTTTCCTATCAACTCAAATCCATGACTGGGGTAGATGATTCTACTTTCTAGCCTGCCTCACATCACATCAGGAGAGGACCCAGTGAAGCTGCCAACTTCAAATTAGACAGTTTATTAATTGTATAGTTTCTGACACTCAGAAGCATTGACTCTTAACTCTGAAGCCCACAACCATGAGCATTCAAAAACTAGTAGTTCTCCAGCTTCTCAATTTTTATCTGTTTTCTTAACATGCCAGAGCTGGTAAAAAGGACCATTTTTCATTCATTCTTCAGTCATTCCAGTTCAAAGGCCGGTGTCTTTACTGAGCCACATGAAAAAGCAGCAAAGTAGAGGCAAACATCCACTTCTGTCAGCTTTATTACAGCTGTGCTACACAGAAGGTAACTTCCACAAAGGGCAAGGATGAAAGGTTGGAAATGACATCTTCAACAAGATCCACCAGGAACTACCCCTCAGAGATCTCAGTGCCTCAGGAAGCTAACATCCATGCTCGGTTTCTCCATACCTTTAACACAGCACTTACAAGTTTAAAAATTGGAAAAAAGTTTTAAAAAAGTGGTGCAGTACTTGGTCTAACAGTAACAAAGTAAACTAATTTCAGCTTTCTGTCTTGTCAGCTGCTTCTCACTGTCTGATGGTACTCTGTCTTTCTCCTAAGTAGGAATAAAAGCAGTAATTCATCCTGTCTGATTTTCAAAGACTGGAACATTTAAGTTTTACGGGGTTTTTTTTAAGATTTGTTGGTAGTGATATCTTTGCACAGTGATGACATGCTGCTGTTGTATTGCTTTGTTTGTATCATGCTGATGTCTATTCAAGCCCTAAGAAAATCTTTTGTGAACCTTGTGAATTTATTTCTATGGAACAACATTAAAATAAAATCAATGAATAATGTGACCCGAAGATACAGCGTGCTGCTCACACTGCCTATGTTATTTCCAGTACAAGTCTCCCCTAGGCTCATAAACTTCCTGTCACTTGTCCAATAGACTTCAACACAAATTTGAATGATTCAGCTGGACACAGTGGGACAAGTGAACTCAAAAGTAAACAGTGAGAAACAGTCCCACGACATGAGGGGAATTCTTATTTTTTTCAAGTACTGGAGCCATTGAAACAGCCAGAATAGAAGTGACAGTCCGAGCATAGTGTATTTCTACATGAGATTTTAAAATGTTTCTGAAGCTACCTTTCTTCCCTTCTGACAGCTCTAGTTTTAATTCAGCCACTTCCTCCATTTTCGTGATATCAAAGCTTTTTTCCCTTTTCTTTTGTATGCCAGGCTATTAAAATACCCTGTGGCACACAGAGGGACATATAATAATAATAATAATAATAATAATAATAATAATAATAATAATAATAATAATAATAATAATAATAATTATTATTATTATTATTATTATTATTATTATTATTATTTGAAGAAATGACAGAGAGTAAGGGAAACATGACTTTCATTTCTTCTTGCTCTCTGTTTCCTTGCTTTTCATTGGCTATGAAGCAAAGTGCATTTGAACTTTACAGGGGGGAAAGAAAACCACAACAACTCCCCTTTGAAATGGCTAGTGGGTGAGGATTCACCATTTTTCATTTGTTCTTAGTGCCGTGTTTACACCTGGACAAGAATGCCACAAAATAAAACACACTCTTAGTCATCTACACTGCATAGCTATGAGAAAGAAGTAAAAGGAGAGAAAGAGAGAGGAATTAACAGTTATTCAGTAAATGTAGGACCTTATAATTAATATAGTGATGTCTCATCGCCACCACTGAGCTGATCAATATCACAATCAATATTCTCACTTGCAACTTCATGGGTATTCAAGTAGAGCAAGTCATCATACACACTTAAACCCCCCACCAGCCTTCCTTATATCAATCATGTTTGGCACTGAAGGCAGAAAACAAAAGCTCACGAAATCAACTTTTCTAACATTTACCTAAAGGAAAGTAGCTTCCATCACTTAAAGTAATTCAACATCAGAAACAAAATTTTTCCAGTTCTGCTGAATACAGAAAAAGAAAACAATCTTTCAGCTTCAAGAGCTGTACTTTTCTCACCAGAATAAACTATTTCCTCCAATTCTTATTCAAAAATCCCCTCGAATTCTTAACTTATACATCCAAGGAACTACTCTGAGGGTTGTGTTTTTTGGTTTTTTTCCAAATTATCACTTGACATACCCTACAGACTGATAAGCAAACACCTAAGCAGTATCTGAACATTAATACTCCCTTGCTGATGAGCCACAGCTGCCAAGGCAGCAGCAGTAGATACCAAAGTAGTGACTCTGTCTTATTTCTCTCTGAAGTCTCTCAGTTATTTCTTTAACAGTCATTATCATCATTCCACTGTCCTGTATTTCTATATGCAAACCTGCTCCCATATAACCTTTTGTTTTGACCTTTTCCTATTCACAGAGAAACTGGGTTTGACAGAAGTCTGTTTTACAAACAGAACAACTTGGCCGATAAAACTGGTTATTTGCATGCTTTCATATTCACTGAAATCATGACATTCACTTGGAAAAAGAACAGATATAACAAACCTTTCCCTGGGGAAATCCAGCTTTCTACCATGTGAAGCAAAACACACTCCTCAGCTATTTTAGCACAAGGGATATGTTGAACAACTCTGATTCAATTGCAGAGACAGTGGCATTGTGTGCTGGTCAATTTACTACAGTGCTCCATCGCTGTCCTCCTCGACCCACAGACACATAGACTCATAAAAAAAGAAACTACAGTTGAAAGAAAAACGCCATTCCTTGAAAGGTCAAGAATGTATTACACAGACTCCGAGCACAGATCATAAAGCAACACAGCACCAGGCTTGTTCTTTCAACTGTACTTGAAACCATTCATTTATTTTCTTGTTATAAAGAAAATATTGCAGACCGGTCAGAACAATTTTTTGTGCTGTACCAAATCTGACACGAGTGTGACATAGCAAAAGTATATGCAAGTATCTCCCCTGTGCATATCTATATGAACATTTGATTAATTTCATCATGATCTAATGATAAAACATGCAAGTACTCTTAAGCTTCTTAAAAGTTCCCAGCTTTTTTTAAAGCATACTTACACATGAATGCACACACATTAGGCACTTTAAATTAACCTAGAACAGACTGATAAAACATACTTTGGATAATAATTTTGCTGAAAAACTAGTTGGTAGTTATGCCAAATCCAAACATTTTCAAGTGAGAATAAACACTGGGAAGGATTAGAATAAGTGATTCAATTTTGTTTCAAAAAAATTTCAAATCTTACAACAAGTCCTGAAACAATATTCAGGTGACAGCCTTTTCTGGCTCACATCTCTTTCCTGTTCGTTTTTCTGCCCCTCACTTAATGGAAGTCCTGTGGTTAGGATACTCACATGAATCCTAGTCTTGGCCTTCTTTGGCCTTGGCAAAAAGAATTGTCCAAAGGTTGTCCCAAACATTCAAGAGGCTTTCCTTTGAAGAAATTCCATTTTCTAAAAAACTACTTAAAATATACTAGAGCAAAAACCAGAAGGAACAATTAAAATTCAATTAGATTGTGGATGACTACAATTAGTCCTAGAACTTGATGTGATAGTCATCTAACAGCCTTTACTCATATAATTTCATGCTTGTACTAAAATGTCCAGGAAAAGACTGTAGATTTCTTTAAAAATCTGGAAAATTATTGGTTTCAGACTGACTCAAATCAATTTATCAGTTTTTTAGAATCACAGGTGAGCTTCTAAAAAAAGAAAATATTTGTTGCTATTCCCCAATGTAAAATCATATGTTAATCCCTAAGACAGAAATATCAAGTTGCCCAACTCAACAGTCAAAAACTTTGAGTATTAGCAAGAAGGTGAAAAGGAAAAGCACAGGAAGTCAAAGAGGAGTAAGAGGAATATGAAAAGATACAAAAGACTCCTTAAAATATACAGCAATGTACTTCATTTCCTCTGCAAAAGGAAAAATACATGAATGCATAATAAAAACAAGCATTAATATTGACTAGAACAAAGTGAGAAGACTGTGAGTTTCTGTTCTTCCTGATTTGCAATTCAGGAATGCATACTGAGAGAAAGAACATCAGTTTCAAACTTACAATCAAGGGTGGGGGGTTTTGTTGGTTTGGGGTTTTTTTCTGCAGATAGAACATATTGCTGAAGGATAATATTAAAACAGGAGAATCTTGCTCACTTAACAACACTGTAAGATGAACAGCAAAATTAGCAGCAACAAATCATTCTAGAAGTCCTACAAATTCAAATTGAGAACCTAAAATATTACATCCTCAATTCTACAGCTTGTTCACTGATTTATATTTCTAGTTGGAAATAGAAATACAAGGAGAGAAAGGACTGCAATAAACAAGCTTGGAAGCAACAGTCCAAAACAAATATTATTAATATAATAATAATTGAAGATCAATAAATATTTATTGGGAAATAAATAAAGTGGGAAAGTGCTGAATATTATAAATTTTCTGGTTCTTCTTTGACACTTCTAAAGATTGTTGTATCCAGAGACAGATGATTAAACCATTCTGAGGACTTAAAGAATGTCTCAAAACACTGTAAAAAAAGGAAGTTCCCATAAGTTAAGCCAACCACAACAGGCACAGATAGCAAACAGGAACGTATTATTTCCAGGGCAAAATGAAGGTAAAGATTTGGAATGATCACACCGGAAAAAATTCCACTGAGGGAACTTGCTATAAGCACAGGATATATATAAAAGGCCTGTATAAAAATTGTACCTCTAGAAGACCACTGGGAGACCCCCAGCACGAGGAAGACTAGAAGAAGAAGGGCCAGCAAGACACCACAGGGATCCACGTGGTAGTGACTGTATTTCTACTTAATCTCTCTCTCATTTACTGTTAAATAAAATCTGTACTATTGGCTTTGGCATATGGCCTCATTTCCACCTTAATTCGGGCAGAGACATCTTTTAATCATCAGTAGATCAAAGTGTGAAGCCACATGATTTTGCAATAAGTTTAGAGATTGATCATTCAACCAACTGCCCATCTTACTCTGTATTCTGTACTGTAAGTGCACATCTGGAGAAACAATCCATACACACAGATAACTGGAGCTGGGCATCATGGACACACAAGAGTCTCTCTTAATAGCTCTTCTAATAGTCTGTAAACAATAAAGGGTGACAAGAGTCAAGTAGATTCCATAAGAAGTATTACTGAATGTTAATCATGAGGCATGGGATGAGACAAATACTTAGGACGCTGTTCCAGATCTGATGATTCTGAATGCCAAGATGTAGCCATAATCAGTACAACTTAGAGACAGACAGACAGACAGATAGATGTTAAAAGTAGTATTATTAGTATGTTCTTACAGACTTAATATACTGGGATGTTACCTCTGCTTTTGTGTTTCCCTATGTGTTCATTAGAACAGAATGACAAGCTTCAACCTGAGAATTCTGGGCTTTGTTTCTCCTGAAATAATGAAGAAAATTAGTGGTCATTCTTTCAGCTGCCAAATTTTCTGTTATCTCCTCTGTGACAACCAAGAAGTCACTCCCTGAAGGTATTCTCTCTCTGTACTGTAATCAGCCATCTTTTTGCTTCCAGCTGCTGCTGAATTGGAGCCCAGCAGTGATGTACAGTTTTAGGTGTCATTGTTTGGTAGCCAGAAGAATGCAGCATGGGAATGAACGGGTTATTAGAATATACAAAGGTTGCAGTTTTCAGGCTTTGCTGCTGAAGCCTGACAAAGTACATCACTCACCAGCCAGTTCATGCTTTCAAGTTATTCTTTGCATTTTTATCAAACAGAAAGTTACTTTCCCATTAAATGAGTGCCGAGACTCTGGTGTACAAATCATCTGACTTAAAGAAATTATTTTTCCTTCCTACTGTATATCCCATCCTGTTCATGCCCTGCTGGCATTTTTCAAGAGCTTTTATTCCACTGTTTTGTCAATTTTGCTTTTAACGTTGCTGGTATAACATCCCTCTTCTTCATTTGCTAGCAAAGCCAGTTAATTTTCCATATTGGCACCAGTCAGCCCTGGTTCAACAGAGGCTGCAGCTCTATGCTTTTGAACTGAAGAGCACAGACAGCCTGTTTATCCTGTGCTCAGACCCTTTGCTGACCCTTGGTCAGTGCTTGGAAGGCACAGTGGGATAAAGCAGGTGGAAGGGAACTATCTCTGCACTATCAACTGCACAGGCAGCACACTCTGAGGCTTCTCTGCTAGAAAGTCACCTCACTTAAAGCAGGCTGGTCCAGTCAGCACAGCATCACCTGCACTGTTTGCTCATTTCCCACACCTAGAATTCTGACAAAAATCTGCCTCACCAGTTGCCTCTGTTGCACCTGAGGAACTGTGCCCAGCATGAGTTTCTGTAAAGCAAATGACTCTCCAGGTGTAGATGCAAACAGGATCATCTTTATATGAAAAGTCATTCCTATAAAAGAGGACATAAAATCCTCTGGTACCTCAATACAGATGGTCCCCCATGTTCCCAAAAGTGGGTCATGCCAGTGTGGGTATTATTCATAGAAGATAGTCTCTCCTATTCTGGCATCTCTTGACAAATTCAACAAAGACACTGTGGAGGAACAATTAAAGTCGCACCCTCTCTTGCTTATCAAAATGCACAATTGCTGCTGCTTTTTAATTCAGCTACCTCATTGACACTGTCCATTCATTATCAAATCGAAATCACACTTGTTTTTGTCTTGAAAAACAGCTTTGAGATTTAATTTATACTTTACTTCTTGACACTTGCCAATTGACCCCAAAATAGGTTTTTCTCTGACCTCATTGAAAATCTTTAAAGCCACGTATTATGTTATTATGTATTACACTATTTATAAAACTTCTGTCCTACATTTGACTGAAAGACCTTGCAAATTACTTGAAGTTTTGTTTCATTCAACACTAATCTTCTAACTCAAAGCCTGTCAGTACAGTGCATTGACTGATAGCTTTGTTCGTATGCTGTTTGCCAAAATGATCATAATGCTTTTTGACGCCAAACAAAGAAAACATTTTGAATATCATGTCTCCAAGTGTCTAGTAAAACAAAGCCATCCTTTCAGTCTCTGAAGAATATTAATAAATATTCATCTGTGCCATAACTAAATGCCATCTATGTTAGACTGGACATATTTTTGATAGCTCAGAATCGGCCTAAGGAACTAATGCTATTTATTTTTTGCCTTCCTGACAGAACGTCTTATTTGATTTTCCTGCTCAGCATACAGTACCCAAACCTTGTCTTTGCAATAAAAGCAAACTCTGCTTAATTCACCTTTTCTCTGGAATATTATGTAGATATTCATACACAGAAAATTATTTTTTTGTCTTCTCACAGTCTGAGAATTTGTTCCCTTATGAATTAGAATATTTATTGTATTTTCACTCAAAATACAAAGAGTACCACTTTATTCACTATTCTACTATTCCATGTTTAATATGAAAAGAGGTCAACCTTCTTGCTTATATCACTTCCTCCAGATATTTTGCTACATTGAACAGAAGCAGAATATTTATGTATATTTGAGATGCTTCATTAGTTTCATAAAATGTGGTAAAATATACCATTTTTTTTTTTAATCCAGTGTAGTGGTTTAGGAAATTGATCCATATGTTGCTGTTCCCTTCTTCTTGGTCCATTGCATTGGATGAATATCAACATATCCACAGATTTCTGCAGAGGTGAAGGCAGGTGACAACTGATGCAGAGAAAGGAAAAAGAAAAAAATGGGAGGCTGCTACCAAGGTTTGCCTGTTTTTTAGTGCTGAGTGCTTCTGCTGCCTGATTGCTATAGAGACTAAGAAGGAGCTGTTATTAGCAACTGTGGGCAGGCAGAAACAGAAGGGAGAAAAGCATCCCTAGCTAAAATGAAGATTTCTGTTTGAACAGGAGGAAGGATGAGAGGACTGCTGGTGGCAGGGCAAGACAGAAAAGAAACAAAAAAAAATTAAAAAGGACAAAAAACTGATGAGAAGAGTGAATTTGACAAAAGTGGTGCGCATGGAGAGCCATATGGTAAACCCTGACACTCCCTCAGGCTTAATGGGATGGGGGAATGCCATAGTCTGTCTATCAGCATTTTCTAGTGCAATACATGCTCTCTGCCACAGGAAGATGCCTCACAGACATGCAGTCTCTGATCAATGCCACATCCTTATTTCCTCATATTCCCAATACATGAGGAACCTTCCGAGCCACTGATCAGTTAATAACTGTGGGTTATTTTGCAAAAACATAGCAAGGGTTCAAAATTCAGAACCAGCAAATGCAAATTTGCAATAATTATGGACAGCATTTTCTATAAATCTGCACAACTGCTGTTACTGCAAACAGTCTGGTATTTGAAATGGTGTTTTTAATCATTGCTATTTTTCACTGCCTATTATGCATTACAAGGTGTATAGGGTCAATAGAACATTGCCATAACCTGTCATAACAGGATTCATGACTGGATCTCCTGGATGACAGCTAAAACAAACACTAAATGATACTTTTTAAGGGGAAAAAAAAAAACAACAAAAACAAACAAACCAAACAAACAAATCTCCCAAACCACAAAACCTGAAGCTGAGTTTCCTGTTTCTTGGTTGCACATACACTCACAGGCACTTCAGTGGTACACACGAAGCAAAAACACTAAATACACTAAATAAGCATGTATTAATAATAAACACTAAATAAGCATGTATTCCAGCAAAAGCTCAAATATACATAAAAGTATGGTTGCTATAAGTCATAAAGTCCACATGTTCATAGATTTTCATCTATCTCTAGTCTTCATCTGAGATGCATGGAATTTTGAGGATGACCTTTTTTTACCTGTGTTTGTACTTTTTCAGACACCCTAGGAGAACTTCCATGCTGCAGAAGATCACTGAATTTCTGTGGCTGCCAAAAGCTCTGTCACTGACTACAACATGAGGCATTCAGGTAAGGAAAGCAATATAGACCTGGTTATACTTCACTGTTTTCTGGTACAACCTAGAGTAACAAGCAAGTTGTTCTCCAAACTGTAATTTGAGATTTCTGTTGGTTAAAACTTAGAACACCAACAGGGCTTTATGACTTGGAGTTTTGTGCCTTATGTGTAGCATTTTCCGTGATGTCCAGCCTAAAGATTTTGCTTTGATGTTTTCAATTCAGCAGTGGTCAGGAGCACCTATCAGGTGAGGAATTCACATATAGGCAGTACTATAAAGAGGTAAAGAAAAGTGGTTTTTAACCATCTCTTAAAGATTCTCAAAAGGTCAGTAAAACGTGGAATCAGACACATGCTTTTCTTTACAGATAATGCTAACACACAACACAGATAATGTTGACACAAAACAATATGAGGACTCTTTCCAGTTTTGATGAAGAATAGCTCTGAATGAATGATTTTTGTCCACTTGCATTTCCCTTAAATGGTAAAACCAAATGCTAATAAGATGTCCAAAACATTATTGGAAATATTATTGAAGAATAAGGAACACTGTCTGTAATAAGGAACAATTAAATCTGCCCAGTTTTACAGTGTTTCCTTTCCTAAAATTGACTCATTTCAAATGGTTTCTTTTTGTTCTTCCCAGACAGTATTCTGCTTTATAAGTTTACTTTAACAATATTAGAGAATTTCAAGATTTTGATGGTCATCAGTAAGTTTGAATGATTCCCATGCAGAGACAGCAAGTTCTGTATTCATTGCAATTAAAGCCACTACAAAAAACACTTCATTAGGTTAGAGAGTACAAGTATGATCAGATACAGTGTATGGCATTCTTAATTTTTAATAATTACACCTGAGGTTTTCTCAATAACAGAGACTCTGTCACCTTTTATATCTAAAGGCATTTGATTTCTGAAATGCACCACATATTCAATTTAAGAGTAGCTGAAATTGTGGTGGAATATGTGGTGGAATGTTAATGAAAATTTATAAAGCTGAAATCTTTGATTTTTTTTCCAATATATTTGCCATACATGTAACATATCCATCATAAGGCACTGTATTTAAACATTTCTATTTGCTTCACTTTTTCTTTTTAGGACAGAGAGAGAGCTCTATCATCTCACCTACATGTTACAAGCCAAAGAATCTTGCCCCAAAAGTTTTGTACAAACCTCCTATCTTAGCTCACACAAAGACTTTAGAAAAATGTCTATGGTGAAAATAGTAAACATATTAATGTCACACTTCTATCAAAGCCAACATATGGAAGCAAAGCAAATTAAAGTTACAGAGAAAGCTTAATTTCTCAATATTTAGGAAATAAACTATCAGAACTGTTCATTTAGTAACACATCAGACCTATCATCACTTTGCTGTTTTCAAATAAAATTGGTAAAGAAAATGCACAGAAGGACTAAAATAGCATATCTGATTTCTGGGACTTTAAATGCAAAAACTAGAAACTTAGAGTCTGTCTTAGCACAAAATAATATATATTTATTGTGCTTGAGGAAGAGCAACAGACTGCTACCTCATTTACGGTATTTCCTCCACTAGAATTTCTTCTTCTAGGAAGTGATAATACAACTTTTGTATTAGAAATGAAGAGTAAGAAATTTCAACTTGTATTAGAAATGAAGAGTAAGAAATTTCAACTTGTACAGCAAAAACAAACAAAATTTTTCAGACATTTTGACATAAAATCTGCATGTGCTTCCACATCAGCCTATAGAAGATGTAGCACAATGTCAGAATAAAGCACTGAAATCTTCTTGTGTGAAATCTGCAACAACGCAGACTTTTCCTTTGTATGGCAACAGGGAAAAATGAAAACATTTTATATTTCAACAGAAGAAAAGTTGACATTTTTATTATTTCTCACAACTATTCTTTTTTACTCGTGTGATATTTTTATCCTAGATAATGTGCCTTATCTTAATATACATACAACTTAATTCAGGAATAACTACTAATTGAGATACCAATGGAGAATTAAAATATTGTTAGACTATATCCAGCACAAAGTGCCACAGATTTTATCAACTGATTATTGTAATTATAGATTATGTTCTAAAAACTCAGAAATGGTTCTTGTTATTGGAGGTCTATTCTTTCATATTTCCTAATTTTGAGTGATACCTAAGCTACTTGAATATTGCAACAGAGGGTTTTATTACAAAATTTTATATAAGCCAGTTTTTCTACCCCGATTATAATTAGGAATAACAACTAGACACGGCAGCTCAAGATGAGTTCCAGTGGCACTGTTGTTCTTGATTTTCTACTAAATTATTATGTGAATTTTATAAATTTTAGCAGTCAGGGAAATGAAAAACTACCTCCATTGGCTAAAGCCAAGAACAGTTCAGATGTGCTAAATCAGGTTCTCCAAACAGCTGTGCCAATGTTACTCTGTCCAAAACTGCTCGTTGAGTCTCAGGTCCTTGCTGAGCAGTCTGCCAGCTGCATGAAGTTATGCCAGATTGCATGCAACATAAACAAACATCTACTTGGGCTTATATTCAGACCAGCAAACATGATGCATTTGTATCCCAGGGTCAGGTTTAATCCTAACCCTCCAAAAATGTATCATACTGTATTGACCAACTGTGCCATCTAGCTCTCTTTTAAGGTAATCCTATTATACAATGAATTATTATGAGAGATTTCAGCACTGGTGAATTTGAATTAAATAATCCCTCTAAGCAGTTGGACTGTAAAAGAAAATATTTCTGCTGTACCTGGGCCAAGACTTTAAACAGCACAGTATTTTTCTTTTTTTTTTTTTTTTCTGAACATAGGTTAATTCAACATCATTGCACATTTTTTATTAGGTAAGTATTCAAAGAGGAGGCTAAATGTTATACATTTTCAGTAAAATCCTCTAAATAAATCAACTCAAAAAAAAGTTAATAAAACTGAAAGGTATGTATGTGTTAATTTTGGAGGTTAAGTGGAAACAGGCTGATCTAAATCTTATAAACCGGAAAGGTTTTTCTTTAGATTTTTATCACTTAACAGTCGTTTAAACACCAGGCTTCCCCTAACAACCCATTGAGTGTGACACAAACCCAAAGATTTATCGCGAAAGCTGGCTCAGCTGCCATCTGATATTAGCACCTGGAGAGAAAAAACAAAAACACCAAAAAAGAACAAAAACACCAAAAAAAACCAAAACCACCCAAAAACGAACAAAAAACCCCAACCCCAGCAACTAAATGAAGAAAAAAAAAAACACAACAAAACCACTCCGATCTTATTTAACAGGAAACACTTCAAAGGGCATTGAAACCAATTCAGCAAACCAACCAAAAAAAGAAAGGAGAAAATTACAACATTAGCATGAAAATACTACAACTGCAAGACACACAATTATGGTAATTTAAGGAATAAAAGAGTTTGAGGTTCATTCTGAGGCAAGGACTCAGAAGTGAATCCTTCACACAGCCAGAAGGCTTCTACTTGATAAGCAGTAACTACTGAAGGCTCTAGATTAGGTGTTCTCTCAACAACTGCTTGTTTGAAAAAGGAACAAAAAAAATATTAATAGCAAAATGTAGTTTATTAGATGAGGTAAGGAACGACTCCACGTGGAATGACCATTCTCTGGGAGATGGATTCTGGGCAAGATTATGTTTTTAGCCAAAGCAGGACAAGTGGTAAGAGAAAGCGGTGACAAGTCAAACAATCCACTGAATGACAGCTCTCACCTAAGAGGTGGGAACACCTGGCTGGTCAGGAGGTTCAGGTCATCAGGTTCTCCCACTAAAACCGAGCACAATGGCAATGGATTTGAGAGATTTTCCTGTGGGCAGAAGTACTGATGCATGCTTGTGCCCACCTGTGAAGGCATGTGTGAAAACACACATAAAACCCAGAATGTGGAATTACATAAACTCAAAACTACACATAAACCACACTATTTCTCTCTGATTTCTTCTGGTTTATTTCTGTCTTTAAGGCTTTTAGATGGACAAGAGACCAATCAAGCATTAATCCTATTGTTTGAGAAGTGCTCTTTCCAAGACAGCAAATCTTGATGTGTAGTCAGGCTAAAATGCCTGATGACAGGCTCTAACCACCAGTGACATCAGGAGAAATTATGGCTCAGGGTTGCAGGGCTTTAAACAGTCTCTCATTAATAAATGGATTAAAAAAAAAAAAAAAAAAAAAAAAAAGGAGCTTAACTGAATGCATAGTTCTGAAAGGTGAATGAGGAAAAATAAGCTACAGTGAGCTTTTGGCCATTCACCAACCCTGTCTAGTTGATGTACGGTGGTCTCACTGCAAGTGTGCTAATTAGGAGCCACCAGCACACCGTGGTGTTCCTGCCATGCACTTTTTCACCTGCCTTAAATAAGCTGAGAAAAGCTTCAGTGGTTTTCATGTCACTCAGGGGTTCCCCTTACATTATGGGTATCTCAGAGAACTGGAATATTTCAGCTGGCCTTGAAGCAGTGCAAGCCTTGAGCATACCCTAGTATCATGTGTACAGGGGGAAACCAGCCCAGTTTCTAAAATAAAATATAATATTCTAAGAGGAGGAGCCAGAAGATTAAGAAGTGAATAAAGGCTTGAGGTATTATTGGAAACATAAATTAGAAATGCAAGTTAAATGCTATTCATCTTCTGCACTGACTGATTTTTTTTTACCTCAAATGACCTCAAGGGAGAACATGGAACTCTCCAAAGTTACCAGACGATGTCCAAATCAAAGGCTTGGCTAAATTTTGATCTCACAGGGGAATCAGAGGGATATCCCCTTTGGCAATATGTATGCTAAATTAAATTTAGACTATGATAATATTAGGCAAGTTAAATTCAGGCTACATGGCTGAAAATTAGTAATAGAGAGACACAATACAAATGCAGCAGTATATTTTAAGTAATATTTCAGATTTTTCTTTCTGTGGGCCTCAGGCACATTGTCCTACTGATGTGAATTACTTCTGTTTTGAAAGGGAAAAGGAGAGGAGGCTTTATCTATGAACATTCTGAACCAGCCCAGGCTGATTCCAATCCAACAAGATTTATCTCTGCCAGAGAAAAAGGGTATTTCCTTATACTAATGTGTGAAATGAGAAAAATCCACAGTTAAAGGCAGTTGCAGGGGAAGACCATCACTCCACTATTCCCTGGCAAGTTGCAACCCTATTGGGCAATTAGTATGTGTGTTAAATAAGAGAGAGGAATCTTTTTCTCATGCTAAAATACTACCAAAAGCGTAGCAGGAATACGTATTGTGACAAACAATCCAGAGGTTCTGAGAAGGAAATATATAATGAACAGAAGATAATTACCAATTCTTTTTAATCATTTCACATAATAGCTTACCTAAAACACTTTTTCTTCCACAAGGTTGAATATAAGAGATAATTAGGAATATTTTGACTTATGGGAAGCAGAAAACTTTGCTTTGGATTTCAGGACATCACAATTTCAAAAACCAGAGATTGCTTAGTATGTATTTTGTTCTAGGTCAAGAACAGTTAAAACCTTCATTATTATAGGTACATTTCTGTTAAACGTTGCTTCACCCTCTATGGAAACAGAATAAATATCTTATTCCTGCACCAATTTAAAACTGATGATAAAAATATATGTGATCATAAAATGCTATGCTTCGTTCAAAGAAAAAATACAACAAAACACTTCTAAAACATGTTTTAGAAACAGAGTAATAAAAATAATTTAAATATACATACAAGCATAACAAACACAGCTTGCCTCCTGGGATCATTACTTTATATCTTAGAAAGGGAAGAAATAAAAGAAAAATTAAGGGACTGAAAACAGTGACCTAATGACAAAAACGTTACAAAAGTTGTCAAGGCATATTTGTGAAAATTTACTTCTAGACAGTGTGCTATGGGCTTGACCAAAAGTGTAAAGACAACAGCCTTTATTACATTGCACTTGAACCAATAACTCATTAATCTCTTACACAAAAGAGACAGAAAATCTGTTATAGATTGTGGTTACCTAAACACAAATAGACTCTAGAGAAAGAATATTCAGAGGGAACAATAACTTTTTCACAGGATAATGTATTCAATTCATGATATAGATGAGCATTTCAAACAATGCTAATTGCCTAGTCAATACCAGATTCCTCTGAAACAAGAGCAAATTGGACTAGGCTGATGTGGAATTTCAGCTTTCTGATATGTACTGTTCTCCTAGTTGGCACAGTGCCCATGCCCACCCCTCCTGAACACTCTGTAAACATGTGTGCCACAAGTGATTTTTGTTTTCCAACTGATATTATTAGGGTTGAAAGCCAGATATTTCCATAAAAAAATAATTCTAGACAGAAATTTAACAGAACTTTATCTTGCTATGTTTCACAAACTCTGTAGAACTGAGAAGAGTGATAAATGCAAAATGTCCTGGCTGTCCCCCCGAAAAAAGCACATATATGCACTCTCACACAAAAAGAAATATTATTTCTTCGAAAATTTTGATTTCATAATATAAATTATTTGATGCAGTCAGATTTTGCAAAAAATAAAAATCACCATGTAGCAGAAAACCTAAATACAAATGGGAGACAGATTGTGTTTGGTAGAAGAAGAGAAAATATTAGCATCCTCTCCCTTCCTTTAAGTAATGCAGACGAAATAAATACAATTTTTTTAAGTCTATTAATGTGGCTCAGACAATGCAGGAAATAAATGAAATTGAACAGCAAAACTGAATATTTTTGTCAGTTCCGTGCATACAGATATTAATTTATGAACTATATGTTCCTGGTATTGATTTATAAATCAGTGCTAAAGAATAAAATTAATTTTATTACATACACTTAGCTGCTTTACCTTAAGCCTTTCAAAATATTCTCAACTAATAACTTGAATGCAAATAACTCAGACAGGCAAGAATTAATAAAATTAGAAAACAAACAAAAGAGCAACCATAATGGCCAGACTGCCTGAAAAACATTCACTTTTCCCTCTACTTCAAAATTTACACTGGCCTGAAGCCCGGAAATGGCAATATGCAATCCTGCACCTGTGACAAGTCAAAGACTGGTATCTTTTGACCTGTTGAGAAGGAAATGGAAGATAGAAAAAGAAGATCAAGATCTTTCCAGTAGAAACTGGCCCCATTTCATCTGTTCAAAATAGTAACTTTTTAGTACTAATGGTACTAAAATACTCAGTATGAAAGCAGGACATTAAGGTTTTAAAGGGGTATTTTTTGATACCATTATAACCTACTTCTTGATGGTTTGAGCATCCTGTACATAAGTACAAACAGAGGGATTAAAAAAGTACACCCCATAACATCTTAAATTCCTAATGCCTAGCCTGCACTTTCGAAACTTAATGGCATGAACTCCCACGGGTGCTTGGTTATTGGGTTAAAAGTAAAAATAATTTAAGTGTCATTTCTTAATTGGACAGTTTATCCTTAAAAGGCCTTGTAGAGAGAGAGATGGGGCTCCATTTTTCATTTGTTAGCTAGAAGTGCTGTAGAACTGGTGGTTTGTGCTCACTGCCAGATCAGGCCCTACAGCGCTTCTACACTAACTGGAGAGTGGTTTAGTTATTTAATTGCCTCTCACAAATGTGCCACGGTAAGGTATGGGAAAGGGTTTGTTGGCTCCAATTGTAATGGCACACACAGCTCGCTGAGCACTCTGAGGATTTAGCTCTTCGCTGAATGTGTACATTGACAAACACAAAGCTAAATTCCAAGTGGGACTCTGAGGAAAAGCACATAAAGGAACAAAAGCAGGGCTTAGGAACACTGAATGTTAAGTGATCCATGGAGTGGATCAGTGTTTGCATCTACCCTAGTACTTTGTCTCTGACCATTCACTGAAATGAAGACAAGTGTTATCTTGTTCCCACTTTTACATCAGAAGAAGTAGCTATAGCCAGGAGAAAGAACATTGGTTTTGATTGAAATGCAAATAAAATATTTAAAAAGTGCTGCCTCCTGCTTCTTTTGCAGTACCAAAGTCTCACAACAGAGTCACAATGATGATGCCTGAATTATCAGAATCTCCTGTTTCAGAAAAACCTAGGTCCTAATCTATTACACATTGAATGGGCAGAGTTCGCTATACTCATTTCAAGAGTCCCTTTTCAAGGACTCTTGCAATAACGTCAAGGAAAAAAATCCAACTATTTTAGATAAGTCTCTCCAACATAAATTAAGAAAACAAAACCCTAAGGAGGATCATTTCATCAAAAATAGGAACAACAGAAATTCATCATCATCTGTGAAGTTATTGTATCCATAATGAAATCACAGAACTGTCCATAAACATTTCAAATATTTTCATATTTAAATCACAGTTAATGATGCTTCACAGTATTAAGAAAAAAAAATTGGAAACAAATACTCAATTTATTGAAAAATTCTTTAACATTCAAACATAAGTTACCTTCCAGTTCATAAAAAAAAATCTCAAAAGAAAAGTTGTGGGGTTTAATCTTTTAAAAAATAGTCAGATCAGCTTCACCCAAATCATATGCTGCATTTTCAACTCTCTCTTCAGAAGAGTAAGATTAGGAACATAAAAGGAATAAATATAATGTTTGTTCTCTCCCAGGCACATACCTGGTGCACATAGACACACAGGCTTTAGTAGCTAATGATCAACATGAACACGACAGACAAGCAGAGCATTTAAGAATTTAAGGGAATGTTTGAATATCATCTTCCACATACATTTACAGATCAAAACATGGGTTGGGTTATGAATGTGTGCATAGTAAATGTTATTAAGTGGATATTTGGGAGGAAGGGGAGTTAATGTTGCTTATTTGATTGCTGAAAGATAGTTCAAGAAAACAAGTTGTTGTTATGTGGTCATGGCAAGTGGTCATGGAATTTTAGGTTAGGAAAAAATCCTATTTTTTCCATTCTCTTTCTATCTCTTTAAGTAATAGTTCCAGTGTTCCCTCCGTTTCGCTTTGCTTCCTAGCAAATCGGCTGCAATACTGTCTATAAAAGACAGAACTTTCTGTAAAGCTTAATTCATTATTTATGAGGTACTTTGAGGTGTTCAGAAGAATAGCATATAGCAAATGAAAAGTAAGTGAAAGTATCCAAGGATACAAGTCCTTTGAAGGCCTACAGCCTTTTAAGGGATTGCAAAGGACTCTTAATACATGACGTTTTATTTCTGAAGATGTAGTCCATGTTTTGACCTAGAAATGTTTGTGATCTAGATGGCCATGTTTCCTGATTCCTTGGCATCTGTTTAGCTTCAGTTTTACTAAACATGCAAGGCTCAGAGTTCCAGACCAGAGGCTTAGAAAGAAAACATTCATCACACAGTATTTGTATGCTCAATATCACGTCTTTATCACTGCAGAAGAAAATCATATCACAACTTTTCACCCCCATTTTCTCTCTGTAAAAACAACTATTTAAAATTCCTAACATTTCCCCAATTCTTATTCAGCATTATTTACTACCTTGGATTTTGTGATGTTTCTGAACTCTTAAAACACTTTTTTATATCTTTATGTAAAGCAGACAAAACTGAGACACTAAGGAGTCCATAAAAATAAAAGGACTTCCTCAGTTCATCCCAAAAATAGTCAACTGTAATAAGAAGCTATAAGAAGAAATTGTGAGAACAAAGATAAATAAGAGACAAACAACCAAGATAGAAAAATTTTAATTTTTTTCCCAATAGATACCATTAAAATGTATAAAGTTGCAAGAACATTTCTTGCAAGTTGCTTTTGAAAATGGAACCTGGACAAACTTGACCTTTCTTATATAAATATTTTCAATTTCTCCCTCTTTCTCTGATATTACCTTCAAACAATAATTAGTACACATGTGCAAACAAAAAAGAAGAACAAAGAAAAACCCACCACACAGAACGTTTTCACAGTGATACAGGTCCAATTTTACTTCTCAACAAATTTAGATTGCCACCAGCTTGCTAGAAGAGAAGACATAACTTCTTGATCTATGCAGTTAATTTCCATTTCCTGTCTACAATTCCTAAGACTGCAATGCTGTATCTCTAAAAGTAAATAATTTGAATTCATTTGCATAATCTAAAAAACTACAAACAAAATACCAAACTGTGACTTTTCTTCTTTTGAGATGGCAACAATTTGCAGCAATCAGTTGCCAATACCTTGATTGTGTCCTATCCTTTTGCAAGTAAAGAACATTTTTAATAAAGTTAGAGAAAGGAAACAACAGGTGATTTTGAACCAACCAGTTGTCCAGAACCTGGCATATTTTTTTTCCTTTTTTACATATAAAATAAAATTGGAAGTTATTATGACATAAAGGAAAAACTGTTTCCCTTAGGAAACACTTCTCAGTATTTTCAGTATTTTTACAGCTCTACAAGGCTTCCTTATTTTCTTTATTTTGCAGCTCAAAATTTAAAGGAAAACCTTTTATTTGAGAGCTCGCTAGTGACTGAATATTGAGTGTAACATAGGAAGAGGCAATCCTTTGCCTTCACTCTTTGTTCCCAGAACAAGAGATCCAACTTTTTGTTTGCTTCCAGCACTATCTTACTTTATTTTTTGGATAAAAATGAGAGGTTGAAAGCGTGGAGGTAAATTGTTACAAGAAGGTGGAAGCCCTTGGAGGAAGCAGGATTTTCTCCCCTTACCTGGAGCCAGATGATCACGCAGAAGTAGGAAAAAAAAACTTCTAGAGAACCCAAGAAAGTTTTCAAAGCAGGGAGAGATGGTAGGAGAGATGGAGAGTAGTGGTCTACTGAGAGGAGCTGGGACTACACCCTTGAGAGAGGCATCAGAGCTGAGGGAAGAAAAGAACTTTCTTTGAAGAATCTGTGAAAGGATGCCTTAGCTCTGAGATGTTGAAAATTACTGCTGGTCTGACAGTAAAATACCTCAGTCCTACAGGGACACAGAGGGCAGGCACAGGTAAAAATGCAATGGCTTCCAAACAGGTTTGCCTTGCTCTGAATATTCTCTGTGTAAAACATTGCCATGTCACATTATTTTCTACTAAAAGCATTACAGATTCAAACCACTTACAGTGTTTTAGGGTTTGTCACCACAAGGCAGAAGGGTAGGCTGTGGTTACTGAGCTGTGCCTCCAAAAGGAAATGTAAAATACTCCTGGATATCAGATCCAAACCTCCAGTTTGCTGGGTTTTGCAGTTTGGAAGTCTGCAAAGCAAACTCAGACAGAAACACTTTGAAACACAAAAGACATTGAAAGATACAAGAGCTGAAAGCTGAAAGGAGTTCCCTTTCAAAAATATAAACTCTATCTCCAAACTTCTGGTGCTTCCATGTCTGTTGAAACAGAAAGAGAGCAAAAACCCTTGGTAAATTGAAAAGACATGAAGGTAGCTCGTTTTTGTTTTGTTTTTAAACAAACTTGCTACCTTAAGTTCAGCTCACATTTTATTTCCCATATTTTCATTTGCCTTTTATACTGCTTATGAAAAAGCTGTGTACAGTCACTCACTTCAAGAGGCTGTAGAAGTAATGCATTAAAAAAAAAATCAACTCTAACTGTTTTGCAAACCATCAAACACCTCATTAAAAAACCCCAACAAAACAAAGCTGAAAACATCTCACTAGTTCTAGCAGCATTTTCTATGTGTGAATGTAATAACAATAAGAATCTCAGCCCAAATTCATAATTGAAAAATTTCTCAATGCACTTGCAGTCTTTAGCAGGAGGCTTAGAAATATGAAACTCAAGCAAGACCCATTTCTTTAAACATCTGTATCAGTGTCTGATTTTGCATGCTCCAGCACAGTTAACTTTTAGTGAGCTACAGATTTTCCTTTGTTTTAAATGTAAATTATCTTTGGAGAAATATGACTGTAACACGGTGTGGCCAAAAATGTATACACTCATATCCTCTGAAAAATAATAGAAACCAATGGCCAGACAATTTTCTGTGTACAAAAAGTTTAATATAATACTAACTTGTAAATTTTCTACTTTCCCCATCAACTCTGTGACAGAATTTTAGCCAACAATTTATATGTATCCAAAAGTAATGTCTAGTCCTGTAGAATTTTAAGACTTGACAGTTGCTTTTTTTTCCCTATTTGTTTCAAATCAGCCACAATTTCCTCCATGTTTCAGATGCTGTTTTTATGTCACTACAGTAATCATTGGTTCATTACTGATTACCACATAGGGCTATTTTTAGATATCAGTTTGAAACATCAACACTAACTACCTTTAATAGAAAAGTCAACAAATCATATAGTGCTGGCCATTAGGCAGTCTTCACTTGGTGTTCTTGAGCATAAGATAATACTGTCCTAAAAATCTCTGTAACTCACTTACTTTTTGGAGACCCTCAGAAGTCTCTGCATTTCCACCAAGCACTTTCAGTATCCCTTTACACTGCCCCAAAGTTGTTGAAATGCCCACTCACTGTATCAGAGCTTCTGCTTTGCAGTGGTTGCAGTCATCTGAAATTCCAGTTGGGAACTGATACAAATAATTTTAATGAATTTAAGGCAGAAGACAAGCATGGGATCACAGACCAAATTACTCAAGGGTCATGCATAGCAGACCCTGTATTTTCTCATTCAGTTGCCTTGTCATGGCAATACAAATTGCAGCAATGCAAAATAGAAATATGGAGAAGGGAAAATAAAAAATTACCTCTTGGAATATATTCAGGGTGCATCAGTTCAATGTTCTGACATTGGACACTACTGCAATGACTAAAATTTCCATTGTAGTTTTCTACCACACCACGCCCACCTGTGGCAGTACATGCTTTCACTGAAGGATGGTGCAAAACAAATGGCATTTAAGAACATTATCTGTATTGGATCATATCCTCAAGAGAGAAAGTGGCATTAAATGATAAACAAGATACTTTACAGCCAGCTTTTTATTGCTACTGTGATCATGAAGCTGTTTTCTGGATAACAGAGCTTGCATGATTTTCAGAAAGAAGTCTCTCTTTGAATTGACTCTACTGTTTAGTCATCCCTCCCCCAGTGCCAGATATTTACCACCAGCAGGTCCCCAGTAATGGTAACCAGAAATCACACCAATCTCTTCCATGGTTCATCGTCCTCTCCTCATAAAACTGAAAGAACTGTGGAGCATGATACACTTCACGTTGAGCAAAATGAAATTTCAAAAGTCTCTAGAGATGAATAGTAACTTAAATAATTGAAGGAATTTTTTTTTAGCTTGATTTTTTAAGGAAACAAGATATATTTAAAGAAGATGGGTTGGTGGGTTTTGTTGTTGTTGTTGGTGGTGGTGGTGTTTTGTTTTATTTTTTTTTCTCCCCTCTTGGTGGTACAAAAGTCTGGTAATCCTTTGATACCTCACTCTTAACTTTGAGCTTCTTGCCTAACTTTAACTAAGTTTGAGACAGCAGGACAGACCTCACAGATCTCTCGTTCCCACTAAAACAGCGAAAAAAAAAAACAAAAAACCCCACTAATTAGTGCTTCTTGATAAGCAAAATACTGCAGAATATATTTGGCTTTGTCCTGGTATAAAGAATCAACATCCAAAAAAAATATTAAGAATGCCTTTGCCTACACACACACACACACACAAAAAAAAAAAAAAAAAAACCAGCTGGAATTCTCACATTTGCAGGCAGAATACAATCCAACCAAGAGACAAAAAATGTAGGAAGTAATTAATGTAATTCTTTGCTGTCTGTGGACAATATTGTAAGATCACAAGTAGGATTTCTGTAAAAAAAAAGGCAGGTTATTACCAAAATGATAAGCGATGTAATGAAAAAATATTTCTCCTACTCTCCTTTACACAGATAACCTTCACAAAGGCTTTAAAAATCTGGTCAGAAATTTGAAATCAATATTTGTATGCATATACATATTCAATTGCATGATATTTTTCTCCATGGCAATCACATGGAAGAAAGGCCAGTAGATAGATTACAGAGGAAGCAGCACTTGTCACATACTTACTCAGTGGGCCAGGATTTAGTACAAGAGGGTGAGTAGCTGGAAGAACTGTCATTGGAGTGTGATGCTGTCATAGGCTAGGAAAAGCCTGATTTTGTTCCAATCGGGGTCAGTTTTTTTGATTGACAAGCAATTTATCCAGTAGAAGACAAGCTGCGACTTTTGGCGGAATGCTTAAAAAGGCTGGGTGGGGGGAGGAGCGCTCTCTTTGTCTTCCGGTGTGGCAGGCTGGGGACAGGGAGCCGCCGGGGCCGGCCGGCCTCGGTGCCCCCCCCACCCCGGGGCGGCTGCGGCGGGCCGGGCCGGGCCGGGCCCCGATGCTGCTGGAGCTGGGCCGGGCCGGAGCTTTAGGAGCCGCTGTCTCGCAGAGAAGCAAGCAGCATGGAGAAGAGGGAGAGCTCGGACGGAGTTCCCCTTCGCCCTTGCTCTTCTTTTCAAGCCGAAGAAACCAGCGCATGGCTTCTAAACGACTCAGTTTCCCGCCGCAGAGCCACGTGGGCAGCTCGGCAGCCCGAAAAGTTTAACCCTTTGTTGTTAGCAGATGGACTTTCCTAAACATCATCTTTCTCCGGAAGAAGAACAAATATAGCGAATAGAAAGACACAGCATGGAGCTACAGTCGGTGAAGGGAGAGTGAAAAGGACTTTAAGGCAAAAGGACAAGGAGTGGCCTAATTTTGGCTGGACATTTCTGGTAAACTATAGAGACGGAACTAGTTTTTTTCCTGTAACATATAAATGCTTTTGGGGGGATGTAAGGTTCTAGTTAAAAGTGATATGAAGCTTTTTGCTCCTAAAGAAAGAGGAGATTTGTTTTTGGGTCTTGAGATGATTTTGGAAATAGAAAAAGAGAATCTTTGTGTCATACTAGAGGAGGCATCCTTAAACAGTACCCCAATAAGCAAATATGGCCTATGTGCAGTGTTGAGAGAGCTGCTAATGGGTAGGATTTCGCAGTTTGCAGGAGTTCCTTTAAAATCCTCGCAGATGTAGAGCATGGGATGTCTATATAGAACCCAAAGAGACTCCTTTCCTTAAAGAACTGATAAAAGGTTATTTTTAAAATGGTAAAACTGGCTGAAGTTACAGGTCATGTCTTTTTATGTTGAGTGAAGAAAGGTAAAAAACTTAGAAAGAGAAAGAAAGATGTTTTAGAAGTTTCATTTGTTGTTGTTGTTGTTTTTTCCTTTTTTTTTGTTGTTTTGGTGTGTATTAATAAACTGTCTTTGTAATTTAAAGATGGGCCTGTTTTGCTTTATATTCTTCCAGTCAAATGAAATATAGAACGTGATAAAACCATCACAGATGCACAGGTTTCAATGTGTTAACTTGGGTAAGGCTATGATAGTCCATAGCAGGTCTGTGACCAGGATACAGAGTGCTGCAGCAATCTATCTAAAAATTACACAAGACAGACTGTATAGCCACTACACAGCATTCTTTCTCCAGATGATGCTCCACTTACAGAAAATAATCACAGTCATTTAAGGAATGATTTTCAATCTTAATTTGCTGACATTTTTTTGTAAAGAAGACACCAAACACGCAGCATTCACATAAAATTAAAGATTTTGTCCAACTGCTATCCATTCCACCCAGGTATGATTTCAAAATCTTAAACTTTATTGAAGCAACCTATTAAGAAAAAGCTTAATAAACTTACACTGCACAGTTTTGCTTCTTTCTGTTCATATTCTTATAAGCTGTCAGAGTTTTGCTTTATTGTTATTGGACAATTTCTGAGATATTTTTTAATTGCTTTCAGCTCTCAAATATGACTGGCTTCACATCCAATACATCTGCTCTTCCTGCTTACATTCCTTAGCATTCAATTCTTAATCATTTGATAATTTCAATTCCTGTTTTCAAATTGCTACATGACTGCTTACTGTGGTGTAGAGGTTTTCTGTCATGACAAGGACATGACAGAAACATGAGAAGTTTACATCATTTTCTGATTTCCCCTCCCAACTTAGAAATGTTTGTTGCCATATACAATTCAGTAGCTACATAAGAATTCATATGTGGATATACAAGTTACCCATTTGTGCACAGGGGACACCACTGGACTGCAGTTTCACCATATTTCATATTTGAAACAGAATTGCTAGTGTCTTCTTGTATATTCTCTTCCTCATGTGTAAATATGTGTTTATCATTCATTGCATAACTTCTTGAATTGTGGTTAAAAATTCTGATGTACACATCCTGAAGTTTACTGTAATGACTATAACAATAAAAAGATGAATGCAAATCTTGAACTGTTAAAGAATGAAAAGACATTTTTAAAGACAAATTAAAATCTGTGTGCCTCCAGGGCTAATAACTTCAGAACTGCAATCAATTTTTTTCCAAATTATGTAGCTCTTTACTGGTTTATGACTGCTGTATACCTTTCAGTGATGGTTAAATTATTTTCTTTACCTTGACAGAAGTTAGTGTTGAAGTATAGACAATTTTAATTGATTTGTATCTATATAGAGACACTTCATCCTGAGAGTTCATCAAGTGAGAAGTATTTATTCTCTTGTAATTTATTTTTTTTTATCCTGAAAGGAAATATTCCTTGTAAATATATATACGTATATGAGGAATCATAATACAAACTGCATCAGCATAGAAGTATATTTCTACTATGTGTAAGCAGAACATGCATAAGACTGTGAAACAAAAATTTTGAGGAACAACTTTGGGATGCATTTCTCTCAATATTAATTTCTCTCAATAACAATATTAATTTGTTTCCATGACATGACTTATTTTTTCTTATAGAGCAAATTGTGGAGGATTTACAACTTTATCAGAATTATAGAGAATGCTGTTTAGTATATGTCCACTGAACAGTTTTAAAATAATAATTTTTAAACCCATTTTCATTTCATTTGGTCTTTTAATGTCTGTCTTCAATCTTGTTTTAAACTCTACTGCCCACACAACAACTCCATCTGGGATTCACTTAATCCTATCCCTTCCATTTTTATACGCATTCTTTTTTCCTTTTCCTCTTTTCATTTCCCATTTCCTTACTTGCTTTTCTGCTCTACAAAGTCCTCCGCTATGTGAAATGTACTGCTCTACACTGGATGTGCCATGTCTGCTTCTATTGTAAAATTTCCAGGACAGATGGACAGATACTACATATACCTGATCAGCCTCTATGCCTAAATATAACTAAAGCTGACTTAAAAAAAAAAAAACAACAAAACAAAACAAAAAAAACACAACAGAATATGGCCTATCAATGAGTATGTCTTCTTATCTGGCACACAAGCAGCAGGCAAACATAGATTTTAAACATTTTTGCCCCATCTCACAAAAATTTTATCATATTTGATGCATAAGTAAAATGTAAACTTGGTTGAATGAGGCAAGGCCATGAGGAGAACAGATGCTGCATGCACCAGCTCCTGTTATCCTTAGTTAACCATGTGTAGCTGATCATGGGCTGGGAGCAGGGAGTGGATGACAGGATCATGTGAGATGTGTACCAGATATGTCCTCTGATTTAAGGTAGAGGGCTTACTTAATTATAGGCAATCTTCTTGTCTCTTGTGAAGTGAGAATAAGATTTTAAAATGGAAATTATCTCAAAGAAAAGTTATAAATGAAGATACTTCAAATATGGTTTTGATTATTGTTCATGGCTTTGGAGTTGAGACAATATGGGAACTGGAAAAGCAGAGGATTTTCACGGCATTGCAATAAGCTTCATAGATAGAGGTTTGAAACAGAGTTGAATTTTAGGCCTTGAAATATTTGGGAGCATAGAAAGTTTCTGAGCTGCAAAAAATATAGAACAAGCAACTATTGTATGCTGTAAGGTGTACATATAGTGTTTAGTCATTGGCTCAAGCAGACACTTATAAGCTTTCACTATTAGCCTAAAGGCTAAAAATTTTTTAAAAGGCCTTGTAACAAAGAGAACTTTGGCTTCTGTTGTTATGGTGTGAGTTTTACCATCTCTTATGTCTCTACCTTCACTGAGACTGATAATGAAATAAAAAACTCATGGAATGCCTCTCAGTCGCCCTGTCCCATTATTGGTGATTAGATCCAACAAATAGTAAGGTGGTATTTTTTTTTTGTTTAGTCTTTTATCACCCACTCCTGAAAAAGTTTGTATCTCTCAGGTGACTTGGTCCCTCTACTCACTTCCCCAGTCTAGGAAAAAGTTTATAGATCTAACCTGGTTCCAAATGCACTGTAAATCAACAACTTAAAACTACTAAAATTATAGCAAATGGGCACATTAGGTTGTACAGCATCTCAGTTCTTTGCTTTTTAGTAGCTTGCTGATGCATGTCATAAACACTATATGAGAACCATGTGTTTTCCCTTTTACGGGAACAATATGCAGAATGGTCTAAAACCTTCAACAATGCACTACAAAATTGTGCTGCCTAAGTAAATTCATATTATACGATCTGGCTATAAGAAAAAATGCTAGGCAAAATAAGTCATTGAAATTACTACAAATTATCTGCTGAAAACAACAATGTTAACTTTGGTGCTTTATGGGGGAAAGATAGAACATTAATATACATCAAAGTTAACTATGAAGCAATAATATTTTTCCATTTCTGATTTTAAACGCTGCTGCGTTTTAGTAAAATTGACAATTCAAACAATTGCATATGGGAAAAAATAATCACATTCTCACTGCAAAATGAAATGTAACAACATGTAAGAAAGGTTGCGACAACAAAAATTGCCAGCGAAAACAAATATGCAAAGCCTTGTGACTCAGATAAATCTTTCTGATAGGTATGGACCAGTAATCACACCAATTTCTGGTTATTAACTGCTGTGTGAAGGGCAAGGGTAGGTGTCCCTAAATTCCTTCTGCCATGGAAGCCCCCTTGTCATCAGATGCCAGTCTTCCCACTGCCCATTCAGTGTCCTCAAAACCAGCACTGCATCCTTTTTTTTTTTTTTTTTTTTTTGTGCTGGATCCCTTCACTGACCACCTCAAAGCCTAGCACATATACTCATCCTCTCACCCACCTGAAGAACACACCTTAGATGTTCACCTTCTTCCCCTGATTTGTTCCAAATTTTTCCTAAAGCAGAAGGGAAGGCAATATTTCAGGCTTCACCTGGTAGTAGACAGAACCTGCCACCACCACCACAACTCAGGAGAGGTAAGAAATTTATATCTGTTCATGTGTCAGTAGTCGATATGACAGTATGGGAGCCTAAAGTCTTGGTGAAGTCTGTACTGGTGCTGATGGTGTGGGCAGGAAGACAAACAGCCACAGGCCAGCATGGATTATCTGTAAAAAGCTAATTTGCAAATAAAGGAGCAATGCTCCATGAACACTGAAGCCGTAGAAAAACAAAAAGTAGCTTCTGGAGCAAGAAGAGACTTCCAGTCAGAACAAACACTGGGTAGAGAAGGATTATTAGCATCCAAATAAGACCCAGTATTAGCCGCACAACAGTAGCAAGTTACAGCATGATATTGAAGCCATAAAGGTCTAAATTTCCATTTATATGTGTATAAATGAGGAAGCATACAGCAGCACTATCTGAGTTTAGAGTCCAGTCTTTGCCAAGGGTATGTTCCCCAACACACTGGCATAAGCTGGAATGGACCCATAAGGATCACAAAGCCCAACTCCCTACTCTGCACAGGACTACCTAGAACAAAACCATTTGACGAAATGAGTTATCCAGACACTTCTGGAACTCAGGAAGGCTTGGTACCATGACCACTTTCCCAGGGAGGCTGCTGCAATGACTGACCCCCCTCTCAGTGAAGAATCTCTTTCCAATGTCCAATCTGAACTTCCCCTGGAGCAACTTCATTTCATTTCCTTGTGTCCTATCGCTGGTTGAGGAGGATAATGTATTCTCCCTTCAGCTTCCTCTTTTGTTCCCTCTCTCTCTGGGATTCTAGATTTATCTTACAGGCTATTAACAGCATTTGGAATTAGTTGCTCTCCAGACCTCTCCAGGATGACTTGTAATTTAAAGCAAAACCAACAGTGAATGAGCAGAACTCATACCCCACTCACCTTCTCCTTTCCCCACACACGGATGTGATCCCATGCCACGTCCAGACACAGTCAAACCAAAATGCCACAGGTGCTCAGAGCACATCAGCAGAGCCAGCCAGGTGTCAACTGATGTTTTTGGACCCCATTAAAGAAGAATCCAATCTCCCCCCAAATTCAAGACAGTAATTAACCACAGAAAAACACTTACTCCTACAAAAAACATTTTTTTTTCTCCCTCATCTCTGTGAACACTGAGAGAAATACTAGTTCTACTCAAGCAATTAACGTTATTTCATGCAAAAATAACATTTAAATATAAAAGAGAAATAAGGACACAGGAGCCAAGACGGCCCCACAGCTGCAGGACCTTGACAACATCTCCAGATGCACCTTCTGCTGCCTGCCAGCAGCGAAACTGGAAAAGGAGCCAGCAGAGGTGACACCAAGGAGTTAGCAGCAGCCCCGCCTGATGCTGCGAGAACAAGCATTGCAGAGTTTGGCATCTGGTCCCTACTTTTGCCAAGTATGTCCTGTTTGTTTCCACAGCTGTTAAATGTGTTTGCTCCAAAAAAAAAAAAAAAAAGGGGGGGAAAAAGCAGAAAGAGAGAGCGACTGGAGATATAGAAGTGACTGCAGGAGGAAGGATGAAGCCAACATGCAATTTATTCCCAGATAACAATTTGCGTTAGAAAATGTATTTCTGGTTATTAGGACAAGGCTAAGATATTCTTAGATGAAATTCATGCATAAATTCATATGGCATATTTGTGTTTACATCTTCAAAACACTGTAGGCAATTATTGGAGGGTTAACAAACGCATTGGCTGTAAACAACTTTTCCCCACTTTCTATATATATTTTAAATTACCTTGTAATAATCTGCTCCATCCAGCAGAGAAAATTATTTTAGGCAGACTGAAATCTGCACTGGTTGTTCCAATCTACCTGAAGGTAAAAGGAAACAAAATTAAACATCACTGTTAAGTGAGGTAACTTGTTACAAATCCTTGTGATGTGTGATCATAAATGTGTTTTATAAAACAAAGCAGCCATTAAAAACAGTAAAATCACAATTCTCTTGAATAAACTAAAAGAATCTTATTTTGAAGTAGCATCTCCCTTTTAACTTTAACTCAAAACAAAGCCAAATTTAAGAAAATAAGGAATTGCATTTAAGTGAATTAAGAGACTCTAAATATTTAGACTTCAAGAGGAACAAGTAAGGTCAATTCATCACTTCAGGATGCAAAAAACATGTCATATTCAATTTCTGGCTAAATCTTATCAATTTCTTTGCTTCTGGCAGCGTTCTGGTCTTCACAGGGGAGTAATTTCTGGGTTTATTAGCATAACTGACCTTGTTTTACACCTGTGAAAGCAAACCTTGTTAATCCGGCTAAACAGAATATATATGCAGTTAAAACATGGCCTCTAGATATATGTGAAACATTGATTTACTGAAATTCAGTTACCCTCTCCTAGCCATATATAGAGGTATCTTGAAAATATAGTTATAAGCTAAAAGCATGTGTCTCATGTTATGATAGTAATTTAGAGCTTAAACAGCTACAGAGTTTTTTTTAATATATAAAACAGTCTCTGCTAACCTGAAGCCTAATAAAAGAAAATAAGTTTAAAACATCACATTGAGTATTTAATCTCTGCTGGAATGCACTACACAGTTTTATCCATTCTATATTTTTCATAATTAATTTCTTTTTTTTTTTTCTTTCTTTCTTGCAACAGTAAAGAAATTTCTGCAAATTTAATTTCACTGAGTTTCAGTAGCTGGAAAAAATAATTACTCTTGTTATCTCACATTATTTTCCAATTAAAAAAAAAAGGGAACAGTGTTCTATAATATTCATTTTTTCCTCTCTTTTTATGCCAGTGGTGTTGCACACCTAGTGATAATGGTTTCACTGAGAAAGCTCTGGCAAGGTGTCTGTACACTACCTTGTCCCTGGGCCTGCCCAGATCTTAATATGGGTGGGAAAAGAAGATTGTGTGGTGCAACTCAGCTTCTGTGTTAACCTCAAGATATTGGTTAAGATTGCCCATCATCCCTCTTAGTTTTAAGCCAGGAGGGATCTTCCCCTCAAGCATAGACCTACTATGATGGCAGCATAAATTGATGTCGATGCCATTATAATTTGTAATTAGTTTGTTCTACAGACATGTTCTGACACAAACTCTAACCCATGTTCTCATTCATTACTGGCAGTGAAGTAAGGCCAGCTTCCCATGATCAGAACTAAGCACTGGTATGCAAGACTCACATTGCTCACATGAACTTTTTGTGACCAGTACATTACAAGGATGTCTTGCAATATTGCAGAGCATTCTAGGCTAAATGGATGATTAAAGTACTGAAGACAGCACAAATTCTGCCATGAATGTACACATGGATCTCTGTTCTTCCCATGTAACAATGATTTGAAATAATTATCGTGATATTTCTTGTAGAGATTGTGTATCTGAAATCACTTAAATGAAATGGTGATTCAGAATATCTTAGCGCTGTCTCATCTCAAATGCACGCTGAAAAACTAGTTAGTGCAAGCATTCATAGTCAGGGAAGGAATTCTCCTTCAGGACTGGAAAACTGGTCAGGATTTTTTCTTGCCTTTTTTTTTTTTTTTTTTTTAAACAAATCAAATACTTTGTTTTGAGTGCTGTTTATCCAGCAGAAAGCAAAAGGGTATAATGTTCATTCTGTTCTAAAGAATAAGTCCTAGAAATGTCAAAGTCCTCCCTAATGCCAGGTATTTTTAAAGTCTCTAAATAAACATGTTTTATTGCTGTTTTGACACCTGCTTGCCCCCTTTACACAACCCTATCCATGAGTAGTAGGACTTGATTTATAAACCTTCCACAGAGGGTCAGTGTCTATGGCTCAGAGCCAGGGTGGAGGCACTGGTTTCATTTCCACAAAGTTTTTCCACATAATCTGTACACAGCAATATCTTAGTGCTTAAGTGATGGCAGTCAGTTTTTCTTTCCTAAAACACATGCAACTCATCAGCTATGAAATCTGGCTCTCACCTCTCACATCTGTGGAGGTGTTGATAATACAGACCCTCAACTAATCTGAAACCCAGGCTGCTGGAAGAGGAACGCTAGCAAGGTCTGCCACAGGAGATGATAGGGTGTTCTGTGTCTATTTGCAGTATGAAGGCTCAGGAGGTTTCCGAAAAGTGGGAGAGAAAAATTCCTGTTGTTTATGTGGAGGAGCTGTAGACTTGGGCCATCTGAAGACCAGCAAGGAGTCTGCAACTGAAGAATAGTTATGGATGGACCTGGGGCAGGGTGGTTGGATGGGAAATGATGAGAGAGGAAGAAGCTTTGATTTCTCTGTCTACAGACAAAACGAAACGTGGCATGGAGACCATGGTGTTGTTGCTGATACAGTAGTTTTTGCTACTATCAGCTAAACACTGTCTTAGCTGATATTCTGGAGCCTGACACAGTGAAAAACCCCACGTGAGTAGGACTGTGACTGAATTGCCTAATCAGCTGCTTGGCTTCTCTGGCCAGTACTGGGCAAAAAACTGTAATGACACAGGAAGATTAGGCATCTCTCCTTTAAGGCCAGTAACCCAAGTTCAATACTGCCAAAAGTTAGAGAGTGTAGGCAATCTGATTTATCTTCTAAATCTTCCAAAACTAAAGTAAGACTGAGTTGTTTTGAAAAAAGAACAAAGGAGGAGTTAGTGAACTCTTACTGTCATGTCCCCAGCCATTGCCTCTCATTTCTCTGCCTGTCGAAATAAGTTTAAAGTACATCTTGCATTTGTCTTCCCTTTAGCTGATGATAAAAAAGACATCAAGTGTCACCAGATCCTCTGTATTGGACAGGTTTTTGGTCAATGGGGGATGAAGTGTCAACAGCATCAGTAAAGTGCATTCAGGGAAATAAGAGTAATTCTGATGTGGAATCTTCCAAGGGAGAGCCCTGCCACCATTTGATATGCAGTTGTGGTTATTTAGATTTTAAATCTGGGCATCTAATTTTAAGGACAGGGTAGAAATGTCTCTTTTGAAGCATATAAATGCTTAACTGTCACAGATAATGTTAATTCAGGTTATTATTTCCATTCCAACACAGATTATAGGACAAGAGAACTTAACTGGAAATTAAAGTATAAATTCAGCATATATATCAGAAAGCACCTTTTCATGCAGAGAATAATAAATACTTAGAATAGCCTGCAGGCAAAGTTGTAGAGGCAAAAAGCACCAGTGTCATTCAAGAAACAATTAGATATCATCCTTGGGGAAACAGTCTACTAAAAAGAATGTCTTGATGGACCAAATGACCTTTATCCATTCTCCAAAATTCTCTCATGTGGTTATAATTCTATTGAAGAACATTTCACCATTTTGGCCTCAAGCAATGTCAATTCTTCCTTGTATCATCCTGTTCATCAGTTCACTGATGAGGGTGATCCTTTTTTTATATCATAACAAATACTAAACAATCACCAGCCCTGTGTCATGACATTACTTTGAGTACATAATCAAAACTCATTTTCAGTCCCATGATTGTACCTAGTTTTGTACCCAGGCTGACAGAAAGCTTTTCAGGCATCTGGGAAATAAAACAACAAAAAACCTTCTCAGGGTTTTAAAATTAACTGGAAGAAATATGGTCATTCTCCACTCCTGGCATACAGCATGCACCTTTTCAGTGAAACACATACAGGAAAACAACAAGGTAAATCTCCCTCAGAAACCTAAACAGATTCATGAAGGTCCTTGTGACTCTCCAGTGGTCACTAAAGTAAATCTTTAATATTTTAGGTTATTGTTGTTACTTTTTTTTTTCCAGATGTTTGCTTTGTTTTAATTTAATATGGATAAAAATTAAGGTAAAATTAAGCTTTCCAAAAGATTTTTTTATAAGGTGTAGTCCACTTGAGACATTTTGGGTGAACACTGGGATAAGAGTGAATATTGTTATAAATAAGGAAATGAGTAGTTTATCTGTACCAACATATTAAGGTAAGTAGAAACACTACACCTGGATAAAAGGAACCTTGATAATTTAGGCAGCTGGGGAAAACCTGGTATTACCTATAAAGCTGTTTTACTGTTTTTACTGTTTTTCTGTTTTTACTTTTGGAGCATTTGATATGCACACAAGTCACAGGAGCTCTGGATTTATCTGATGTTTTCTTCTCCATCCATTGTTTTAGGAGCTACATCTGAGCTTGCTTGTACTCTGCATTGCACTGTCAATTCCCACTGAAATTAAGAAACACAGCATTTCACAGGATTGGTTCCACATACCTAGGGAGATAACAAAGGAAAAGATGCATCTGGAAATCCATCCCTAAACAGTATCTCTGTAGTTGTCTCCAAGTGTCACAAATTGAAGCTCAAGGGGAACTGCATGGCAGGAGGGCAACCTTAAAAATCTGCAAACCTGATGAGAAAAGAGGGTGTTCACTGAACCATATAAACCCAAGCTAGATTATATTACAAAAATATTTTAGATTATCCAAAAAAAAAAAAAAAGTTCTGAGATTTTAGTTTTGCTAAATGGTATGGGCTATCAAGCATTAACATTCATGTAGTCTAGGTTAAGAAATCTATTAATATTGTTGTGTTATAAAAGATAATTTCTTAAACCACAAAATATTAATAATAAACATTATATGAGTAGTTTGAAATACAAGAAAATTAATTAGAGTTCCACGAAGTTCCACATTTCATTAAATTTGATTCAAATATCTAATACACCAACGATGTTCATCAATAAAATATTTTTTAAGGGTTTGAGCTTTAAATATGTGGAGAATTTTAGTATTTTATAACTTTGAAGAACTAAATTGAAGTTTAATAACATTGAAATATCAAACCATTACTTTCATTGTGACATTGCTACATATTACTAGTACGTTGAAAAATTCAGATTCTGTCACACAGACTATTTATTTTCAAAATATAGCATGTAAGTAATATCAGAAAAGACAGCAGAAAGGCAACATAAATTTTCAGAGAAATCCTTCTGAAGACAATTTTATTTCTGCATACAGAAATGTAACATTAATATCAGTTACTAGGAGTGTGGGTGTTCTGAAAACAAGAAAAATATCCCTTGGCATATTATGGTTTCCACCTGCTAAATCTTCATGTGTCTACTATAGCTTCATTTCTCTTGCTATTAGAATTTGCAATACAGAGTTTTCTGCAATAAAATGATTCTACTCCTTTGAGATTCACACTGGATCCTATCACAAGTTATTTGTGCTATGCTCCTTGTTCTTTAGATTTTATTCATGTTGCCATCATTTTTCAAGAACTTTCCACAGATGGACATTTATCCCTGTTGTTAAATTACTGAAGCAGTCTATTAATTCACAGAATCCCTGAAATGGATGTGTGTTGGCACAATTTATTGCTTTACAGAGTCTCTCCATAGCACAACATTAACCTGTGAAGTTTTTTATGTCACTAGTTACCACTTACACAAGGCCAGCCCCAAGAGCCAAGGTTTCAACTCAGATTCCTGAAAAATACAGTTGCCATCACCAATTTCAGCACGAGAATAATTATTCTGTAGTCACCTACAGCAAACCTTATTTGCATAATACTTGTGACTCCCATTATGCCATTATGCAATCAACTCTTCTCTTCAGAGCTTTTTTTTTTTTGTTGTTCCCCTTCATTTCAGACCCCTCACTCAAATAACTTATATAAATATTTTTTAAGCTCCAATATAAACACTGAATTTTGTAGTAATTTAGTAGTAAACCTGTCCAAGGCAAAAATATGTCATTTATAGTTTTTAGTTATTGTTTCTCAAATTTTACAGAGTGTCAGTCAATTTTTTTTTTCTAATATATTAAAATGTAGATTTTTCTCAAGAATAGATTTTCCTATTTAGGGAAAAAAACAAATCACCTCATTAAGTAAAGAGTGTGGCACTGAGTATATCCCCCTCCTTACCTTCTTGAAGATCGTTTCCACCGCTCTTTGTTATTTGTATCTTGTGTTTACATAACCCTGTCCTTTTTTAAAGGCTAAATGAAAAAGCTGAAGAAAGCTTTCTGAAAAGGCAACCATTTTCATTTTTTCCCTATACTTCAGGCATTTGAAAAATACCGTCCTTTTATATTCTTAAAAATAAATTAATCATTACAGCCAGTAAAAAATGCTGAAGACACATTTCAAAGGACAGTATATTTCTAACTTAACTGAATTTCAGCTGCACCTTTATATCTATAAAACTGGCTTTAAATGTTATATAAAGTAATAGAGGGTTTTCTCAATGTAATACTGCAGCTCTCACTACTGTATACTCACAAAGGCATGGCCCAATCTAAGGTATTTTCTCAAGAGAAAGATAATAGTTAAGGGATTTTATAAATTAACCCTGTTTCTGCTTTTATGAATCTTGTTCACTTAACTAAGCAAGAACCCACCGGCCATCTCCATAGTGAAATTTTTAGGTACATAATGGATATTTCCGATGCTGATTTAAAAGTTTTTTTGACTTCAGTGGATTTCCACCAAAACATCTATTAACACATGCTATAAAAGGCAATCTCTAGTGACAAACAAATGGTATGAAATCAATACTACTATTCTAGGGGCAAGTCCCTTGCTCACAAAGGATTTTTAAGTCATGTAGGATTTTCATTGGTTGGTTGGGTTTTGTGAGTTAACAATTTAGTGAAAAGAGAGAATTTTGTTTTTCAAGGGCTGATGTCTTCAACCAAATTCAGACAACACTACAAATTGGAGAGATCTTCCTTTTCATTATTTTGAATAGCACATAAAAAAGCCTTTTTCTGTGTGGACTCAGGAACATGGAAGAAAAAAAGACATTTTGAACCTGTCTTGGGATACATGGCAATATTTTCAGAGTGCCAAGGATATAAGAGCTGCCCACAAAGAGGAGATAGACCTCACTGAACCTCTGGATCTTGAAACCCAACTGAATCTTGGGTTTAGACTGAAATTTGAAAGACTTACAGTTAAGACTTACAGCTTAAGTAAAGAAGGAGAATGTCTAAATAAACAGTTATAATTCATATCTGAAATCCTTCCCCTGTCTTGAATAAACATTTTTTTTAATGTATAAAGCCATATTATCCCCTTGTTGTCTGTCAAAGGTTCTGCCCAGCTGAGAACATATGAGGATTCTCCCTTTAAAAATTGACAAAGCCTTGGAGCACAGCCATCCTTCTGGCTGGGTACCCACAGGAAGTGCCCTTTCAGGCAGACGTCCTCTGCTGAACTTTCTTAACTGTTTTCTCAAATGCATTACAAAGCTGGATTTTTTAATTCCATAACCTCACTAATATACCATAGAACTGTACTTCCTTGTTGCACTCAGGCATCAGACAGACCTGAAAGGTGAATACGGGATACAAAAAAAACCCCTTCACTCACAAGTTTCTATACCCCAACATGGTACAGAATGTACCCCTACAAGTTAGCTCCCAAAGTAACAATGAACCATTTATTTCACACAATTTTTATAATAATTCAGGAAAGTCAAACTGCTGATGTGTTTCAGAGGCACCTTAATCTATTCCATGTTAGTCAATATTATGAGTATGAGATCATGCACTTTGAGCTGCAAAGGAGATTTTGTATCATCATTCCAACAAATCAGAAACACCATTGGCTCACATAAAAAAGGAAATAACCGACTACGTTCCTTTGCTCTTATTTTATTGTTCTGAGCAAATCTGAATTGTAGCCTTCATTAAATAATGGTACCAATTTTTCTCTCAAATATTAAACAATTTATAATTCTATCTCTGCTTTAGTTATGATTTTTTTCTTATAATTTTGAAAAAATAAAATTATTTTGCTTATGTTTTGCTTTCTGTCAATGCCAAGAACTCAGAGGCTAATATTTTCATTTGGGAAAACTGATTAACACAGTTAAATTGTATTCTCACACTTGCTTATTTAAAAAAGCTTTAAGGATTGTAACAGACATTGAAGCAGGGATTCTATATAAAAAATTAAAAATCAATGAATTTTATGGAAAAGCTATAATTTTCCTCTGGTAAAATTTCCATACATCTTAACAGTATCACTTTTCACTGCACTATATGCCGTGGTTAAAAAAAAAAAAAAATCACTTCTTTTTCTTTAATTTACATTTTTCCAAAGTTTCAGAAGTAATGTCTCATTTCTCATTAATTGCTTTTATAATCCTAACCATGAATGCACACGCTGACCTTGCAGCCCAAATTTGGCATGTTTAATTGTTCTTTCAAAATGTAAGAAGAATCTTTTGATGTTCACAGATGCTGCCCAACACCTGAGGTATAAAATGCAATACAAATACACATTCCTTGAGCAATAGCAAGAGAAGAACATAATAGATAAAAGTACAAGTGTCGTTTCTCTAACACAACTGCTTACCAAAAATATTTTTTCATATAAAGACATTTTTGATAGCAAAAAAAAACCAAAAAAAAACCCCCAATCAACCAACCAACAAAAAAAAACAAGAAAAACCACAAACCAAAAAGATCCCAAAAACAACAAACAAAAAACTATTATTTTTTTAATAGAATGGTGAAGCCTGTATAAATTATTGGATTATCATTATAAAATAAACAGTGTAAAGAAACAAGTCAGTGTTTTATTCACGTAACATCTATATGCATTTTTCAAGGAAACAATATGAAGACAAATGAGTCAAAACAGTAAAATTCATATGTGCTAAGGTTTTTCCAGACCCATAAAGAGATGGCAATCAGCTTGAGATCTGACTCTATGTAAATGAGCATTCAGTCAGAATTTTGATAATACAGAGGGCACTCAAAAGCTGAGTAACTTAATATTTTAACAGTCAAACAATAAGACGGGAAGACGGAGGTAAGATTCAAGTAAGCAAAAGAAAATTGTTTTGTAAAATGTATTTAATGATGGATGACTTCAGAGTGTTTGCAGAAACCTGTATCACTGGCTCACAATTAAAAATTCATTAGGTCTTGCAAGGCCTGGGTAGCATTTTGTAAATAAGAAGCAGCATGTGAAAAATTCAAGCGAATGCAAGGACTTAATAGAATAATCATGGCTTGAAGAAGTGCCCCACAACACAACAATACATAAATATGTATGTGTCAAGGACTAAATCATGCTCACTGTACTTACACTAGCAGCTCCATTAACTTGGGTTATTCTGAAATCAACCAATCTACTCAGAGCCATAAAACAAACAGCACCCTAATAACTCTGATGGCTATTCCATCACCTCTATTTCTACTGGTAATGTGTTACATAAGCATAACCCATAAAATGCATGAGACTACATCAATAATTTCAACTGAAGGAATCTTTTTTCTCAATAGTAGATTTTTTTCTATTCTCACTCACATTAACTTCAACTCAGTGACGGAAGGCTTAAGTCAATGTTAGTTTAATGTCTAGTTAAGATAATGAAATATTTTTATAAAACCGTTTCCATTTAAGATTCAGACTTCTGTCATTTATTTCAATGGATCCAGAATTATACTCTGTGGGTTACATAGAAATCCATCATTTGCACTTACTCTTTTGTCAACTCCTGCTAATATATTAGTGATAACTTATTACTTATCCTCATGTTCAAAGAAACTATAAAGAGAAAAGCCTTCATAGCCCCAGATATATTGAAGAATAGGCTTTTAACAAAACCAAGCATCAAAAGACATTTTGGCCCGAACTCAGAAATTACCAATATCTTACCATCACCAGCACAACACAACTGCCTACAAGTAGCAAATTAATCAACCCATTAAAATAATGGAACATGCAATCAGCACACCCACCAATGCTTTCAAACACTGATCTGAAAAGCTTTGGAATGGCCTCAAATCACCTGAATAATTGTGGAAATCCCTGCTTGACTTGAAGCACAAAAAGGAAGTATTCATTCAGCTGATGCTGCTGGGTTTGAGGAAAAGGTAGCACCTGCTTTTTAATCCACCCACATTATATTTTCGCTTTTTCCACCCAGTAGCATCTCTGGTGGACACCAAGAGCCTTGGAACAGCTGGCTTAACCCAGATGTTGGATATTTAGTGTGATCTATAAAGAAGCTCAGCAGTGAACCTGTGTTCAGTGTAGATGGAGCAGCCAGATGCAGCTGTTGTATTTGGCCCACTCAGCTGTGCTGATTCCTCAGCCTGTCATCATCTCCTCCCTCTTCATAAAATTAAGGAAATATTTTTTGACTTTTTAACCTGGTAATAGCATGTATTTAGATAGCCAGAAACATTTTGTTTCAACATTCTTTCTATTTCTTTAGGATCAAAGCCTTGACATTCTCCCTCTCCTGTTAATTTGCCACATATACACAAATACATAAGTGTAACACACCATTATCACTGTAAAGTCTAAAGTTTTCCTTGCAGGACAGGTGAAAAAGAAGTGACTATGCATTGTTCAAGTCCTTTAGTCCTCCCACCAACTTGATGGGGCTGGTTTTCAAATCTCTCTGCAGTTCCAGCATAACAAATCCCTCTGGGAATTCCCCTCTAGGGAAGCAGGACATGACCTTCTCATTTGAATTATGCAGATTTGCTATTCTGGTTTCAACCCATCTGTCAAAAATATTGAAGGGGAAATAAAACACCCAGAAAACATGGAGAGTGAGAGAGATGTATTGTCAGAGAAAGCTGTTATTATCTAGTAATACCATGGCAAATGTCTTATTACAGGAAACAGTTGAGAAAAACATGCAATATTTCATACTAGAAAAAGATATACAACTAGATGAAAATAAATATGAATGGAATTTTGAAAACAAAATTGTGTTGTTACAATTGATAGAGCTGCTACTATACCTTAATGTTTTGTCAGAAGCAATTCACATACTTATTTTCATCTACCTTCACATCTTTTCAGCTCTTTTAATTTATTGCCTCTTGCATAAGTGTCCTTTTTATTCCTCTATACACTACTTTGAACTCTACTTTTTCATTAAGCAAGATTTATACAAGTTTTTCTATATCCAGGCAGCAGCTAGACATCTCAGAGTGCCTGCAAATGTAGTTTACCCTAATCATTACATGGCAATAATCACTTTAATGAGACCTAGTCTTGTCAAACTACTGGCATAGTGTCATCTCCTTAGTTCCCAAACAAGGAGCTCTGAATCAGGACTTTGGTTGTACAGGTTTTTTGATCAGCATGTTTTTTCAAGGAGGTGATCAGTTAAATCTCCACTGTCTGCACCGACAATTCAGGTGGAAGGCAATGCCAGCCACTGCTCTGAGCCCAGCTGACACTAATTCCTGCAGAAGGCAAGAATCCCAGTCTTTCAGCTCTAACAGGAGACAGGCAGATAGTTTGCAGTCAAAGGCAAAGGCCAGAGAACATACAGCACTGTTGCTTTTGCAGTTGATGCACTGCACTGCTCTCATGCCAGTGATCAGCTCTGCCACACACTCTCCTTCCAGCCTGGGAGAAGTCATCTGCTCTCCTCCTGAATCAGTGCCACGCTGGCACAGTGGGGTGGACAGTGTGCTCCCCTGCCTGCCATTTGTCTGACTTTTAAAATTACCTCCAGCCTTTCGTGGAGGAGCACACAGAGGTGGTTTTGTCACAGAAGCAGAGCCCCGCTGGAGCTGAGACCTTCCCCAGGGGTGAGGCCATGGCTGCGCCAGTGACACCCACCCACACGTGCTCTCCAAGTGGTGCAGCCACACACATGTCAACAATAAAGCCCTGAGAATGAAAAAATGTCCTCAATAAGCCAGAGAAAAAAGGTTTATTAAATCTATTAATTTATGCTGGAATTCAAACGACTTCATGGCCTTTCTCAGTGTTACTGCTACATAGAAGCAAAGTTATGATTAAATAATAGTTAACATTTAACTTAAAACCTTGCTGTTTTGAGATATTTAAGTTATGATTTGAAGTTTCTAATTCAGACTCAAACCAGGAAATTAAATATTTTAGCAATTAATAAAGTATTTTCCAAACTTCAGGTAGAATATTTTATCCATTAATTTATTCTCAGTATTTGAAGTGTGGGAAAAGGGAAACTAAAACACCACCTGTGCTTCTATTTTATTCCTAACACATCCTTCACTTATCATTTTAAATACTGCATCAAAAGGAGCCTATTAAGGTGATCATGTTCATTGTCAATTCAGAAAAATAATATAGTATTATCTCCTAATGATGTGATCCACATTTATAATAAAACTAAACCCTACTTTCTATTTAATTCTTCCCTCACAAAATCCTAGTAATAATGCCTGGAAGATAACTATAGAAGGGAAACCATATCTGATCTCTACACCCTCAGTTTTATCCTTATTATGCTGCTTTGATTAAAAATAGCATTGTTTATACTTGAAGGAACATTAGGAATGTTCTATATTCCATATATGAAAGGAAAGAAATAATAAACATTGTCTGAAGTCTTGGAACATACATTTATGTTATGTTATGTTATGTTACAGCCATTAATCAGATGATCACTCTGTCCTCTGGATATGGAAATGCTTGAGAGTTAAGACATAGACCTTCATGTTCTCCATGTGGCAAAGAAGTTTAACTTATGCATAAGATAAATAAAAGGAACCTACTGTGGCTTCATAGTTTTCAGGTTTTTTTAACATGCAGACAGTTACATTTTTTAAAAAAAATGAAGAAACCTAATTAAACTTTACTGGTTTTATTAAATGAATGCATTAGTCATCACAGATAACAACTGAGAATTTTATCTACCCTTACCTTTCAAATCCTGTCCTGACATGTTTGATAAGCAGAACAACCTAACACTAAGTCACTGCAGTACGTCTTTAGCAATCAATTAAATCCTTGGGACAGACTGAGGAATGTCTCAACAGCCTTACTAGAGGATGACAAGGGCGCTGATTTATTAGGAAGGTAGCTAGACTATTCTTACCTCTGCTTCAAGAGAATATCTTTTATTCCACAGTTAGAAAGTTATAAAATGTTTCTTCCACCTTCTCAAGAGTTTTTTTGAGGTTCTCACGTGTCTCGGTTTTTAGATTTTTCCTCACAGTGTGACAGGAGATGATACTGGGCTCCTAACACAGAACAACTCTCTTACACATTTCAAGTTTCCTGACACATCAGGGTCTGATCATACAAGATGCTGAGTGCAGCTGGTCCAACACTGTTATGCTGGAAGTTATTTGAACAGTGTGAGATAGGAAATCTTGTGAAGTTTATAGTTTCAATGTTATAAACAGTGACAGGTGTGTGCTTAACACATAAGTCCAGTGCACCCTTTTAATTTTTTTCTTTCATTCTTTTCATCAAGAGAGTAATAAGTGTTCTGATGAAGGAAAATACCAGTCTAAAGTCTCCTGATCCCAAGTATTAAAGACACAGCCTTTCCTCTTTGCGTTCATGTTGCCTCTAGGATTATTTGGAGTAGCCACAGTTGGGTCAGCTGTAAGGGGAGTGAAACTTCTTTTCTGATATGGCCAATTACATCTACACCTGAGTCTGCTTTAAAATTGACAATCTTCCCACAAACATTCAGTTCCACTCTTCAGGCTGCCTCTGTATCATTTCTTGTGACTGAATGCAGGAAGAAAGTGAAGGAAAAAAATTGAAAAAGCACACTTGACCCAGGTGCTTGCTTTCCATGCTGCCTTTGTGTGACATAAATCAACAATTTTGTGTGTCCGTGGCATTTGGCTGCTGTAGCTGAGCAATTACCTTCAGATATTGGTGTCTCCACCTCAGCTGTGCTCTGGGGTAAGGGCATGAATTTGACCTGAAGTACCCCCATTACCCATTTGGATCTGCTGTAAAAGCAGTAAGGAAGGGGGCACCTCAGACGGCTGCCATTCTGTAACACGGGACACATCCTGGGACTCAGAATTCACTGGTACAAAAGCGAGGTCAAGACAGTCTAACAGCTTCCCTGTCCATCTCAGAATCCTTCATTTCTTGCCTCTGACTGCGGAGCAGAAGCTAATGGTAACTTCTAAGCTCCATGTGTTCATAAAACTCTTAAAGAAGGGCCTCAATAGTGGATTGTTATCATCTTGAACTTAATAGTAGAACCTAAAGTGTTTTTTTTCATAAGACTCAATGGAACTAGTGCAATAATCCAACAATTAAGGATAAATTATTAATTAAAAAAATCTATAAATATCAAATTGTTTATTACATCTTAAGCCACTACCCTCCCATTTCACCACTGATTTTATGATGCTAAAGGAGGGAAATAGGGAAATCACAGCCTTACAATGAAGTAAGAAAGGATGAAACTTCAAAAGAAATAAAAAACTGATTCTCAGAAGATTTTTTGCTACCATTTAGGGGAGTTCCACTTGCAGGGTTGATATCTGAACTACCTGTTTCCATGCATTGTTTTCAGCTACAATAATTGAGGGCAAAATAAGAGATAGCTAAATTTAGGTAACTTAAGCTTTGTGGTAAACACAGAGACACAAAAAACTGAATGGAGGAGAAAACTAAAATACTTTTGTCTAGTTGGCAAGTTAGGAATATCTTTTATTCATTCGGTGGCTTTACTTTTTTATTTGTTTGTTTATTGTTTGGATGAAAAGAAATATCTTCAGTAATCCTAACATATGCTCTTTGTGCCCTGAGAGAGAGAGCATCTGATAAAACACACTTGAAAGACCTCAGCATTTGCAATGACATGGCTATGCAATAAAAGCTCAGCAGCTTTCCTTACAGTACTGATAATGTTATACACAGAAAAGAGGATCTATACACAATACAGTGACTTGCCTACTCCTACAGAGTCCCAGCTTTCCTTTTACTGTCCCAAACTCTCTGCTGAATAGCAATGAGGCTGATAATGAACACTGCAAAATGACAGCTTCTAGAAGTTGAGAGTTCCCTTCAAGAGCAGCAGCAGCACTTCAAGACAAGATTTCTTTTCATCTGACAAAGAAATTTGTTTTCAAATATGTCTCGCTTAGGTATCTGGGGAATCCAGTGGACAACATGACAGACTGCTTCAATTTCTGAATTCTTACCCAGGAAGCCTCACAGGAAAGGGCTACTCCCTTTCTAGTGGTGAAAGAAAAGAGACTGCACTGTTCTACTGCCAATGTTCTTGGAACACAGGCATCAGGAGTGAGGAGGAGGCCCTTCACATCTCATTTACAAACTGAGCCTCAAAATGTTTCAGTATCATGTCTTGCACACCCTCTTTCAGTATTGAGTGAATTAAAAAACACCACTTACTGTAGAAAGGGCTAGATAATAGAGAGAGAATGATTGGTTTATCTTCTAAAGGATTCATACGTGATAAAAGGAACATTCAAACTTCACTGGGGGATGAGAGAATTGTAACACAGAATTCTCCACTCAGGGCAAGCAAAAGTGTAGTTTACAAAATCTCTGGTATTTTGAAGTTAATGGAAAAGCAGAGAGGGTAAGAATTTTTTTTTTTTTTATGTTTGTATCTACAGAATATAAATAGAGAAAAATCAATCTCTCTCTTCCTATTTACCTAGCTGCTTACAGGGTCCTCAGAAACAGTTTGAGAGCAACAAAATCATGACTGGATTTTATCCTTGAGGTCTTCAATCAGCAAAGGAAGTATTCCCCTTTCACTGAGTCATAAACAGAATAGCTTTTCAAATCAGGAATTAACCTATATTTGAAGGTCCTTATCCAGTAAGACTTTTTTCATCCTTGTCTAGTTCACAGAATATTAATCTGTACTGGTGTAGTAAAGTAGCACAAAATGATCCCAATATATCATCCACCTATGGTCACTTTTACAAAAGCAGAGGGTTGCTTTTAGGGCAGTATCATATTATGCAGACATGTTTTAAGTTTATTTAATGCTCTCTGAATCATGGTACAAACTAGGCAGAGCACTCAAATGGGGTGAAACGTAAGCAGCTGTGTTAGGGGATTTTGGATACTGCTTGAAGGGCAGGTATATGAGGGACTGGGAAGCACAGAAACAGATAAAGAGGTAAGAAATACATTTCCTAGACATATTACTTTCTCCAAGAGAAAAAGATTTCATCATTAGAATGTGAAAGAGAAAAGCTTTTCATGCTTGAAATTTTGATGCTTGTTAGGAACTTTTGTTGTTTCTTAATTGTTTTCAATAGCTAAGTTTATTAATGTCCAGTCTGGTAATCCGAGATTGCTTCTCTTGCAATTTTCATATTGATTTTTCCCTATCAAAATGAAATTATATTTTTAATGGCTTCTAACTCCTTGCACTATCTGGCAAAAATCATGACACATTAATTAAATCTTTATGTTGATGACCTTAGAAGTAGTTCCCACCTCAATAAATCAGAACCTTCCAGATCTGCACAGTTTATTCCACTTACAATCAATGTTGATTTCCTTTTGCTTCAGCAACTTCATTTACTTTTCTACTGAAAGTCCAATTATTTCTGATTACAATTTCAACATATTAAAATTAATGTGATATACTATGTATATTGCAATGCATTGTAATTTAAGTTTTCTTACTCTATGGTGTTTGAATTTATTTTGAAACTAATCTCACAGGATAAATACTAATGTTAATATCCCAAATTTAACGTTCTGATTTTCACATAATTCCTCTGCAATTTAGCCATGATCTCTACCTGGGCTGTTAACACCATGAAAATTATGTTTGATCGTGGGACATGTGACAAAGGAAAATAACAAATGCAAAGCTACTGTTGTTTCTGTACTTACAGAAGTATGTCTGTCAGAGCCTGTGGGCTCCTGTAAAATTAACATAGTCACATGATCTCCATTAAACGGATTGTAGCTCTGATTTTTCAGATTCTTTACAAAACTCTGTGAGACTGTTCAAACGTTTCATCACTTGCCTCTCTTTCTTTACATCCCTGCTCTAATAGCAGTTCTTCTGGCAGTCTTTCATGATGTCTTGTCCTTTGTTTTAACATCACTCTGAAGTAATGAGTAAGGAACTCCTTGTATTTTCTCTTAAAACAGATTATATAATGAGGACAATTTTTTTAAGATTGTTTAACACGTGATCCTATTAAAACTGCTGTGGAAAGGAGCTTGTATGAAGTTTTTTTAAAAAAACCTATTAGGATCTTCCTCTGGCTTTGTATGCATTTACCATGATTCTGCATTCATTTTAATCTTTTACAGTAAATTATCTAATTGCAGATTTCCAGTCTTGCAACTGATTGCTTTATTTATGCCTTATTTCCTCCAATTGCAAATTGTCTTTGTTACCTTTGTGACTTCTTTGATGGGCAGAATCCATTTTTGGCCTTGCCTGTCAAAGCGCTGCAATCTTCCTCCTCCAATTAGCAAATTAGACATTAGTATATGCATCAGAATAAGTAGCTGAAAAAATGATGAGTGATTTGAAGCACTCCTATAGTTAAATGATTAGGAGCTTTATACAATACTGTAAATCATTGGAGGCTTCTTTGACTAAATCTGACTATTCCTTTAAATCATTTGAGGGAGCATTTGAGACATATTGACACTTCATTAGGCAAACAGAGTAGAGTTCCTGGACGTGTTGTATAGCACTTCATTAGATCAATCACTTTAGCTAATTTACCTGCATTACCTTAATATGGCCATGAAAGTGCAAGGCAGAGGTTGTATTTGCTACTTTCTAAATGCAAAAAGAGCTGGAAAATATTGTGTTTAGATTCTTCTTGCCCTAGCTCTGACAGTGTTGAAGGAAGGCCCCTTATAATTTCATTCTTTGCTCTACACTTTTATGAAACATAGTTCTCTAAGGAATCCTGGTTCTAATGAGACAAATATTTCTGCTCTGATTTCAGTAGGTTCAAAATTTCTTAGGCTGGCATTTCTGGATAAAATCCACCAATCACTTAAGCAAAAGTAATTCCAAGCACAAGTTGATTTTTGCGTAATACATCAATTCACCGTCCAGAAACAGACGTTGATGAGGCTGCTACAAAACTCTTCTAAGAGATGGTCTACAGCATAGGCTGGCTGAGGACTAAATGTTCACTGTGTCCTCCAGTGAGAAGAATCAGAAAAGGAAGAGCTAAAAGTCAAAAGAAGCTAGTAAAAGACACATTAAAATCCAAAGATCAGCAAGTAAATGTTGGATTAGGGTGTTGCTGGGTTTGAAATGCTCCAGAGCTGCAAAACATTTTTTTCTCCCCCACTGAATATTGTGGCTACTCAAGTTTGTATGGGTTCAAGGGATGAGGAACAGGTTGGAAGAAGAAGCCACTGAGATTTGTTAAATACACAGAAGCAAATGTGGCTTTGACTGCCTAGTTTGTTGATATTTTTTCAGCTAAAAATCCCTTTCCTTAGTAGCAGTACCATACACAATCTAACAAGCAGCAGATTTAAAGCAAAACAACAACAAGAAAACAATATTATAGATATATGGATGTTTACTTGGTGGTCTTAGAATGGGTCATAGGAATAACCAAGTCATTCTGACAAATTTTATGTAAGTTGCACTTTCCAGAGGCACTTGAGGGCTAAGGCTTAGAATAATGGCTCTCTAAATGATAGTTTGCTGTTCATAATCATCTTCAATCATTCCTCTCTCCTTCTCCCTTGCTTCAAGTCTAAAGGTATTTATCTTTATGAAAAAATGCAGAACAAAGCTGGTACATAAACTCTGTAAGTTATATTTGTGCTCATATGGACATTAAACCCAGTATCCTGCTGGCCTCAAGGAAGAAAAAGCATCAGGCAGGTAGCTATTCTCCTCTCTATTTATATATCTTCTATCACTGCTAAAATAAAGGAAATCTGTCTATCACTCCATTAGAATTCAGAGATTTTGTTTACTTTCCATTTAAAGATACCAATTTAATGCATGAAAAATAGTATGCTTGTTTGTTTGGGGTTTTCCTCACAGAGTTCAGTCTCAAAATGGATATACAGCTATTGAGGACAAGTTATAATCAATCATTCTTCCTGGAGCTTAAAGTACAATGCAAAACAGAACATTAAGAAACAAACAAACAAACAAACAAAAACACCAACAAAAACAACCTGAATTGTGAGCCTGTGATTCCAGTTGTAGACAAAGGCTGCTGTGCACAGCCTCAGGCCATCCAGTAGCCTGGATTTCAGCAGCAGGTATTCATCTAAAAAAAAAGGGGAAAAAAAGGCAAACAAAATTATTCAAGTGAATTTAGTGTTTATTTGAGTAGAGGCATTGTAAAGGTTGGCATTGTTAGCTTGATGGGTAAAATTATGCAGCTGAGGCAAATATGTCAAAATCTGGCTTTAACAAAATCAACTGTTGCTGGCAAAACCTCCATTACAGTCATTGTAGTTAATGGCCATGTAAAAAAGGGATTTATCAAAAGGAAATACTATATAGTTGTCTACAGAAGTTAGGTTAACAATTGTTACTTAGAAAAAAGTACTGATATTTGCCAAACAGAGAAATAAAACACTTGCTTTCCTTTCTAAGTACACTTACATAATGAACTTTCAACAGCTAGTTATAACTCTTTCCTGTGAGCAAAATATATTGTGCCAGAATACATTCCAAAACATGTACAAATTAGGAGTTTTAGAGACCCACATTCAGCTCTGGGGCATCCAATACAGGGCTGTGGACCTGCTGGAGTGAGCCCAGAAGAGAACCACAAAGAGAATCTGAGTTTTGGAGCATCTCTCCTATGGACACGGGCTGAGGTTGCCCAGCCTGGAGAAGGCACCAGGGCAGCCTCCCAGGACCTAAAAGGAGCCCACTGCTTAAAGACAAAACATTTCCAGCCTAGCCTCCCCTTCCCAAAACATTCAGCAGACAGGTGGAAAACATACATTCAGACCTGTTTCTCTCTTTCTCCTCTGAGATCATTTACAGAGCAACAACGAGGAGAAATCCCTGCACACAACCTGTAATGGACTGCAACAGTGCCTTTTCTCCTTAAGAGCAGTTGTAGTGTGCTCTGATGGAGAAACCAATTAAAAATTAATCTAATTCATCAATAGCCTGGTCTGACTGGATGTCCTGGGCATCCAAGTGACAATAGGAGCAACAATTCTCAACCTGATTTTAAGATACTCCTTGAGCTGTATATCCTCTTTTGGAATATTTAAATGCTATCCTATGGATATGTCATTCTTGAGGGAAGCAACAACAGCAACATAATTGTCTTCTTTTTACAGAGCATTCCCAACACCTCACAGGCAGCATTAAATCTATTAAAGATTAGCCATACTGCAGATTAAGCCTGACAAGATAAAAATCACATAAATAATAAATGCTGAAGTAGCATGCCATGCCAAAGCCTATTTCATCAAACACAACAATGAAAACCCCTTACTATTTTTGTTTTGATATTCCTGATACTGTAAGGGGACAATAAGCTGCATCTTCCACACTTTGAAGCCTCAGGGGCAAAGCATTACAGATAAAACACCTTTGTCAGATGTCAGCAACCTGCTTTCCAGGAACCAACACCCACTGCCCCACTGGCCTTGAAAAGCCTTGCTGGATTTCATAATTAGTAAGTTTGCCTGTGAGTTTTATGGGTACTTTTAATTAGGTTCTTCTTTGTTGATACAGACTGTATTTCAGTGGGTTTTTTTTTTTTCATGACTGTTAACTTATTATGTTACTTAAGATATTTTTATGCTTCTTTTAGTTATTACAGGATTATTGTATCTCCATTTCCACAGAGATTAAATGTGGGAAGTGGTAAATGAGAATTTCCTTAATTTTTCAGCAAGTTTCTCTTGGGGAGAGGAAGCCCGTACAGTCTCATATTAATTTTTCTTATTTTTAACAGTAGTCCCTATTGTTTCATTAAGTGCATTACCTATATCTGTGCTGCATATTCGTGTAAAAAGTGCTTGATCTATACATTGTACGTTAAAAAAAAAGTCAGACTGTTTTTTAATTGTATTTTTTCCATCAGAGATACTCTCGAGTTAATTATTTATACTTTTCTCACAACTTTTTTTTTCTTTACTTGTATAGTTAGATGATCAAGCTTAAAACAGATTTGATAATTCAGCAATTTTGTAAGAAACAGCTGATTTCATCTCCTCATTTTTTATTAATGAGCTTCCTTCCTCTTTTTTTTTTTTTTTTTTTCTTCTGAATAGTGTTAACTCATAAGGAGTTAAAACAGATCTTTCAGCAGCTCTGACAGAGGGTACAGGGAGTTGGAAGACACAAAGCTGGGAGGAGTGGCTGATACCCCAGAGGGCTGTGCAGCCCTTCAGAAGGGCCTTGACAGGTTGGAGTCATAGGCAGAGAGGAACTTTTCAAAGGAAAAAGCAGGGTCCTGGTGGACACCAAGCTGCCCATGAGCCAGCAGAGCCCTGGGGACAAAGAAGATCAAAGATATCCTGGGATGCATTAGGAAGAGCATTGCCAGCAGGTCAAGGGAGATGATCCCGCCCCTCTGTTCAGCCCTGGTGTGGTCACACCTGGAGTGCTGTGTCCAATTCTGGGTTTCTCAGTCAAAGCGAGACATGGAGCTCCTGGTGCAATTCCAGTGCAGGGAAACCAGGTTGATTAAGGGGCTGGAGCATCTTTTCTCATGGGGAAGGGCTGAGGGGCCTGGGCTTGCTCAGCCTGAAGAGGAGACACATGAGAGGGAACCTCATCAATGTCTATCAGTATCTGCATGGAGGGTGTCAAGAGGAATGCAGCCAGGTTCTGCTTAGTGATGCCAAGCAGTAGGGCAAGAGAAGAAAGCCCAGAAAGTTCACAATGACCATGAGGAAGAACTTCTTTCCTGTGCATTGACTGAGCACTGGAAGAGGTTGCCCAGAGAGGGTGTCACTGGAGATTTTCCAGAACCACCTGGACACAATCCTGTGCCTCATGCTCTGGGATGGCCCTGCTTGAGCAGGGAGGTTGGATCAGATGCACTGCAGTCCCGTCCAACCTGACCCAGGTAATTCTGTGCCCTGACTTCAGTTCTAGCTTTACATTGTAAATGCTCATTTTCTGTTAGATTACCTTACGTCTCTCTACCTCTGTTTTCTCTCCCACTTTCTTCTGGTCTTCTCTACCTATAATATATTTTCTGCTTTTGGTATTTATATATCCCAAAGTAAAGACCCCTACATCAGTAATAAGTGCTAGCACTACTAACAATCATTAACTGGATTCTGGAAAAAGACTGTCTGATGTAGAAATTGTAAGTCAATTTTTTTCTTCTCCCTTCCTTCATCTCTCATTAATCTGTTCTACACAAACATTTTAAAACACTTTTTTCTTGGTGTTCAAGAAAGGAATTTTAATTGAAAACTGTCTTATTCACCTGTATATGAATTACAGGACTATTAAAAGGACTCAGGAGAGGGGGCAGACAAGGAGATCAATAAAACTGCACTGGCTGCACCTCACAGTAACACTTCCTGAAAATCAGTTACTCAGTCCATAGATGTTCTTTTTTTCCTCTTTCAGTATAAGAAGAAACAAGACTCAAAGTTTTATTAAGGCCTCTACAAGTCATTGTAAGTCCATCTGTGTCTTGTGCAATACAAGGGTGCAGTCCAGCTCTGTATGTATCAGCAATATCTAGTGATGTTCTCTATGTTCTGTCCATATTAGTAATAATTTAAAGTTGTCACTTAATAGAGGTAGAAATATTCCACAGAGACGCTGTTTACATTTATAAGCAGCTAGTGGGCAGGGATGTTTTAATTGCTTTTCCTCAAACAGCTCCCCTGCCAGATGACAGAAACAAATTGTAAACTGTATGGTCACTGTTACATTATTAGCAAATATTTGCCAGGACAAGGTAAGTAGATTTTTTTCCAATAGTGAAGCCCAACAGAAGGTGCACATGGAACTCAGTGCACCTTGGTCAAAGATACTTGAAAGTAAACCAAAGGAACATGAAGTACAGAGATTACAGTAATAAGAAATTGCAATAGGGAAGATCCAGGATTAACAAATATATTACTTATTCCTTAGAAAATCAGTTATTAAGATACTTTCTCTTGACTGATAAAAATTAAACAAACACATTAAGTATAACATACATTTAAAAATATTAAAGAATGTTCAAGAATATAACGAATTGTGACAAGGTTGTAGTATGCTTACTAAGATTTCATATTTCCTGAATGCCAGTACATTAAAGTACTCTTCCTGTATCTATGCTGCCACAGGAAAGGGAATGTTCTCCAGTAAAATTAGTTTTTAGTTGTACATGCATTTGCTGGATCACAGGATGTTCCCAATGTCTCCATATTCTTTTCCTTTTTGAGGAAAGGAATCATGCCATATGCAGATTTGATGTTTTCTTTTTTACATATCCATATATATGTTTAAAGCATTGTGTCAGACTAAGTATTCTGGATGCAGGACCTGTGAGGAACTCACCCTTATTCTTTACAAGTTTCGCATGCAGATCTCAGCCTGTAGAGGCTTAGTGTACTTAAGACTCAAAGAAATCCAAATACTCATTTCAAACCAGAAATTTATCAGGATTTTCAAAGCAAACGATAAATTTCCTGCAGGACGTGTTAAAAGAAATGTTAATCCAGTTGCAAGAGAGAGAGAAATATGTAAAAGGGGGAAAAAAAAGCTGTCATAGTCCTCACATGCTAAAAAGTCACCACGTTCTAGAACCCACTGTGCTGTTTCTAGGCTAAAGAAATAACATTTTTCTTCAAACAATTTATCTAATTGTCTCTGGCAATTAATGATTCCACTATAAAATTTCAGCAAGGTATATTATAAAGGACTATCTAAAAGTCATAGCCAAGTTACATTTAAAAAGGTATTTGTAAGAACACAATTAGGTAATACTGACCATAAGAAATAAAGTTCATGATCCTCTTGTCATCGTTAGAGCCCCTAAACAAACTGCCATAGCACCTCAGAAATATTTCAGTACAGAAATACCAGAGGAAGTACACATAATAGGGAAGAAGCAAAAGCAAAAATGCAGATGGGTGAAAAATAGGGTCATTTAAAAAAGCCCCCCCAAAAACATTAGAAAGGGCAGGAGTCACTTGGAAAGGGCTTATAAAAATCCATTCAGCTTTGAGGTTTGCTGTTTAACTTAGCCTTCTTAATTTTAATCATCTTCCACAATCTACTATGCCATGCTGCTACCAACAATAAATTTAATTTTAATTATGTTGGAGATTCATTTATATGTAGATGTTCACCATCAGATGCATAAACCCAATGAAAGAGATTCATTGAACATCTGCCTCAGAAATATAACAGAGTCAGGTCTGTTTAATGAGAAGCATTGTCCAACTACCTGTTCTTTTCATCAGATAGCATTTGATTTACCTTTTTTTCCCCCAATGAAAGTAAAAAAAACATAAGGGGGAATTACACCATCTTCTCCTTTTTACAATTATTACATGCAATTTGTAAAGACAATAATAAAACATAGAAGATTCCCCAGCTGAAAAAAAAAAAAAAAAAGCTGAGGGCAAAACATGGTAAATAAACTCTTGTATTATTGATTTGGAACTAGAAACACAACGCTGAGTCTTATATCAAGGGAGTGATTCATGTACTAAACACAAGCATCAGGTGCTGTTTTAAATGCCCAAGTGGATACCAGACAGTGCAACACAGAGCTTGATTTCCTGCTCTTCTGCAGCAGCAGGTGGAGGTGTGGGGTATCCTTGGGCATCTAAACAGCCACTAGGTGTGCAATTTTAAGCTCCATTATAATTTGTGAAGTGACTTGCCTGTAAAAAAGCTGCTGCCTCATATTAGTGGTGACAGGTTCATTTTTGATGACATTGTCTGCATTCAGAGCTACATCGAAAAGATTGTTTTGGTCTTGATTTAGTTTTATTTTAGCTTGTTTAACTTCAGGGCAGTATAGCTTTATTCTCATTTTCACATCCTGCGTACACCAACACAACATGGCTGTAGAAATACAATATTGAAATTAGGGAGCTAGACCATCCAAACATAACAGCTTCAATTAGCTCCACTAACAATGCTGAAAATCCAACCTTTCCATGGACGAACTGAGTGCCAACAAATATACCCCCTAGAGTATGAAAAAATATTAATTTGGCCATTTATTTGAATTGTCTTTTTGTTTTTTGGGGGGTTTCTGTGGGTTTTTTCCCCCCCTCAAACTCTACAACACCTGTTGCATCAGGGATGGTATCACTCAAAAGCAATAGGATTGTCCAGCTGCTGAGCCAGTCTGCTATGAAATCATTCCCTCCAGCAAAGCCACATGACAGGAACACACCTGCAACAGGTCAGATAACACGAGGGGATGCAAGGGGGCAAAGCTGTCATGGGAGGGGGGAACACAGCCCTTGGCACCTGTCACATGCAGCTCTGGATGGCAGCTGTGCCTGGCACGTGGAAACGAGGAGCGAGAGAAAAGCTGTTGCACATAAAGTTGTCATCTCTCCTCCCAGGCTACTTCTGCCACATGTTGGTTTTCACAGCATTTCTATTGCCTCCCAACAAACTGCACACGCAGCATCTATTCTACTGCTAGTATAAAACCAGATCACTATCTTTAGTTTATGCTACAAAGCTTAAAATTTCAGGAAGATCCCCCTGCAGCCAACGCTGATCTCTGCAGTTTCTGACTGATTACGTGAGTGAGCAAGTGGAGTTGCCTTCCCAGAGAAGTTGTCTTTCTCCTTCACTTTTATCATGTGGAAGAAACATTACTGCAACTGCAGTGCTTTCCTCCTCTTTTCTTATGTTAGCAGTGGTGTGGTTTTTTGTTAATTCTAGATTATAGTATGTTGAAAGGTAGGATGCAGCTAAGAAAGTCTAGAAAAAGCAAAAGAGATCATTGCAAGAACAGTCGAAATTAATTCAGTTAAAAGAGCTTGGTAAGAGTGGATGGAATTCAGTTGTGAAATGAAAGAAACTAAAATTTTGGTCAGGAAACTCAACACACACCTTGAATGATAATGAAGGAAGCTACCATAATCCAGGAACAACATTACATGCCGAAACAGACAGACTTATAGAGCTTCCATATGCTTTGCTTTTTTTCATTTTTTTTTTTCATTTGGCTATAAAGCTCAGTAGTTTAGGGGCCAAACTAAAGTTGTTTTAGAAAGAAGTTCTTTGCACAGCAACATTTGAGAACCAAACTTGTGTTGACAGCCAAACTGTAACTGCAAGATTATTCGGCTTTACCTTACAGTTGATTTGTTCTTAAAATACATGCCCCACATAACTTGTTGAAGCTTAGCTTACACAAAAAAAAAAAAAAAAAAAAACCCAAAAAAAAAAACCCACACCAAAAAAACCCTAAATGAAACACATACCTATATGTTTTGTCAAATGTTTTCCAGATTATTTATTTTTTTATTTATAAATACATTCTTTCCTTTTTTTTATTAAATAAAAAAATCCTCTTATTTTAAGAAGACTGCTTTTGAGAAGAGAGAAAAATAAAAGTGTCTGTGAAATACAAAACGTGATAAAATATGGTGCCAGATTTTCTTGCAGTTGCAGTTTCAGACTCCCAAGCATATTGAAATTCAAAGTTCAAAGCACTTCAAATGATAGCCAGCTTTTTTTGAGTCTCATGGCTGTGCCCCACTTACAGTTCAACTTTGAGCACAGAAGTAGAGAAGAGACAAACGTGAGCTACCTGTACAACAGTGAATTTTAGTTATTGTCCATGTTGACTTCAGAAACTCCTATCCACCTACATGGACAAAATACACCACATTAGGTTGTGATTGCCCTTGTGATGTTCTGACCTCTGTCTTCTCCCTTGTCCTAAGCATCTGGGCCATATCTGTCTTCCCTCCAGCCTCCTGAGAAAATATCTCAGATACCAGTGATGTGTGCATAACAAGATTAGATGAGATAGTAAGGATTCAGTCACACTTCCCTCCCTCAAAGTGCTACCATTCTTTTCAGAATTAAATCATACCTAAGCTTTGGACTTGGGTAGAGTGATAGAATGAGATCAGGGTTCAGACCCAGAGGCTATAATATTGCAGAGTTCAGATCCAGGCAGAGACCTGGAGAAAGCTTCCATTTAAAGGGAAAAAAGGAAGAGAGATGTGTAATTGATACGTGGTTATTAACAAATTATTAGTAAATCCCTGCATGTTGATGAAAACCCATTAATTAATTAACCCACAGAGGTTTCTGCAGTGTGGCTTACAGAAAGTGGGCACCAAGTTGCATACTACTCAACCTTTTCCAGGCATTTAAAATCCAGGAAATTATAACACAAACATATATATACACACACACATATACACATTTTATAGATGAGCAGGTGTACAGACATCTTGTCTCTCCTGGTAAACTAAGGAGATTGGGAAAACAGTAAAAATATTTTCTTTTGTTCGAAGATGTATAGCTTTGTTTCTGTTCACCTGGATCTGCTTTATTTTGACCTCAGAAAATGCACAACTTGCTAGAATCAATGGATGTGAGTGTCTTGTACAGGTTGTTTCAGATATCACATATGTCTAGGCAGAGTAAGTAGTCCCTTTAATGAAAGGCACAGGCCTGTGGTAGTCCTTACAAGCCATCAGTCATAAAATGGCTTGGACTGTGTGCTTTTTTTCTTGTATTTAGAAGTTCCTGTTTACTTCCCTGTCTATTTATTCTGAATGTGCTTCATATTTGCAAATCACTCCCTGACTCTTGAAGGGGAAAGAACAGTTTATAATCTTTCCTCTACAAAGTCCTAGTAATCCTTTTAAAGCAATTCATACAATGCTGCTATGCCATAAAATAGACCACATTTAAGAATTATAATTGTCTTACTGAAATCCTCTCCTTGAGACCATAAAGTGCATGCTAATATCAAAACCTCATCAAGGTAAGGAAGTGCACAACCTGTCCAGTGCTGAGTGGAACAGTTTGAGAAGCAGCCCTTGAGCCTTTGAGCTTTGACATCTTATTTTCTGTCCCCATGTCCTTGAGGAAGAGGACTGACAGCAGCCTGGTGGGTGTCTGGCAGCTGGCCATAGCAAACTTGCTTCAGTAGCTTTTTTAAATGAGCAGGCAATAGAGAAAACTTTTTAGAGCTAAATACACGTGGACAGTCACATCCTGGAGTGAACTGAGGAGCCCAAACTGAGCATGTGTCCCATCAAGGGACTGCCAGATGTTTCGCATGAAGATGGCAAGAAGAAAAAGAGCAGGGAGGAGTCAGTATGTTTTAGCAAGCAAATGGCATAAGAGTTCTAGTTGTACACAGAAGTCAACGAGGAAAACAGAATTGGAAATAAAACCTTATTATATTTAACATGAGATTCTGCTCCCAGTGAAACATGCTTCCTCTGATCAGCTGTCTTACAAACAAGACTGATTTTGTGGGGCAGGTGTTGAGTTTTTGGTTTGTGATGGCTGGCTCCTCAAACATGAAGAAAGCAAATGAATGTAGCCGTAGGAGAATATTCTAGAGTCTTTTTCAACTGTAAAGAAAGTTCTGAAAAAAAAATTAATTGAATTCTTCCTAAGCTTGGGGATGGTGTCCATATATTAATTTATTTAGGCTACCTGATACCAGGTAGCTGTTTGCTAATGCCACAATTCTAAGGACAGAACACTTCACTGATACTGCTTAGCTCTGAGAAGTGCTAAAAGTGGATGCTGTAATATTTTAATTACAAAATTAGTTGTAATGACATTTACAGTTTTTAGAAGCTAAAGTGTTCTACACCAGCTTCAGAGGGATGTATCCAAGTCTAGACAAAAAAAAAGAGTGGTCTCCATACAGCAATGCTCACTGTGTCTGCTTTCTGCTTGCTCATTTTCCCTTCCATTCTTCAGCTCCACACTGAATGTTGCCCTCCATTTTTCTCCTTTATTTGCTGGTCTGCTTGTCACATTAATTTCTCTAGATGTTACTCTAACTCATCTATCAGTCAAATACATGTACATGTACTCTCCCTTTCTGTTTCTGTCCATTCTGCAAAAAACTGCTGGGATGTCCCTTCTAGGAGTCCAAATATGTCACACCTTAAACTTAGGTCTAATGCATACTAGAGAGATTGGTTTTCAGATGAGGTATTAAAGAATAGAATTCAGTATCCATGATCACAAAAAAAAAAAAAAAAAAGAAAAAAAAATGGAACAGCTTGCAGATATTTTAGAGAAACTGTGTAAAAACCAGGAATAACATCAAAAAATCTTCACTGAAAATGGCTTAAGAGAACTCCTGCCAAATTAAATTTGCTGAAAATAAATTCCTAACTGTAAAGATTTTTACATGCTCTATTTCTGACTGAACATAGTCTCATGCTTTATTTCCAAATTAATGTTTACAGCACAAGGCAAGAGTATTCTCAACTTACATGACTGTAATTTGGCTGTCTTCAATGAAATTAGAAGTGTTCACATGAGAGTTTCAAAAATGCCTAAATTTTAAAACTATGTCAGTATACAATTTCTTTCATTTTTTAATTGCTTACCCACACAGAATTATGAGTGGAAGAAAATAAGGCAAGTGGTTTTTTTTTTTCCTCCTATCATCTCCAGTTCTTTCAAATCTTTCTGCTGATGGTAGATTTTGACAGGCAACATCAAGCTGCCTGAGTCATGTCACATTATTGCTAAGTGGTAATTTTCTCATTTCAAAAATGTTAATTTTTAAGGGTCATTGGTACCACAAAACCCTGTTGAGGTTATTTGCTAAGAAAAAGACAACATCCTAAAAATGTTACTTCTTTCATCCCATACAAATTCCACAGAGGTGAGACTGTGTTCATCACAGTACATAGCTTGAGATATAAATGGTATTTATATGCAATAAAGAGGGGTCTACAAAGCTCACATTTACCAATGAACAGTGTGAGATATTGATTAAACCAGGAACTATGTTTTTTGTGGTGTTTGTTTTGTTTTTGTTGTTTGTTTTGGGGCTTTTTTTATATTTAGCAAACATGAAAGGGAATAAAATTACAGATATGTAGGCTGATTAAGAGCTTTGTTAGGTTTAAAGCTTCAACACCAAGCCTTTTATTCATGAAATTGTATAAGTGAGACTGTCTAAAATATAGTTTTTATTTCTACTGAAAATTTGAAGTGCAAGAATAAAATGAAGGCAATGACAGCTCCATGTGCCTGTTCCAGGCAATACATGCAGTCTGCAGGCATAAGAATGTTCCTTGCAAATATGTGATGCTGACACCTTTCATCCCAAAGTGTTTCAATAGCTATAAATTATCAGTATAGAGGAAATATTTCTGGACTCGATGTTAGAAGAAAAAAGAGAATAAAAGTAAAGTGGTACACAACAGCAAGTGGAGGAGAAAATTGAATCAGAAAGCAGGACATTTTCTTATCAACCTAAACATGCTGGTAAGCAGCTGGGAGAATAGGATTAACACAGCACAAGATGTAAAGAAAATGCAGAAATTAGAAAGGGGAATAAAATGCATCTTTGTGCTCTTCTTTTTGTAGAGCTTCCCTGTCTGGGAAGATTTTCCAGTTCCAGAGTTCCCAAAACACAAAATAGTTCAGGAGACCAACAGTGTCTCAGTGGTGCAAAAATTGGATTTACTTTAACAAAATTACACGAGTTATTACTATTATATGAGGATTTTCCAATCTACAACCCTCACAAAACCTTGCTTACTCTTTGTGAGCATTTCAAGACTGCTTCCTTCCCTGGGCTGGGTTACATGACAGCTACCTAGACTGCCCTTAGATCACATTCAACAATAATCCACATTGCTGTATTTAGGAGGAGGAAAACAGAGGTGAGGAAAACTGAGGCACACAGCACTGGCAGTGCTGGGATATTCCTGAGTCCTTCAGGTTGGGTGCTACAAGTCCTTTAACTCTTGGCAAGGTGGGATCTCAGTTTAGAGCTCACAGAATCAAGTCCTACACGGCAGAGTCTGTCCTGACAAATCCTCCATAAGAAACATCCTTCCTATAGCCAAAAGTGTACCAGTTTTATTCCAGAAAAGTAGCCATAAGGTCAATGTTATCTCAGGATTTTTCCCACGGGACTTGCACTCTAAAACTCAACTCACATGAAGCAAAGTAAATTTGCAGGCATGCTGGCTAGCCTCTATTAAGTTAAGTTTGCTTGTTAAGAAGTAGATAGATGAGTTGTTTTCTGCATCTGCTTTGACTTTGTCATCATGTCCTCATTATCATATTCAATTAATTAGCATATAAAGGTAATATTCCAGCACGCACACCTCCCTTAGAAACACTACTGAGTTCCACTAAATAAGGTAGACTTGCAACAGATTAGGGGGATTAAAAAAGGAAGATTTAGGGGCTTGTATGCATACAAAATGGCACATCTCTTAGGAAAAGGGTATTATAGCAAAATTATACTAGTTTTCTATAAGGGGACCAGAAAGAAAAGAGGAAAAGAAAAACAAACAAACAAACAAACAAAACACCAACTTGAGAACAGATAAAACTGGGGAAAGCTGCATACCTACTGAAATATGCAGTCATTTTTGCTTCACCTTGACCTCATTATAAATAAAAAGATTAGGATAATAGAGAATGAGCATGTATTAAAGCTGTATGTTCTTTTCCCTAATGCAAACAAACAAATTTTTGTCACAATTTTGGGGGATAGTAGGGGATTAACTGCTGTATTACTTTTAATCAAAAGTCTCAAATCTATTCATAAGGGGGAAAACAGACAGTACAAACAAGAAACTCTGCATTAGTTCTAAAAATAAGCTAAATTAGATGGGTTGTACCTATAGCTTCTCTAGTTTGGTTGAACAAAAACAACCTGATCATCTCCATTTTCTGTATTTTGGTTTTCTCTCTAAAATGCTTTCAAACCACATGACTTGAGAAACTTCCATATTAACAAAAAGGTGGAAGATGCACTCTGAAGGCATCCCTACACATCATTCAGTCCATGAAGCCTTAATAGAACTTAAAAAAAAACAAAAAAAAACAAAACAAAAAAAAAAAAAAAAGCAAGTAAATATATAAATGTAAGAGTGGTTGGTGTGGATGTTGAGTCACCGGTATAACTGACAAAATTGTCTCTAAAGATCATGTCCTCTTAATGCGTAGTACTTGGCAGTGCATCTAGAATGGAACAGAATATTTTTAGTTGGAAGATACCCCTAATCACCCAGTCCAAGTGCCTGACCACTTTGGGCTGACCAGAAGTTAAAAGCATGCTTTTAAGGCCGTTGTCCAAATACCTTAAGCACTGTCAGGCTTGAGGCATCGACGAAACAAAATTCTGCTCATGCTGCACAACATGAAGGGAACTGCAAAGGCATAAATCTTCTTTTAGACAGTGATATAAACCCAACAGGCTTAACAGGGTGATGTTTAGCACTTGCTCATGCCAACCTCTGAGTTCAAAAGTCTCCAGATTTCTGTGGTTTAAGTTTTGCCACGATATTTTTCAGTGGTGTTTTGCACAGTAGGTGACTAAATTGCTTTTCTCTTGGTTGGTGTCCTCATTCTGGTGGTAAAGGAGATGGTTTTGGTTTTCATCAGTAAATAGTCTCACCCCTTTTTCTTACATATTTTTCAAATTAAGTGAAATATATATGATGCCACACTTTTACATTAAGCACTTCCAAATCTCATTAACTGCAGCATAATAAATGTAATCCTGCTACTGTTACTATTTGCTTTCAGGGAAGTAAAAAATTATATGTTTCTAATGCAGACAAATTGCTTTCAGATACAACATATGACCCAGCATACTCAGGATACAGAATAATCACTAAAAAGCTATTTGCACTGCTTTTCCCTACAATCTTTTACCAGAATATCAATGTTGTACTGGAAGTAATAGAAATACAGCAGAACACATTGATCTCATTGGGGTTTCTGCTGCAGAGAGGTTATACATATATTTCCTAAGGCCTCTTCTAAAATGCTTTTTTCTCACTCTTCCCCTGTCAGAAGACCTTGTTTCAACATTGTTACCAGAATTATCACTACATTAAGCTCAGCCTGCTATTACAAATACATTTCCAATTCCTCAGCTGGGAAGGTATTCAAAACTATAGTAGCTCCATTAAAAAAAAAAAAAAAAAAAGTTCAGGTGTTCAGAAAAATAGTGTACATACTCATATAAGGCATTAGGACAACTACAGATATTTCTCTTAACAGCACATTCCCTGAACTGAAGCACTGAATTCCGTTTGTACCTAAACCCATTCATTGTATGCTTCACTCAGTTGCAGGTGCATTTATTACATTAATATTAATGGCAATATTGATTTTACTCTTGGACAGATCCATCACTAAGGAAAGTTCTTGTCACTAATATCCAATAATCCCAGAAGCCATGGTTCTATCCGAGCTACCAGATGCCAAAGTAATGCACACACCCCAAACACATCAGAGCTGCCATGCACATCTGTAATAGCTGAAAGGTAGCTTCCAAAAATGACCAGTTGTTAACTGAGTTTAGAAAACAGCAACTGTCAATAGAAAATAGTCACCAGTCAAGAAGCACCATTTTTTTTTCAGTTAAAAGCTGTGGGTTTATCTGATTTGTTGTTGAACTTTGCTGTTCTTTGTACCACAAATATTCACCTATTTGATTTTTCACAAAAAAAAAAAAAGTTGAGCGTGGAATCAGAATATCTGGATTTTATAGAAATATTTATAGATTTTAAATTGGACACTGATCACCTTCACTGGGATGAATAAATTAATTAGTCACAACCCTGCCTGGTGCACTTAGTTCTTCCAGCTAGCCCACCTGTGCATGCTGTAGCTGCCTGATTCAAGACATGTCAAACATCAGCTGAGTGGATCACATGAGGTCTGTCAGCCACTTTCATTGTTACTATTTGGAGCTGACATGAAGAGATGTTTATCTTAGAGGTGACTCTTCCTTTGCAACTTATTTCTTGCAGTCCCATTCTGTTCATTTTAAGTATCATACTTCCTACACCATCTTTTTACTGACTTTGCCTCTTATTTTCACCAGAAGGTGACAGCTTTGTAAGGACTTTCTAGTACTGACAGTTCTAGAAGAGCAAGGATATTTGATGCATTGCTTAGGCAGAAAAAAAAATCCACTTTATGTATTTGTTTATCTATCTCTTTTTTGAACAGACAGTGTTGCATTTTCAATCTTTACCACAATAAGGCTCTTCTTTCTTCTGGGAGGAAAAATAAAATTATGACCTTCTAAATTAACTCATCTTCTTGAAAATAATTCAGTTATCATCCTTTAAGGCTTGCAAAGAAAATTTCTTTCTTGTATACTTAGATTGGCATATCAACAATAACATGAGCTGTACACTGCTAAATGCCTACTGCTGGTTCGTAGTAAATCAAGTTTGCATTTTACAACTGACATAAATGTTCAGTTTTTCTGAAATAAAACTTACAACTATACTTTCACTGACAAGCATGCAAGGCTTTCACTTCATCTTCACCATGTGAAATTTGAAGTTATTTTAGATAACTTCATATGTCAAGGTAGCACAAGCTGGGGGACCAAAATGGATTGCTCCACAGGCACTAATTGCCTTACAAAGCAATATAGTGCTTCACTGTAGTGAATTGTTGTCCTGAAACACATTTTTATGCATTATGTTCAGGGTTTCTTCTAACTCTGGAGATTAGAGAGAAAAAGAAATGAAAAAAACACCAAATCTTGCTATTGTTACATTTTAAAACAAAACCAAGAATTTTTGATGTGATGGTAAGAATCAATGTAGTATAATTGCACTTTTAGTAGCAGAAAGTACACTTCAGTATATGATAGGATCTAGAAGACAACTTAAAAACACCATAAGAAAGAAATCCCCTTCTTAGATTTGTATTCTAATCTGTCAAGACCTTTCCATACCTCAAAAGTAAATAAATAAATAGCTCCCAAACAACTTCAGACACACTAGTTCAACAAAACTAACAAAGGAGAACGCATTCATTGAAATGAGTGGAATGCAACAAAATAAATTCAAAATAGTTTGTAGACTAATTTCCATGCCTCAGAGTACTTCAATATTCTTCCTATCCAAAATAGAATTTTCTAATGAAAGCTCTAAATACTCAAAGGAAATACATACAGGCATTATGAAAACAAACTGGAAAGATATAGATATAAAAACAAACTTTTTTTTTCAGAGATAAAATTAAAAAAAATCAAACCAATATGGCCCTCACTCCAATAAAAAAGAATGTTCAAGAACACTTAATAAAACAGATTATACAGTTCTATTACCTGTCAAGGGACAAGAGGTGTTAACGATAATTGTGAAACTAAAATGTAAAGAAACTCAAATACAGAATTTTGGCCTAACAGATTTTCACTTCTCTGTGGCTCGGTTCAAAGCAACTCTGAGCTGGCATTATACATGAAAATAAAAATAAAGTTACTGTAAACCCTACAAAAAACCTGATCAAATATCAGTAATGGATACATTGAATAATCAAATAAGTAAAACAAGAGCCTTTCAAATACGTGTTTTGGCAAACTATTAAAAATTAACTCAGCTGAAGAGTAACCTGTCAAATGCTAGTTCCTGAAAATGGCAAATAAAATAGATGCCTTTGTTACTATAAAACTTATAACTTCTGATTATGTGCTACTTTCCCCTATGAGGAATCTAAATCATTGGAGGTAAATCCTTCTCCAGTAAAGTTAAAAAACACCCAACACATAAATAAAAAAAAAAAAACAATATCCCACACCCCTGCTGTAGGCACAGTTCTCATTTTGAATTCACATTATTTTCACCTACAGAAGAGCTGAACTTATTTCCCTTCCTGAAATGCATAAAGAACCACCAACAAAGTGCTGAAATTGGATTCAAAAGGGCAACACCTTGCATGTACAAGAAAGATTTCCTTTAACTAATTCTCAGCATAAGTTGATTTTTTTCTATACAGGGCATGTTGCTCCTCTAGATAAGAAAAACATCAGAAAATGTTCAGCAGATATAAAAGGCCACTGAGTAATATCTCCCTGATTTTGGAAAAAAATAAACATCATAAACTGAAACGGTCATGCAAGCTCTGTCTTTATGTCTCTATTTGTTAGCTACCCCAAGCTTTGTAATTTAGCAAGCAAAGTCTTAACTTCTAATAAAACAGTACTTCTGTTGTGACAACTTCACAAAGAAATAAACTTTTTAATAATCTAAGTAGTAAAGTAGAAAATTATTTAAAGTAGTGGGAATTGATAAATCCATAAGGGCTTGTGCAAATCACTTTCCAGAAAGTGCAGTTTGGTTAAAAACAATTCTGGCTTTTTATTTTTAATAAGCTATTAAGCTGTCCTTCACAGCTTTCTCAGATTTGAATGCACCTTTGCAAGTAAAAGAATTCTTACCTAAAGAAAAATGTGAATTACATTTGGTCTTCATATTAATTGCACAGATTAAAGCACAGAAGTACAACAAGTTTACATTGTTATGTTTGTGTACTTGTAGAGCTTTTATTTTCTCAAGGAAATGGCTTTTCTACTTTTTATGCCGTTATCAATTAAAATTTTGTCTGAGGCAAAAACTAAATCAAATTCTCTCCCCAGCCTAACTAGCTAGAAAACCAAACTATATACACACTGCTGCCAACTTGCATGGTTTTATAAAAGCTGCAGGGTAAATGGTGGATTTCCTCCAAGGTGAGGGTCAGAGATTTATGTTATTCCCACTTTACCTAATGTGCCAAAGACAAAACCATCAGAGCAAAACATGAGGGTTTGAAAAGCCACATGATTTTCCTGTGCTTGGGGGTCAGCCACGCTCATGTGCAGCTTTCTGAAACAGGTAGCTCTGGAAATAGAAATTATTCCTTTTAGGAAAATACAGTACTATGTAGCAGCTAAGCAAACTCCCTGTACAGATGAACAATTTACCAGTTTTTCCTTGCCTCATATATCGCCTTATATATATAAACCACTGCTAAAACTGATTGACTTAATATAAGGTTTATGTTAAACCATCTAAAAGTGCCACTTGGCCTTCTTAGATGTCAAACATCATCACATCACTTTCTGGTTTTTCTTTGCAAATCTAATTTTTTTGCAAATAAAGTTGCATCTGTAATGCAAACTTAACCCAAGTAATTGGAACCAAGTTAATATCCCTCATTGTCTGCCTAACACCTCCTTCCTCACTCTGTGTTCCTGATTTTATGGCTCAGTTTTACCTCATTTATGCATGTCGTTGAATGGCATTGCCTCAGTCCAGAATCCTGGTGTGCAAACACAACAATGTTTACTGCAATTGACCTACCAGGCATTCTTTAACTGATAAAATGATAATTCAGATCTGTCTTGCACTTGAGAAGAAACAATTGTTGTTAATAATATTAGAAGAGATTTCAAAGGCCCACGACTAAGAGAGAAAAATCAATGGAATCTGCATTCTCAGCACACCTTGATTTCTTGGAAAAAATTCCCCCAGTGTTATCTCTACTTAAATAATTACTTCTATCTATATTTATTATAAATATTTATTTGTTTTATATTTATGAAACAATCTAGGGTACAGGAATTCACTACTCCTTACTTCCTTCTCAAAGATATTGCACGCATCCCTGTAGCTAAAGCCCATATTAGAGGTTTCTCATGCACACATCCTTACTTGTTTCATAATGTCACCATGTATTTCAGATATTTGTGCTCATTTAAAGCAGAGAGAGAGGTTGTCATTGCTATTTCAAAGGAATCTTTTTCAATTCAGTTCTACTGCACTGAATCACTAAACAACTGTTTGAGTGGTTTGGAGGTTTGCTAAGAATATTTCTCTCCGTTCTAATTGAAAACAAGATGAAGAAATCTTTTGGGTTTTTTTTTTGGTCCAGTCCTATTCAAAGTAGTTGGCTATTTCTTGCTTTACATAGATACTAATGTAGAATGTACAGTGATACTAAATATATAACATATAGGCTTAGACTATCCTTCTTCCCCTGCTTGTTTCTTGCTTGGTGAGTCCTATGCTTAGGTTTCATTTCATCCCTCTTAAGTGTTAGTTTTCTTTATCAAGATTCTTTAATCTACAGCCTTAAAATTCTCTTTCAGTCTTGAGCAAGGTGTGTACTGTGTACTAAACTTAATGGATTTTTTTTTCCTGACTTCAGAGAGGTTTAGAGATGGCAGCTTCTTAGTAGTGTCAGAGCTGCCAGGTACCTCCAGTGCAAAAAAAAAAAAAAAAATTGTTTGCACTTTAGAAGGGTTTATAGACATACTTTTAATTCAATAATGTGTATTAGATGTCAGAAATGGCCAGGTACTTTCCTCTAACACTTTTGCAACGGAGTGCAAGAAGTATAAAATCATAAATATGTGGGTCTACTCGAATTTAACTTTTTCCACCTCTCAGGTCCATGAGAAGAGCATACCCAAATTATCATTCATCATTTTCTGGTGTAGTTTTGGAAAAAAGAAACTAAATAAGTCATCCTAAAAATTCAGAGTTATATCACCTTATTTCCATTCAGTTACTTATTTGCTTCCAGTGGAATTCAATGGTACTTAGGATATCAGTATTAGCTACCTGAACCCAGCCTCACAGAAAATTACCAAACAGATAATCACATGGCAGTCAGCACTATTAAGAGATTTGTGAAAGGCACTTTTTTTTTAAGTGCTACTATAATAACAATAATTTAAACATGAAAATAAACACTGCTGATACCATAGACCCTGTCTCAAAATTATAATATTCAGGTGACAGAACTGGGTTAAAAACCTAGAGCTTGCTCAATAAAAAGTAATCACACATCAGCAATCTCTTCATTCACCCTCGGTATACACATTTTAGACAAGAAATACTATTTCTTAACTTATGTCGTGCTTCGAAACAATGTACAAAATATGCATGAAGAGCAGTGAAAAATAAAATAACAAAATATTCCATGCCACCACACCTCTTTCCTCTCCTTTGCACATAGCACAGAAATAATATATTTATTAGAGAACTTTAGAAACATCATAGTTTATAACTTGATTTTCAGATCCTTTAAAGACTTTTGAAATGCCTAGTTCTAAATCACATGGGTATTATTCTGTTAGCTGATATGAATGCAAGTGGAAAATGTAATATTTTTTGGTGGCTGGTTTCATCATATTCTGCTGTATAGAACCTGTGGGAGTGTGTCATTTCCAGACATGTTTACGGTGCCTTCAAGACATGAAGATAATCTTAAATATCGCAGATAAATGTTTATTGAGTGAAACAGGGGAATTTTAATTCTTCAATAGCATCAGTGGTAAGTTATTAATTGTTCCTTGGGTTAGAAGTATTGAATAAAGGATTTGGTTTCTTAGATTGAAAGTATGACTGCACTCAGTCTATTTCTTTGAAATACCCAATTTTCACTGATCCCAGAAAAAAGTATTTTTCTAGCCACTGCTCCTTCTCCAGATGCCTTCCAATTTCTCTTTCCTCTGTACTTGAGCAGCTTTTTTATTTGCATGAGTACCTATGCACACATTAATTCCTGAACTCCCAATTTTACTCCTCTGTTCCTACCCTCTCATTTTATCTAGTCCATTTGACAGAGTGGAAAATTTCATTCTCCAACTTTTTATCTTCGTTGAACACCTTCCTGGGTGTTCTTTAAGATGATTAAATTTCTTCTCCTTCCCTCTAAGTGTTCCCATCCTTTTTTTTTTTTCAATATATGATCTCATTCACTTTGAAAACTGTGTAAGGATCAAAAGTCCTACTCATAAATGCTCTTTCATTGGTAATCTTCCTTCTAATATTGCTCTTTTTTTCCCCTTAGTTGCTAAATTTACCAACAGCAACAAGTCAGATACTCTAAATCAACATGTTCTTTTCTTCTTAAAAAACTTTGATAAATCCAGATGAGTTACCTTCTTTCATACTTTTAAGTTACCAACTATATATCTTCACATATATTGTCCATACTTCAGCGCAAAATTCATGTATTTGCTCTGAAGAGGTAGTTTTAACTCTAGTTTTGACATTTTTATACCCTTGTTTTCCCCTGGTTTTGCAGTGTCAAAAAGTTGCAAGCAATCAATAAACATTGCTGTTCCTTGTATCAGGCTTTGCTCAGAGCTAAGAGATTCATGCTTCAGCTTACGCTCTTTGTCTAAATGTCTGTGGGTGGAAGTGGAAGAAGACAGAGAAAGCTATGTGCACACTAAACAGGCAAAGAAATGTACTGTATAGCACAAGATAACCCTTATTTGTGCCTAACAAGAGCCTAATCAACATGCATCACTGAAATTAGTCCTTATTCTTTGCATGCTAAATATGTAACGCATTTAAGGGAAAGCCAAAGCCGTGTAACAAGTGCACGTGAAATTACACCAATTCAGCATACAGTAGATGCTTTAAATTGAGTATATAGCAACTGCCACTGATTTGAGATCCTGTCTGGTTGTGAGGAATGGCAGAAATAGGCACTAAACAGGGAAGTTACTGATTTGTTGTTTCTCTTTCCTGATGTCTGCCTTTGCTACTCTATGCACTTTTCAGACCTGCTGGATTCTCAACAAATATAAGCTGTATTTCTATATGTGCCCACTTTTATGACCAGCTTAAGCCATCAATTACGTAATGGCTGAGTTTGACCTGGAGGCTTTCAAGGGAATTTCAACCTATTCCATGAGGTAACTGGAAATTATCAAAATTATCAGTGCTTTGAACTTCAGGATTCAATTATGCCATTATTATGTATTCCAACTGGTCCCAGCTACTTTTGCTACAAATCCCTAGTTTTTACATATAGCCTACTTGAAGGCTTATAATTTCTTTAAAAATATGGTGGCATTACAGAATCGTGGTCAACTATTTATTCTGATATGTTTACAGTACTGTCTGAAAAGACATTCTGGAACAGATATTTATCATTAGAGTGATGACAGTTTCATTAAGTCTTTAGTACTTTAGGGTACGTATAACCTTTTTTGGTAGAACTTCCATGTAATTAGCCAACAGTCACAAAATTATTACTGTTTCCATGGCTGTCCCATCAAATTCTAGAGGCACATTTTTAAGTTCAAATGAACATTACACAATGATCTTTCATTGCTGGAAATCTTAAGTCACTTTGCTTTCCTTTTCCTATATTAACTTTTGGGGTGGTTTTGGCATCTTTGAACTCACATTTTTGCCAGTATTAGAAACACAAGTGTATCTTCCACTGCCAAAACAATGCACTGCAATTTATTTTTGTTCACTCTTTAAGACTTTCATGGTTTCTTTATTTCTAACTAAGTAGGAAGAACCACCCTAACCAAGGAATCCTGAGTAAGATATAAGAATAAAAGAAGAAAAAAATAAAAAAAAACCAATATGATCAGTTCCGAAAATATATCAGTAGAGGGAAAAAAAAAAAAAAAAAAAAAGGAGTTCCTGAATATTTCACTCTGCCCTGTATCTGTGACATCAACCAAAACTCTACCAAAAACTGTGAGCAACCCAGAGAATCACGGAAAATGATGTTTGCAGAGATGGATTGCACAACACAGAAAAATCAGAATCCACACACTGGTTAACTCTACTGCTATAGCACAGACACAGTCTACCAACTTTATTTGAAAAAAAAAAAAAAAAAAAAAAAAAAAGGCTAATTTTACAAATTACAAATATTAGGAATTCTCTGCCTGGGAATATCAGGTGTTTCAACTGAAGACAACAGAACGACAATGAGGAGAAGAAAAGAATCACAACCACAATATTTTGAAACACTTTCAGTAGTGTTTTCTAGCAAAACCAAAAATTGCTACTATGCTCACAAGCCCTTGACTCTTGTCCGTCATTTCAGACACTCACTGCCCTAAGTGAGATTACACTGCAGTTTGGTGCAGGTAGTTGGGAAGGCAGAGTCAAACCACAGCAAGACATCTGAACAATGTGTGCCATATCCTTTTCATTTCAGGTGTTTACTTAATGGAAGTCCTGACAATTGGATTTATCCAGCTTATGGAGAGTATTTTAATTTATATCAAGATGACACACAAGAAAGGTGTGAGGGGAGAAATGGATTTTTCTTGTAAGTAACTGAACAACTAGAAATTGAAGTTTCATGGGAAATCAATGCAATTTCAAGTCTTCAGTGAACTTCCATGGGAAGGCTGAAAAACTTACTTTTCAAAATTGTGTCTGCTATGTTCAATCTATCTAGATTATTACAAAATAGGCCTGCAGTTTGAATCACTGTAGTGGGTATAGCTTTTGTCTAAAATTCCTATGGAGAACATTACTGTTAAAAGAAATCATCATTTTACAGGCAGTATAACATTAAAAAAAAAAAGCTTCTTGAAATTATTCCTTTCCTATGCTCTGAATATGAGACATATGATTTAGCCTATTTTTTCAAGCTTTTATCCTCAAGAAATATTACCTCACATTGCATAGTAGAATCACTCTAATTCTATTGTTTTAAAAAATCTTATGCAGTTCTTTGAAGAGGGCAAGTAGAAAAAAAAAAAAAAAAGAAAAAGCCTTAGGGTCATGGAACATGTACTGCATGAGTGTAAGTGTGATAGATGTACAACATCTGCTATGTCTTCTTGTCTCACATTATCTGTGTGACCCAGTTCCTTCTCTCCCTTCTCATTTTGAGACAAGAACATTGGACCTTACATCTCATTGGTGCTGAACATGGCATCATCTAAACCAAGGAGAGAAATACATTTCCTCAATGTGGCAGAAAATGTCACTTTGAATGTTCTTGTCTCAATGCAATAAATCCCCCCAACAAGATGAATAAAGTATGATTTCTTAACTTCTTTGATGAAGGACAATGAAACTAATACAAATAAACTAACACTCCATCTGCATTTTTAAACTAATCACTCCAGCCTTCCTTCTCAAGTGGAGAAGAAGGGAGGAAACGGAAGAAGAGTACCTAGAGTGAATGAGTTTCATAAACGAAAGGAATCTTTCTGAGCCTACCAAGTAACTACCATGACAAACTACTTGAATTTTGTTCAGAACTTCTACAATTTTAACTAAATAGATCCACTCTACATTATCTACTGCCTTCTTCCCAATGCAGGCAACTTTGGCCTTCATAATTAGAAATGTGTTGGTAGTGCTACCCACAAAAAAACCAAAACACTGTATTAGTCTGGACACAAAGTCCTGCTGAACAAAATACCAGCCAACTGAACTTATCCTACCTTCAAGATGTTTTCTGTCATACGTTTAGCATTTGAAAACACCCTTCATAACAGCAATCCTGCTGTGGAAAGCAATTTTGTTAGTGCTTGGAGTTTGTAATCTATAAAGAAATTCTGACAGTTTATATTCTGACTCTGACATGCTCTGAAAGATCTTTCACTTTAAAAACACTTTTTCAATACAATGTCTAAGGAAACTAAAAAGAGAAAAACAGTTAAACATTTCACAGCCCCTAATTTTTCCAAGAATTGGATTCAATTGAGCCTTAACAATTTTATAAGACACAATAGGGGAAAACTACTTTCTTCTGTTACTTTAGGAGAAAGAAAAAACTTCAATACCTCCAATACTTCTGTTTCTGCTATAGGGACAACTTCTATAACCCTGTTTTTGTCATCTGAGAACAGCAGAAGGCTTTTTAAAAAGCAGACTTTTTTGGTTTATATTTTATTTTGCTCAGATAGTTAAAAAAAAAGTTATTCTCTCCTAGCTCTGTAGATTATATAACAGTTTTATATAAAGTAGCTTTTAATATTTAGCTAGTCCTGCATAATAGCTTTTAGTGCTTTTAAATGAGAGATTGGATATCGGTCTTTTTTTACTGCCATTCCAGCAGCATTGGTGATTTCTTGTGTGTCTCTGAAATGTGTCAACAGAATTAAGAGAGAACCTGCTATACACAGTCTGCTCTATTATAAAAAAGTACTGACATTCAAAAGCTTACTGCTTTATAAAAATGCTGCAAGAATTTCTGCAGCATATTTTCTATCTTGTTGCTTCTCAATGAGATGGTCACAATTTACCAAAGTGTTAAAGCCTTTGTAGATATTTGTGCATCCATTTAGTTTTGTCTGATGTATTTATATATAAATATATTAATAAATAAATTTGAAAACAGTTTATTTCAATTGCTCTAATCTACATTATTTGCCAAGGGTCTAACAGTTATTCTCAAGTATATTCATGATTGAATAGCTTAATAGAATTAGAACTGGATTGAGTGCAGACCTGTGCATAGAACAAATCACAATACAGGGAAAAAAAAAAAACAATGGAAAAAAACATATTCTCTCCTGGCAAAAAGTAGATAAGCAAAGTAGATATCACTCTTTGATAGGTTTGAACCAAGATCTTTCCTGAACATCAGGTTTTTATGGTGTTGGGCCTTCAGACTGCTGAAATGTGGCAAAGCTATCTCTTAAGTACCTGAAGCTGTTGACAACTGTAGCTAAATATTTCCTTCTTTTTATTTCGTATACATCGAGTCCTCAGGCTTTATCAGCTTCTGTATGACAGCTAATGAAATATTCAAAACTGTGACAGGTTACAGGAAGCTCCACAGAACCACTTACATGCCTATGCCACAGAAACACCTGTGTTCTCATATTCATTTCCTAGCCACACCTCACAAAGGGAAGATTTAACCAGAAAGATTTCTTGGGAAGGTCTCCTTGCTGGCACAACTAGATTCAGGTAGGTTTTAAATGGTTCTGAGCAAACTGGCATTGAAGAGGATTCCTGAGATATGTCTAGTTCTCTCTGATGAGCCTCTGAGTCACTTTGCAGGGCTCCCCTGAGGGGCAGCCACCATGATGGCATTCCCTCTTAAATATTCTTTGAAGAGACAGTGACAGTGCTGCTCACTTTTCACAGAAACACTAGGTTGGAAGGGACCTTTAAGATCATCGAATCCAACCCACGCCTTAACACCACCTCAACTAAACCATGGCACCAAGTGCCACATCCAAACTTTTTTAAACACGTCCAGGGATGGTCACTCCACCACCCTTCCGGCCAGACAATTCCAGTACTTTATCACTCTTTCCATGAAAAGCTTTTCCCTAATATCCAACCAAAATTTCCTTTGACACAGCTTAAGGCTGTGTCCTCTTGTTCTGTCAGTTGTTGCCTGAAGAGACCAACCCCCACCTGACCACAGCCACCTTTCAGGAAGTTGTAGAAAGTGATAAGGTCACCCCTGAGTCTCCTTTTCTCCAGGCTAAACAACCTCAGCTCCCTCAGTCATTCCTCACAGGGCTTGTGTTCCAAGCCCCTCACCAGCCTCATTTGGTCTCCATTTTCCCCAAAGGACACAGTGGTGAAAACCAGTCTCCTCTACACCATGCATGCTCAACTCTCTCACTTCCCACCAGTGTCCCAATCATTAACTTATCCAGGTTTTATCTGTCTGATTATTTGGGGTTTTGACTTGTTTTTAACAACATTCATTAGAGAACAAGATCTCAATCCTCTCACTCCCAGGTGGGTGTACCAAAACCACATACCTGTCACTCTGCTTGGATCTGCCATGGTATTAGCATCAAGTCATGCAGAGCTCTTTTATTAGACTCCACTTCATCAATATGAGCAATGCTGCCTTCATTGATCATGTTTCCTACATGGAAGTCAACGAGCTAAGACCAAGATCTGCTCTGCATCATGGAAATTCATATCAACGTGCACTCCCAGGGTGTTCAGAGACCCTGAACAACAAGTTTGGAAAATACGTGCCTCAATACTGAGCCATAAAGCCCTACGGATTAATTTCTCCCTTGCCTTACTGCCTGTTTCTCTCAAAGACTTTTTTTGATGATCCAGGGTTTGTAGTAAAGAAAAGACCTCAATCATAATTCTCACATCCAATTTTTACCTTTACTGCAAAAAGGCACTCTCTGGATGGAGCAAACTGATCCTGAGTCATCCACAGATGGCTTCAGCTGCCAGATATGTTGTTTCAGCAGGACATCCCATAATACCTACCTCTTAATAACAGCACCTATTAGCAGATATCATTTCAGATAGCCATGATGATTTCAAAAACAAGTGGTTTCCCTCTGTTAAAAGCTGTTTGTACTGGTTCCAGGTACAGGCTTTCTCTCTTTCTGAGACTGTTCAAAAGCTATACTGCTTTTAAGAAGTTTATGTGATAATCACTGAATCATTCTGAGAGTAGCAGTCTTCCAGAATTCCTTATTAACTGTATTCCTCCTGAAGCTGGACATATGTCCATTCCTTTGTAAGGAAATCGAGTTGTTTCTGTCACAGCAGGTAGTTCTCAGCAAGCTTTAGATGCTCTTCCCCACCCTCACTATATGCTAGACAATTTAACATGTTTCTCTCACAGCGAGTGTACACAAGGATAATAAATGACTAGCCATTCCAAATCCTGCTGTGCCTCTGGCATTTTCCTCTTGATGATCTCAAGAGCACTATTAGCACCAAATATACACCTGTGGCTAAAAGATAAAATAGCAAAGTACCTTCTTCTCTTGGAAGAATGCCTTGCAGCACAAGACTCATTAATCTCCCAACTATTTTGTTTGGGTGCTCCCAACCACACATTTAAGAACTACTCTACACTTCATCTCATGCACAAACACTCAGTGTAAGCTGGTTCTCTGTACAGCTGCCCCCCTCCCTTTCTGAATCTTCTGGAGCTGGAAGAGCTGCATCATAAAACTTTCATTTAATTTAAATTGAGCTTCAACCAAGGCATGACAGAAGCACCATTTCCCTGAGATCACCAAGACCAATGTTTTCCAAGTCTCATTTGAGAGAATTGCCAAGTTATAAATTTCTTGGTATAGCCAGGCAGTCCCAGAACGTCCCTGACCCCCCTCAGTACTAACAAAGTACCAGGTATCAACTTTGCTATTTCCTTGTTACAGGGAATGCTTTTGCAGTTCCAGCATGCTGGGCAACATCTGCTGAAGCTGCTACTGACTCTCTCATGTGCCACAATAACCTGCTTCCTATGGAAAAGCTAATGCCAGACAGAGTAAAAGAGGGACAGATCAAAAGGGTGAAAATGGGCAAAATTTGTGCAATGGGCTCAAACTGAACACAAGTGAAGACGAAAGAACACACAAACAGATGAGCACCTCTGCTATGGGTCTTACCAATGCTGTTTATGTCTCTGCCAACTTGCTCAGCTAATCTTCCCTCCATTCTGCAGGCTGACACCAAACACAAATAACAGCAGCTGCAAAGCAGGCATAAAAATTCTGGAATTCAAATCCCTAGATGATGATTCAGTACAATGGCACAGTCTTGATTCTTCCTCTTGTCTATTTATTGTGGCAAGGCCAGTAAGAAACCATTCCAAGCAGACAGACTTGGAGGGCAGAGTTAAATAAAATTTAATAAACTGAGCTAGGTAAAAACAAAACAAAACACCAAAAAATAAAAAACCCAAACCAAACAAACCTAGAAAGGTAAAGGTGAAAGGCAGCAATTTCTGATGAAGATTAAAATCAATTAGAAAAAGCTGCTATAATTTGGAAAGCAGTTGAGAAAAACTAAGATATTTCAGTCAGGTGTGGACTTCTGTTTCACCCTGCTGTTTAGGGCTACAAATTCCTTCACAGAACTTGCCAGTGTTCTTCAGAGTTTGCTTTCACAATTCAAATATGCTTTTACAGTTCCAGGCTAAAAAATAGTGCCAGAACTGTGACCATCAACTAGTTTACCTCTGAATGACCCAGGGGAAGTGTGAAGCCTAGGACAGGGAAGCCTAATATAATAAAATCTCCCACATGGCATGCTGCATATCTGCACCTATCCTTAACCCAAAAAATGTATCTCCCAACTCATTAAATTTCAAACATGCAAATTTTCTTCTTTTTTGTCTATGTCAAACAGATTAAACACCTCTTTTGCTGTATATTGATCCTTCAGCTGGCTGTAGGCAACTTGTTTCTGCTCAGTTTGGACCAGCTCACGATGCCAACCTTGCCTGTAAACATTGCAATTTCACCAGCCTCAGTGCAGCTGCCAGCATGGCACTGCCCCTCATGACTCTGCTCTGCCCCTGGTCATACACCATTTCTTCCCCTTGACTAAGCAGCTCCAGCACCACTATTCATTCTTGAAAGAATCATATTCCAGAGCTTTACCACCTGTCCCAGGAGTTTATCTTTACTCTTTCATCCCAACATTTCTCCTCATGAGACCAACTACACACAGGGATTTCACCCTGGCCAGTTCAATTACATTATATTCAGATTAATGTTTAGTCCCTTTGGCCAGTTTGAAGACTAATCCTTTGGGCACCTCTCTGTAATGAAGCTACGCTACAGATGTAGGTGGAATGATGAAAACAAGAACTTGTAGATTTAGACCAAGAGTGAAGTCACATACAATTAAAGAGTTTATTTGGTTAAAAAACATCACCACACACACTAACCTTCTACTTTCAGTTCCTGTATCAAACAAAAATTAGGGACAATCATGCTCATTAGCATGTAAAATTTAATTCAACTCCACTTACTAGCTGAAGTAACATGGACTGTAAAAATTAATTCACAGAGGTCCTTCAAACTACAGTCATATTTTCCAATTTCATTCACTTCCATATGGCTAATAACTGCAAAATATGCTACTGTAAAGCATGTGCTGAGTTTGGGTCTCTCCATGTACATTTTCCTCAGCACACTTTATGACCTTGATGCTGATTATTGTTGCATTCCTCTGTTAAAGACAAAGATTTAAAAATACTGTATGTATTTCTGATTATTAATTCCATGTCTTCTACATTCTTATCAAGCTTACTTAATAATTTATTCCCCCTTGATTAACTTGAAAACTATTATTAGCTAGCTATATTAGCTACCTATCTCATTACATGTTAGGAAGGTGTAGCACTGAAGAAAACAGGGACTCAGTTGTCCTTGATGCACTCCTGTTTATCATTCTCAGATTTGCAATAATTCCTGCCAGACCAGCCTTCCTTTGTTCCCTGAGCATTTAGCTTTTTAGTAGAAAGTGTTCTCACCAATTGTGTTTCATCTGGGGATAAAATATTCATCAAACTATCAAACCATTACTATTTCATAACAATTTACGTTATCCTCACACTTAAATGCTACAGTTTAAAGTTGGGGTTTTGTTTTGGTTTGGTTTTTTTGGTTTGGTTTGGTTTGGTTTTTTTGGGTCCATCCCCCTTGACATACATATCTGCCTTTCCAATCCCTGTGTTTTCAGCTCTGTGAACATCCTGTACCAAGCAGGTCAAACATTCCCAGCGGAGCACGTTCCTGAAGCTAAACACAAAACCTTCTCGATGATCCATTTCCTCTTTCATACCAGATGTAAACTTATATCCTTGTTTTGCAAACCAATTCCTTTTGGACATACATCTGACTTAGTGACTAACATTTCAGCTTACAAAAACTCCAGGTTCCACACATACACTTTGTAATTCAATTCTACTGAAGTGGAAAATACTAGTTACCACTGCATTGCCCTTACGGGGAAACAAACAAACAAACAAACAAACAAACAAAAAAACAAACAAACCAAAAAACAAACAAACAAACAAAAAAACCCACTCTTCTGCTTAAACTCACAAAAAAGCCTACACATACACACAAACCCACATCAAAAACATTCCCATGGAGTGCTGTTTGTCTCTCTGGAAGTGTCTAGCTAGTTAGCTGACTGTCTTACTTGTAGTAAAATTTTAATAAGGAACTAATCCCACTCTAAAACTCAGAGCTCTATCTCTGAGAACTCAGAACTCAGCTCTATCAGTGATGCTTCTTCACCATGGTACTTCAGAACCACCACTTCAGCAGTCACAGAAATTCATGTCATGAGTTGATCTTCACAGCTACTGGTCATATATTTCTTGATTTATCTAAAAGAGAACTTAGCCCATGCAAGAGTGGCCTCCTTTAAGACTCTAGTAAATTATGCTTAGCCTTTCTGTAGATAATTTGATTAAATTCAAATGTCCTTTTAAAGAAACCAAACAGACCTTCATTCACGAACTGACTGAAATTCAGCGTGTACTTTTTGGCAGATAGGCAGAGACAAAACAGATGGAGATTAAAAAAAAAAAAAAAAAAAAAGCCAAAAAAATAAAAGAAAGCTTGATTTTTGTATTTCTCCAGAAACCTCTTCTGCCAGATCTTTTGTGGATTTCCTCACAGTTGTTTTGCTGAGATACTATTGTCCACAACCATTGACAGTAGTCAAAATAATCCTCATCCATAATAGGCTTAATGTCTGAGCCAAAACCTGACTCCTCCAAGTGGTAGCTAATATCACTGAGCAGCAGAATCATTCTGGATGCAACTTGCTGGGGCTGTGCTTCTGATGAACACAGGTGATTATTTCTGTGTGTTCATGCAGACCCATGCTTATAAACACAGTGCTAGACATAGAAATCCTTCTTTCCCTTTCCAGTCCACAACACACTTCTCGTTCCTCTCTCTGCTTCAAGTTTTAAAATTTCCTCTTGGCCAAGATGAGGGACACGGGGTGCACCAAATGGGCACACAGCAACACACCCTTACTTGACTCTCTCTGTATATAATTTTCAAGTTGGCAATCTCATTAATTGGTAGCGCACTGACACTGAGGCATTGCCCATGAACGTCATCTGCTCTCAGATATTTGAGGATGGGCATCTCACCCAGCGGCAGAGCTCACTGTGTTCTTGCAAGTACAAGGAAAAAGGTGTCACTTTATCTTTCTTGAAAGAGGTGTGGATGTGTGCATGGGAGAACAACACACAAATATGCATTAGATTTCCAAGTCTTTTCGGATGCACAGGAGAAAAAAAAAAAAAACAAAAAAAAACAAAAAAACAAAACCAAAACCAAACAAAACAAAACAAAACAAAAAAAAAGAAAAAAAAAAAGAAAAAGAAAAAAACCAAACAAAAAAAAAAACCCCACAACACTAAAACCCCGTGTTCTAATTTTCTTCGAATCCTAGAACACTTACTGTGCTCCATTTGCTGTTTTTCTTCCTTGCAAAAGTGATGCATAAAAACCTCTATTCCTTTGCTATCAAGAGTTGCCAAATTATCATAAGAATACAGTACAGTATGTAGCTGTCCTTACAGAACAAAATGAGTAATACCAAACACCTAAAATTCATACATCTAGAACAATTTTAAAGAAGTTTTTTAGATTCAAGGGATAACTCAAAAGAAGCCATAGGATTTGCAAGGTGAAACACAAAAGGAAAAAACTAAAGGCAGTTGATACTTTTTTTATTAACTTTTCAAAAAATATTAAGGTATTATTGCACTTATAAACTGCATTTAAATTGGCCACACCACTTAAACCCAAAGATAAACTTCTTCTATCCCAAAGCATTTCTTCCTTAAAGGTTATGTTGTTGGGGTGCAGGGAGGGGAATACTTGTTTATTTGGGGGGTTTGGAGTTTTTTGGGTTTGTTTGGGTTTTTTTAACAGTATTTGGCTTTGCTAGCAGCGCACTGCTTGTCCTGTGAAAGTGAAATAAAATCAATTCTACGTATACATAAAAAATACTTTCAAACACACATAGATGTGTGTCTTCCCTTCTCCAAGTTAAGGAAGGCACGATTTTCCCATCAGTGCAATAAAAATACAGTTAGTGGCTAAAACTAGAAATATTTTACTTTTTTTAAACAGTGTCAACGATTTGCTCTTTTTTCTTTTTTTAAACAGTGTCAACGATTTGCTCTTTTTTTCTTTTTTTAAACACTGTAGATTTCATGTGTAAGAAAAAATGATACACAGCCCATCATATATATCAAATATTTCAGTACAACTTAAAACCCATCCCACTTCTAATCCCCTATACAATATGTAAAATACTAAACTGTATAGTTTTGCCAATATTATTCTACTGTGAAAAGCTAATTGATTCAGAAGATTGAAAAAAAATTGGTTTTCTTGTAACAAGATATGATAACAATTCATTTACAGATTTAAACTTAAAACTTTCCTAGGGATTCTTAGTAGATGTTTAAAAAGAGAAGTATCAGAAAATGTGCTGCAACAGAGAAGCAAATATAAACAATCTTGAAGAATTAAAAAAAAAAAAAAGAAAAAGAGAGGGAGAAGAGATGAAGGATGAGAGGAGTATTGGCTTTGACTGGAAGAACTTATGTTTATCATCACTTGTATTTTATCTACTAGTCAGTCCAGGGGTTTGATTCCCAGAGGTATGTCTGTCTCTCTCAGCATCATGCTACAAGGCAGTAGATAATACAAAGTAGAACTGTAGTTAAAATTCTTATTATGTGCTGGTTTCCCTACTGTTGCCTCTAAGGCAAAAAGAGACCACTGAGCTCTATAGTATTGAAGCTTTCAAATGCAATTTCAGCCTAATGCTTTGCATTAATATGTGGCATCTCTGAGTGCTCTGCTCTACTGCTGAAGGAAAGAATGACTCAGGTACTGTGAGAGGCACAGCTGTGATTAAATATGGCAATGGTATTTATGCTGCAAAGCCACCGGCAAAACAGCTTAAGAATTAATGAGAGGAAGGTTCCACCACACAAATGGTGGAGCCAATTTATGGAGACAGATTGACAGTACCCCAAAGAGAGAGGAAACAGAAATTAGTCTACCATCCAGACTTGTGTAGATATTGCTAAGTTGTCCTTAATAAATAGAGTTATACATAGACATTAATCTCTACCATAAACATACAGCTTACTTCAGCTGTTATCCTATGTAACTTGGAGAGGATGAGATCTCCCAAACAGATATTGAACTGTTTTAGACCTGCATGTCTTCCAGCAACTGATTATATTATTTGTGAGTATAAATTTATAAATTAGTCTCCAGAGCAGAAAATGTTCTATTTTCTTTTTCCTTTCCATAAATTTAAGAATTTTAGTTTAGTCTTTATGGATTACTAAATTTAGTCTTACTGAATGTGATGGCTCTCCTAAAGCTATCCCACTACATAAATGCAGACACAGAAATACTTGTTGTTTCTAAAAATGTTATATATTAAGAGAGACAGTACTAAGACAGCAATAAGAATAATGTAAAGAAAATTGCAGCTCTTTATCCTAAAAGCCCAGCTAATGCAGTTTAAAAGATATAAAATGAGAATTAAAAGATACTCAGAGTTTAATATTTTTTTGTCAATTTTTTTTCCAAAGTGTTACTAATCCCCTACCAATAATAACACCTACACAAAACACTACAGCTGTTTCCAGAACAGTGGTTTCTTTACGGTTACCAGCTACCCTTTCACGAATCACGGAAATTTAGAAGAGCTTTAGCACAAAACATAAAAAAAATTATTTTTAAGTTTCGCAACTTTAATTTTAAAAAGAACTGCACTCCAGAGCTTGAATTTTAGTATCAAAGAACCAGAACAAAATAAAAGATAACCTGATGGCTAAAAATGATTTCTTATAAAAACTATTCAATATGCTTACATATATGCATCACTTTAGGCCCCATTTCCAAAACCCATCCTATGGCAGGATGAAAAGAATATTAAATACTGATCCAAGTTAAGATAAAAGCCAAATCTCCATTCAAAATTTTACCAGTGAGATTTGGGGTTATTTTTGTTATCTTGTATTCTATCTTATTCTTCAAATCTAGTAAGGACAAACCTATTTTTTACACACACACACACACATATATATATATATATAAATTATCCAAGCTCAGACTGAATGACTCTAAACCTAGCACTAATATTTTGGTTCACAGAGAGTAGATTTACCTCTGTCATCCTTTGCTACAATCTCTGTGTTCCTCTGAATTGACCCTCCACACAGATATCTGCTGTACAAATTAAGTTACTCTTTCTGCTTCTCCTCCCCATCCCATCCCACCCCACCCACGGTTCTCCAGGCTCATGTGGAAAGGGCACACACAAGTGGTGAAGCAGTGTGTGTTTGTTTTTCAGAAGGGGAAAAGGTAAGGACTCACATTATTTGAACAAGATGCCTGTTAGAATTGTCTCAGACTCTCTATACCACAGTGCATTAAAATTGTCAGGCAAGTGGGCAATTAGCACAATATACCACCCTCCCTGTATGGTAGGGCACAGGATTGTCACTTTTCACCTTATCGTTAACCTGGTCAGACAAAAGCCTTCCTAATTTTCCCATTTTTTTTCTTGAACAAAACCAAAATAATGTTATGAACCACTAATTATCTTGGTTTAAAAACTGCTGAAACTGGAATGACCCCTCTGCTTCTGAGCAACCCTGTTTGCTCCTGAACAAATCTTATCTGAGAAAAAGAAGAAAAGAAGGGAGAGGTGCATTATTTATTTGGGATTGGGGGTTCTTTGTTTGTTTGTGGGGTTTTGTTTTTGTTTTGTTTTTTTTTTATTGTTATTTTTTAAATTCTGGCCACCTTTGTTAGAGACCTCAATAAGAGGGTCTCTGAGCTCAGGGCCACACTGAACAGATGTCAGCAGATGAGTAGGCTCAAGTGGTCAGGCAGCCAAGGCACATCTGTGGGGAACAGGACACTTGCATTCTTGCCTCTGGTCTTGCAGAGACACTTCAGGAAAGATAAAAGGCCAGGGTAAGTAAATATGGTTTTATATTGATTCAGTTCTATTCTCAAAGCACATAAAGGGCCAAATCAACAGCAGAAAAGAAAATCCATAGTTTATTAGGAAATATGTGATATGCTAATAACTTTGAAAAAGTAGCTGGGGAGATGGGAAACAGCCTCCTCAGGCTCCTGTAAGATGTGTATGTCAGGTCTATTCCACGTAAATAAGCAGCACACTCAAAAACTGCTCCTTTTGGTTTGTTTTAATAAGATGAGCTTTCTCAGCTCTATTTTTACCACCTGAGATTAGTTTATAATCTTGCAGCAGAATTTCCCACAAATTTGAACAAATATGAGCTCAAAATCTGGTCCTATTTGAAACAACATAGTCACTTTTCCTGTTGAAGCAAGCTGGATTTACTTTCTCAGTTGAATGCCACCTAATGATGCTATTATTTTAAAAGAGATACTCATTCATTCAATCTGATATTAAAATAATGTATTTCAGGTGTAAGGGAACTACAGTGATCACCTGGTACAAGTCAGGGGACCAGAAGCTAAAGCACATTATTAATGGCATTGTCCAAATTCTCCTAAACACTGACAGGGATGGGACCACCATCTACCACCTCCCCAGGAAGTCTGTTCCAAAGTCTGACCACCCTCTTGGTAAAGAAGGATTTAACAAAGCTAGGGAATGCATCGTGCATAATAAAACAAAACAGCAAATGATTAAACACAAAAACCGAATAATTAAATTTTGATGCTACAGTATAGACTTGTATCTTCCTTTACCCTGTTCAGTTTCTTCCTGACCTCTGTAAACATGGTCGAAAATGCCTGCAGATCTGTTTGTAGATTGGTTTTCAATGAAAATTATTGAGCCTCTGTACCATATGAAATCAGATTTTTGGCACTTGCTGAGTTTTTAATTAATTTTTATTTCTAGCTTCAGGAAGGAGCTGTCTTGCACAGTAACTCATAGACAGAGATGAAGATATTTAAACTCACTTCTCAAAAACATCAATATTTCACTCATGCTTACAAGAATTGAGGAATTCTGCAAACTAAAGCATCATATTTGTTGTTTTAAAGACTCCTTTCAGCTGCTTCTAGTACAGAAATACTTCTGAGTTTTGTAGGTATGAGGTGTCACTAAGATGAAGTACTATGCCTATTCATGTCAATGTGCACATCATATTATCCTCTATAACCATTCCAAGGATTCATGCCAAGAGTGACATATAAAAATATGTAACTCTGAACTGCAGCTACAAACACCCTGTTTTCCAATACACTGCTCAGAATGGCAATGACTCCCTATACTAGGGGATTGGTTTGTTATTATCATCATTGTTTTTATTCCAGCAAATTCACAGCCCTTAATGATTTGAGCTTGCAGCACAAACTTGCCTCAAGCATTTTGTAGCCAGGATGGGGAAAACTGGACACAACTCACAGTATTCATTATTTTCAATGTGTTTTAAGGTGAGGGCATTAGAATTTCACTGAGGAGTAAGAAGGGTTTTCCAACAAATGGAGCTGATCATGGAATTCAAGCCTTTTTCTGCAAGGTGTTCTTTAGTAGCAGTGGGCAGACTTGCTTTTGAGATGATTTGTTACATGGCTCAAGTTGCAGCTCACCTTTACAGGAGAAGCAAAATGACACAAACCAAGGGCAGAGCTGGAGTGTGATTTAATTTCCTAAATATTTTCTGGATATGAGTAAGAAGACTAGAAGGGACCTAGAAAAATCCTTCAGCCCCTTCCCCTAAGACAACTTCAGCTGAAGTAAGACAACTTCAGCTACCCTTTGTCTTATCCAAGGTGGTTTTATGTAAACCTCACTTCAAAACACCTTATATCAAAGACACAGCAACTTGCCAGGAAACCTGTGCAGAATTCCAGTACTCTTTCCATTACTTATTTATTTTTCCCATAGTATTCAATGCTCAACCTTCATTGTAATTTAAACCTAGACTTCTTGAGCCCCCTAACACACACATAGAAAAAAAAAAAAATAAACTACCATTTTACAGCAAGAGTTATGAAGTAATCTTGCTATTCATCTTTGTGCAGGTAAAGACTCAGCCACAATATTCTGACCAGTTTTGGCTCTTACTGTGCAGTAAAAATACAGTCTGGCATAGCTCAGAAGCTTTCACTTCTGAAGTTTTCAAGAATTATTAGATGTCCTATCACACCTGCATATGCTACCACCTTCTTTCTCAAGGCAAGGCTGCAGCTGCTGGAAATCACAAAAAGTTGAAGATTTTTTCATGTAATTTTAGTTAGTTTTGTTTGCTTTGGTCCCAGGGGGAGGGAATTGAAGTTTCTTTTCAGAGGACTGTTCCACCAAGCAAGGTCTAAGAAGCTTAACACATGGACAGACTGGGAGGAGCACAGAAGATGCACAACAGATAACGACCATTAATGACCATGAACAAACATCACCTCCAAGCATCACCTCTGGCATGGTCAGAGATACCTGGTCTGGGAAAAGAGAGATAAGAATGAGGACCTAATTAGTATCAGAGGCAAAAGAGATCCACAACCACCAGGAACCCAAAAACTGTGCAACTTGGTACCAATGAACATTGATCCAATGAATTTCTATTGGTTTTGACTTTATAAAATATGTGAGAAATCAAGTAAAATTTATGTGTAATGAAATTATTTTCAGTGCACAACCTGGGATGTGTGTATGAAATTATTTCTGTTGCACATCCTGGGCCAGAATAAGGTAATGCCTCGATTCTCGAACACTAAAAATGTTGTTGGAGAATTTTTGCTTTTCCCACACTTTTGGTTACGGAGCCAAGCTCTTTAATCACTGATAGAACTAATGTCAGCAAATGGTCTCTCTAACAAAGATGCCGTGATGAGTTGCTGCAACCTTCAACTTTTGCAGAGCCATCAGTCAGAAGTTCTCCCTCTCTAGAGCAGTGGAATACCACACAACTGAGGCTACACAAACAGGCACTAAGTTAAAGATAATTACCAATCTCAAAACTTAGATGGGGACTATCCCAGAAACTGACTAACCTACTGGCTTTTATGAAGAAATAACATTTTATTAAAAAAAAAAAAGAAAAAAACCCCACAACAACAACAAACAAACACCAAACAAAACTTGACAAGCAGACAAATTTGGTGTGAAATATAAAGGGAGTGTACAGAAAACTTGCTGCTCCTGGTTGCTTCCTAGCTTTGCATAAGTGCTGGAGGTCTGGGTGCTCTGTGAAAAGGAGCATTACGCAGCCAATCACCCAGACTGTTCCAAGATCTGAAATATTAGGGTTGCTGTTCTCCTTGTCACACAGCCAGACACCCATGAAAGAGTCCCATATTCACCAGGGGCTAAGACAACATGAAAAACTAGTCTAGAGCTCCTTAAATTTAATTTTGAAGTTACAAGGATGGGGTGAGTTTATGAACTCACACAGGGAAGATTTAACCCCTGCAAGGGCTTTAAATAGTAAAAATGATACCCTTAAATTGCATCCTGGAGCACTTGAGTGTTGCAGAAAGATGACTGATATTTTAGTTTTTGAAAGACGGAAAAATACTTGGGAATTCTTGCCCTTTTTTGAGATGCTAGCCTGAGAGTCGTTAGGCATGAGGCACTCTGCATTCAAATCACAAGGACAACAAAAATGCCTTGATCAGAAGGAGTACAGAAAAGGAGTCTGTCTGCAACTTGACCTGCTCTTTTCCACTTAATCGTGGGCCAAGCCTCATGCTGGCAGCCCATCAGATGCTGCCATTGGCTCAGTGCTTTTACTCAGCTAGAAAGAAAATAAAAAAATAAAACCCCAAGAAGTTTGGAGCGCTTATTCCGTGCACACTAACAAGTGTTAGCATTTGCATAGGACAGGTTTTACCCTGCCTGATCAGCCCTTGGAGCACAAGTGATCCTGCAGAAGCCAGGAGGGCTGCCTGGGGAGCAAGGCTGCGCTTCCACGGATCTTGTCGTTACAGATTATTTCACACTCCATGTCATACATGGGAGTCAGGAGCAAGCTTAATGAACACGGGGCCCAACAACCAGGATTAGCAGCAGGAAGTTACAGAACATTAGATTAATGAGCTAAAGCTACCAGGCCCAGAACAGGAACAATTGGTAAGAATCCAAGATTCACAGCCAAGGACCGGAGTCCTACAGAACCAGTTGCCAGAAATAAATGCTTATTGTACCAACACAAAGGGAGTAGAAAAGAAGAAGTTAGTTTTCAAAGCACATGACTGGAGGACTGGGAAAAAAAATCAAAACAACAACAACAAAACCAAAAAAACCCCACCAACCACAAAAAAAAAAAAATTAAAAAAAAAAAACAAAAAAAACAAACAAACAACAACAACAACAAAAAAAAACCACACAACCCCACAAAAAAAACACCAAAACAACACCACAACAATCAAACCAAAAAAGAAAAACGTAGAATGACAACCTCCTTCTGAGAAGCAACAGTAAATAAGACACTAATGCACAAGCAAGAAGAATTTTACTGGAGCTTTTTTTAAAAAAAAAGAAAATAGTGCAGATTCCAACTGAGGGAAACCCACAGAGCCAGAAAATAAAGTTGATAGAAGTTCCCAATATTTTTCTTTTATTCTGACAAAACCCTTTCTCCTGCTTAAAGCTGCTGATGTAGATGCCTTTTGAAAGTGACACTCTGGCATTGCCTCAAACAGAGCCTGGGTAAGATCTGGATGCAAAGAAGTAAACAGATATTTTAGTGCATTTGTTTCCTGTTGCTTGCACAAATCTAAACAGCTCTCTTGCCAGTTTCACTGTTAAACATTGATTCCAATAAGAGATTATCACTGGGGGAGGGGAGGATAGATTTTTGCTTATTAGTTTGTCTTTGCAGGATGGTAGTTTTAAAGAGGAGCATATGGGTAAAAAAAATCAAATTAAAAAAAAAAAAAAACATGTCAGATTTTCTGTGGGCATGGAAAATTTTCTTATCTGAGGTTTTCAGTATTAAAAAAGTAAAAAATGTCATGCACAAGGTAAAATCCACACAAAGCCAGGAGTCCCAAATTCAATTTCTTCTCAATTCATCAAAAAATTAAAAAGCTACAAAGCAATAGGACCAAACATATCCAGAAAAATGTAGCTTCACCATTCCATCATGGATACAAACAATATCGACATAAGCAAGAAAAAGTGGTAGGATTATCATTCCTGGCAGAGTTCTCAGATTTCCAGCTCTACTTCAGTTTACCCTTTATGCATGAAATTTTGGGATTTTCACACAAACTTATGAAGCAATAAGCATTCTTGTTTATCTACAGTAAGTCCTTCTGCATTATTATACGCACAACTGTAAGAGATAACCAGAGCACTAGACATTTGTCTGTGTCTATATTTCTTCAGCTGAAAACAAAACAGAAGAATCAGATTGTTAAAACTAAGGCCCTAGAAGACAAACCTATAAAAATGATTCATTATCTGATAATTTGTCAAAAATATAAGGAAGTGCACACAACTGGACCTATCCTCTCCTGTAGAACTTAATATAACACAGAATTCTTACCAGGAATCTACTCATAGTTTAAAATGTGGAAGACAGGAGCATCTCATTATGCTGTCCTCATCACAGATACTCTGATTGGTCTCCTTTTTCTGTGGGATACTGGAGGGAACACTCTGTCTCAGTACATTACTGGTGTACATCTGCCACGCACACAAGTCATGAAAAAGGAAAGAGAAGCAAGAAAGACCAAAAAGAAAAAAGGAGGAAATAATTTCTTTGCTGTGCAGCAGATTCTCTTTAAAATGGCTTGCCTTCCAGATGCTCCCCAACTACAGCAATTGGCAGACGGCAACGACTGCAGATGGATGGGCACAGCTGAGACACAGATACAGCTGCAAATAGCTGGCTCGGCAGTGTTTGCTTTTCCTTCTGCCAGCCACAGTCACAGCACTTCTGGAGAGTGGGTGGCAAAATAGGGAGAGGATTTCCCAAATTCATGGCAGAGGAAAAAGCCTTCTGTTAACATCACTGTCTTCCTTATTATCCTGAGTGCTTGATACTATAAGGCATTTTTCGTATTCGTTAACAAGAAAAAGATATACTTTGCCATCTATAATTACTGCCTGTGATTAATTTGGAGAAGATTTATTAGATGCAAATCTGGTGTTAATTTACCCTCTTTCTTACAGCTTGCTACTCCATTCTTACGAGGCCACAAAACATTACACATTTTATTCTAGTTCTGCACTAACTTCTTATTAACAGCAAATAGCAAGCTGTAAAACAAAATCTACTAAAATCAACTTTACCTTCATGGTCACATACTAAGTTATACCATGGAAAACAACAACAAAGAGACCAGAATTGCAAACCATATCAATGGTTGTGCAAATCTCTTTTCTCAATCCATAAAAACACGTGACAGATTTTTTTATCCCTCTGATTTCTATTTTCTTATTGCTCTTGTGTCAGTTTTGTCTTTATAATCAATTTTACTGAATTTTCTGTGTCATCAAGATACTTTAGTCTAGAGAAGGCCTCAGACTGGCAGGCTAACGATTCTCCAGTAAGAGAGATGCTAATAACCATTTCTACCTGGAGTACTAATGCATTAAATATCATTTAAAAGGCAAACAGTAATTAAGATCTATACATCTTAATAGCATAAGAAAACAGCCCAGCACATTATCTCATGTTTTGAAAGAGCTTTCTGAGTAACGACCATACACTTAGTATGTCAGTACACTTAGAGACTGATAATTTGAGAGAAAGGATTCTTATTTGAATGCTTAGTTTACACAAACTTAAAGTCTAAAGTGTAAGTATATACTGATAGACATATGCCCCCTTCACTTGCCTTCCTAATTATGGCGACTGCAAACATGGGTAATAAAGATGTTAATGTGCATTCATTCTGTTACAATGCCTACAATCATCTATCCTACAAAAAAGTGCAGCTGACAGAGCCTGTTAATGTCCAGACTACTTCTAGAGCTCAGTTTTCTTCATCTATTTCCCTTCCCCCTTCAATAATATCCAACTGCTGGAGTCTCAGTCTGTCATAACTGAGAGCACTTTCCCCTCCCTCTTTAATAAAATCTCATTTAGACAGAAACGTTCTGTTGGTGGACATGACTACTAATGCCACATTTAAAAAGGCAGGATACATCCTTTCAGAAACAGGCTGGCAAGGGTTTTTTTTGGTGCCAGCCTAAGTGCAGAGCTAATTTTAATTAAATTGGGGTGATTCATTAAAATGGGAAAAGGTACATGATAGAGAGGACCACATATGTCCATCTGCAAACTGTAATACTAACCTGCTTGTTCTATGTATCAAAAGGCATAGGGAGCCATTTCAGAGGAAAAATAAACATTAACATAACTCTTAAAGAACAAACTCTTCTTGCTTGGAAATAAAGACATGTTTCTAAGACTGTTATAATCCCTAAGATGTTCTTTAAGAACCATATCCAAAACAAAATGCTCAGGGAAGGTGCTATATAGCACACAATTACCATCTTCAGCATCCTACATAAAGAGTGAGGGAATGGGCGGAGTGGAAACTGATGATATCCTTAGCTATAATTTAGTGGCACACACTCATAGTAGTGTTTTAAACATACAGAGAATATCTCTAACAAGTTCGAATGAACAAGCCTATAAACTGTTAAATTGGTTTGGTTAATAAACGAAATTACTAAACAAGCTTGCCAGACAGATTTGTCAGTGATTTATGCACCTCTGAGAGTATATAAAAGATTTGTCTCTGGGGATGTTCTTATATAAAAGGCTTTTATTGGTATCTTGTAAATCCATCTGTGGTGCTATGTCCATCCCTTTGAGTGTGGAGTCAGATTTGTGACAAGTTTTTGTTCAGGCAGTTCACAGGAGATTTTATTGATGTTCAGTTTTCAACTGCTTATTTGCATATTTTTATATAAAGAAGAAAAATTAGCCAGAACTTAACAATCTAGAGATAATTAAACAGACAACTTAACTAAACCAATTCAAATACAGAAAACCATTTCCATGAAGTCAAGGTATGCACTATCCTTGAATCATATTTGGCCTTATAAAGTCAGATGAAATAATCTTGTGATTTTACTGAGGGCGTACTACATAAAACCAGCTAAAATATATTTGATGACCTACATCAATATATTTAATGAATCAAAAGTCATGCATAAACAAGAACTGTAAGCTTGCTCAATGAAACACTTAAAAATCCCTCAGTGTGAATCTATTACTTCCCCCTCCCTTCAGTGGGCTTCTTCATTTCTTCCTTCCTTTTCAAGGGCTTCTTCCTTCCTTCTTTTCAAGTGATCTTTTAAGACACATTTAACTCCCTGTCCCCACAATATTCTCAAGTCAGAATGAATTGTAAATTAGATTTTGGAAATTGCCTGTTCATGGTGGCTCTGTTAAGCCACTTAATTAGATGGGGACAAATTCAGACTATGAGAAACAGGATCATTTCTGTCTGTTGGAAACATATTTTGATATTGTCCTCTACAGAGAGTCAACCAGCATACTATTGCCAGCCTCATCTCCAGGCTGTTTTCCTTTCCTTGCACAACTGGGCACCCCTTCCAACATTTAACAACCCTTTTCATGGAGACATTCCTTCCAAGGTCCAGCCCAAAACTCCCCAGGTACAGCTTGAGGCCATTTTCTCTCACCCTGTCCCTGGTGGCCTGGGAGAAGAGGTTGAAGCCCACCCAGCCACCCTTCTTTCAGGTAATTGTAAAGAGCAGTGTGGTGTCCACTGAGCCTCCTTTTCTCTAGTCTCAACACCTCCAGCTACTCCTCACTGGACTTGTGCTCTAGACCCTTCCCCAGCTCTGCTGTCCACCTCTGATCATCCATATTTTTTTAAAAAGTACTCAAAGGGAGTTATCTTATGTCAATACATCGACCAAGCACAGGAGAGTTAAGAAAACCCAAAGAAGCAAACAAAAAAACCCTCAACAAACCCACCCTAAAGTAGTTACTTCCAAGCAAGAATTTTTTTTTTTTTACTTAATGCATATATTTGGTACTCATGCTTCTGTCCAAAACTCAAGTCTACATTGAAGCAGAGGTGAGCAGTTAGAATTATACAGGTTGCATCTCCTATTTCCATACCTCATTTTTCTTCTCAAACTAAACAATCACACTGTCCTGGACCTCAACCTAATCTCCTCATATCCTTGAGCCTTTGTGCAAACAATGGTCGTATGTTCCTATAACTCAATTCTGCAGTGCTTTCACAAGCGAGAAACTCAGCTTGTTGGAGAAATATTTGTGGTGCCCTGAGCCCGTGTGCACACAGACAGACTGTGTGGATGTTTACAAAGAGTCAGGTTCCCAAACAACTGCATTCATTTTTTTTCCTTCAAAAGCAATTCTCTTCACCTTTTCATATTTACATTCCCAGCACCCATTTACCCCAAAAGCTTAGACACAAACTCTCAAACTTCAATTCCAAACATGTAGATGCTGCTCTGGACACACTCCTTAGAGTATTCCATAGGTAAGGAATGCCTAATTTACATCTCTATTCAGGATCTGTTAAGGATTTTTAGCATAATCTCCAATGAAATGATTAAGGCAGTACTTTTAACAACCTCCATATGATCCAGGGGACCGAAGTGACTGCATTGAACCTTTTTATTAAGAGAAAAGCTAAGGGATATTCCATTCCATATGATGGCAGCTCAGGCACGAAAACAAGGAAAAGGAGGAGGAGGAGAAGAGGACCTATCTTATGTACAATAATTCCCTCCTGCAGCCCTGTTTCCCAGGAAGTGGCTGCATACTTCTTGCTGATGGGAAGCAGAGAATAAAACCCTCCTTTTCTCTTTGCTGGTGGATGAGCAAACTTAGCTTTTGTTTCAGTAGATGGCCTTATCTCTGCCTATAGTTGTCTACCAGCTTATCTTCTCTCCCTGAGCAGGTGGGGTGGGACAGCATGGCTTGGCAGCCTGGAGCTGGATCTGACTCCACTTGACCTGACCCAGACACAGGGAGAGACTTAGACTTGGACTTGACAGAAACAGAGCTAGACCTGGACATGGACCTGCCTTCAGTTGACCTGATCTGCCTTATCTGGACACAGGGGCAGACCTAGACCTGGACCAAAGAGACCTGGACTTACCTGGACATGGACCAGACTTGACTGATCTGGATTTGACTGCACTTAGATTCTGGGGGAGTAAAGCAAAACAAAACAACAAAAAAAAAACAACCAACCAACACACAACCAAAAAAACCCCACCAGACCAATCTGATATTTACCAGGAATTACACTTCCCCACAAGTCCCACGGATAGCCTGTACCAGAGCCAGCAGGCAGACACTAAGCACTGTTATAATGCTTGAGCAGAATTTGTTTTTCACAGACCACAGTTATCTTCCTCATCTCTCCTGTTGTATTTACCGAACTTGAACTCTTCAGTTATTTCTGTAGCACAGTATTTTTGTTTTACTGGGTTTTTTTGTTGTTGTTGTTTTCTATATAAAACTCCCTCTTATTTTGGCAACAGATCTGAACTTACCCAGAAAATATAACTCAATTCAAATTTGCCTTAAGACTAAAAAGAAAGCATTCCAGGTCCAGCAATCCTCCAGTGATCCCACAATTTTCAAGAAAAATCATAAGAGAGTAAAACCATAAGAGATATGGACCACCTATCACTTTTATCTTTCATTTCATGATACAGTCATGCATTATGCTCTTCACTGATTGTGAAGAGGGTGGAGCAAATGGTGAAGGCCATGTTTAAAATAATACACCCCTTACAGTCATGTGCACTTGCCCTGAGATTGCTCACAAGACAACAGGTTGTTTTCACTTTTTTTTTTTAAGAGGAGTTCAGCTCTAACAAAATACTCTGCTTGTGAGATGGCTGGAGCTCAAAATCTGCTTGTTATAACATCACAGTAATGAAATTTTGTGGCAACTCTAAAGATAGTTTACCTATTTTGAGAGTGTGTGTGTGAGTGTTTGTATACACACACACTTGTTTGGAAAGGTTTATGCTTCCAGATTTAGAGAGGTGAGGCTATGGTTAAAATTATATATGATGGCAAAAACTACTCTTGCTCCTGGCCTGCTTTATTTTGTGCACTTACTGTATGAAAAAATGTCATTTTTTCTTTATTTTCTTTTTTCTTCAGCATAGGATTTTAATACTAGGAGGCTTGCAGAATCACCTCTCCAATCCTCTTTCCTTACTCTGCCCACATTAACATCATCCCAGCTCCAAAACACATCCTCTATTTCAGATGTGACAGATAAGTTATTAAAGCAAGGAAGGTGCTACAACACAACACACTACAGAAGGGTCAGAAGATTTAAGCCAACAGCTGTTGAGGAGAGATTTTATTTTTCCCCGTCCATTTTTTTGGCAGGATTCTTTTAAGGCTTGCAACAGAAATCATGAGCTACATGGCACCTGAGGTCCTGGTTCATGTCAACAACTGGTTTATTTCCCAAGTGTAAAATGTCTTACTCAGGATGACATAATGATTCTTAGGAACCCCCTTAAATTTTTAAGCTCCTGAGCTGAAAAGCACACTGATGGAGGAGTCAGGTATGCCAGGGTTAAGTACGAGGCCTAAGGCCTATTAAATATATGACAAATCTTTAAGGCAAAGCAGTTGCATCTGATATTTGACAGCAACATCACAGGAAAACTTTATAGAAGGAATGAAGGAGATGGCACCTGATGTTTTGTTTCAAGACCGGAGGAAGGGGCTGTTTCAGTTTTGAGGCAGAAATATTCATTGCTCCCTTAGGCAAGAAAATATTCATCTGGAGTTCCTAAGAGAATTTTGCATTTCATTTATAGTTTCTATTACTTCAATGTAACAAAAACAATAAAGGACTAACAAATAGTGAGTGCCCAGTAGTTCAACAAAAAGTAATTTCTAGAATGTCATCATTTGTATAAAAACTACTATATGTGGAAATAGTGATCTGAACCAACTTAACTGTTGATAGAATCTACTGGTAGAAATTTTTTTTTTTCAGGCTTACAGTGTGAATTAAGGATTTATTGACTGATTTTTTTTAATGTAGCGCTCTCAATATAATTGAGAATTTGCTGAGATTGTAAGCACAAATCCAGGAGGATCCAAACACAGCAGATATATACAGAACAAGGTCCTAAAATCAAATCTTGCCCAAATATTATATTTTTAAAAGCAGAGAGCAAATGTACCTTTCCAAAAAGTATTTTTGGCTATACTACATTCACAGAAAAGTAGATTTTACACTTCAGGAAAGAAAGTAGGTAACATCAATCCTATTCAGGCTGTCTAACACAGCTTCAAATGTAAAACACACCTTGTTTGTATAAATTAATCATAAATTTCAGAAGGAAATTCCATATTTTAAAGATTAATACACTATAAAGTTAAGACAAAAGCCTGTTATGAGACCCTGGATGCTATTAGAGAGGAATGCGTTTTCATAGACATCTCATAAAAAAACCCCAAACTTTAAATAATAGTATCTCATAAGCCCACTGCCAATAATTTTGCAACCATCTCATCATGAAAGATTAATCCTATCATCCAGGCATCTTTAGGAAAATGAGTAATCTCCATTGCTAAATGATTTCCAGAACAAGAAATTAAATTGATAAAACAAGCAGGTTAGAGCAGGTTGAATAGTCCAGTTTTGCTATTAACTTGTGCATCCTTACACAGGAAAGCAACAGGAGGTTTTCTTATTAGTTGTAGTATGTAAGTATATTTATTTCCATGGCTCTTTCTGCGCTTTTCTACTTGCAGGTTTCAAAATTATATAATGCTTAAAAGCAGAGAACTGTACATAACTGAAATCATCTGGGAGATGCCAGAGAAATCACTCATTTTGGTAAACAAAAAATCTAACTAAAGTTTACTCCAAATAACACTTTGCCACCTCAGGGTCATGAAAAAGAAGTGATTTACCTCCATTTTTCAGATGAGAAAAATTTAGTTGATGCAGGTGACGAATTAGATGCATCCATAAGCAGGAACAGAGCCCAAAACACTTGGTTTCCACGCTCATACACTCTGACCACATGACCACACTTCTCTGGTCTTTAAAAAATTATTGCCTCAGCAGCCAATTTTGTTTAAATCGCTGCTGCTCCGGCGGTGATCTCCTCAGGACAGCGATCGGGGCCTGCTCTGCCCGCGGCTCCCGCAGCGCTCCTCTCGCCAGGAGCTGCAGCATAATGCACCTCCACAGTGGATGGCTGAATCAAAAATAAAGCTAAACTGCTCGTTTGAAACATTCATCTTATTGATTCCACCCTCATAGGCTCGCATAGGAGGCCTCTTAAGGCGTTGTTGGAGATCCAAGGTGGGCAAGGCCCAACAAATGCTCCTACCACGAGTGTGGGCCTCGCACTTCCTTGGGATGAGAAAGCCAGGAAGAAAAAATAAAATGGTTCCGTTTTCCAAGCATCCTCAAAGTGAAACAAGAATGCTTAACCCAGGACTCCTGATCTTATATAAAAATAATTTGATTGTGTGACAGTAAGAGAAAACCTTGCAAGCTTAAGCGTCTGGAGTTCAAAATTCCTCTGATAGTTGTACCTCAAGTAACTGTTTCCAAGATATGCACAGAAAAATTAATATATGAAACCAATTCCCACACACGATGATTGAAAGCTACATCCTAAGAATTAGAGTTGTTCACAAAAAAACAAAAACAAAAACAAAACAAAACCAAAAAAAAAAAAAAATGAAGATTTGAACTGTGCCAGTCTGTTGTGGCAATGGGGATAAGTCTCGCCAGCCTGCCTCAAAGCTCTCTTCTCAAAGACCATTTCTACTGACCGCGTACTTTTCCTTAAAGAATACAAACCTCTTGACTGCAGTCAAGTCTTTGGTGAACACAAGTACTGCAACAATAAATAGAAAGTACCTAAAAATACTGCTTAACAAGCACAACACCCTTCAGTGTTTGTACACACTGAAACATGCACACGTACACACAGAGCTGTCAAAAGATTTGTTTCCAGATGTTTGGGCAACTGCAGAGTTAATTGCATATCACAAAATGCTCATTACCTTGATTAGATACATGGAAAGGACTTTTAACCATTGAGTAAATAACCTCACTAAGGATTCCTGAAGCTAAACACAGGCCAAGTGGTGATTTCCTGCAAATCTACATATGCCTTTTGTCCATAATATACCTTCACTGAGTTAGATCCCATAGATTGTATCCACCAAAGTGTTTATGTTTTTGACCTCTTGGGGACTGCAGTGTAGCAACCTCTTACTTTCTGATGACCTCTCCTCTAGTGAATGATTTTAAGGGTTTGTGTGCCTGGAAAGGATATTGAAAGACACTGTAGGGTTTGAATTTACAGCATAGCACTAGGCAACACAATGCTATGGCCAGTCAAAATTATATTAACTAACAAGAGTGTCCACATGGAAAATTAGCATGGAATTAGCAGTGTGCTGTAAATTTCACAGACATACTTATGTGTACTGTACACTAATGCCCCTGCCCCCTTTTAAACAAACTCTTCACCCTTTCTTGATGAGAACAGTCCTAATTTTCTAGGAAAAGGAACAAGTGCACACAGAATAAAGAGTCTTCAGGTGTGGAAGTCAGAGCAAGGTACATGTACGAAATGGAGGAAGGGTTTTAAGCCAGTCTGTTCAGATTGACTGGAGTTGTTCTAGGAGTCAGTGAGAGCTGCCATCTTTTTCATGGTTAATTCTACCAAAGGTAGAGAGATATTTCCAATTCTTGTCAAACATTGAATTTCAACATAATATTAAATCAATAGTCTCAGAAACAAAAATGTGGTTTTGAACAATAAAGTCTTAACGACTTAATAAGGGAAAACTTTATATTTCACATTTTTATGTTGTTTTAATACACCAGACCTTTGAAATTAAAATCTGAAAGTTACTTTGATAATATAAAAGCGTTTGAAAACAAAAAATCAATATAATGGGGCTTTTTTTTTCCCCCTCCAATCTTTTAATTTCAATGAAAGCAAAAGCCATCAACATCCAGCTTGAGACCTACAGTGCAGTGGACTAAAAGCCTGACAGACACCTGACAGAGACATTTGGCTGCGTGAAAATCATCACAAGAGAGTCTGCTGGATGTGCAGCATCACACAGGTTTCAAATCCCTCATTCAACCAGCCCAGCAGCAATAAAAGAGAAAATAGATCACTGGATCAAGCATCTCAACATCAGAGCAATACATAAAGGTATTGATCTGCATAAAGACAGGGCATGCTGTCCCCTTCCCCACTTGCAATTTCATGACCATAATCATTTGACTCATGAGTTTGTCTGCAAATTGTGCACTTCCCTGTCTGCACCCACCCACCCCAGTGTACTTGCTTGGCAATTCTGCACACCTTATGCTTTGCCTAAAATAAAATAAAGGAACAGTAATAATAATAATAAATTCTGATTCACAAGTGGAAAGGGTGCAGAATATTTCTGTCAGGAGAAAAGACACTACAGTGGAAAAAGGGGCTTAACTTAATTTTGTGTAAAATAAAAGGTAAAACAAGAAAGAAAAGAAAAAAAAGTTCTATGAAATTTGGAAAAGGCAGTGGAGTTCTGAAAGAGGCTCAAGTCAGAGTTTTAGCTTTGAAAATAGGTGATATTGCTAGCATTAATAACTGGCAGGAGAGTTATATTTGAAGGAAAGATTTGTTTTTTCTGGGAAGAAAATCAGTAACTCAGTAGAAACATTGATGTTATATTTTGAATTTGATGCAATGTAGCAATTCTCCCTATGATTACTTGGACATTAACAAATGTATCACATTTTATAGGCTATTTATGAATCATGCATTTAAGTATACAGCATGTCCAGGAGAAAATGAGACATTGTTACTCACACACAGTATCCTACTGGGGAAATACCTGTTAGTAACTCTATCAGAATTTACTGTGAGCTATCAAGACAAAAAGTCATTCAAATCAGTGGTAGCTTCAATCTATACACAGTAGACCTAAATCTAGACTAGTGCCTTTCACAATTAAGGGTAATTGGTTGAATAGAAAATGCAGATTGTTTCTCAAATTTTGTCTCTATTTTGTTTTGTAATGAGGTGAATTATAATTCTAATTATTTAATGAAAGATAATTGCTGTAAATATATAACTAGAAAAAAAGCTGTGCTTGTGGCAAATAAGATTTGTAATAAAAAAAAAAAAATGAACACCATATCTTATGGAAATGTCATGCTTACTGAAATGAACTCTACCTAAACAAAGTGAAGGGTTCTTTGGGTGGCTTGTACGTGATGTGACAATGCCAAAACAAAATGCAGGATCCTTATCATTATATCAGTTTTTGAGGACTTTAGAAATCCCATCAACTAGTAAATTCCAGTGTACCATCTTGAGCCCAAGGCACATCAAATCCATGCAACCTTGCTTTAATCCATGCAATCCATGCATTAAACCAGAAACTTAATGTCAAATTCACCAAGATTTACCTTTCTTAAGGGAACAAAAAATCCAATCAGCTTGAATCTTGTTTCGGTGCTATTACCAAACCCAGGCTATCTCACATTCAGTAAGCTAGAGTTCTAATACCTAGCTAAATTCTGCTCAGTGTGAACAGCGATTAACTGATTTCTACATCAAGCTTTTTAAGTTTCCTGATCATCATCAACTCACGCAAAAAAAAAAAAAAAATCAGCTTCTAAAATATACAGTTTAAATTCTGAACTCTTTTTTTTTTTTCCTAAGGTGTACACTATTATAATTAACATACAATTTATCAACTAAAAATATAACTGCATTTTGGGGTTCTCCATCTCCCCCTTGGTTGCCCACGAGGTTTAAAAGACAGCCATGTATGCCAGCACATAATCACAGAGTTACACAAGGTTTCCAAGTCCTTTTAGGTGGGCATTTTTAATACCTCCAGCTGTGATGCACAGCTGATGAGATGAGATCTGGAATACGTGGAGGCTGTGACAGCTTAACCAGACCAAGCAAACCGTATCTATGATCTAACAGAGATAAACCTGAAGAAACAAATCAGCATGAAAAATCATCTGAAAAATATCACATGTGATGCTTGGCTAGCAAGCACCAGTGAAAGACAGCTTTTCAACTCTGTAAGAGTGACAGAAGAGCAATCCACGTAATACATCAGAGGTTAAAGTTCCTGCTTCTGCCAGCACCAGGTGACAATTCCTCCATCTGAAGAGAGATGGCTGGAAAGACAAGAGAAGCCAAGCAGCAGTGAGCTCGGGAGAGTCGAGTGCCACTGCCTCTTTGGGGAGTTTTCCAGGCCAGCTTGGGCGGGCACACCACACTGCAGTGCCCCAAGGGCACTTTTACCAGCTTCTAGGCAGGTTAGATGGGCAAATGCAAGAAGGTCTGAGTCCTCCTTGAAAGCATAATTGTAGTGCAATTATAACCTCATTATCTCTGAGAATTGAGAAGCTGGTCTGGTCCATTCACAGTGGCAATGGAGCAGAGAAAGGGCAGCTTGAGCATCCATTGGAATGATGCCATTAGCAGCTGGGTGCAAAGCAAACACCGGGAAAGATGCACAGAGTGTTTTGCAAGAGAGGACATCCTCTAAAATTAGTTCTCGAGCATGAAGTGCTTATCAGGAGTTGATTTCATAGCCTGGCTTGAATTGCTTGTAACAAATGTTATAACAGTGTTCTAAAATATTAAACATGCACTCACTTGAAGAACAAGATTATTCATGAACTTAAACACTTGCTCCTACATTAACTTGAGTTATTCCGTGGATAATTGACTGAAGTTATTTACAATAAAAACAACAAGCAAGGCACTTAACTGTGTCTTGGAATAAGCATTAATGAAATGTAAACACCAGCCATATGAGATATAGGCTAACATTTAAGTATCAGCTAGGTTAAATAAAACTATTTAAAAGTCCAAACACAGAGTTAACACGCACAAGTGTAAGAAGGCTATACTACGATAAAATAAAAGTTGTCTCATCATTATTTTGAAGACTTTAGCTCCTACTAAAATTAATTTCCTGTATAGAACCTAATTCTTTCCCCCAGGATTTTTGTCTGAACAAACAAACAAACAACCAACCCACCCACCCCCCCCCAAAAAATAAAAACCAGCATTGCGACAGGCTGTCACAGAGTCAATGAATTTGCAAATAATAAATTCAAATAAAATTTTCTGCATTTACATTTTTCCCCTTAAAAGTAAAATTTATTTTATAAATAATTAAAAAATAATTTTAAAAAAAAGGGTTGTAATTTTGTCTCTGTTTGGGTAAAACTGGTGAAAATTTCCATTATTTGCTTCAGGAAATTCAGAACTAATTTATGTCCAGTTATCAAAAAAACCCAAAAAACCCCAAAAAAACAACCAACCCCCCTCCCTCCAAAAAAAAAAAAAAATACAACCAACCTACTAAAAATGTGATTTTCACCTAATCACCAAATAACTAAAACTGATGACAAAAACAATCTAGGCAAAACAAATGATCTCTTTTGTAACTTTCCTAAATTACAGAGATAACATTAATAACAATTTGGGGGAAAAAAGTAAATAATCAAAATATATAACAGTGCTATCTCTGAAATAGTTCACTAAAGTCTACGATTGTTTTACCTTTTTTCTGAAGAAAAGATAAAAAAGACATGCCTACATGAAGTTATTTTCCCTCCTGAGTCTCATTTTGCTGGATATGTCCATCCTTTAGCTTTGTCTGCCTCAACCTCACCTTCCTGACTTTTGAACAGAATTGCTTTGTTGGACGTCATTCGCATTGGAACCATTTCAAGTTGCCTTAAGTGATGAGAAGGAAAAATCAGGACACGGTTTCACTGAGCAGGATGAAGTCTTGGTATTTGTTCGTTGTGGTTTATAATCATGCTTAATATATCACTTTTTAATAATGCAAGAACACTACATGCCAAAAACACAGAACAAGTAAATCTGTATCTATTTCAAAGAGATGTGAAAAAATTCTCTTCAGAACTACATTGTGAAAAATTGTGACAAATAGAGGACTAAGTCACCTTTAAGATATACAGAAGCTTAGAATTAAATTATTTGTAAAATACCTGCTTCAAACTTAGAATATGCAAGTGAATTAGACTTTTGAGTCATCACAGTAGCCCATATGACATGTTTAGTTCTTATGATGTGCTTATTTTATGCTGTTTGAATTGTTGACCATAGATTTAAGAAAAAGACCTTGCTTAAGGTGTTTTTTTGTTGTTTTCTTTTGGGTTTTTGTTGGTTTTGGTTTTTTGTTGCTGTTTTTGGGGTTTTTTTGGCAGCATTTCAGTTTAATCTTGCTATATGTTTGCAAAATACAAATTTTCTTTGAGTGAAGGCAATATAGAAATGTAATGAAAATACATGGAAAATACATTACAAAAAGATCAATGAAAAACATTTAGTTAAAAACAGTTTGTTAGCTAAATAGCTCTGAAGTGTTAGTCTGGAAACTAATATGATACTCAAATCAAGTTTGCACTTAATTTCAGTGTCTATGTCCTGGCATATCGATTTCAGTTCCAACAGATAGCAAAAGGCTCTAAAATTGTTTAAGTAATGATTTTCTGTTAAAAGCTTATTGTCATTAAAGGACTTCTTCTGAGATAAAAACACATTACTATCCAATATTGCAAGGACAAATCCTTCCCAAACTCTCAAGTAAATATAATAAGGGGAAGAGAGGTGAATGAAATATCTGCCACAGCTGTTGGAGAAAATCACAGGTTCTAATTGGTCAAAGCAACACCTGTCTAGTTCAGTCTATTACATGAACGTCCTTACAACAGTCTGCAAGGAGTTGCAATACAATGCCTAAATCACTACATATATTTATATGTGCCACTCCTGGACTGTGCTGCAAGTTACTCAAGAAAATAAGTATTGGAATAGAAATCACTAGATCAGCTCTGGTGTGTTAGGAATTAGGTCTGACCAGTCAATCAAATAACTTGAGAGCACAGTATCCAACACGGGTTCAGATATCCTTCCTTGGAAATGGATTCATTATTGAATGCATCTGATAATCACAACTGCTGCAATATCTGCTAACTGATACCCAGGTGTTTAACTGCTAAATTATCTTCTTAATAGTTCAAAGTATTCTATTCCTCAGGACTACTATATTAAAAAGACAAAGCTTACTGCCCTTGTTTCCCATACACCTCCTCAAGAACAACATACTTGGCTCTTTGTTATCCCTGCCTGAATTCAGCTGTTTGATGGGTTGAAGCTAGAAAGAACTATTTATTTGGAAAGACCTTTCTTTCAAAAGAAAAAAAAAATTGCAGTTCCTTGTCTCATCTATTTATTTTGTTATTTTCAGAAGGATTTTGGTTTTCAATAGAGATGTCAATTATACATAGAAGGGCAGAATGGCCAAGAAACCTCATGGTGACTTAGGAGAGAGGCTTGCTACATGTTGCCAGGTAGCAACACGAATTGAGTCCCCCCAACGAAGTTTACATGTTGTGTTATCTAAATAAATAATCTCTGTATTGCATTTTTCAATGCTTAAGTTAAAGAAATGTCTCACTGAGTGACTGGAATGCTGCCTTCTTTCATCACAGCACACTGTAGAACTGCCACTGTGCAGAACCAGGTGACAAACCAGGCATTTACAGTCACTTCCAAGCCAATAAAACTTTTCTCCATAACTCTGAAAAGTCGCTGAGGCACTTAATTCCAGGGGACAAAACACTCAGCATAAGAAGGACTCAGCTGATAATCCCTCTGTTAATTCAAGGATTTGGTCTGCTGAAACATTTAAGTCTCTAAATATTATCCACCTTTACTACTGCAAGAGCTCAATAAAACCCTCACCAACATCTTTCAGATATTCCATGAGTGAAAGGTGTAGCTTTTACTATCCCCAGGCTCCAGAAGGAATATGTGGGTGAAGCCAGTTCAAACCTGCTGCTCTAATAGTTATCCAGTTGTGTTAGACAAATTATTTACAGACCACCTGCCAGTCTGGCTGATTCAGGGAGACATTTGCATCACTAGGTGATCCATTCAGATGCTGATAGCTGTTTATCTAAAACAAAGGCCACCCTCTGGTCTCCGCCCTGTTGGGATACTCAGCTTCTTAACCCTATTCCCGGAGTTTAGTGGGCACATTACCCTGTCCCTCTCCACTGAGCCTTCTCCCATTGCAGGGGTTTATTTAGTGAGTCACTTAGGGATTTAGACAGTCACAACTACAAGGCAGGTCTTAAAATATCAGTGATCACCATGCCATTTGTGTCCTTTTTTTTTTTTTCCTTTTCTTTTCCAAAAGAAGGCAGGAGGCTTTACACAAAAAATTCGGGGAAAAAAATCCATAAGGTTTCCATGGGTGGCAGCAGCTGTTCCAGTGCAGAAAATCATTAATATTAGGACTTGATTGAATCTCACTACTAATCCATGATTCTGAGGATGGTGTACACAAGTCCTTAGCAGCACTACTGAGGGAACTGAAATACAAGCACTGCTACCAGATGGGTTTAGAGAAGAAATGGGAACAAAAAATGCCTGTTGGTCAATATTGCCACAAAGTTAGTCCTAACTGAAGAAAGCCCAACAAAACACCCCTTCCTAAGACCCTGGTTCAAGCTGTACAAGCCACCATCTGATGTGAGGTGTAAATTCTAGCTCTTCAGGATTCTTTTTCAGGGTTCTTATGCCAGGATAAACCTCTGCTGCCAAATTAATTTGGTTTCTGAATGAGTATTTTGCTACTGCTTGGATGTCAAAGGAGTCTCCTTGGAGTGGGGGGATTTTCATCAGTTCACAAGCACTTTGTTATTTTCCTGACAGTGCTAAACTTACTTCTCCTTACAGAGAAGCAGTAACCAATAATCATTTTTCCAAGTAAATGAGTAAAGGAATAACAGGTTTTGATCTCAAAGCGGGAGAAAGGAGGAAATACAAACCCCTGGCAACACTAATGCTTGATTATCCCTAGCTGATAACTGATTTAGACTTTTTAGAAGCTTCTGTATATAAGAAAAAGTTGGGATTTTGGGTTGAGTTTGGTTTGTTTTGTTTTTTTGCTGTTGTTTTTGTGTTGTTTGTTTGTTTTTTAATTAGACTTTCTTCTGAAGCAGAAATTAGCAGCAACTGTAATCTAATAAATCTTCCTCTTCTCCATGTAGCAAGTCCTACCACATACCTCCTTCTTAGTCACTCTCTTATGTATTCTGTACAATGAATGATTGCCTGAAGCTATATTTAAAACACCCTCTAGGAACAGGTGATCAGAAAGCCTCCTAAAAGTAGTATCTTTTACAGCAAATCATGGGTAGAAGTTTGGCAGCTGTCAGAGGGGATTGATTTATTTCATGGGTGTCTCATTTCACCAATAAGTTAGCAACAGACAATAAAGCTGCAGGGTTATTTGGGTTGTTTTTGCTGGAGGATTTTTTGTTGTTTTTGTTTTCCCCTCCCTCTTACTTTGTGATTTTTTTTTTTAAATGTTGCCCTTATCTTTATGGGCTGCAGTTATTATGCTTTCCAAAAGTCATAATAACATTAAAATTCTAGATTTTTAAAATTCATTTTCTAGTTCTAATAAGCTTGGAAATGTTTTAGCACAATTTCCTTTAATATTAAGATTGGATTCCTTTCTAAATTCAGCATACATTTGTTCACTACAATTGACGAAATGAAGACTGAAAAAAATTCCATTTTCACATGCTAAGGAGATGTCATTTACTGAGCTTAACAGAAAATAACCCAAGTCACTTTAAATCCTGTCAGATTTTCTGTCTGTTCTATCCCAGCTCTGTAGGATCTCAGTAGGACTCCCTCTCAAATTAAAAGAGACTGATGCTGTCACTTCTGTAACACCTGCACTGGCACTTAATAAGAAAGCCATCTCTGTTATTCTTCACATGTGCTTTTCCCCTCATTCCACTGCAATGAAAAAGGAATAATCACCACTGTGTCTTTTAGAAACAGCCACCTCTACAGAAGGAAGATGTAGAGCACAGGTCGCAGGAGCACATTCCCAGAGCAAGTTGGAACGAAACCCAAATTCTTGAGTTTTATCATCTTCCTGTTACAAATATTTTGTCAATAGGTTTCAGAGGTTTATCTTTCACCCTTATTACAGCAGCTAGTCCTTGCAAAGGGCTGAGTACTACTATCATCAGTCAGTTGGAACATACTGGAGGTGACAGAAATAAATATGATTGGTTTCCACAGTTACAAAATTGCTGTTGACTTGTATCGGTAGCAATACGGTTCCACATAATAGAATTTCTAGGAGGGATTAGTTTGCTTTCCTAAGCAATGAAATGACACATATTTGAGTGTCCAAAGAAAGGCTTGCACTTGGAGCTCAAAGCTATTTTATCCTCCTATATGTGTACTTGTCTGTCAAGATGGATTTTTTTTGCCTCCTTTTAGCCACTGTTAGGAAACTAGGAAAAACTAAAGACAACTTACAGAACGTTTCAATACCATGTAAGATTAGTTACCAACTTTGCTATATTCCTACCAATAAGAAATTCAGCTACAAGAGTTACTACTGACCAACTCCATGTATTCAACAACGCAAAGCCATGACGAAATTTTACAAATAAATTTTTATTTCTAGATTGCAATCTTATTTGCCATAGAGCTTGGCTTGCCAACAGGTTAATATGAAATTATAAAATATCATCAAATTGCTCAGCTGTTCCCTAAAATAAAGCAAGCAGACACTACCAAAGCACTATAAAGTAACCATTCATGCTACAGACAGATTTTAGCAGCCAAGAGCTAATAATCAGCCCTGTGATTTCCACATGCAAATGAAAATCAGGATTCACTCAGTCAAAGCCAGAGGAGCAACAGATTTTCTTCTATTTCTTTCATGTCTGGAAGCCAGCATGGTAAAATTTAGTACTTAAAATTATAAAGATCCGAAAGATCTGCCCAAGTCCAACAAATTAGTCTGACTTGCATAAATCAGGGAACTTGACAGGCACAACAACTAGTGCAAAAATGGCAACACTGACTTACAAATTTCCATATGCTCTACCATCATAAGGTGTCCAATCATTTGGGCCATTTTCTCACAGAAATGTTTATGTGGAAGCCAGTTAGAAGAAATTCAACTTGTTATTTAATAATTTATATTTAACAGTACTTGAAGTTAAGTAGACAGAAATATCACTCACAAAATAAATGGTTTGTATCCCTCACAAAATAAATGGTTAGACATTATGACCAGTTCTTGGAAAAAACAAAAACAAACCTCACCAAATTCTTCATGCCATATGCCATACTTCTTCTGCCAGGAGGAACACTGTGCTTTCTAAAAAAAATTAATATTTCAGTTGGACACCAAAGCAACATACCCTGCACTTCTGTAGAAGGTTTTTTTCCCTCAATTTTTATAATCCTATTCTATCCTTTTCTCTTCCTCTTTCCATTATATTTGACCAAGTTTTCAGTGTATTTTTGTTTTTCTCCTTAGAGCAAGTGAACAAGCAAAGCCAGCAAGAGCGCCTGCCCTTTGAAATGGGCAGTGCTGTATGTCTAATTTGGATTAGTCATGCATCCATTCCAAACTAAAAGAAATGTTTATGCTCTTTTTTTTATTTTTTCATTACGCTTTGGCTCTTCAGCAAGTTCCATATTCATTAACACAAGCTGGCAGACTGGAATTTAGGCTGGTGTGGGATTTATTCAGGAAACACGCCGTATGAGCACGAGGGACCATTTCTTTCTTGTAAGTGTTGTGCACACCTTCTCATGTGGATTTGTGAGACATTTTATTTGCATAAACAGCTGTCTTCTTACCTCATTTCTGCAGCAACAAATAGTACCATGCAAGAAAGTTGCCATAAGAGATCCTGCTCTTATTCTTCAAAATACTCCCTCCACTTCTCTCTGCAGCTGGCTCTTCAAACTTAAAAAAAAAACCCACCAAAAAAACAAAACAAACACCAAAACAAAACAAAAAAAACAAGCAAAAAAACCCACACAAAACCCCCACATTAAAACACACACAAAAAAAGAGAGACAAAAAAAACCCCAAACCAAACAAAAAAACTCAACAAAATAAAGAAGGAAACAAACAAAACAAAAATCCCAACCAAGCATTACATTATTTTCAATTCTATTATAACCTGTATTGCAAGAATGAGGTATTGGTATGTAATTCCAGCAGATATTTTGAAGCCAAACATAAGTATATTTTTAACTTGTGGTCATGCGAAAAGATTACTATGTCAACTGTAATTGAGAAACTAGAATAACTTACTAATAATCGTCGGGGAAAGATCCTATCAGCTAAACAGGAGAATTTTGAAAGATCAAAATACTACAGAACACTTTTAGCTTTCAAAGAAAAATATAAATATTTTTATTTCTATAAAAATAGAAAGTAGCATTCCATCTCCATAAAGAATATTTCAGAGAAAAATAAAATAGATATATGGTAGATATATGGAAAAAAAAAAAACCCAGAAATATGTTCTAGGCCAACGAAAGGGAACAACAGTGGATTTACTCTGTTTCATAAAAATATTTTACTTAATTAACCTCCCCAAATTTAATTTACCTTCCCAAATCCTCTTTCATCTCAGAAACTAAGGTAAACAATCTTCATGAGAAGTATTGTTACAAAACTCACTTCTATAGAGCACAGATCAAATATTCCTGAAAAAATATCCTCATTCTTGTAGTCAGTATTTCAGTATTTGATGGGAAACAGGCAGTGGCATCCAACACTTCAGCTGACATGAACCATAGAATCCCAGAGTAGTTTATGTTCAAAGGGACATTAAGAGTCTTCTAGTACTAATGCCCCTTCCATGGGCAGGAATTAAATAACTTTGCACCATTCACTGCTAAGAACCCTGAAAACAAATACATGAAGTAGTCTGATTTAAATAAGCAGACTAAAAATTTCATCAAGGGGGAGAACAAAGAAGAGTTTAATTATGCATTGATGAATCAAAATCAGCAAAGCACCCTTAGCATCACAGAACACTGAAGGTGCCTTAAATTGGGATCAAGTTGGAAGGAATTTTAAAAACATAGATTTCTTTTTCCACTTATAAAGTAAACTTCAAATATTTTCACATGAAAACAAAAATAAATTTGTTATCTTCGCTTAAAATTTTCTTATGACAGTTGATAATTTTTTCTATTTCAGATGTTAAAAGACTACAAGAGCACTTAAGAAACTAAAGTACATAAACTCCAATGAACTATTGGCATATTCAAACTGATTCTTTCTTTTTACAGATAAGAAGAACAATATTTAACAGTTTCATCAGAATCTTCTCTGAATGCAGAATAATCACAAATACCTTGCTTAGGCAGAGGCAAAATCTCAGAAAATATATAAAAGCAGGTCTGTGTGCTAACATTCTGATGGAAGTAATATTACAAAGCAGCCTCCAAGATAAGCATGCATGTCAATTCTAAAACACATTTGTGAAAGTCCTCCAGTTAAAAAGAAAAAATAAATAATCCCACAACTTCCTATGAAGTTCTCTCATATTCCTGGTTCTGTGTTCACTTTTACATTGTGTAGCCATTGGCTGGGACTAACAGTGACATTTTAGGTATGCTCTGTATTCAGGACAAGCCTCAAAGGACAGTTTCAAATGGCAAAGGAGCTATAGCACAACCTCTCCCTTTGGAGGCAAGGAGCTTGGACTTAGCCAGTCACCCTGGAGCTTCCAGACTGGTACTGCACACCAAAGCTGAGCCATTTGATTTGCTTTCAGTCACAAAACATTCTACCCACATAGTTTCTTAATTCCCCCTCCCCCCAAACCAGAGTGCGTATTTAAGACTTGTTCAATTTCAGACGAGTGCCACTTGTAAATTATGCAACCTTAAAGGTTTCTCTGCCTCAATTCAAATTCACATTTCCTCTCTTGTAGCCAGTCCAACTTGCTGTGAACATCTCAAACAGCAAGTAGTTACTTCATTCATTTTTAGCTGTGTTGGAAACCATCATATCGTAGGGATGGCCAAGAAACCCAGGCAAGCCTGAAACTCTCTTTCAGAAGTGCTCTGGCATTAAAGACATGCTGAGGGGAAGCTAGTTGAAAGTGTCATCCAAACAAGGTAATAAACAGATAATAACATACATTCTGTAGCAAAAGAGAGTTGTCAGGAAGCCTGCTGAAACCTTAGAGTTGCAGATCAGTCTCTCCTGACAGACCTTCTTGACTTTTTCAAAAAACACAAAAAGATCCACAGAAGCAATTATCTTTTTAAGTATCGATAGTGCAACATTCGCATAAATAGCCCAGTATCTTCTATGCTATTAGATTTTCTTTTTTATCCTCCCCTCTCTTCCAAAGATAAAGAAAGAAGCTTGAAGAAACAAGACTTACAGACGACAACCTTCATGCCTCACCAGGAAAATTTCTTATGCTTTATTTCACTGACATTCAGATTTCTCTGCCACCTGCCATACACTCTAATGACATTTTCAACAGAGATGGATGAATGATCTTTCATATTCTGAACAAAATGGGCACAAATGCTCTAAGTTATTCCCTGTCAAACTTTCTCTGGTCTTCATAGAATCAGGTGTTGGAATTACACTGCCTACTGTTCCAATATTTCTTACTGCTACCCAATTTTTTCTCTACTAGATTACTGTTTAAGAACAGAGATCTGGTTATGATTAGCTTCTAGAAGTTAAAGACCTAATGCCATGTGACTATGACACTCTTTACATCATCTCCTGCATCTTGAATCTTAACACTGATGTTAAATTATGACATCTGGTTTCAGCTTCCACAAGTTTTCCATTCTTTCCCCTCATTATTTCTTTCTTCTCTCATTCAACATTTGTACACTACACTTGGGAGATAGATTTGATCTGGCTTCTCCTTTCACATTAGTATTTTTACTCATTACTGTATCTGAATTGTTCGATAAACACATCAGTGGCACAGAGGTAATTGTAAATCAAGTCACTTTTTTGATCCTCACATTTGCTATGGCTTTTGTTAGTGCAGTACTTAATTCTAATTGAAACTGCTGATAAATGTGAGCCTCTTCTGCCAACAGCTATCCTCTTCTTAGTTTTTCTTTCAACATTCTATATTTGCAATGCTCAGCAAAGCTGAGCTGCAGTAATAAAGCCTCAGCTATTTCCCCTTGCTCCCAAGATCTATGAAATCCACTCCAGATTTCTTGTACATTCATCTATATATGTAACTGCATAAATACCAATCTGGATATACAATATTTTGTCTATGATTGAGTATTAGAGCTTGCTTTCATTTAAATCTTTTGGGCTTCTTTTCTCCACAGTAAGGGAGAAGGGACACACTCCAACCTTTCATTTCCTGAAGTTCCTCAACCCAAATGGACAGTTAAGAACCACTCCCAGTTTGTACAACATTCAAACAACCTTAAAAAAAAAACAAACCTAAAGGGACATCTTGGTGTAGTTCCTTTGGTTGAACTAGGTGCAATTTGAAGATTTGTAAGAAATTACTTTCACACTGAGGCTATAAAGAAAAAATATTCTCATTTGCATATTAGAAAGAGTAGCCCAAACAATTTGAAGGATCTTTGTGTATATATATATACACACAGAGAAAAAAGAAATATACATAGGATGGCAGCTCTGCTCTATCAATTTAGTGGGCTATTTTTTTTTAATGTTCTGAGTGATTCAGTCTGGCAACGCATGAGAGAATTCCTTTATTCAAGGAGTTTCTCTTTTCTCGGTTTTTTTTTTTGTTCTTGGAGGGCTGCAGCACAGAGAGCAGCAGAGTTGTGAATTGTTCTAGTAAAAAGGAGCTTTCAGAGCCAAATGGCTATTTTGTTAACATTTTAGCACAACGCATTGACCTTGCAATATAAAAAGACTAAAACAGACAAATATTTTAAAGCATTTTGTTTTATGAGTTTCAGCACAGAAATAACCACCCTTCATAAAGTTCACATCTGAATGAGAGAGTCAGTGTTCCCACAGTGCTTTCAAACTTGCTGGTATGTTACATTTCATACTGCTTAGTTTTTAATGCCTCATTCTGCTCCCAAGTCCAAAGACAGAAGTCACTTGAAGCCATGTAATGATTTTATTACAGGCACCTCTGTTCTTGCATTTCTCATCATTCCTCTTATTTGTTTGTTACAGTCAATTGTTACACATTGATTCAAATTAAATTGTAAGCAATTTGGGGAAGTACCACAGTGGATATTCACACAGTGCATTAGCATAAGGAAACTAAACCCTCTATGTTTCCCCTGTTGTCAGTGAAAAGGTGGAAATGGTTTCAATTTCCTTCCCACTCTGGAACTAACACTGAACTTCACCAGACCTGTAACCTCTGCTTTCACTGGCAACAGGAGAAGCCTGGGGAAATTAATTGTCTCAGAGTGAGATTACTAAAATGCAAATAAGAAAATAAATACACACAGGAATAGCCATTAAGGCTCAGTTCAAAAATCTAACCAGCACAGTATTCTGCCTCTCATGGCAGATTGTAGAGACTAGATGGGGAAGCAAAAAACAAACAAACAAATAAACGAACAAACCCAACCAACCAACAACCCCACAACACAATAACTGTGAGAAAATAGTTTCCTCAAGTATTCCCTGAGCTTGCAACAGGGAGACCTCCTCAGCTGAAGGTGGTGTCTGTATTCGGGACCTTTGATGGATTATCTCATCCCAGAAGTTTCCTGTTTCTCCTGCTTGGCTCATTGCTAACTTTAGCATTCAGAGCACACTGTGCTCCTTGCTACCAACCCTTTGTCTGAAGAACCACCTCCTCTTCTTTGGCTGAGCACGCCATGTACCTGCTTCATGTAACATTCTATCTCCAGTCCCCTCAAGTTTCTAAATTTCCATAAGTACATCTTTAGGCTAGAGGCAAATTTTCAGATACTGCAGGTTTACTTCAGAACCGTGACTTAGTTTATGTTTTACAAAGAGGGTGTTCTGCATAGGCAAAAACAGAACTCAGAAACTAGACACTAATTCAAAGAAAAGAGAATGGAGAGAAGAGCTCAGCCAACTAAGCAGACAGTTTTCCTTGACCAAGTAAAAAACCAACAAATGGCAAACAGCATTTCTTGTCACGGAAAAATTGATAAGCCAAGACAGAAGCATAAGTTTCTCTACTACCAACACTGAAAAAAGACCTCCATACTTTTAGAACTGTGTTAAACCAGTGTTATGACACCCAGCACCTTCTAAGACATTACTTATGACAGTCAAAATTGCTTTGATCTTATCATAATGAACTCAATACTTTTTAACACTGGATAGAAAAAGTCAGCAAGCAGGTGGTTTTGGAATAAAAGCAAACAACCAGCTCTTAAGTAAAGAGCACCAACAGTTTTCTGCTCCTCAGCATTCCCTAAAATATGTCAGTTTGATATTTGATGCTTAAAAAACCATTCCAAAATACTTACTTACCAACTGTTTTGGATAACAAAGTTTGTTGACTTCATTTCCAGGAAGAGCAGCCTAACATGCATGACAAACGAGTATAAATAACACAATGCAAATATAAACCAGTAATTTTGGTATTACTATAGCATTTTGTCATACTTAGTGATGGAAAAGAACAGTAGGGAAATGTACTAGATGAAATGAACTAGAAAAAGGAAGAAGTTCCAAACTGAAATATTTTCTGATGCTGGTATGAGGCAGAGGGAGTGGAACAAAGACCCGAAGGAGTGGTAGACAAAGGTGACCTGGAAAAATAAAGAAAAACATGTGTACTAAAAAAACTATTTATTGCCAGTTTTGACTTTGTCATTTGAAGTCCTGTGAAGAAGGGAGTTTTGTACTCTATTACTGAAACAAATGAGTATATAGATTAATGCTCATGGAACACTAGAATAGTGCACCAGTTTATTTCCAGTTACCAATGTGCAGAGAAATCTTTCCTGACCCAAAGAATGCGTCTCTAAAATCTGAAGGACATCTAAAATGATTCCAGCACTACTTGGCTGAACCTAGTAATTTCCTAGGAAGATCCTTCAATTTATGCAATTTCTTGTGTATCTGTTTTTTGGTTTGTTTTGTTGGTTTGGTTTTTTTTTCTGATTATGAGTAATTAGAAAAGGTCTGACAAGTTCTTTCAAGAAAAACTTGAAGACTCCTGACCCTGCAAACACTGTACATATGCCCAGCATCAAGATGTCAGTGATACTATTCAAACCAGTGAAACTACTATCATGCTTTAAATTACAGACTGGAAAGAGCTATCTGCAATATCAGAGCCTCAGCCTCTAAAAAGTTTCTTCCTTTATACACTCTCAATTTTCTTTTCTAGCAATTGCAAGAGACAGCTCTTAGGAACAGTGAACAAAGTTCATTATGTTTTTAGTTTGTTTGTTTGTTTTGTTTTTTCAAACAGCAGCATCAGAAAAGTGACAACACTGTAACAAGGGAACTGATGTGGAACCAAGAATAAAATAATGTGAAAGAAAACCCAACCCCACCCCCAACCCCCCCAAAAAAAAACCTAAAAGAGGCAGAGAAAGAAAAAAGTCAGCTTAAAGGGAATTCACAGACCAGAAGAAATACCTCACGACAAACTGCCTGAGGAGGAAGTGGAGATACTTAAAGAGATGCTGATGTTTTCAGAGACAGAAGTAGGAAGAAGAAAAGGTTGAAAGTTGTGAATCTGAGTCCCTGAAGGGAACATTAAGCTAAAAAAGCCTATTCAAGCACATTAAGGCTGAGCTTATTTGTACATTGCAGCTGAAGCAAATATTCAGAACCAAGGAAGATTACTACTATTTAAAACGTTATAAAGACAACCTCATATAGGCTTGTCAAGTAAGACAAGAAAAGACAAGACCGAGAAAATGAGGATTTTACTGTTCAAGATTTCAAGCTAATGTGCTAATCACCAACTCCCCCTTCAATTCCTTCCTCTTCAGTAGAGCAACTGGCTAAGTGATAGAATGAGGTAACTTTCCCAAACGGTCACACTTTTACCTGAAGGAACATTTCATTTACTGTATGTTTTATGTTAAGTACAAGTAGTTTTATGTTAAAAGGATCCTCTAGGGCTTCTGTGATGAAAGACTCCAAGATTACCTGCTACTTCTCTCCCTCGCCCCCAAGCACTTATCTAAGAATACTCTGAGACATACAGGTACACGAACTCCTGCCATACAGTGAACAGGAGAATCAATTTCAAGGCAGAGGAAAAAAGAAAGAAAAACACCACTACATCCGAATACCAACATCAAGCCTGCCCCAAAGAAATGCACTATGGAATTATAAATTCACTCTCATCTGTATTCTTTACCTCAGAATCAAATAAGTAGACAAGGCCCTTGTGCACTGTTCTAAAAAGCAGGACACCCCATTGGCAGGGGTGAAAGAGAGGGGCCCAGGTGGGACATTTCTCAACCCTGTTGTTGAGCAAAAGTAGTAATTCAGTGCTTCAGGTAAATACCAGACTGATAATCAAGGAGGGGCAGATAAAACCTTCCTGGGGCAGCTGGGAAAAGTCTCACTGTCACAGGAGCTGTCTCTCATGAGCCTCTGTTGTCTGCTGGCCAATACAATGGGTCAGAGGAAATCCAGATGCTCAAGATACCAAGAGGAATGAGTAGAATCAACAGAATTGCAGTTCTGGAATGCAAAGAGAAGATTTCAACCTCTGCAGGGACTTGCTTGGAAGGATCTCATAGGAAGCTGCCTGCCAGGGCAAAGGGACACAGGAGAGCTGGCTAAAGTTCAAGGTCAGCTTTATCAGTGCACAAGAACAGTTCATCCCACTTTGCAGAAATCCAGCAAGGCCAGCACAGATAAAAAGGAGAGCTCCTGCCTGAGTTCAGGCACAAAATAAAAGGACACAGAATCCAAAAGCAGGGACAGCTGCTTGGGAGAAATAGACACTGGCTACATAAATGGGAGTAGAATCAGCAATGCATAGCTGGAGTTCAAACTAGCAAAAGAGAAGATGGGCAGGAAGAAGAGTTTCTGCATGTACACTGCCAGCAAAAGGAAGCCTGAGGAGGGTGTTGGCCCTGTTCAGTGAGGCAGTATCCCAATAACAAGATACTGCAGAACTCAATGCCTTTTTTACAGCAGTTTTCACAAGTCTCAACCACAAGACAGGTACTAATATATGAACCAATTCCTTCTGGAGTTCTTCATAGCAGAAATATTTTCATCCATTACCTGTCATTTCCCACATGCCAACACATGACACAGAGCCTTGTCATCGACACCTAAAAAATAACCTCTCCTCATTAATGTTTCCATATAAAATTTATTTGCAAAGCATGGCCACTGACTCTAATTAGGTGGTCTGTATCTGCCAAGCTATTGCTCAAGAGAGAGATGTAATTTTATCATTTGAATAATTTTCTAAGCTGGTCTCCCACCACATAACCAGCAGAAGAGCCATGTTTGGACTGGCAATTCACCAGTGCATTGGTCTGATCAAGACACCCAGAGAGGTCAGACAGGACGGATAACAAAGGCACCCAGGGATCAGTTTCATTCCCTCTTCTGATCATGTGGTGGTGACATCTGGAGGGCATTGCCACCTTTCCTCAACAAGGGTAAGTAAGTCCCAAAGCTCTCAGCAGCCATTTGAATAATTGGGTGTTGAAATTTTGGAATCACTTTCAATCCTGTTCCTCTACCATTTCTTACTGATTATTTAGTATCACTGTAAAATTTGTTTATTTTTTTTATATTTGGGGTTTTTTAGAAGACATGTTTAAAACCAAAAGGACCAAATCCTTCTGCTTTTAATACATGCTTGCCTGTTTTGTGTTCCAAAACTCAGTCTCAGCATCCAACACACACCAGCTGTTGCAGCATTGGGTCTGACAGGAAGCACTGACAACGACTAGCAAGATTTTCCAAGTGGACAAGTTCACCCTGTGCTCAAGATCCCAGCTCCAGACATTTGTTTTCAGAACTAATACAACAGATGAGCTATACACATAGCAGAGAGAAGTTATACCAACAGAGCCAGACATGCAAATCAAAATTTTATACCAACACACATTTCTGACAAGGGCCCAAAGACTTTGTGGACCTGGGGAGAAAGACAAAGGTCTTAACTTCTTGCTGATTCAGAAGGATCACTGGTGAAATGTATTCCCTTTCACTCATCTGTAGATATAAGTAGCTTTTTGGGGGTTGGTTGCAGTTTTTATTGATACATTATGGTCCTGATTCAAGTCTAGAAGAATGCTATGGAAAAAAATAGTACTGTGAAAATGTCTCATGATTCCTTCCCTTCTTTTTCTGAGAATAAAGCATTATATCACAGAGAACACTTAAAATGACAGAGGTTGAACTTGAAATGGAGGAAAAATTACACATTGGCCTTCTGAACATGGATGGATTTCAGCTCTACAATTTCCTTTAAGTGTTTTCATTCACACATATGACTGATCCTTAAAGTATCAGCTCTGTTCTATAACTCGATGTCTGACCCATAGGAAGAGCATGAAGTCATACTTCCTGAAAATTACTGACACTGATAACATTTTCATTCTGAATATAACCTTTCACGGGTGAGAAAGGTGTAGTGTGTTACCAAATGGAAAAAAAAAAAATTGAAACAACCATATCCCAAGGAAAGAGGAAGAAATATTCACCATAAAAATAATAGTAATCCCTCGAATATTAACTAGAGAAATTCATAGCCATGAGACCTAAAATATCCTGCAGCTCAGTTTTTTTCTGTTTTCTATAGGGAAACCTCTATCATAGACTGAGGTTTCCACAGGAACTGGCAGGTGAATAAAACAAATGCCTACAGTTTTCCTTTCAGAAATATTTATCACTATTACAAATTAAGTCAATACTATGTGCATTTAAAAGTTCTTTGAGGCTAGATCAGAGTCCAAGAGTATTCTTGAATCAATTTTACACAAATGTTATACCACTCATCTAGGGATACAGCACAGTCTCACATGTGCAAGAAGTCCAGCATCAAATACAGTCTGATACATCTACATGAAATAATAGTGATTTTATGATTTTATTTTGTGAAATTAAAACCTAGGGCCTTTTTATTGCTGAGTACCTGACTGCAGTATGGCTCCCTATTTTTCATCTCACCAACCTACAGAATCTTCTCTGCTTCATTGTTTCAGCAACAGTTTCTGCACCTCCTCTTAAAAAAAAAAAAAATACTTTTTTTTTTTTACTTCCCTCAGCTGAAAACACCAATCAAACTATAAACATGAGAGCTGTAATTATCCTGCTTCTGACACTTCCTTTCTACTCATAGACAGTCCTCTGCTTAGCACAATCATCTCAATTACAAAAAGTCTTGGTGAAGAGTAAGTTTTGGCATGAGCTCTTTATTTGGTTTCTGGCATGAGGTAGCCAATATTTGAGATCCAGGCACTCCAGAGATGGGGTAATATCCAGTTAAGCTCTGCAAACGCCATATTTTTACATTGGTTAACCCTAATACCTTCCTAGTTAAAGAGAAGAAAAAATAAATAAATAAATTATAGTATGTCCCTTTTGTGGTTTGAAAATGGTGGAGGATAAAATGAGAGCAATAATATCCATTTAACTTCACAAATGAAATAAACTATACAGCATTAAGTGTCATTATTTTAATTAACTAGCAGAGTAATTAATCTTCCTCTAGATACCAGTTCCTGTGAGACAGATATTCCCTCCTAAACAAATATGATGCTATCACTGTGGACATACAAAACACTAGGTCTGGCAAGAAACAAGAATGGATTGTTTTGTAATTAATTAATATATACCCTTAGATTTGACGCATAAGAGTCAGAACCACTCAGCTGTTCCTCAAGCATCTCTCACAGGACCATCCTTTTGTACCATCCAAGTGTGTCTTATGGCAAGCATTAATTTATATTGGCAGGAAATGTTGGAAGAGAGCCATGTGTCAGCTTTTCAACTGCAGGCTTGCACCTCTGATATTATAGCAGCAGGTACAGAAAAAGAGCAACTTGGGTGTTGGAATGAAGGGATATTTCTGGAGTCTTTGTCTCCTCTTTTTAACAGACACCCAATGGTAACAATCATGACTGCCTAGGGATCTCATCAACATTTCAACTAAACCCCCTTATACTTTAAGATATAACTATTTAAGTTATATATTTTCTGATCCTGGAATATAACCCCATGTTAATTTCTTTCTTATTAAAGAAGGAATAAACCCATATAGGAAACACTCAGGAGCAGTTGTTAAATCCAGGGAGAAGTACGAATTACCCTGCTTAGCAGAACTCTAAATTTTCATTCTACAGACTGGCCTAAAGGCAACAACGAGTGTTAATGTCTTGTTGATGGAAGTATATTCTTTTGTCAGTGTATGCGTAGTCAGAACTTAGGAGACAATTACTTTAAAAAAACCTGGCATTCCACTGTTAGATATAGTTGCCAAATTCCTATTTAATCACCTCTGAATAGTGAGTTTTTCTCTTGGTTTGCTTATTTATGTTTTCTAGGGGTTTGCCTAGCTTAGAAAACACTACATTTTCACTCAACAGCCAAGAAGCCCAGAGAGTCCCACATTAAGACCCTAACAGTGCCGCAAAAATGAAAGATTTACTTTACCAACTAACAATCATTCCTTCTTTGGGACCCACAGACACAGAATTCATGAGAAGAACACAAAATTAAAACCATGAATTACATCAACTGAGATGGAAGCATCACAGGGGTAGATTTAAGGCAGCGATATGCAAGATGCTATATTGATGAGGGACCTTGTTCAAGAGGTCCCTAAATACAGATCAACTCCAATTCAGTTTGCCAGTAATTCCCCTAATTTAATTAGGGACCAATAAGAATTTTAAGTTCATGAAGATTTAATTGAGTGAAGCTTTTGAATAATGCTGGGCTTTTCATTTATACATAATGAATGTGAAATATAATTAACCCATTTTAGCTGTTTGTAGTTTTCCCCATTCCTAGCCAATTTTTATTTAAGATAAGACATCGTACTATGCATTAATACACAGATATGTACTTTTACAAATTTGCTACTAACAGTCTGTCTTTTTGACAATTGTGCTGCCAGCCTCTAGCAGGGATAAACATGTGTTTTGTGACTTGGGACTCACTACCCAGGCAGGCAATGCCACAATTTCAGATTCTCAGGCAACAACAATCCTGGAGCCTGAAAGTTATTAGCTTATAGCATAAGGTATTGGCCACTTCCACCATCACACAGAAGGAAAATAATATATAGTAGAAGGAGTGCAAAAGAAAATACATTGCTGTCCCTTGCAGAAAGAAAGGAAAAGCATCAATAAGTCCAAAGATAACAGATCAAGATTAGCATTTTAAAATGACTTTCAATTCCTGATCATATTAACATGTAGTTTTCCTTTTATTTCTTCTTTTCCTTCCCTTCCTCCTCCACACCTATAGAGGTAAAAGCAGTGGAGGTCTTTGACTAATAGTAAATCCAGTGTTAGCCTCAAGATTCAAAGCTTTAACACTGGAATTAATAACTATCAATCCCAGAGAGGAACAATTCTTTTTTCAGAAGACTACCAGCTTCTCACAGGGAATACTTATATTGTGTCCTAGATAATAGTTTAACATTTCAAAAGAGGGACTTTGAAATGAAATAAGATTTTAGAGCACACTGAGGATGATTTAGCAGCTCTCTGAGGAACAAACATTATACTTACGACTGTTTAACACAGTGCGAGATAATGAAATTAGAAATGGAAAATTCAAATGTGAATTATAAGACTCCTATTAAAAATACCTGCATCTAGACCCTGACTCAATACCAGGAATGCGTTTCAAACTTGAGGTCAAAATTAGCTTATATTACTGTGGCAGAGCCCCCCTAGAGCCAGCTTATGTAATCAAGTATGGAAAAGTGGGAAGAAAATTTTAATAGTACAATTCCCAGACCTGGAATGGGAATTCCCAAATTCTTATACAGTATCATGGATTATCTTCAGATCATACCCAGAGTAGTGACAGATAAAGTTTTCTGGACTGATCATTATTCTGCCTTTATTAATTACTTAATGCAAACAAACATTTTCAGAACGCTACAGCAGGGAGTGGGAAGAACTCAGTCTAAAAAAGGCTGAAAAAGGAAAAAGGAAAGAAAAAGTCAGGTGTATGCATCCAAAGCTACAGAAAACATTACCAAGTCAGCTCAGACAAAGCATCATGTTAGTTTGTAAGATACATTATTATTGAAAAATAAGTGAAGTTTCACAGTAGTGTAAAGGTGTGACCAGGCAAACCTGCTTGGTTTGACAGAGAAAAATTCTGTTCTGCCCTTTCCAAAAGCCAGCAATGTGCTGTGAAAAGGAAGCCCAGGGTGTCTGTTCATTCTCCAAGGGAGCTATCTTGTTCAAGTAATAAAAGACATTAAGTACAAACTAGAAGCAGCTGCTGGCCAAAATGCTAAAGCATTAATGGAAGGCTGCAAGTGGAAGCTCAGAAATGTGCTGCTACTTTATCTCAGTGCTACATTATTCTAAACACGTCAAACATATCAACATTACATTTTATCTCATGGTAAAATTGACCAGACTTTTCCAGTTCTGCAGGCACTTTTTAAAGGCTACTTGATATCTGCAGTCATCTTTAAAGCTGTGGTGGGAAAATTTCCCTCCTCATTCTGTATTCATCCTTTCTTTATGCAACACTGCTGGCTGTGTTATTAGACATTATTGGGAAGAAAGGATTAAAAAGAAGAAGTCTGGTCAGGAGGATTGTAAATGGCTTAAGTGACCTTGACCATGGACAAACCTGCAGGAACAGCAGGACAGTGATCTTCTAGCATGGATGGAGTGCAAGAGTGCCTGTGTCTCTGTTGATGTGCCTCTGACCAGGTGCTGCCTCAGGGATGCCCCTGCTGGCAAGGTAACAGAAATAAATTTACTGTTTGTGCTCCTGCTATGGGTTTGTGGGTGTTCTGGCTGCCTGTGTTAACTCAGAGACACTAGCAGAGAAACAGGCCAAAATCTTGTCCTGATCTGAGTAATGAGGTTAAAAGGCTCAACACTGCATGACTCAAGACTTAAACCAAAAGAAAGCCAAAACCCAACACACAAAAAATATGGAAGCCCAGCTGGTTTATCACAATGTTCATTCATTGTCGGTTTATCTAAGGAAATGTAGCAGCTAAAACAGGCTTACAGGGAAAAGACTACAGTTTCCTGAGGCAGGGCAGGAATTTCTCATGCATGCTATGATATGGATCAGACCTATTAACCAGTTTGGTGGCAGCTTTAGCAATTTCCAAGTGACACACATAAGAACCCAATATGCTAACCCAGTTCTTACTACGTTTAGCTAAGAGTTGGCCACTAGAGCAAATTAAAGGAAATGTGTAATATTAACAACATTATATTAAAAGGAAATTCGTAAGCAACAGGCAATGATTTTTTTTTTTTTCATTTTACATGTGAATACACTTGTTATTTTTTCCAGCTGGGGTACTCAGATCAAAGTTTGGCTTCTGCAGAGGGCAAAATATCTGTGATATGTTTCTGAAGAGGCCTTTGAATTTTCTCTGCATTTCCTCCTATCAACTCGGTATGCTGAACACCCTCTTTGAAATCCACTTCTCGGATTGTCTTCTTCAGCAAACAATTGGTAATAAGAGATGCCACACTTCACTTTCATACTACACCTGAAAGTGTTACTAGAAGTACTGAACAAACAGAGGAATAAATATTGATGGAAGGCTTTTTGCTCTGTTTAACCAGACTTACAACCTTTTGTCCCTTGCATCATGAAAAAAAAAAAAAAAAAAAAAAAAAATCATTCTAAGTATCACAGAGCATTCTTTTGTTGATAAAGGTGAAGAGTAACACTTTTTTCCAGTGTGATAATAATAAGCAACACACAAAAATTTGTTTCTTTCATCTTAAACTGTTCAATTACTTGATTAATTACATTAACAGCTTTAGTGGATGAGTTTCAAGCCAAATACTATCTTACTACACTCAGAATATATCTGATCAAATTCCAATTCTGTTTCACACTGTTCTGCAGTACAAAAATTAATTTATGAAGCTTTCATCATTCCAGAACTTTCCTGCAGGGGCAGGAACACGCTTGGCTTTTGCTGAAGGATTTTCCCACAGCCAGAGCCTGTCACCTCCAGCACAGAGACACTAGGGATTTTTTTATTCCAGGGGGCCTGAACAAGGCCAGGGGTACGTGATGTACTGCAGGCTATCAAGGGCCCATTCACTGGGAGCACAGCAGAGCACAAGGCAGCTGCTGCTTTTTTGTATGCAGGCTTCAGAGCAAATCCTGCAAAGCACACAGCAAAACCAGGCTAAGGACAGAGTGCTACTTCAGGACAGCCACTTGTTACACTGCGAGGTCATTCCCCTTCTGTCCTCTCCTTTTAAAATAGAGGGTGAAGAAAAAAAAAAATCAGGAAAAAAAAATGAATTAAGAAAGATACTTTCATGACTTCAGGTGCTCTAGAAATGCAAGCATAGCAAATTTGTCACACTTTAAATACAGAAATATCTTTTCAAAGTGATGAGGTGAGTCCTACAGGGGATAGAGTCATGTGAAACTCTAAACTGAAGAGCTTTAAAAGATTCTGAGAGATTGATTGAAAGATACAGCTATTTACAGAACAGACTCTGTTTAAGAAACTGGAATAAAATGTGAGAATTCAAATGAATATCAGGAATGCAAACAACATCTACAAACTTTAATCTGAATATGCTTGCCAAATATCAAGTAGGAGGCTAACTAATCATGGGGCTTTTTTAATTGTTGTTTTCTGGGGGTTTTGTTGTTGTTGTTTTGGTGGTTTTTTGGTTTTGTTTTTTGTTGGGCGTTTTTTTCGGTTTGTGGGGGTTTTTTGTCTTTTTTTTTTTTTACAACTATTAACAGAATATGGGGTCAAATTTGAAGTTTCAAAATTAGTAGAAAAAGCAGCACTCCAGACATCTACAGCAGACCACTCTTTCAAGAAATAAGGAAAAAAACTTCAAAGTAGAAACAAGAAATTGAGACCATTCAGCCATACTAATGGCAGGACAAGGAGAAGGAAGAAAAATCTTTTAATATTTTAATATTATAAAATATTAAATAAATAATACAGAAATGAGTATGAACAAAATAGAAATACATTGCAGAGAGCAAGCAAAAACAGTCAAAGCAGCACAATAAGGTATCATGATATTAAAGCAAAATATGTCTGATAGCATGTTGTTTCTCTTAAATAATCACCTTTCGCTCATCATTAGTCTTTTAAATAAACACTGAAACTTGTTTCCTCCTCCTTCTTTCTAACTGTTGTAAAGTTACAACTGAACAATGTTGATTTTTTTAGACAACAAATTTTTTTTTTCCCCACTTATGCTTGATCCAGATTTTAAAGGCCTTTAAAATACCTGTTTAGCCATCAAATCTTCTGGTCTGTTTAGCCATCTCCTGAGAAACAGCCTGCTAAGGCACCATGTAGTAGACCAAAGTTTAGGAACTCACCCTAACATTACAACAAGTCAGAAGTTTTGCTTGACTTCCAATTCTCTTGCTCTCTGTGCTGCAGTTATGCCACTGCCCACAGACATTTCCTTCTAACAGCTGTATCTGATGGGAATGCAATGGCAAAAGGAAGAAAAAAAAAAACACAAACAAAAAACACCAACAAAACCAAACCAAAAAAAACCCCACCAGTTTAAAATGTACTGTGCCTCTCTGATTATAATTAGATTTGCACATGTAGAAATCTAAATATGATGCATATGTCTCTGCATCTCTACTCCCACGTGTGTGCCCATGATAGCAGGCAACCTTCACAGAATGTGTGTGTGATGAGAATGTGTAGCATCTGTCAGATGCTCCAGAGTTTCACTAAAGGAATAGTCCTAGGAGCAGGCCCAAAAAGAAGCTCTGCAGTATTTTCAGGATGCCTGCCTGATGTACCTAGATCTTCTCAACTAAACATGGTTTGGTTTTCAGTTTTCTGTTGACTGAACAGAAGGAAAGCTGTTCAGAGAGGAGGAGCCATTCTTCAGAATAAAGCAGATAAGAGTGTGAAACTTTATCAGTGAAAGATCAGATACAGAATCAGAAAGAGCAGTTACAAGTTCACTGCATCGATCCCTTCAATTTCTGTTGGAAAGGTGGAACCAAGGTCATAGTCAGGCCTTTCCAACTTTCACCATCCATCTGTTGTGCTGGTTTTTTTTTTAATTTAACCTCCCATTTCAGATTATATATCAGGCTACAAGCATATATTTATAAGACAAAGAAGCACTAAAACATGTGCAAAAAGATGGATTAAAACAGTAATTTCAGCTAAGTGTTCCTGTACCATTCCACAAATTTATCCCCCAGTAGGCTATTCTTGAAATTAACAATTTTTCCACATAGACATTCCCCTTTTAAAGACACCTGAATGATATTCTTACAGCCAGAATCAGCTTTAGAATCAGAATAGATGTGCTTTCTACATATTTATACCCAAACTAAAGACAGGATCAAATACTTGAAGACTTTTTTTTTTTTTTTTTTTTAATCCTAAGTCTTAGTCACACCTTCAACCAAAGAATTCATATGGAAGAGTTCATTTGGGTTTATTTGTGTGAAAGGGGCCAGCAGCCCAACTGCATGCCAATGGAAAACCTGACATTCCAATTATAAAAAAGCTCCACATTGGCATCCCAGTGTAACCATCACATGAATTCCACTATACACCTGACAACAGTGCACAACCATTCCTTCAAATTGAACCAAACAGTACTATTCTGGTATTCACAAGCAGTAAGATTAAATAAAAATAACAATTCAGAGGTTTAAAGTGAAAATTATGCTACACAAACAACGGCATTTAAACTGTCAGGAAAAAAATAATATCTGTTTATATTAAATATTTTGGCTTTAAGCTTTCTCCTAGAATTTTTTTTTCTTTTTTAATGTGCACTTCATAAACTAACTCTGCAAATGCACGCAATGTAAAAAGAACTTGATTTTTGGTTGCTGTTATTCAAGAGAGAAGCACCTTTGCAAATACAGGTAAGTACTGACATTCACACTGTATTTTCCTGAGAGTAACACACCAAGTAGACAGTGGTCTGCATAAGAAAATCCTGACACATTTAGCTGAACCACAGTAGAAGCAAAAATAAAATTTTCTGAAGGTTACATATTAGAATAAAGGTCTGGAAATTTTGATAACATTTTTCACTTGAATAGGATAATAGAGGTCTTAAGGGAATGCAAAATTCAATTACATACACACTGGAATACAATTCTGGTGGGAAGAGCTGCAGAACCAAATAAATGCAGCCTCTCTATCCCCCACTTGTAACTTTATCAGTCATTGTAGTCAAAATGCATCCTTTTTCTCCCTTGAGCTGCATTCACTGATCCAATGCAAATAATGACATGAGAAAACCTCCCCTCCTCTTCCTCACATCCCTGACAAAGTTCATTTACCACTTAATCACTGTGACATTTGGACTTCAGTCGGTACAAAGTCTTTTTAGTGGTTTATAGACATAAATTTTGTTGCCATTTTGATTTCAACACATCTAAAATTCTCCAGATGTCTTACTGATTGTGCATACAAAGACAGAAAGAAATAGAATCTTTTGGCTCTTTCCAGCAGCTTTCTGAGTTTAAAGCCAACAAAACCACCTGAAAAACAAGGGCATAAGTTACAACTGGATAGCATGGACTAAACTTGATTAGGTAATAGGATAAGATAGGTTTGTTATGTTATTGCTTTTTGGAAGCAATTCAAATATTATTGAATTCAGATACTATATCGCTACATTGAAGAGAAGTGTCCTGTGGATTAATTTGTTGCTCCCCATTACATGTTTGGCTGTTGGAAAGAGGCCTCTCTTTCTTCTTTGGTCTTCAGACAACTGAACATTGCACTGAAAATGCAGGCTCTTTTTTTTTTTTTTTTCTGATTAATGAACATTAACTACTACCCTGAATAGGGAAGAGGGAGGGAGAGGGGCAAGTCACAACAAGGATGCTGTAACCCCAAGTGAACACTGGATAAGGGAGCTCATTTTTCTAGCCAGAGTGGAAAAATTAGTAGTTTCCACCAGCATCAGAAATGCTTGAAGAAGCTAAATGGCAGATTATGAAGTACAACCAGAACACAGGGACAAATACAAGTCCTTCTTCTATGGATTAAGAGCTCCTTTGAGCATCTAACTGTACTTCAGACTACAGGGATACACTGTTTATAGAAAAGGGTGGGGTGGGAGGCACACAGACCAGTTCATTAAATCAAGCCAAAACACAGAACTCAAAAGACTTCGTGCCTGACACATAGATAGTATTTTAGCCATAAAGCCTGGCCCTGCCTTTTACATAGATTTGATTTAATTAAAACACATTTCAATTTTTGAGGAACATCCTTTTTTTTTTTTTTTTTTTTTTTTTTTTTTTTTTTTTACTACTGCAGTTACTAAAATAGGTGAGAGAAGAGTGGTATCTTAAACAGTTCAAGGAAAATGGGGAAAAAATTTGAAGTCACACACAGAGCCCACCTTATCTGACAAGCCAGACTTGTCCAACACGTGGGGGTTTTCTATATCACCACAGTATTATTTATACTGCATTAACCACTGAAAACTTCACCTACGGACTAGGTCATCGCTAAGTAATACACTGGACAACGTCCCACAAGGAATTCCTGGTACAAAGTGCTTTCCATAATTTTATAAAAGATGCAAAAGGCCAGCACTAAGTTATGGAAGTATACCTATGTAAAATATTAAAACTATTCATAATTGAAACAGATAATCCTCCTCTCAAACCACGAAATTCCCTGCAGTGAGAAGCACATTATAGCCTAATAGACCCATCAATACATAACAAAGCACCCTGCCTCCACTTCAGCTTTCAGCACAAAACCCCCAAGAACCACATTCACCTCGACCTGCTGGCTTGGAAGCAGAGTTCTACTTCACCTGCTACTGTTAAAAAGAGGATCAAAATGAATAAACTGCTCAATGGAGAATGTCTTATATCACCAAAATGGAACAATGGGGGATGGGGAGGGTTGGTGGTGTAACAATAAGTAATGCAATGCCTCTAGAACAATACATTTCCTTGCTACTTCAAATGTAAAAGAAGATCCCCCTCAAAAGAGTTATTAAAGACTTGCAGTTTGGTTGGCAATAGGAGAGATCAAACCCACCTTTGCAAGTGCCTCCTCAAATTCAAAAATACGCTGTGACTACTGGCAAAGCATTTTCACTCTGTCTGTGTGTGGGTAGCAGCATGTGTGCACTGTAACTTTCTCAAAGTTTCAGCAAAGAAACATCTTAGGATTTCAGACCATCAGACCAGTTGTATTACCAGCAGCTCCAGTCCTATTAATAAAAGCATTAAAAACAAACACCAGACTAAAATTGTTCTCTCTTATTATAAGATAATTTAAATATAATTGTTTTATTTTTATGAATGCAAAGAACTTTAGACTATAAACATATTTGGAGTCAGGTAAGTAGATTTAGTAAGACCTTAAATCAAGGTGACATAAAAATTATTACCTACTACTCTTAATTTAGCTACTTATTCTCTCACCTTTCCCTACTACAACCTGTACTCTCATTGGCCTTAAAAACAGATCCCAACAGCCACATAAAATTTCTTCCACTTCAAAAATTTCTCCCAATTCCTGCATAGTGGGGGAAGAAAAAAAGCAAAAACAACAACAACAACAAGAAAAAAAAAAAGTGCTCTTGCTCCATTACATTTTATTTATTCTCATAGTTAGTGTTACTATTATGAAGGATGCTCATTATGCATATTTATTTTGTGGTGTTGTTCTGAGGCTATGATAAAACTTGGTTTATATCTTTCTTCACCCAATGAATGTTTAAGTTTGCTTTAATGGTTCATTTGTTACCTGAGCTCATAGAAGTATTTCATTAGAATGTAGGATGAGAGGCATTTTGACAATGCTCTTTAAAATATGGTAATTGTCAGGTGAGGAAGGGAAAAAGAAAAACAAAAACCCCAAAAACAAATAAAAAAACCCACCACTACCCTTGTGGTAATCTCAGATGTTTCAGAATTCTACTTGGAAACACGTAATACATTTCTTAAGCCACTGCTATTTCTTCTTACTGTAAGTTTTTAGGATCACCCACTGTACTAAATAATTACTTGTCAAAAACCATTGCTAATATTTTCATGTTATGATAGCCTTTGAGCTCTCTACTACCAGGCAAAGCATTTTTGGATTATTGTCTTGCCTTTTTCAAAACAGATATTTAGTTTCTAATGCCTGTTTTAAACCTGATTTATTTTTTTTACTCATAGTAACTTTGCAGCAAGAGCTTTGTACTGACTTCGGAGCTTTGAAGAACATATCAAAAAGTCATTTCTGGGTCAAAAAATTTCAGTAGAGAGCTTGGTACCTAATAATAACAATTTTTTAGGTCTAGTTATTTGTTCCTTTGAATTACCACTATAACTATCCCATAAGCAAAATAATGCAGGCTGCTTAGTCACTGTTGCCATATCACACTTTTCTGATATTCCCAATTATCCCAGCATGTAGCTTAACTTACTTCTCCCTGAGTTCCAAAAGAAAGTAAAGGTTTACTAAGTCAACTCAAAACAGCCATAAGCTTGCATAATTTATGTGAATAAAACAGACATGCACTCATCTAAAGGCAGGAGAGAGATGAGAAACTCCAGAGTATCTCACTTGAACTTCAATATTTCAGAAAGTGAAGTTATTTACCTTTTATTGTAAATACATCACAAAAGTATTTCCCACTTTTAATATTGTCACCAGTCTTTTAAGAGACAAAAATCAGGATGTGAAGCAGACAAGACAAAAAATAATTGTTTAGTTTGGTTTGGTTCATTATTAGACTGAAATTTAATTAAGGAGCAAGTTTAAGTTTTCCAAAATACCCATTCCCTAATGGAAATGAAGTTTTAGGTAAGAGCACATTTTGCAGCTGAAATCATCACAGATATGCCAGCAAAAAAGGTCTCTGTCTCAAACTGGTATAGAAATTGTGCAAAATATTTGTCCTAAGTAATGTAACCCAAGGCTACTCTCTCATTTAACTACTTTTCTTTCTTAATGATACAAGTGAAGAAACGTTATTTCTGTGGTCTATTACTATTTATGATTCCATGAAGAGAACAGAGTCACCTTAAAACAGGGGAAGACTGATAAACTTGAGAAGAGTTTTCTTCTGGGGCATTTTACTGTGGAGGTTTGAAAATTGGACTGTGATCCCCAGGTAATATTTCAGGAAAAATGGCACTTCACAGTAAATAGCACTGGTAGATAGCCAACATTTAGGGTTTCCATCCCTACAATTAACTTTCTAAAGTTAGTTTTGAGGCCATGTATTAGGACTCCAGAGCAGATTCTCCAGTGAGTCACAGCACAGTTGAATTTCACATCACTGCCTGGCTAAGCTGAAAGCAGCTCAGCATTGCCCAAGGACAGCCAAGTGCACTTCTCATCCTTCATTCCCAGCTTTAAAGACCTGTTGGATATTAGAGATGTGTGTGTAGTGTTGAGTGCACCTAAGGAGATGCAGGAAACCAAAACAGAAGTGGTAGACTAAACTTGGTTATGTCTCCTGAGGAGCAGCAGGTTCATGTCATAAACTTAAAGATACCAGACATCTGCTTTTAAGCTCATGAGGTATAATCCTCTCCCTTTTTTCCTTCCTTTATTAAAAGTTTTGACAATTAATTTTGATCCTCACAAACAATTTTACACCAAAATTTGCAAAGAAACAGGCCTGTCTTAAACACTTGAAAAAGTAAAGATTTTCATTTAACTTTTCTAAGTAGCTTAACATAAAAATCATAAAAGCAGGCAAAAATATGACAGAACTCATGAAGATTTTATCTGCTCAAGGAAAATGAACTTCCTCCATCAGTACTCACATAACTTTTCAGTTACAATAAATAATAGGCAGAAGTAGCCCATCCATTTTCAAAATGAAACAAGAACCTATTAATTGCAGTTCTTCAATTTAACATCCACTCTTCTGAATACTTCTGTAAGTAGAAGGCATTTTTGTTTCTTAAGTGACCTGAGGCAAGAGTCAAACTGCAAGACAAAATATTTAATCTGCTGACCAAGTTTCCAATTCCATTGAATACATAAAGGAAACAAAGAGAAAGTCCAAGAAGTCAAAATGTTTAACCACCATCATGTATTGTGGGCAAAGCTCCCTCAGCTTGGGAATTTTTACATTACTTAATTTGCCCACCCCATCTCCCTGAAGCCTTTCCAGTCAGGATGCTTGGCACAAGCGCCCCAAGCAAAATTTGGTCTTTCCCTTACTTAAATTTGAAGGGGAAAAAAAAAAAAAACACCCAACCAACTCCAAAAAAAAAACCACACACAAAAAAAAACCAAAAACCAATCAACCATACAAACAAACAAACACATATTTCACTGTCTAAAAAAGAAAAGTAGTTTTAACTTTTATGAGCTGAATTAAGTGTTGAGAGAGAGAATGCACAGCAGTTTTTTTGACTACAAACACAGTATAAATATTTTATAACTGAAAGGAAAGACCAGCTTGCTATTTTGCTATTTTATCTTATAGTTCCCAACAGTTGAAATATCTCAAATGTTGCTAGTTTGGATCCAAACCTCACTTATTTTCTTATTGTTGTTATGTCATACCCAGCAAATACAGTGTATATGATAGTGTTTCCTTGTGTAAATGCCTGTGTACAAGGAAGCCTGCACAATATCTCTGCACATATTGAGAAAATTTTTAGAAGCCATTATCCTAGCCATTCCACTGCTAACATACCAGCAGATCATCTCTTTCTCTGGCATAGTTGAAACAGTTCTAGTGATTTCAGTATTTAAAGGAAAAGCTATATCTTTTGGTGAGTTAATAAGATACATAAAAACATATATTCCTATGGATTTATATAAGTTTATTGAAAATTTAGCTATGCAGGTAGGCAGAAGTAAAAATTTAAAAACTAATATTTAAGTTACTCTTTCTTAAGAGAAATAAGCTAATGTTATCACAGATAAATTGATACCTTGACTTGATAATGTTATTAATTTATTAATAATTAATCAGTTCATCTGTTTGGATAACTCCAAGCACTCAAAGAAGAGTCCAGAACCCGTTTCTCACACTCAGTATGGAGTTAGAAAAACAGGTTTCTGATCCGTTCTTGTTAAGACCTACAATACTATTTAGCACACTGTGATTTAAGTTAAATTGCCATCTGTAAGGAGGATTATTATCCCCCTGTTCCTGCCATGGATTCTTAATGGCCACTTTACAGACTTCAAGGCTCACTCAAGATAAGAGAACAACTTGATAAATACTACTCTCAGTTCAGCTGCAGGATCATCTCTTCCATCTCCAGCTTTTTTTTTTTTTTTTTTTCCTTTCTCTCTAATATGGCTGTAGACAATTTTGACCTCACCAGTACCTTAAACATTCACTTCCCACGCTGGTCCCTCAAAATATGCAAAAGTCTGACTGAACAACAGAGACCAGTGAGGGCAATCACAGCTCCATGTGAAAACATGCTGCCTTTAGAACGAGGAAAAGGTCAGACACAGCCCTAGGACCCCAAGAGTGACATTATAGCACAACAGAACAAATTTCTGCCTGTTCCAGAGTCACTCTGGAGCTTTTACAGCAAAAGACATGGGCCTGCATAACTGTCTGTGAATGTGACAGATGAAGCACTGTCCTAGCACTACTCCTGAACGTGGTGCAAGTGAGGAGCTGCAAGAAAGCAAGCAGGGCATGCTGCCAGCAGAGAAGCAGAGTTGCTGAGTGACAGAGCTTTGGGAAAAAAGAGATGAGCTGTACCAAGGTGTGGGAGAACCCCACACCCAGCAGGGCATCCAGGGGCACTGCTGCAGGCACTGCCATCTCCAGAAATCACAGGAGGACTCAAGTCCTTTCACTACATGAGAAGGAAGATCAGTAATAAAATCAGGGTCAAGCCTTTCCTTTCAGCCCTGCTAGCCTCTTGATCTAGCTGAAGCTCATGGGTCAGAACTGAGAAGCCCAAAATGCCACTGAGACACTGCCATGGGTAAGGCAGCAGGGGTTATTGTATGGGGCAAGCGAGGCAGGTAACCTAGAGCAGACCTACATCTCTTATCTATTCATAAAATGGCATGAAATCAATCCCATTCAATGATTAATTTTTCTCCTCCAAAGCCATTATTGCCCCTGCATCCATTTGATTAGACCAGTCATTTATAGGGAATCTTATAGCCAAGGTGCACAATTTGTTTTCAGTTGTTAAACCAAATTGAATATGACTGTACAAAGTATTTGAATTCTATGGTTTTTTTGTGCTTTCTGAAATTAAGACATACTTTTTGTCTGAAAATATATTTACTTCCAATATTTGTTGATGATTTTTACTTATCTTTGACTGTTCAGTCTACTTCTAGAGAAATATCTCATTGGAGCAGGTGCTAAATTCATCATCTAAAAATAGGATCCTCATTTTGTTTCCAGCAAACTTCTGAGAGCAAAAGAGAAACAAGCTTGCTGGTCAGCAACCCTATCTCATTTGGACACCATTGCTAGTGACAAATACAGATTTTGAGCACAGCTTCATCAGGTAGAAGAGAAACACCTTTTCCCCTTATGAAATATTCATTCCTATATGGTGGTCAAAGTCAAAAAGGAAGGCCTTTAGTAAAGTTAGACCAACCTTAGAGTTCTTGGACTTGGTACATCATAAAAGCAAGGTAAGAAAAGCTTAAATTCAGAGAGTTATTAAAAGATCTAAGAAATCCTGCTGGCTCAACTTCTATAGCACTATTAATAAAGATGCTTTTGTAGGTAAAATAAAGAAAAAAAGATTAAAGGAGCAATGGATGAGGGGATGATTTTAGACTGTATGAAATGTAAGAGGTGAAACTTATTCTCTGAATACTATCATATTAAAGGACATTTTGCTAATATTAGATGTGATGACATAAAATCTGATATTCTGATTGTCAGAAAGTGACTTCTGGTACATATTTAATTTTGTTCTTAAAGATGGATTTGCTTTACACTGTCAGACGCACAGTTAATCAAATATAAAATGTGAAAACTCTTTCCCCAGTTTCCCAATTTCTTTACCAGGTCTGGATAAATTTGGTTTGCTAATGTTTTAAGCACACACAAGATAAATCCTGAGCTGTAATTTTCAAATTAATCTAAATGTCAAGGCTCTCTGCTTGTTCATCAATGAGCGGAGTATTTTTAGTGTTGTTATACGTCCAATCTAAACTCTTCAGATGAGTACCTAAAACTTTCTTTAATATTAGTTGGGCGAGTGATCAGAGCCCTATTTCATTCCTATGGGTCTTTGTCATCTGCCTTTGCTTGAAAGGTGTCAGTTGTCCCATGTTCTTTGATCAGATAAGTCCTGCCTCTCTGTCCATTTTCTTGCTCTCCAAGGAGATTTAAAAAAAAAAAAAAAATGAAAACTGATTCAGCCTCAGCTTACAAAAGCACACTTCAGTTATGATTTTTATTGTGCACTACTACAAAGAAACTAGAGAGAGAATGGAAAGCAGTACACTATATTTCTGCAGAGACTTTCCCCCTGCCCCATTTTTTTTTTATAACTTGCAAGAAATCTTCTGCAACAGAAAGGATAAGAGACATAAATAAGCCAATGCCGAGCAACAGAGAAAACATGACTCAGGGACAAGTTTTCACAAAACAATAAAATCAGCAAAAAAAGTAGCTACAGAATGAAACAACAAAGCCAAAACTTATGCACATTTAACCACAAGCCTCAATTTACTGCAGGCATCTCACACTGTCCTGCAAGCAGAGAGAAGCATCCAACTCACCTAAAATTGACCTTTTACTGCAGATGGTTTGATTAACTCTGGCTGAGTTGATAAGTGCCTCACTCAGGGCCTATAGCTTGTTGTAGCTCCTGGCTCACTCTCTCTGCTCTCAGCAGCTCCATTGGGTGAAAGTGAATTTGAAGGACCAGGGCACACCAGCTCCTGCCTCTATCAAGCACATGACAGAAGGGTGCCACCATCTTAGGGACAGAGAAAAAAAAACACTGAGCAAAGGAACACCATCCAAGCCACACCAGCGCTGCCAAAGTCAAACTTGCAAATGGAAAAATAAAACTAGGCTAGGATAAATAAAACTATAAATAGGATATTTACTAATAGAATTAGGCCAAGGATATCAATGTGAAAATTAGGGAAGCACTGTGACACAAGTAATACATAATCGCCCTGATTTTGGAAGTTGTTTTCACCATCCAGTATAATACAAATCTGACTTTCTCTGTTATTGACACATGTTTTGCTGGTTTGGGCTGAAGTTGAGTCAGTTTTCTTCACAGTGGCTGGCATGAGGCTATGTTTCTGATTTGTGCTGAACATGGGGTTGATAATGTGGGGATTGTTATTGCTGAGCAGGGCTTACACTGAGCCAAAGTCTTTCCTGCTTTTCACACTGCCACTGCTGTATGGCAAGGAGCCTGGGAGTGCTTGGGAGGAGACACATCCAGGACAGGTGATCCAAACTGACCAAAGGGATATTCCAGACCTGCTCAATATATAAAGCGGAAGGAATGGGGGAGGTTTGAGTGATGGCATTTGCCTTCCAAAGTAACCATTATGTGTGATAGTGCCCTACTCTCCTGGGGATGAGGAAGCCCCTGGGAAGCAGAGAATTTGTTCCTTGCTTTGCTTGTGTGCATGACTTTGCTTTCCCTATTAAACTATCTCAAATCATCAGTTTTCCAGTTTTCTCCTGTTCCCATTTTCAATTTTCTCCTGTTCCCACTGGTGTGGGAGTGAGTGAGCTGCTGCCTGGGGCTTAACCACACCACCTGTCCAGGCTCTAGGTGCATCCTTAAATTTCCCCCTTTACTATCTGCAGTAAATCTGAGAGAGACATAAGGGAATGCAGGACAGACTGCCATCATCTTGCAGAGAATTACCTGGTTTACAGCAATAGAGTTAAAAATCCCCAGCCCTAAAATGATCCAATTTTTCTCTTGGAAATGAGGTAAAGTACTGAGCTTCATCAGAGCAGGTAAAAATAGGAAAGAATAAATATGAATTATTTTTAATCAGATGGGTTGTTAATACTTATTTTGGAATACTAAAATTAAGTTAAGAACTCTACAAAGTAACTATAAGGGCATTGCAAAAAATTTCTCATTCAGTTCCGGTGGACTTCAGCTCAATATAGTTTTTTGTGTTCTGATCTTCTTGGACTCACTGACTAAGCACTCACATAAATAAAATTCTAGAGGATTAGGTTTTAGAGGTAGAATCTTTATTCCAGTAAAGAATCTGAGACTAGAGTATCCTATCTTACAAAGCAAAGGATAATTTGTATAAATTTAAATAGCAGTAGCTAGGAATTAGAACTGTGTAAGCCTAAGAGGAGCTAGGAGTGCATTATCCAAATGATCTCTTTCTTGCAAAATCCCACTGAATCTATCATGTACCTTTGTAGTGTCATAGCTAACACTAGTAGAAAGTGAATATCAAACAAGTCATGATTTTTATAAACTGCATGTAAAAGAGAAGCTCTTACAAGCCTTTTTAAGTCAGCAGTGTAGCAGTTCTGGCCATGGAGGGTCTTCTAAAGCAGAATTGCAATTTTCATGGGTTAGTGAAGCAACAGAAGGATGATTTCTACATGCTATTTTTGTAGTGTGTATGCAAAGGAACTAAGTGGGAGGAAAACACAAATGGACTTAAGCATATTGGTTTATCAAAGAAAAAAAAAAGCCAGACCAAATATAAAATAAGATTCAATTTTTAGAGCAACTAAACTGAAAATGCAGGTTAGATGAAGATTTATCTTATGCTGAACCTGTGGAGAGTAAAGACGAACAAAATTCCTTCACTGGCGTCTCCCATCATTTTTCTGCTGTTCCATCTTCAAGCACCATGTTATAACTTATAAACTTTAAGCAAGTCATTACAGAAAAAGGTTGTACCCAAGGCCAGAACAAATGAAGTTTCCACATTAGCAATTCTAGCCAAGTACTTTGAAGAAGCAGCCGATGGAGACTGGGGGAGCAGGGAGCAGTAGGGCAGGGAAATTTAGGCAAGAGCTTTTTTGCCATTGAGGTGTTACTGAGTCTTGCAGGCCCACCCTCCAAACCATCATCACATTACCAGCTCCAGCTTGCTTTACCTATTAACTGCAGAGAAGTAACACACCCACATTCACACATCCAGGTCAGGAATCAAAGAATAATTAATGTTGGAAAAGACCTGTAGGGTCACTGTGACCAACCATTAACCCAACACTACCATGCCCACCACTAAAACATGCATCTGAGCACAACATTTACACTTTTCTGAAGTTCTTGTGTGACTATCACCAAGGAGATCCAACCCTGGCAGCTGCTAGAGCTCCATGCTTCAGCCTCATCCATGCAGTTCTCAGCCTGACAAGGAGTTTTCCTCCATTACTGCTACTGCCACACTAAAGGTAGTGGAAGGCAGATTGCATTAACTCCCATAGTGTCCTGGCCAGCTCTGATACTCTTCAGCAGACTTGGTTAGGGTAGTTTTTGGTTTTGGTTTGTTGGGATTTTTTTTGGGTTTTTTTCATTAAATAAATATTAGGCAGTATTTTTGAATGTCAATTCAATTACTTTTTTCAAGAACTAGCACAGCCATACAAACTGACACCCAACAGGAATAGTATGGTACACCTCTATGTTTCAAGGTGTATGGAAGCCCCACTTCCAATTAGTCATTCCCAAACCCAGCACTCTGAAACAGCTTCCACATTTGTCCCCTGCTTTATATTTAATGATTTATTCCTCTGTTATTCTGCAGAATTATTCTGAAAGAGCTAAGAGAGGTTAATCAGTACGTTATGAATATTGATTTTCAAAGTAAGCTATCTCATGATTCTACAACAAGCCTAACAGATTTATTCCTAGCTTTTTCCTGAACAACCATCCTTAATTTAGCTCTAAACTGAAGTTTCATACATTTGAAATATTGTTAGAACTTTGATGTTCTTACCTGCCCACTGCTTCCAGCCACTTAATAGCCTGAGCCCCTCTGAAACCACAGCTCTGTCATTAAGTGCTAAATAAGTGTTTGATGTGTTTGCTTTGGTGTTTCCCTCCACTCCCTCTGCCCATGCACTGACATTTGTCCTTTTCTTAGGCCACAGAGTGAAAGCAACTCTATTAAGCTACAACAAAGAACATATAGGGGTAAGAAAAAAAAAAATCTCTCATACAGAATAGGCCCTGAAAAGAGGAATAAAGATTTTTTTTTTTTCTGAGACCTGCAAATTTTTTGGATGATATAAAGTCATAACTAATTTTTTTGGGGGGATGTTTGTAAAAAACATTCACAGATATACATCTCCTTTTTAATGAATCCAATATTTTACAAGACGTCCTGCAGATAAAGGTAGGCTACATGATAGTTTGTCAATGTTGTTTTATCAGCTCCAACTCCTGTTCTGTTGCATGTTGTAAAGGGGCCCTGTCTGGGTACATTCTTGCTGGATTTTAAAGACCAGAGTAATAGCAAAAAGTAAGCAAATTTGCAAAATATAAACAGAAGGAGGAACATCCATAAAAAACCTAAGCTTATTTCCACTAGGCTCAATTGCAAATTATGAATCATCTGGTTAGTCTTGAATAGAAAATGTAGTTTAAGACTAAGACTAACTGCAAATGTCAGAACACCACAGATGAAAACATTTTGATAGACCAATAAACACATTTAGGACCTTATGCTGTGGTTAATTTTAGCAATTTTGCCTCAATCAAGCAGCACTTGGTTTACAAATATTTAGTAGGTCAAGTATGAAGTGTCCTTTGGAAAACTCTGTGTAGAACATTTTAATAATAAACTAAACATTTGTCCTAATCTTATTCTAAATAAACACACAAAGACAACATAATCCTTCAGAATTAACCTTTGATCAAATACAAGTACTCAGTAAAAAAGGAGTAGCTCTTTCTCAGCTCTTTTTCCTTGCCTTAGGGTATAACTTCTCAGGTTTTTTTTAAATTTCGTTTAGACTCAAAGAAGCATCCAATTCCAAGCTCTTCTTGAAAATAACATACCAGGGAGTATCCCCCATTCTTCAGCATAAAAACAGAAGAAGCAGAGATGTGTGCCCTAAAAACCTTAGGTGACAAAAGTTGTTCCTAATATACCACCACAGATGTCTCCATGCCTGACTTCAGTCACCACAATGAATATTTCTGAATGGAAATTGTCGTGTTTGGAAGGAACAAGTTCTGAGTAAGGACCACACAGAAGTCACTTAAATTGTAAGGAAAAAAAAAAAGTGATTAAAGTGGCACAGATAAGGTTTTTTTCTTTTCAGAATAGGCCAGAAAAAAGGTTCCTTTAGTAAGCACAGAAAAAAAGCCAAGCACCAAATAGTGGTACCACAAAGCTGTTCCAAGATGATCATGAATATCACCTTCCGTTCCAAACATCGATACAATAAATCGCAATAAGCCTGAAAATTTCCTCTTTTCTCAACTTCTCATTTAATTTTCTGATTTCCTTGTATTAACATGGCCATGGAGATCCACCTTTCCAAGAAACAGACAATAGGGGCTCAACCAAAATGCCACCTCCTCTCCCACTGATGCTGAAGCTGGGGTGTATGTGCACTTTATCTCATTACCCGAGCAGATGGGGAGGCTTGCTCCAGTTCTTGGAAGCCTGATTACATAGGTGGCATGCAGAGAAAGCTAATCAGGGGATGCTTTCTGCTAAGTGAATCCTGGCTCATGGTTGACAATAGAGTGAAATCAGCAGCACAGAGACGGACTTCCAGAAACTCGTTCTACCAACAATGACAATCTGTGGCTTATAAAGCAGGACTGCACTAAAAATGCTCAAGAGGTTAACTGAAAGAGAGGAAATAGTAGCTGTGAACTCCACAGCTTTTCTCAGTAAGTGTCAAAACCTCAAAGCTATTGAAACATTGTTTTTTGCATTTAATATTTACAATGCTGTGATAGTAGCAATCAGATAATTATAGCACTTCTGGTACCAAGGCATTCACCAAAGCCAAGCATCAAGTCATTATTTCTGTCATTCCACTAGAAGGGGTGAGGAGGGCTAAAGGGAAGAGGAGAGCAATGTAGGCTTTTACTTTGAGATACTGCTTACAGAAGCAGAATATTTGTTTCCAGCACAAAGCATTTCGCATCTTGTGCAGCTGAATTACCAAGGAGTTTTTGTTACCTCCATCCTGTTGTTTTTTTGGGTTTTTTTTCCTCCCTACATCTTGTTAATGACCAACTCAAAAGCCCAATGCAACAAGAAAGAAGGCACATGAAGAGCACAGTCAAGATGTGAATTTGTGATGTGCCCCAGTTTTTCAACCTGGAATACTGCAGGCTCTGTGGAACTATTTAGCTATTTCATGATGATAATGTACAGTATAACTCATCATGTGGTGAAGTTAATCATGCCATATAACATTGCTTTGGGAATTTTTATAGGGCATCTGTGCTACCTCTGTAGTTATAGGGGAACCTGTTTTCCAATCATCATCCATGCCTTCTAGTGACATGGCAATTTAGACTAATCTGAAAACCCCTTAAGTAAAAGCATTTCTAGGACTGTAGTCTGGGATCTCTCATAAAGTATTTTTGCTCAAGATGAATCAAGCAGTGTATCAGGAGTATCATAAATTAAGCAGATACATTCCATTGATCACAAATGTCCAAAAATTTAGTGTATGTACCAATTTAGCAACAATCTAGAATAATCTAGTTTTCAGCATTGCCTCAAGTTAACTGGAAGTAAAATTTTCCCTTTAATATTATCTGAATGACATCTCAGAAAACACTTGTTAGTTACTACTTGTTAGTCCAAAGTAATCAAGTCTCTCTCCTCTTTTCAATTGCTATGCTGCAAAATATAAAGTACAGTTATAGGCTGTAAGATACATGAAAAAAATTTTTAGTGGCATTACTTGCTGGTAAAGCTCCAAAGCAATCACCCTTCTGTTTTTGGGCAGTGTGATGAAAGGAAAACACAAAACAGTTGGGATAGGAGGGGGAAAAAAATTAAGAGGAGTAACAAGCACGGTCAAGGTTGAAAAGAAATTGTATCACTTGGTCTAAAAAAGGCTGAAGGGAGATGTGTGTAGCAACTTTTTTATCTTTTACTCTTTAAATTATTAATTAGTAGAAAATAAACATTTCTTCACATCTGATGAAGATAAGGAAAGCAGTAGTGGTTTTGATAGCAGCAAGTGACTTCCAGGTGAGGTGTGTAGCACTATAGGTGGCTAAGTACTGGAAGAAAGTGTCAAGGGAGGCAGCCAAATTTCCATTATTATATTTAGAACAAACTAGATAAATACACATCAGGAATAACATAGGAAGACCCAATTCTACCTTGGGGCTGAAAGTGAAAAATGACCTCTTCAGAATTTCTTCCAACAAGTTCATTTTAGAGGATTTCTGCTAGGATTCTTTGCTATCTGGCCTTCTCAGACCGCAGCGAGCTCCCTGCTTGAATGCACGACAGGTTTTCACTGTTGTCCAGATGAGAAACTAGCAATTGACTCAGGTCCTGCCATGCTGAGATGCCAGAAGTTTGCTGGCAAGTCAGCACTATTAGTGGAAAAGTCCTTTGAGAGTTCTGCAGTAGTACAAGATTTAAAAACTTGAATTTAAGGACAGCGTTGTCCAATTGTAAATGCGGACTCGCTGAGCTTACAGCACTCGTGTCGTAAATGTGCTCTTCATCAGGGCACATAAGCCCCATTCCAGGCCACTAATCCTCATTTACAAGGCAATTTAATTCAAATCAACTTTCTATTAGTAATATATGCTCCATGTGTTCAGCTGGATGGGATTTTGTTAATATTGAGATTGTTTGTAATCATACAGATAGAAGTAACCGCATCACATACAAAGGTAACACTGTGCCACACTGGATCACAAAAACAGCTCAATTAGGGTTTCCATAACATTCCTTACTACTTTTGTTGTCTTCTCACAGGTATTCTACACAGAAAATCTATAATTATTTCAAAACCTGTTTTTATTCTCATAGAACTTCATCGCCTGAACTAGTAGACAGTTTTCTCAGGAGCAAATATGAAAAAGCAATATAAACCTTCCTTAAGAAACCAGAACATCACAAATCCCACTGTTCTTCAAGTGCAAACTTCCTCTCCTCACTCAGTAATTAAGTACATAAATCAGTATTAATACATTAAAAAAAGTAATAACCTGAAATGTTACTGAAGAGACACTTTTCATGTTTTCCAGCTGTGAAGAGAATGGCCAAATTACACAATTTCAAATACTTGTGCTGCTTAATGCGTTGCTTGAAAAAACAGTAATAGACAGTAGCTAAGCAGGCTGGGGAACGTGAACAATTTTTTAAAATCCTGACCACAATTTTGAATTCCATTGGATACATTCTTGACTCAAAAAAGATTAATCCATGCACATATACTCCAAATTCCTGAAAAAAATCATGGAGGAAATTGTACTGGTGTTTTCTTAAAAAGGGCTAACTCTGAAAAGGGAACTCACCTCAAGGAAGCCAAACACATGAAAGGCTTAAGTGCTTTAACCTCTGGCTGAAAGAATGTCTGTCTTGAGCTTTCATCTCCAGCAGGAAAACAGGCTAAGAACCTTCCAGTATACTGAAAGTTGTTAATTAAGTTCAAGACAAAAGTTAGCAAATTAGAACAAGTTTCAAGAAGGTCTACTCAAAGATGTGCAGAGTAGATACAGATACAAACCAAAAAGGATATCTTGAGATATGAACTACTAAGACTCATAAAGGTAGTTACATTAGCTAAAAGAAATCATTACTCTGTGGAGTAATTCAGCTTGGATGGAACATTACAGTGTTGTGGCAAACAGTTCCAAAACCCCAAACTACCTCACAGCAATCAAACCATTTCTACATGGTACAATTTTATGCAATAGAAACGTGTCTTAAATGAACATGAGTCACGTAGCCTAGCAACCCAGAAACAAGAAAGGATACTTCGCTTTAGCATGGAAGTTGTAGGAGGACTAGCTACAAAAAAAAAAAAATACCCAAAAAAAACCCCCACCCAACATGACCAACCTACAGAAGACAAAAGAAGAGGACAGACAAAAGAAAATAACTAGGAGCATATTGCCTGTGAAAAAGTCACAAGTTTAACTGTATTTAGAAGACTGGAATGAGAACTAGAACAGCCTTTCAGTAAGGATGGAGGGAGCAGACGGTAATGTTAGCCTCTTTAGAAGATTACTGCAAATGAGTAACTTTAATGGTGACTACACACCAACTGACACCTTTACTTGGATAGGCCAAGCAGTGATGGGTTCCCCAAATGATATTATGCTTATTTTTCTTGACTATTCTTTGAATTCTTAGAAGCAGTTTTGAGCTACCCTCAAAACCCATACAAAACCCTTCAGGGTAATTGAAATTGCAGTGGCCACACTGCCTAAGTGTATTAAACTTCCATTATTTTAGCATCAGAAAAATAAAGTAGACGGGCTTAAGCAAATTACTTTTAGTTCCTGTCTTACCACTGCCTCCCTTCTCTTTGAGAACCAGTGGTTTATCTCCTCCATCACAGAAAGATGCTGGTGTGATAAAGATGAGGAAAGAAATTTCTGACAAATGCCACCCCTCCCAATGGAGAGGACAGCACATTAAACAAAAAAGAAAAATAAGAATCTGCCTTCAGTTAGCATCCTCAGCTAGAAAAACACTGGTTTACACTAAGCAATGTAAAGGAATTCTAACTAGAAGGCCTGAAGTTGTCAATGGCTTAAATCTATACTATTTTCCCTTAGCTACTGGAAGACTTTTGGTTGAGCTCCCAAGAAACACTACAAATTAGACACCTCTTAAAAATGCTTGGTTTGTCATTAGCATAGAATATGTTAACCTGTCTTTATTTTCAGTGATTCTCATAACCTGTCATCTTCAGATTCAACCATGATGCTTATGTTGAAAAAGTATAATTTCATAGCTTTGTGTAACAAGTGCAAAATAAATCATAATAATAAAAAAGCAACTACAAAAAACAAAACACACAAAGCAACAAGAAAAGCCACACAAAACACTATAATATATTCCATACATCACTAAGTGGTGAACTTTATACTGATTAAAAAATTTCATCTGCCATAGTGGTGAGCATATTTTCAGGGAATTTACTAATTTTAATGGAAGTTCATGGTATTTACTACACTGCAGAATACAACCAAACTAAACGTCACTGGATTTTCTCATCTTTATTTTCACTATGTTAACTGATAAATGTTTATGACAATTTTCACTTGAACGGAGTCTATCAATAATTAAAGAAGAAAAAACTCACTGTTAAAATGGACTCCTTTCTCAGAAACTTTTCCCTTCATCCCCTCCATGTTAAAACTGGCACATCACAAAGTGACAGATGAATTTTATGAGGATTGATTCATGCCAGTCTCTGAAGAGTAATTAAGTTCAATAAAGGCCTGTCAATATCATTTGGTATCAGTTGTCACTTTATATCACGTATAAAAAGTACAGATGCACACAGAGATGGACAAAAACTGCAAGGACAGAAAGTACAATTCAGCTAGGACAGGGAGGTGGTGAATATTAAATAAACAATTACTAGGACTGAAGTCACCGCCTCACCTTAAAAACAGTTGTGAAGCACCCCTAAAGGCCACTCCTCAGTCAAAAGCACAAATATTCCCAATGTGAAAGGCTAAAATTCATTAATTTCCTCTCTTCAAAGGACATACATTCCATGCTCACCCATCTGCAGATCCAAACCTCATGGAATTTCTTGAGGCATTAGAAAAGGATAAGAAAAAGAAAACATATAAAAGGAACAATTGTCCTCTTTTCCCTCAAATGAGCGTACAGCTTCGCACTTAACACAGGCACCTACACAACAAGAGCCATAAACCCAAATTCACACTCCATGCTTTAGGCTAGTTATCCCATCTCCTGGATGAAGTGCTTCACATAAGAAACCTGCAGATGAAAAGAACCCACAGCAACAATCCTTTTAAAACTCTTTTGAAAGCAAGAAGAGCATCCTATTCTGCCAGCAAGCCAGAGATTCTATGCAGTTAAAAAGGACATAAACACTTACATCAAGATGAAGCAGTACTGCAAGCCACTAGTAGCAGAACTCCATATGCTTTAATCCCAGCAAGAACACCAAGTAAAGAGAGATAAAACTCAACCTCCAGCCTTTGCTCTGTAGCACTTGCCCATTAGCCAATCCTAGCGAGATGGAGTCACAGACTTTTCTGGAGAAGGCTGCCTGTGAAAGTGCTCCACCCTTCCCCTGAGTTTTAATTCACACTCTCTGATTAATACAGCTGTACCAGAAGCTGAGGGCTACATGGCCTAGCAGGGAGCAGCTGCCCTTTCAAGGTTAAATAAGTTAAAGTTAATTGAACATAAGAAACTCAAACTGCAAGTGGGAAGGCTCATGCAGGGATTTTAAAAAAGAGAGAACATGCTAAGTTGTTGGTTTTTTTTTAAAAAAAAAAGGCTTTACATATGGAAACATAGTAGGGCCTCTAGGTTATATAGACCTGAACATTTAACAAAATGGTAGGTGCCCAAAGAGGAATTTAGGGGGAGATTGTTACGTTTGAAGTTTCAGAGCAGGAACAGTGGGTGCTGATGAAGAATAGCTGATAGCTAAGAGACTTCGGTATGCAGCAGGTGATCCAAGAGAAAAAATGGGAGTAGGTTTCAGCTTTTTGGAGTGATGGCTCTGTGAAATACAGTGGAAGCTGGTTTTTTTTCATGGACTACTAGATGGCTCAATCATACTGTCATGACAGACAGAAGCTAAATACTCTTAAAATCCTGATATTAAGTGTCTGACTCCCTTATGTCCTTTTTTTTTTCTTTCTTTCTTACTTCAGAACAGATCTTCTAGCCAAATTGTGATTGGGCCCAGATGAACAATTTGAATTGGAATTACTTTATTATGTATGATATTCATCTCATAATGAACCATTACTCACCATTTTATATTCTCATATTCCTATCAATGATCTAGAAAAGAAAGGTTTATCTACATCCTGTCCATTTCATTTAGGATGTAGTTCTCAAGCTTTCATTTGCAGATCACCAGAGGCATGGAGAGTAGTTCTTTGTTTTTTTAAGGGAATCATTGTTCTGTACATAGTGAGGTTTTCAAGGAGTCATACTTCATAATGACTTTTAAAAGTTTTTAGGTGATTTCATGACCAATTAATCTGAAATCCCTCTACAGCTTCTTTTTTCCTGTGCTTGGAATAGCAGCTCCACATCTGTTGCTGGTAACTTTAGAGTGATTATTCAGCTTTGACCACAGCTTATAAAACAGTAGGAAATAAAATAACAGAGGCCGAAGTGAAATGAAAAAGAGTGGTTTGGTCTGTGACATTTTCAGCCAACATGGGAGATTCAATATTAGTAAATGCAAAATCTAGTGGTCAAGAAAATGGAAGAATACATAACAGAAAGGGGATGGCATCATAATCAATGTAAATTAAAACATGGCATGGAAATATTATCTTCTTTTTTCTTTTATGGCAGAAAAGGTTTAAATCCAGTACAGTTTTTCAAAAATTTTTGATTCTTTGGAAGATTCTTCTGCCTGTTATAAAACCTGCAGGGGGGCAATTCTACATGAAATCTTGATGTCTTCATTAAGGCATTATCTATTCTAATAACATTCTCAATTATCATGATCATTATTAACATGTTTTATAGCATGTTCATTTGTTTTTCCTCCTTCTGAAATGTTAATCAAAGATTAAATTTACTGTAAATCAATCAAAAACATTTTCTTCATTTTAACTTTAATCACAAACTGTTGTAGTGTTTAATAAATGAAATACAAAAATACTGAGTCATTGTTGTCAGTTCTTTTAATAATAATAATAATGTGAAAAACCTTGAAGTTTATAGCACTATTAATTTGAGCATAACCTGAAGTTACTTTTATATTTTTTAGCTAATGTATTTTGTAAAAATATAACTTCCTAACCACAAAAAATATACTAAAAGACCACTGAATTAAAATGAGCAGGCTAGTTCATGAATAGCTTCCCTTAAGGAAGAAACTAATTTAAAAATCAACTTTAAACAAAATTAATTTCAGTTCCTCTTCTGGCTGCAGTTAGAAATATTTGGTAAAATATTGTAATATTATTCTTACACTTGAAAAAAAACCAAAACCTTCTACATAAATCAGGCACAATTTTTCTGATATCTAAGTATTGTAAGCACTCCTCAAAATCCATTGTTGTCATGCATATAAACATTTGGCTGGAGTGTGCACAGAGAAGACTCAAATCCAACTTCAATAATGCTGCCACAGTTTTGAAAAGTAAAAGTGTACTTTATATTAATTTCATGACAATATCATTGAGTTTATGGCCTCAGAAGGAGAGAGCATATTCTGAGTGACAGTAAATTTTAACTGTCTTTGAAAATGTGGTGAGCTGACCTTGTCTGGCTGGCAGACGCCCACCCAGCCACTCTCTGACTCCCATTCCTCAACAGCACAGGAGGACAAAATAAGGAAATACTCATGGGTGAAGATGAAAACAGGGAGATTGCTTATCAGTTATCACCATGACCAAAACAGCCTTCATTTGGAGGAAATTAATTTATTGCATCACTTATGGGATTACAAATGGAGTAGGAGAAATAAACTCAAAAACCACATCACCTTACCATTATCTCTTCCTTCTTCCTTGGCTCAGCTTCATTCCTGTCTCCTCCTCCTCTCCTTGAGTGGTGTGGGGAGGTGGGACAAGGGGAGTTATGGTTAGTTCATAACAATTTGACTCTGCTGCTCCTTTTTCCTCATATAGTTCCCATGCTCCAGCATGGGGTCCCTCCCACTGGAACCAGAGCTACACAAACTACTCCAAGGTGGGTCTCTCCCATAGGCTGCAGCTCTTCAAGAACTGCTTCAGAATTAGTCCTTTCCAAGGGATAAAGTCCATCAGACAGAGGCACTTTCAGCATGGCTCCTCCACAGGCTGCAGTTTCTGCCAGAAAACGAGCTCCTGTGTGGGTTCCATATCTTCCAGGAGCTTGTTCCAGCATGGGTCCTCCATGGACTCTCATCTAGTGTCCAGTGGTAGGGAATCTCTGCCACGAGGTTCTCAAAGGCTGCATGGACATCTGCAGCACCTCCTGCCCCTGCTCATTCTTTCACCACCGAGCTCAGAGAGCTCTTTCTCACACTTTCCCCTCAGTTCTCACTGATGGGCAGCACTTCGTCCTTCCTCACTCTTTACCCTGTTGTGACTGCAGGACTCAGCTGTGCCCTGGAGTCACTCTGCAACCCTGTGTGTCTGGGGCACAGAAACCATTTCACTCTGCAGTCCTTGAATACACAGCACTCTGAGCCTTAACTTTCAGGCTTTTAATAGAATCGTTGGCCGCCGTCAAAATAGACAGTTTTCTGATAGTATAAAAATTATTAAAAAATTTTGCCACTCTATTTTTATCATATTGGTTTTTGTCCATGCTCATTTCAGCATATAAGTACTTCCTTTGTGCTACACTTTAACTCCAAATTACCATCCTTAGCTTCAGCTAAGGAATTGGAAATCAATTCCTAAAACATTATATTGATGACAAATAAATGATAGGCAATTCACAACAAGCAAATTGAAAACTTTTGGACAGAAAATCAACATAAATTTTTGTGTATATACCAGTGGAAAATAAGCTACATTCTAGGCTTCCTGAATTATATGCAGATTCTTGTTTCAGAGTACAGAATAATTTGTGTGGAGAATATTTATTCGTATTCGTACTATGTGGATGAAGTTGTATAAAAATATGTGATAACCTTGATTTACACATCTGATAAGTGGTTAGCACAAAATACAGATCTGAGAAAATCCTGTGTGAATTTTTGTTATCTCTTATGGCTTGGATCTGTTAATATGCTGAAATACAGACCGTGTTGGAAGACAATAAGCAAACAAAGAATTGTTTGTTGAACATGCTGATAGCTTGATGAACAGATCAGTTACTAATACTAAAAGTCATCATGCATAGGATATGCAAAAAGCTCCCAAAAGGTAGAGGTGGAAGGAAAATAGGTTTCCTGCTGTGTCTATTTTAAGATTTTCTATTCTCTGAATTTTTTTTTCATAGTGTAACAAAGACAATGGGAAATATCTCCATTAATGATCTACTGAAAATACCAGCATAAATGCTACCCCCAGGTTTTGCCAGATATCCAGGCTGAAGAGGACGTGTTAATGTACAAAATAATATAATTGGCTGGATCTTGAGAACAGAGAACTTTATATAGAGACAGATTTGTAGCTCCTCAAAGTTCGTATCTGAGGATCCAAGGAATGAAAGTACTGAGTGCTTAGTAAATTAAAATCTGTAAAGGGAATTATGTACCAAAAATAATGTACCTGAGAAATTTCATAGTTGTAATTCATTTTTTCTTACCTGAAAAAGTGGTTTTGAAATAACAGAATGAGAAAAAATATCAGTGTTTCCTTTTATAAAAACTGATGAAGACAAAAAATCTTAGTCATAATTACAAAGTTTGACCTGCTCTGTACAAGCCCTATTTTTTCCTCAGTAATGGAACAACACTTAGAAGGAAAGGTTTCCACAGCCCAATTGGCTAATTCGAGTGATCTGAAGAATTCCTTTAATGCAGTTTGCATTTCTTCATCCTTCAGTGTCTCATCATCTGTCAGTGAACACAATGAGAAGAGAGCAAAAGGCAGCCAAAGACGCAGACGTGACAATGCGCTCTGGCAGAGGAACGGAGGGGTACAATTAGGTGGGATCCAGAGGCTGTTAGTAGAGGCAGCAAGGCAAATTAGTAGTGTAAAAAGGTGATCTATTATTCCTTAGTGAACAGTGCTGCAATTATTTTCTCTCTCTGTGTGGCAGGTCTTCCCCCCCGCCCCTCGCGGCTTTTTAATTTTGCCGTAGCATTAACTGAGTGAGAGCTCTGTCGGGGTTGCACCTAATATGGCTGGTGAACTTCTGTCTTGTATCTCACAGGCAGAAATTTGCTTGCCCTCACTGTGCATTATTTGTGGAGGTTTTGAGATGTTTAGAATCAATGGGTCTCGTTAGGGGAGTAGTAGGAGGTGCTGCCCCGCCAGGTCACTACAGTCAAAAAGCTTCTTTAGGTCACACAAATTTTGGGTGCATTTCTCTTCTCTTATGCAGACAAAGCTTGTGGGCAGAAAAAAAAATGACTTTTTTTTTTTTGTCCATTAGCCCTACAACTTAGAAATGGGGTGGAAATGAAAGAAGTACTCGTTGGTAGGTTATCCTTCTCATTTTGTCATAAAGTTCAGTTCTTTGGGACTTTTTCTGTGACAATGTAAATCACTTAGGAAATGCGTGTTTCTAAAACAAGTGCTTGTTGCAGTAAAAATAGCAATACACATTAGGGAAAAAGAAAGATGGGAAGTAAATTTTTAACTATTTTTAGATGGAAAATGCAAGTCACTGCAACATGGCAAAATTAATGGGTTCCACTTAACTTGAGATAGCTGAGTGAGCCTGCTGCCTGACAGCCATTACTGAGTCTGGGCTGAAAATTCTTAGCTGGAGAAAACCATCTGGTAAGCACCATACAAACAAAACTGAATGCCTTGGAGCACTTGGAGCATGTAGGCAACAGCAAGCAAGAGGCAAAACTGGAATTTGGGAAATAGATAGCATTTCAAGCCAAGTTATTCAGACTGAGTGATTCATTTCTATACACGCTTCAGCCTCGTAGAAACACCAGCACAGCCTTTCCTCAGGAATTTCTGGATAAAGAGAAAGTAAAGGAAGGTAGATCCCTGTAATCATTCTGAGAAATATAGTTTTCTGTGAATACCTTAGGGAATAAGACACTCAGTGGGAATCAGAAAAGTGAACTTGACCTTAAGTCAATCCTGAAACTGAATATATCTCTTAAATCTATCAGAAGGAAAATCAGAATATCAGATATGTTTATCAAACATTTCTAATCAGAGAACTATCTTACTTTGAGAGAGGTCCTATAACCTATCTTCAATGGGTTACTCATGATAATGATGATAATAATAAAAATATTGTTTATTTGGATTTTTTTTCACTAATATATTGATGGGATGGGGTAAGATCCCACTATCAAGCTGCACATCTAGGTCTGTATTATCTCTTTTTAGTATCTTTGTATTTCTTAAGAGATTGTCACATGTAGAACTTCACAGCTCAAAGGATTATAAGCATAAATCCCCCCAAAATGGAAAAAAAAAAAGATTAAAAAGAGAAAAATTTCTCTACTATAAGATTATTTGTTTTATTTGTTTTGGGTTTGTTGTTTTTTTTTTTTTGTTGGCTTTCTTTTCTTTTTGTGATAAGACATTTCCAAGAAATAGAGGTAATACTTTCAAAATCATGCTATTGGTCAGGATAAAGCTGACCAAGTCTTTCTGAAAGGATTTGGACATAAAATAAATGGTTTGATATCTGTTAAGTTATTGGGTTTCTACATTTATGTTTACCTCACTAAACATATAAATGTTAGTCAGTTATATAATGCTTTAAACATTCATAAGTGACATCATCCAAATCTAATGTTAAGTAAAACATATTACTTTTTTTTTTTTTTTTTTTTTTTTTTTTTAATGCATGAATGAACTCCCTTTCATAACTGCCAAACATTGCAGAAAGAGTTCTACTCAAAATCATTTTTGGACAAAAGATACCACAGATGTGGCAATGATGATTTACCATTATTCCAATTAACATTTTAACAGTCTAACGGTCCAAATAATTAACTAATATTTTTTAAACCCCCTCTTTGATAATAAAATTGGCATGCAAAATTTCCTCATGTTTACCCTCCTTTTTTTGGTGTTTTTCTTTGGGAAAGCTTCAGTTTTGCTCAATGACATTGGGAAAGGCAGGGGCATAGAACAGTTTATCAGCAGCATCCAGAGGTCCTCACTGGAAGGAATGCCATGTCCATACTGGCAGTTTCTCCAAAAGGGAAGGAAGATACGTATTAGACTTACTTGTTTCAGGACAGAAAAACACAGAATCATTTAAAAGAGAATAATTGAGTAAGTAAATTTTCTAATACTTGTTCAGCCAAAGTACATTTACTGGATTTTTTTTAGGATGTCACAGTAAAGACACACTGTGGCAAGAGGCAGACTTCTCTATTGGTCCACCCCATGTTCATTAAATTTTGCTTTACAGCACACCATGATTTGCAATTTTTTAAATGCTATTTACTCCTTCTTCCAGATCAGAATGAATTGAATAAAATGAATTTTAATGCATATGGTTTGAGTATCCATCTACACTTCACCCCACATTAAAGTTCACTTTGTTCATTGTCTTTCATCTAGTTGTTCCTCCATGTAATAGCAATCATATTCAAGTGAATGTGGATCCTTTTTGTGAGATTTTCAAAGGCATGACCATGTTTTACTAAAATGCAAATATATCTGCTGCATATCCTTCATCCACTAATTTTGTAAGTCTATCAAAAAAGCAATCAAATTTGAGTGGCATGACTTTTTTTTTTCTTTTCTTTTTGTTTATACTCATACGGATTTTGAAAAATTAATGGTTTTCATAATAGCACCAAGATAATTCAGTATAATGAAATGGGTACCCTATAATAGTGAAATACAGAATAAATACAAAATGTAGGAATTGGAGTTTCATTTTAAGGCTATGGGTAGCATTCAAATATTTCACTATAATCTATATATTTTAGGAAAGCAAATTAAAGAATGCCATGTATAAAGATATTGCCAAATAACAAAGAAGCAATGAGCTGGTGGATGTATTTTACTCTCAGGGTAGGGTTCATCTGTTCTCCCACTCTGAGCCTGTGGGTCAAAATTGTTCTGAACAAAAATTATTCTGACGCTGCCATGTGGCATATGGAAGTGTTCAAAGCTGGGCTGGATGGGGCTCTGAGGAACCTGGTTTAGTGGAAGGTGGAAAGGTGTCTGAGCTCTTGGCAGAGAGGTTGGAATTAGCTGATGTTTAAGAACTTAGATTCACAGAATATTCTGAGTTGGACTCATCTGACCCAAACCCTTCTATGATTCTATGACAAATGAAAGCATTGTCCAGGGAAAATGAATGTGATTTATGCATTTTCTAAGCTTTTTTAATATATATTCTGTTACTCTTGGCTGCTTGACACGGCAAAGATTTCAAAGTCAGGAGTGACCATAAACCAAGCCAAAGACTTTTTTCAGTAGTTCTTTCTGAGAATTAATGGTTCTTCTCTCTGTGTAATGATGACAGAAAGTTCAGTAGGTTGCAGGTAAACCGAAGTGTGTCTTTTCAAAGCATATGTGATTTTAATTGTAGACCAACAGATTAATTACTCTCTTGGTAAGTTGCTCCACTGGAATATAACCCTAATTTTGTACAGCTGAATATTATCCCAAATTTGATTGTTTTCAAGTCTCAGTTTTACAACTATGTGTCTGTGTTTTTACTTTGTCAGTTTATGTAGCTTCCACTGGTCAATATCTCATTCCGTGGTGGATATCAGCAATCCATGATCAAATCCTCCCTTAACCTTCTCTGCACAAAGCAGAAACTCCTGAAGTCTTTCAGGATGAGGTAAATATTCCAAACCTTACCTATAGTTCTTTTGAGCATTTTCCTATAACTGGCAGTGGTTTTAACTTAATGAATTAATCATCTGCCACAAATATTCCTGACCAGGTACTGAAGTCTGGGGAGGAGGTTAAAACAACCACAGGAATAGGTAATATCATTATGTGAAGCTTTGACTGCATGAACTGCTTCAGAGGGCTTCTAGTTGCTGTCACACACACTGCAGCATCCAAAACATGAATGGGAATGCTCTCTGGTATTTCTTGTCCTTGTGAGAACTCATGTGAGACCTCATAGGGGACCCCAAGCTGCAAAAAGATCTTTGGGTTTATCTTTTGATTGACTGAAGAAGAACAGACTAGTTGGAAGACAGAACTGTGTAGGAGATGAAATGGAAAAAATAGTATTAGTAATTTGCAGTTGTCATCCAGAGCAATGAGATGAGCTGACAGTGCCAGGGCTGCAGCTGATCTCTCCTTTCATTGATGAGGAGTAACAGAGCTGCTCGAATGTCAGGCATAAACAAAGCATTAGCACTACCTTAGTACCTACTGCCTCAACTCTGTGTGCTCTGTTCAGCATCTTTGTCTTGGTAACATTTCATGATTGTCAACAGACAGGAAATGAGTGACGTAACTCTTGCATACTCTGACCTTTCTGTAGTAATTTAATGTGTGGAAATCTTCATGATGGAGTTTGACTGCAATTATCTACTTTGGATTGAATTCTGAGGTCTGTGGTGGTAAAGGTCCTCAGTGGATCAGGCTGTGAGGAAAGTGTAGACAGAACCATTGTTGCTCCCTGCTTGCAAAGAACATACTATGAAAGATTGAATACTGCAGTTTGCTTTTTATTTATTTTCTTTACAAGGAAAGTCACTTACCTGAATTGTGGAATAGTACATGTAATATTTATTAAGAATGTACCAGAAGAAGGAAATCAAACTGGAAGAAAACAGTAAAAAACTTAGCTGCAAAATACAATGTAAGTGAGTTAATGACCTCAGGAGTCTCAAGTAAATCCCTTTTATTTGGAAATATCTAAATGAGGCCTCTATGTATATATCTTGGTTTAGATTTAATTTTGTGGTTTGGGGGTGTTTTTGGGTTTTGTTTTGTTTTGTTTTTAACAGATTGTAGAATAGGACAAGTTCCAAATTGAGATAAAGCTCTCCTTTTTTGGATTTTGGGTAAAAAATCTGTTCCAGCATGGATGGAGGACAACTGTTCAATTGCTGCAGCTAACCATAAATTTGAGCCTTAATTTAAGAGTTGTTCTGAGTCAAAACAAGAAGCTGGATTCATGTAACGCAGGAGGTTGGACAGTTACATGACCTTGAGACCCCTTCCAACCTAAATTTTTATTATTATTAAATTAGATATACTGCAGACATTAAATAAGACCTTTAACACTAGCTAGTCTAGGAAAGTGTACTCGTAGATGTAGACACTGAATATTATACAGTTACTTGCTTTACATTTTGAAATACTGAGAATTCAAGTTACAATACAGAGTGTGATTTTTATTCCAAAATAAATTCTGCATCTGGGACCCCAAATTGGCATGTATAGAAAACTGGATTTACTCAAATATTATATGTCAGGGATTAAGTTTTCTTTTCTTATGTAAAATCAATACAGAAAGCTCTGTAAGTTCATATCAGACCACTGTGACAAAGAAAGCCTTCAAGAGAACATGGCATTTACATTTACTTAGCCCACACATTCCTCATGAGATTCAGAGTCTTATTTCTTCCTTTAAGCCAAATCAAAGTAAAATGAGAGTTGAAGTCTCGAAATCTCACTGATTTTTTTTAGACCAAATTAAAGAAGATTATAGGGAGTCACCTCTTAATTGTTACAAGTCTCTTAACTGACCAATTGAGCCAAGAGTGTTTCCTTGTTTAAAAGCTTTAATTAGCCAAGAACCTTGAAGGAACAAAGAGTGTGTACTGCTGGGAACATCAGCCTGGCTCTGCTTCGGTAGATAGGATGTCCATGATTATCTAATCCAATGAGTCACCAAAAAATGAAACACTCTAAACTTTCCCTTAAGGGCTGGATTTTGTTAATTGACAGCAGGTGACTGCAGAAGCTTAGATGAGTAGATCTTCCTTAAGACAATAAACCATGAGTAAAGATGTAGTGCAGTTCATTAGACAGCTAGGGTTGTTTATTTGTGTTGACATGGTAATTGAAAACACAACAATGTTCACTGGACTACCAAATTTTCACTCTGTTCTGCTGCTGAGCTCCCCTACCCTCCCTAACTGGGGGTTTTCTGTTCAGTTTGGGCAGGAGAGTCTACTCTAATGGTTTACAGTGTCAACCAATCCACAGGGTTCAGTGTCTGCACCAGGAGAAACCAACTTTTTTACAAAAGCCGTATGAAATCCCTTTTCTTCAGAGCAGAAAGAGTGTGATGAGAAGCAAAATGAAAACATACACCATTTGTCACAAGCTTGTCCCACTCTTACAGTATTTTTTGTGGTAAGATAGCATTTTGGTCTGTGTCTATTTATCCTAATGGTTTCAAATATTGACCATCGTCAAGGGATCCGAGCTGTACTGTATTTTAATTTTGAAAAAAAAAAAAAAAAAGTTCAGTTATAATTTTGAAAAGCATGAAGCAACAGAGTACTAAATATAAATACTGAGTATAAAACAAACAGGAATATTGAAATATTAATTCACTTTTTTTGCATTTTGCATCCCTGCTTTTAGCTGAAATCTTAAATTTAGCTTGAATTTTAAAGACTTTAGACTTAAAATCTTTAAGATTTAGTGACAAATAGTCCTTTGCAATCTATAAATGAAGTATTTCCTGAATACATAATAGCGACAGAAGCCAAAGAGAGAATCTGAATTTGTGTGGGAACCCCAGTGGCAAGTGGAACTCAGTTCCCTAAATATAGTTAGGTTAAAGTAAGTAAGTAAGTAAATAAATAAATAAATAAAATGACATTGCATTATTCTGGACTACAAAGCAATAATGAAGAACACGAAACTCAGATAGTCTTGTGTGTACCTGAAGAGTTATAAATATGTTCAAATTTAACTCTCAGCTGGATATTAATTAGCAAGTCTGTTTGTTTTTTTTTTCCCTTTGTATGGACAACAGTGTTTCTATACATCCCACCTTCAAGCAAGTACTTGTTCAAGAAGTACTGAATACTTCTCATCAAAGAAACAAGGTTATTTTCAAAGTATTGACACACTGTATTTTGAGAGCTTTGAAAATCCTTGCTGTACCGAAGGCTGCTCAGCACAAACACAGAACCCTTGAAAATCCAGCTGTAATTTTGGGTACTCAACCTTTGAAAAATCAATCAGTGCTCCTTTCCAAAAATATAGGTGTAAATAATCTCTACACTGAATGAGAAACAGCCAACCAAAAAACCAAAAACAAACACCAAAACCCACAGGAGAACAACCACTCTGCATATTAAATATCCATTCATTAGTTACTTCAGATGTGAAAAGCAACAGTGACTCCTTTCTCACATTAAAACTGGGAAATTTTATACTGGAAGTAAGAAGGACAGGTGGTAAACTATAATGGAGTAAAATAAATGCTAAAGCTATTCTAGTCACTAATTAACCTTGTCTCGCTTGATAACAAGCTCAAGAACTGCTTTCCTGTACACATACATATCAGAATTACACTGCAGAGAGTTTGAATGAGTTTGGGCTAATTTTGCAGGTTCATTATGTTCCAGACTTAAAGGTCTTTTCTTGCAAAATCGAGGGAAATAATGCCAAATTAAGGGTTATATTTCCTTCTTAACAGGAATATCATGTGCCTTGACTAGTCCAAGATGTAGCACATGAATGCCATGAACATTTTTCTTCAGTATTTATTTCTGCCTAGCAAACATGCAAAATAAAAGACCCTTTTCTAAAGCTGCTATTAGACTGCTTTGCTTCAAACACATCACAAAGAAATGATGATATGTCTTAGTAGTCCTGCCCATCTCCCCCTAAATTTAAATATATATGACAGTACAGAATAGACATGTATTGAACTAAAAATTATCTTACTACAATTAAAATTTAGCTGTCATGTATACCCCAAAGAAACTGCAGGGTTTGAGGCATTGAGCAAAGTTGTACAAAACCTTGCTTTAAATTCTATTCTTAAACTTCTCAGGAGCAGGTTATAATTTGCCAAAATTATTTTTAATTAAAGAAATTTACAAATTAATTCCTGTAATTATTACCAGCTCTGTAAATTGTTTAGAAGCTTTAATTATGAACATTTAATATTCAAAATTCAAGGTGAATTGTGATTAAATGTAGTCCTATTTCTGCTTCTCTGCTGGATGAAAATAACTCTTGGAATGAGTGTAAAAATACACGTTTAACAGTTAAAAAGTGTGAAACTGCCTAATATTTATCCAAAGTTCAGTTTCTTCCTGTTTACAGCTAAGAAATACTGCTGGCAGAGGGCAAAGACTTCAGAAATGTGGAAAAAACTGAAAAGAGCTGCATAAGAAGTGCAGGTGAAGGTGAGAGATTTTAAGACCGAAAATAAAATACATGGAGGAGCGTGTGTGAGCAAGTTTGTCTGTTTTATATATTTGTGTTTCTACAAATCTTTACATAAAACACACAGCTGCAGACACAAATTTGGTCAGGTACTAGCTCTGTACTCTTTAGGCTTCTTTTTTTTTTACTGTTATAAAAGTGCTTTGAGGGCCTAAGTGCTTTCATGTTTTCATCATTTCCATTACATTGGACACAGATGTGTCCCAGGTTAGTGGCACATGGATTACCTGCTTCTCTCTGATCAGTTCCTGTGATGGAGTTTGTGCAGTGAGGAAGTACCTTCTCAGTAATACCTCCTGAGGAGCAGTCAGGAAAGTCTATGATTTTTTTGCCGCACATTCTTACCAAACAACTTTAGAAAAGTTTACCAAGGGAGAAAATTGGACTTTTCTCTTAAAAAAAGAAAAACAAAACAACAAAAATGCAAACTAAAGAATATTGAAGCCAGTAATATTCTATAGGAAAACGAAATTCATTTATTTCCCTCTGTGTGTATGCATAAAGACAGTACAGTTCACTAAGGATTGTCCAATTACACAAGGCACCTTTACCCTATTTGAGTGTATATTCTAGAAAAAGGCTGGGAGACAAGCAGAAAAAGGAAGACTTAATACTGTCTCATTCCTGATAGTTCTCTGCATTGCATTTCCCAACTAATTAACCTTTTGCTGCAGAAAAGTTCTGTATTAAGAAGCACGGCATAACAATCAAACCACTCATCATTATTGAAAGACTGGTTCTAATTTAAAATATTTCCACTCTTCACAAAAAACATTAAATTCCATAAAAATCTTCTCTTCTCTCATCCCCTAAAAAACATCATACAGGTATGCAGAATCTAAACTTAGAATTCTTTTTTTCTTCCTGTTTCCTGTTGTTAATGTCAAAAATGCTTGTCTCTCAGCAATACAGAAAGACACCATTTTTCATAACACAAATTGTGAATAATATACAAAGGGAGTTTATTATGTTCAGACTTGTCATATGTTTAACTACGCATAACCTGCACTTTAAAGAAATAGTACTCAAAATGCACAGAAAGCATATGCACACACATGGGGTCTCCCTTTCTATAGGCACCCACACACCTTGTTTATGTATGAATGCACATATGTGTGCATATATATATATTTTTACAAGTATACATCACTTCTTTGTGCATGAGAGCAAAGAATAGGTATAAAATGTGATATGCAGTGTTTTTTTATTGACTGGACAAAGTGAATGGGGTGAAGTTCCTCATCTCTCTCAGCCACAGACTGCCCCAGAAGTATTTGCACACGGCCATCATCTCTGCCTTAGTAGAACACTAGGAGAGTTGACTCCAAATATATTCTAATTTAAAGAACACATAAGATAAGACACTCTCAGAACTCACCTCTCCTCAACATACTTCAAAATCAGCCACTCATAGAAGAGAAATATCTCCTTGGTGAGATGCTTTACTGCTGCTTTAATTTACCTGACAATCTATTTTGATGACTTCCTTAGTGAGAGAGATTCAAAAACTCCTCAATGCGAATGCACTTAATTTAAAATCAGTGAGCTAAAAACCTATAAAATGCATAATTTTAATAGTTTGAAAATCATAGTCACTATTATACAGGAAGTTGGTATAACTAGACATGATTATTAAATGGATAACACGTTATGGTTGAAAGATTCCAACAGGCCCATTATGCTGAAAACATTTCTGGAAATAAGTTCCCCCAACCCGCTCCCCCTACATTTCTGCATTTTTAGAAATGATATTTCTTTAGCCCATTTCAGATATTAGCTCCAACAGACAAGTGTATTTATGTGGAAATTTCAAAATTGTTGAAATTGCCACTTCACAGCCAAAGAACCCTATTAGTGGAAAATACTCCAACGACTTGTTCCCAATACCTTTTTTTTGCCATTCTCCCAAAGCCCAGCTCCTGGGTGCATCCCACTGCCCATTTCCTTGCTGTCAAGGGCACAACTTATGCACCACCAGTTTGTATAAGAAGGAAGTCAAATTAGAGTATCTGACACTGTTATTGTGCAATGCATTTGTCATCACCTGTGGATGCTTCCTCAACTCCTGCTGAAGTTACAACAAGGACTCTCCTGGTTTTGAGAGTTGCATCAGGTCTGCAGTTGCCCTCAGGATGTAAAGACATGCACAATTTTATAAGGAGGGACAGCTTTAAGCACAGTTCTCCAGAAAAATCTCTTTCCTTCTGCAAGGGCTCGAGTCTACCACGAGGCAGAAGCTTGGAGATGGGAGCAGGCACACAAAAGATGCAGCAGCATCAAGGCTGTCAGACACAGTGAGAGCCTGGATTGACCATTCTACCCATGCCTGATACGCCACAAGAAAAACGGAAAAAGGCAGAAATTCTCTAGGCCTGGTTCTGTGCCAGGGTACAGCGACATGGCAACAGCACAAATTTGTGGCAGATGATAGTGTTACAACTCATGTTCCTTGTTTTAGCCACCTAAGAGATCACATATTTAGTAGAAACTCCTTGACAATTCATTTTGTTCCATGCCACTGCCTAGGAATCTCCTGCAAAATTCCACTTTGTGATCCAGTCCAGTTTTTTGAGATTTTTTGGTTTTTTGTTTGGTTTGGTTTTTGGCTTTTGGTTTTGGTTTTGATTTTTTGATGTTTGGTTTTTGGTTTTGGTTTTTTGTTGTTGTTTTTTTTGTGGTTTGGTTTGGTTTGGTTTGGATTTTTAATTTATGGGTTACATTCAGCATCCTGGAAGATACAAACCCCATTGTTTGAAGATAGGGTACATATATATTTCATCTTGCAAGCAGTGTAGCTCTCTCAGTATCTAATGAAACCAGCAGGGACTTAAGCATCCTTCAGGATATAGTTCTGTCATTTTTTACTGAAAAAATGTGATATAAGATGACTGCAAGGAAATAATTTATGCTATTCCTCTAGAAATCTCTCTAAGGATGCTGAGGGAATATACTGACCACAGAATCTGAGTCTGCTACACTGAAACTCCATAAATGAAAGATTTTATTATCATTAGCCAGGTATTATTATCAAGGTTTTTGTGTGTTTTTTGGGTTTTTTGGGGTTTGTTTTTTTTAATAACTGATGCTTGCTATTTTTTTAATAACTCATGCTTAATGAATGTTAACGAGGAGACCATGTTTCTTCTTCATTAGAGCCCTCTGAGATCTAGTTTGGAAAGACATCAAAAGGGTAAATTTTATTTTAAAAAATATTTAAAAATGAGAGATTAGCTTCTAAATTATTGTGTTCTACCTTCTTTTAATTGATTCTCTTATTCAGACTTGTTTGAAGTTTGACATCAGAGCCCCAGTGGAAACATAGCCATGGATTAAGCAGCAGTTTGACCTATGTGCTTCTGCACAAAATCTTCACTTATCTTGAAGTACATATATAAGGCCTAAAATTCTGATAATAAGAGAAAAATTAAATGTAGTGCGTGCCATGAAAAATAGTGAATTCATTAATGAACAATTTTTAAATTATAGTTTGAAGTGCATGAGTGTATAGACTAATGTTTCTCTTGACAGGAAGGATTTGCCTGGATAAATGTGGTCAAATGTAGTTGGCTTTCTTGCTGCCCTTAGGGGGCAACATGCTCAACAATGTCAAAGGATTAAAAATTAACTTTCAAAGTACAGTGGTCTTGCAAATATTATATTCAGTATTAATTTCAAACTTCACTTGTCTTTTGTTAGAATCTCTTGTGTGTTTGTCAGTTTGGAAAGCACACTCAAAATGATATTTCTGAAAATATTAATCTTAAACAGAAAAGTTGGTTTCTTTCAACCTATAATAAAATAGGTTTTATGTCTTATATAAGTTTAGAGCAATGTTCACACAGTACCTAGCTCTTAATTAATAAATTGCTTAGAAATTTCTGAATAACTTTTTTTAGGGAATTTATATACCAGGGCCCCTTGGACTACAAAACAAAACCAAACACAACCAAACAAACAGAAGCAAAAGTCAATCAACAAACGACACCCACACAATCAATTAATTCCAAGCAAAGTTTATAAAATTATTAGTTCTGTTATGGATGAGGTCTAAGTGTGACCTAAAATGTACATTTCTGGAAAATATATCTGTCTTCTGCCTGCCCTAAAGGATGGAGTGCATCTCCTCTAACAGGTGAATTTTCATAATATAAAATGCAACGTGATCCTGTGGTTCCTCAGGATTCCTCAGAGGAAACACAAGATCTGATTCAGCTTTCTGACACATTTAGGGAAACACTGAAAAGGATTCAAAAATCACAAACAGCAAATCCATTTTGCTCTGTTCTTTTATCCCCGAATTGATGTTCTTCATCATCTGCTGGGAGACAAATGACTTAAGTGGCCCCAAGTCTCACCCAGTAAACACTGATACTAATGAGAAAAAGAACCAATTACTTCCCTGAACTGGACTGAACCTTTAGCCATCACTTGAGAAAAGCACTTGAGCTACTCCTTAACGATGTCCAAGAGAACACATTGTCACAAGCACTGCTAACACAAGTACACCCAGATAGTAAAATGCCTTTCTAATTAAGGCAGAATTGAGGAAAAGCAATGAAAACAGAAGAGATGAGGAAAAGGAAACTGCAAGAAGGTCAGGAGTTAGTGCTTTGAAGTCAGTTTTCCACAGAAGTGCTAAATACCATTAACACAGAAGAGACGAGGCAGGCAAATGGAGAGGAGAAATCAAAAATAGATTCAATTCTTAATCAACATTTAGAAAGTAGGTGTTTTTCTTCCCTGCAGCTTCTGAGTTTGTTTGCCTCTCCCAAATTCTATGGTAACTTAGAGCTCTGTATAAGTATTAATGTTCAGGAAGATTATAGCTCTCTCTCAGAGACTTGGTTATATAATTATATAAACTGCAAATATGCAGTGCTCCTTGCACTGTGTATTTGTGGAATTAAAATATCAGTCTATGTTCAGTTCAGGCTTTCAGTATAAGGCTCTAGAGAAATAATACACCCTGTGCTGCATCTATATTTGAAGGTAGCTCATTGAACCAGTCAGATTTGGCAGTGCTTTACAAATGCCTGTGTCTCTTTCCCCTGCTGCCAGCTTGGTCCATTTCCTTGGGAATGCCATGCCAGAGAGACAGCAAGGGCAAGAAGTGTGGGGACACAGAGAAAAGGGTGCAAAGAACAGCCCTTGGAGCAGCCTGCAAGCTCATAACTCAGCAACCAAACCAACTTCTCTGTCATGCCCTTGGGGCTTTGAGAGCTGATTAATAATAGTGGAAAATTCTAAATAAATCTGACTATATAAGACTTCATAAAAGTTACATACTCGGAAAGTGTTCACAATTTGCAGAAGGTCAGACCCTTCTAATTATATCTTGTCTCCAAATGTTCCTCAAATCTTCTGTCAAAATTCTTGTAACTTTTTTTTTTCCTTGCTTGTTTTGTTCATCTGTTTGAAGAAGGTAATCATCTAGAAAGCATTTTTCATGTTGTGAATTTCAGACAACATCCTCCCAAGAAATTGCTTTGAGTCATGGAAAGGTCGTCTATGGGAGTACAGAGATATAAATTAGTAAGAAAATTACTGGACTATATATTTACTCTGATATTGACTTTTAACACATACTTTAAAGTTGAAGGAATTTTTTGCACAGAGATGAACTAAAATCAAATGTTCTGATAGTTTTAAACTCCAACGTGCATCTTACTGATCAACACTCCAAATTAATTAATTGTAGATACAGTAATAGTTGTCCACAGGTCTATGTGCAAATTCACTTCATATTTTACTACCTCCATTTTTAAGGTCAATATAGATCTTATTTCATTGAAAAGATGAGTAAAAAATATTTGAATAATTAGGAATGTATTTAACTTTCAAGTCTAGCATCCAATTTGCAACAGCCTCATCAAATAATTTAGAACCTGAAATAAAAAATGGACTTGGTAAGATTATAGTGTGTTCAGATCTGGCCCAGTATGTGTGATTAATTATATCAGCTCCCTTTTCCAAACTGTTGGGGCACTTTCCTTTCCAGATAGGTAGCTTGAATTATAAAGTCCTATGCCCAACAGTTCTGAATTAAATCTTGTTTAAAAACAGTTTAGTAAACTTTCATTTCAACAGAGCCGTGGAGAGATTGAATTGTATATGTATATACTTAATTAGACTTTTCATCCATTAGGAATATGAAGAACATGTGTGTCAGATAACTGCAAATTCTCTAGTGAAGCCAGCAAATAACACAGGACAGAGTCATGTCAGCTTTTAATGAGAGAAGCAGTCCTGTCAAGGCTCTTTACCTCCAGGGAAACAGAATGCTGCCATATCACCTAGCCTTCTTTTGAATTGTTATCAAGTTTAAATTTCTCTTACCTCTATGAAATCACATTGAGTTCATTACAATCTAATTTCCTGATCCAGAACCACTTAACTTAGTCTTAAATTAATGCTCATATCATGCATATACTTAATCGTGTCTACATTTTTCTTTTGTGGAAAAACCAAAGGATGATCTGGCATTGTAAGCTGCATGTCAAATCCAAATCCACTATATTCTCTACTATATTTTTTTTTGAACCACAAGATTTTCATACCTATTTAAGTAGAATTTTGTTGTTGCTGAAACACAAGGGTTCATGCTTTTTCCCCATACCTTTTCCTCCATGTGCATTATGCTGTATATATCTCTCAACAGTTGTTTTCACAGAGTCCTCTAAGTTGCACAAAATCTCAGCACCTAAATCTTTCATGAATGCATCACTAAATAGTTTGAAAAGGAAATGATATGCTGATGTGGATTGCAAAGTCATATGGAATTCCTCAGAGAAGATTTTTCCTACATGGCAAACCTTAGTAAAAATACTGCAAGATATTACTTTTTTAGGAATGATTTTTTCAAATATGGGCACTATGAAAACAGTTTCCTTTTTTGTAGCTTTCCCAGACATGCTTTTTCCTTCAATAACCAACATCCCACCTTCAATCACTGCTGTGAATTTTTTGCCCCTATTTTTCCATTGGATGTATATCCGCAAAAAGGGCTGGATTCTGACCTGGTTTAAGATGGAGGTTTTTAGAGCAACCCCACTAAAATCAATGGAGTTTTTCAGCATGTCAATCTGTTTCTTTCAAACCCTTCCTTAAGGGCTGATGGGAATGTCCTTATTTCTGGTGAGGTTTTTTAGGTTGTTTTTTTTTTAGTGCATATCACTTGGTTATGTCTTGTGTAATGAAAGACATCTGAATTTGATGGTATAATTTGATGTAATGTTTTAAAATACTGCTGTTGTTTATGGAGTAGCAAGGATGTATCTCTGCCTTAAAAATCGTGGTAAAGTGCTTCATGCAAAATTCCATTCTGCTTTGTCCTAAAATATTTCCTCTGAGGGTGAACAGGGTTCAAAGGTGGCTCAGGTATCTCCTCACTGTATTCAGTCACTGCTGTGCAGGTACAGCTTGTGACAGGTTCCCTGGTTTTGATTTTGTCACACACAGAGCTGCAGGAGCTGCTAAAATCTTCCCAAGGTTTCCAGAGCTCTGTGTAGGATATCTCTCATGCATACCATCATGTGGGTGTTTACTGAGCATGACACAGCTTCAAACCATCAGTGCCTTTTATCCCCTACGCAGTCTGAAGGCGTTTGACAATGCCTTCCTCCTGCAAATGTGAGAAAAGAGAGATTTCTCTAACTGTGTTCTCCAAGTCTTTAGCCACAGATTAATCACCCCAGTAGGGAAACAACTACAATGTTCTCATGAGTATGTTTTACTTTATCCTACAGCAAAGAAAAAAAAAAATCAGCTATTCATATTAATCCAAAAAATAGTTTTTACAAAAGGCTTCAAGATCTGAGTCTGGTCTCATACTCATTTTTTCCCATAGTAGTCAGAATCTTTCTTTTAAATGACTTTTACATAAACTAAATCCAAGACCAGCTAATAACTTTGTCTTTCCTATGTTATAAATTAATTCTTGCCTATCAGGTTAGACAAGATTAGAACTCCATAACTTTATGTTGTCTCCCTCTCTTATCTTCTGGGATCAGAGGCCAGTTGTGAACCACGTTGTGAAGCACTCATTTGTACCTGTCATGCCATGGTGTTTGAGGCTCTGATTAGGGTGAGAACCTCCTTAGCACAGTTTGCATACCCCTGCCCCTACACCAAGAGCTTTTATTCAGTCACAGACTTCCTAAAATCTTTTATACCAGCTTAAAATTTATATTAATTTGCACACTTTTTATCTTTGAACAGATGTATATATATATGTGTGTGTGTGTGTATGCCTGGAAAGTGTTGTATGGTGTTCCAGCCCTCAGAACATCTTTCTTACATAAAAGTTACATCCTGCTTGAAAGCTTCCTTGGAAATACTGGGATTCATTGTGTTATAAAAGTGTACAGTTTTGTTAGGATGCAAGGATTTCTGGCTGCATATTAATTTTGCTGTAAAGTGCACTGAGATGATAAGCTTCCAGCAACTCAGTCCAACTCAATTATCTGCACCCTTCCAGGTGGAGACATCAGGACTTTATGCCATTTTTGTCATTTCACTATTTTACAGCTCAAACTTCTACATGGAGCCAGAGCAATCTAAAATTTTAAATGTCTATTAAACTCCCCACCCCTCTGGCAACCGATATGGCAGCTGCTCTACTGCATCAAGAAAAAAATTGCCCTCTTGGAGATGAACTTTTAGAAAATGGACTAATCCTTTTATACCATAACTTGCTTTAAACACGAGCCAGAATAACCTAAGTTTTGATCTGTGCATGTTTGGTCCAAGTCATGCAGACCCATATCACTTTCACCTTTACTCAAAGACTACACAAATGAAGATTGAACTTCTTCCTCTGAAAAACACCTTTGTGCTTTAGTTGTATTTCCCTCAAGGTGGCCTCCAGGAGGCAAAAATAATCCCAGGAGCAGACTTTCCAGCTCAAAATCAAATAAGTGGAGAATGAGACAGCATCTTTTGTGAAGACAACTTTCTTCATGTCTTTCCTCTGATGTTGATGCTGCCAGAGCTATATGCCTTGGGATATGCTAACAGAAGCTGACATATGAAAGAGTGGAATCAATACCAAAATAAACCCTAATGCCCCAAATTTCAGTTGCACTCACTACTTAAAAAAAATAAATAAATTCTTCAGGATGGTAAGGTTTTAACCACTGCATTAAAAACAGTCAGTAAAAGCTATCTTACCACGTACATAATGACATATGTACAGAATTTTACATAGAGAAATGCTAAAAAAGTTCGTGCATTAATTATGTTTTGTAATTTAAAATATCCTCATGCTATCTTAAGAGACAGAGCTTAAACTTTAGAAGAGCAGTGACTCAGGTGATCCACCTCACATTTTGCACAGCTTGGGTGCAAACTATGCCTTTAGACATCTTGTGATGTGACAAATGCAATGTACATTTTCATCCTTGAGACGGCTTTAGAAGAAAATTAGAGGGGGATATTTTTAGAAGTTTATTTCCCTGAAAGATCAGATAGTAATCTCTACTCCACTCTTCCTTTTCTTTATATATACTGTTCTCTAAAAGTGAAATATACTTTTAGAACTACCTAGTATTTCAGTGTCAAATATTACTATTAACAGATGTACTGAGAGAAAGAAACACTGGTTGCATAAGAGTAATTTAAAAAATTCTGAAAGTTCCAGAAACTTTTGCATTCAAGTCCCAAAATTGCCCCTACTTCCAAAGACATAAAGCATAAGTTTTATTTCCAAATACACTCTCCAGCTTATCAACTAGGTAATAATTTTACTTCTGGTAAATATAATTGGAGAACGTAAATTGAGATTCAGGATCCACAATCAGTTGTCCAATAAACCTGAGGCATTGATGTAGGAAAGCTTTTCATCTAATTTTCGTTTATTTTTTATTCATATTTTCTTGAATTTATTGTTGGTTTTAAATAGTATAGAAGCCTCTAATGGGAGAAATGTACTATTACTATTTCTAGAAACTGGGTATCTAAGGCCATGAGAAAAAAAAAATCAGTTTCCATCCATGATAAGTACCAGGTTTCATTCAAATATTATTATAATTTATGGAGTAATATCTAAGCAAGGTAATTAATTGATCAAAGACGTTTTCCTAGAAAGGCAAAATAATCAACACACTTCAGCAGCAAGGTGTTACATTCACTACAATACCTTACAAATTAATGCTTCTGGGTCCTATTTGTCTCAAACTTCAGCAATACATAAACATTAGGCCAAACTTAGAGTGTGCCTATAATAAACAAACCTTATTTAGGGGGATAAATTCGAAGCTGACTTTCAACAGTTCATCCTGTCAAAATTCATGGCCCCGACTCACATTTGTTATGCCCTAATGCTCATTTTATTGTATTTATTCCTTTGACAAATGGTGAGGTTTCAGTGATAGCAACAGCCAAGGAAGCCCCTCCCTGCAGCTGCTCTTGTCACACAGGGTCACAGCATTTACACACTGGTGCCTTCAGGCAAGTACCTGAGTGCACTTATCAGCATTTCCTAAGGCACTTATGTCTGTAAGACAAAGTAGGAACTTGAAGAATCACTGTAAAGGGTGCTTCAAGGAGGTACAGGAAGCTTGATTGTCACTTTAGGAAATGATGATTTCTTCAGAATACCCAGGTCACGTGAGAAATTCTTCAAGGCTAGCAAAAGTCTTTCAAAACCTGGTTATACTGCATTAATGCTAATCAATTAGCTCTTAACAAGCACAGTACAAAACTCAGCTCAGTTCTGGCAGGTGGCAAGGTGGTAGGAAAAGAGTTTTGCTGAAGGGCCCTTCTGGCATACAGGGTCAGGTAGAAAAAACTTCAAAAAACTGTGGGAAAGGTAGTAGAGGAGGTTTGGGCACCTAAGGCAAGACAGAAAGCATACAAACTGCCAGAGATAAGTGTAAGAAAACTAGATTGTGTACAGGAAAAAAAAAAAAAAAAAAGAAGAAAAGAAAGGGTTTAGAAAACTAGAATGTGCAGCAGGAGGGCAAAAACTCTCAGTGGTGGAAGTTCTCAGTAAGGCAGTAGATTTGTCAGCTAACTTTCAGAGTTTAGAAGTAGTACTGACTCAAGGGAGAACAGCACAAATTTTGTTTGTAATTGCTAGAAAAGAAAATAATGATTGTCTTGGAAAGATGTTTTGTGGGGTGGTCAGATACAGACCAAAAAATACAGACAATGTCTCCCATGCAGCAAGAGCAAATAAGACCAGCAATGGATGGAGGAAAGGCTGTGGATGTCGTCTCTCTGGACTTCAGTAAAGCCTTTGACACCATTTTCCACAGCATTCTCTGGAGAAACTGTCTTTTTATGACTTGGATAAGTGCAAGTGCTCATTGTCTAAAACACTGTCTGGATGGCCAGGGCAGAGCTGTGGAAAATGAAGTTACATCCAGCTGGCTGCTGGACATAAGTGATGGTCACTTTAGGGGTCAGATGTGTTCAGTTTGTTTATCAATGGTCTGAACGAGGGGAGCAAGCGAGCCCTCAGGCAGTTTGTAGATGACACCAAGTTGGGTGGGAGTCCTGATCTCCTGGGGGGGTAGGAAGACTCTTCAGAGGGATCTGGACAGGCTGGATTGATCAGTCAAGGACAATTGTATGAGGTTCAACAAGGTGAAGTGGCAGGTCCTGCACCTGAGTGACAACAACCCCATGCAGGGCTCTGGACTGGGCCAGAGTGGCTGGAAAGCTGCCCAGTGGAAAAAAAGTCTGGGGGTGCTGATGGACAGCAGCTGAACAAGAGCCAGAGTGGCCAAGGAGGCCAATGGCACCTGGCCTGGATCAGCAATAGTTTGGCCAGCAGGAGCAGGGCAAACTGCCTGGCCTGGTCTGTAGGAGATCACCTCAGGTTTGTTAGCATCTTCACATTTTTGTAGGTTTTAAAAGTTAAAATGGGGATCTGGGTCCATGTGACTGGATACTGATAAGACACGTGCATCAAGGAGTAGACACATCAAAACCTGTGTGTGGAAAATAAATGTTGCATATGCAGCCTATATCTTTATTAACTAAACACTGGATACATGTATCTATTCTGAAAAGTGTGCAAATCAAGAAGGTAAAAAGAATAAAGTAAAAAATTGCATTTAAAATACTTAAGATTACATTATGTCCAAAAGAGGACAGTAATTGTCCCCCTGTACTCAGCACTGCTACAACACTCCAACAGAGACACTGAGGTGCTGGAGCACGTCCAGAGAAGGAAAATGGAGCTGGGGAAGGGTCTGGAGAACAAATTGCTGAGGGAGCTGGAGTTTGGAGAAAACAAGACTCAGAGGAGACCCTATCCTTCTCGACAACTCCCTGAAAGTATGTTGTAACAAGCTGGAGGTCAACACTTTCTCCCAGGTAGCAAGTGATAGGATGAGAGGAAATGGCCTCAAGTTGTGCTGGGGAGTGTTCAGATTTGATATTAAGAAAAAATTCTTCATGCAAAGAGTGGTCAAGCAGTGGAACAGGGTGCCTAAGCAAGTGGTTGTCTCACCAACCCTAGAGTATTCAAAATACATGTAGATGTGCTTAGGGTCATGGTTCAGTGCTGGACTTGTCAGTGCTGGGTTAATGGTTGGACTCAGGATCTTAGAGGCCTTTTCCAACCTCAGCAATTCCGTGTATCTATGACAGGATGCTTAAAATGGCTTAAGATCTCATTAGGGAACAAGATGGGATAGTTTGGAAAGTTGAGATGTTTTATCAATTCCAGTCTTGGCTAAATTAAATATAAAAAAATCTATAGACTACAGAAAAGGATTATTGCAAGTCACCAGGAACGTGAAGGGGAGATGTTTTTGGGCACTGTAAACGGTTGGTAAGAGAGAGAGCAAAAAATGTGCATAAAGAGTGGGTGACATGCAGGAGGAACAGTCATCTCAATTTTGCAGTGAGGGAAACTAAAACCATATAATCTACCGGCAAAGAGCTTCAAACCTTGAAATATTTTTGTTTCTATTAAATTTAAGTATGCACTTGTAAGCTATAATGATTTGTGTGAAAAAAGCAGACACTTTGGTGTGAAACCTCTATCTAACAGAAGCCCAGATAGGAAGGGGAAGGACTCTCTCTCCTTCTTTCAGAGTTTATCTGTGGTGCAACTCTTCCCAAAAAAGATATAAAAAACCCATAAATTGCAATATCTTTGCTGTAACAATGACTCCATAAGATTTTTTTTTTTTACAAAGGAGACTAGCTAGACTTAATACACTTACAAATCTGGTGATTATATCAGAAAAAAAAAATTACTCCATCCTGGAATAGGAATGTCCACATGGAAGACATATCGTTGAGTAATTATTCCATGTAGACTGCTTCCATAATCATACATAGATCAACAATTGTAGTCTGTGCATGTAGTACCTCAGAGAGGGGATTGGTTTTTTCAGTGCTGGCAGTCGAGGGATCAAAGCAGAAAAGAGCTAAAAAAAAATTAATTAGAAAATTATATTCGAAATTTATTGAAGGACAAAAATATATAGCTAAAAATAGTTGCATTCACTCAGATGCCATGTGATTTTAAGGTTTCAGTAATCATTCCTTTTATTAGAATCTCCCTTAAACAGGAGTACTGACTTACAGGGATGATTTCAGTGTGCCAATATCATAACTGACATCCTAGCTATCCTTTGTTGGAAATATAGGGCAGTTGTGAGGTACAAATTTGTCTTTGAAAGCAAACAATTTAAAATTAAACAATCACATAATTTTTAGTAAGTGTTAATGACCCTTTCAGTTTAGCAATCTGTTATATCAAATGTAAACATACATAACAAAACATTCAAAATCCCATTCTGAAAGGCAGAATTTGGATATTCAGCAGTAAAACAATGGAGCTGCAACAAATACACAAAAAAAATCTGAGCTCTTCTATCACGTACCACAATATAAATATTCTCACACTATTGTACTATTCCATTAAATGTGCACTCAAAGGAAAAAATTGCACTTAGGTCAAACCAATATCTAGTGTAATAAAACTTGCCACTTTAGACTACTGTCCAGTAACATTAAGAAATAAAATCACCAATTTATGATTATCTATGCTCACATATTTTTAAATATCTTTTATTTTCTCTGGGAAATCTAATGTCTTCTTGATAGTATGCCACTTGAGCAATGAAATATTTAAGACAACAAATTATTTTCTGCTCAGGACAGAAATTGTTGTCATTTAGAGAAGCTTCAAGTATTTGAAATCAAAAGCTTTTATTAACAACTGTGGGTTGGAATTTTGTGATTGTTCATTATTTGTGAATTTCACAATTATACATTTGGAGTTGGAAAAACACAGAAGGAGCTGATTTCTTTGGATTATTTTATAATCAGCAAAAGCTGCCTAAAACTGAATGAAGAACTTGTGCTGATAAGATATCAGCTTGGTGTTTGACAAACTTAACATGTATTTTCTGCTACGATTTTCTTTTGCATGCATGAAAAAAATATTTTAGGACATAATCCTGACTCCAGTGAAATCAACAGCAAACCCTCATTGACCTACTGAAGTCCAAGCTCCATTTAAACTTGCTATTTGTTTTGATTTTTGTTAGCAAAATCAAAATAGGATGCCACACCCTTTCTGTTCCCTATTTAAATTGTAAGAACCTTAGTGCACGGACTCTCTTTGGGACATAATGCAATCTTAAGTATTTTAAATGTAATTTTTTACTTTTTTCTTTTTACCTTCTTGATTTGCACACTTTTCAGAATAGATATATGCATACAGTGTTTAGTTAATAAAGATATAGGCTGCATGTGCAACATTTATTTTCCACACACAGGTTTTGATGTGTCTACTTTTGATATACATGTGTGTTATCAGTACCTAGTCACATGGATACAGATCCTCATTTTAACTTTTAAAACCTACTAAAATGTGAAGATGCTAACAAACCTGAGGTGATCTTCTACAGACCAGGCCAGAAATGAGGTACCACAGCAGAAAGCTGCCAGAGCACACCCGAACAAATTACCCAAACTGAACAAATGTGTTCCTTTTACAGCTGCATGTCCTCTGAATCAGCTTCACCCTGTCTCCAAACACATGCACCTCCCTCTAAATTCTTTCTTGTACCCATGCCCTTCAGTATTACTATAAATGATAACAATCAACTCCATTAGCACACTAAAATATTCATATATTTCATGAATCACATTTTTCCCCTTCTGTTTGACATTATTAAAAAAATAACATGCATTCATTGCATTTTCCTGTGCAGTGAAAAGGAACCTTTTTCCCAACAGTTCAAACTGAGAATTAAATCCAGTATTACTATGGAGTCCTTCTATATGCCCTCCTGTTACTTTATTCTTGCATAATCTTTACAATTAAATGTTTAATAATGTTTATTTTTTAATATTTTTTCTTCTCCAAAATTAGGGACTAATCTTTTTTTTTTTTTTTTTTTTTTTCCCTCCTTTAAGTAAAGAGGAGGTAGGTAAGACCTGTGGGATTGATTTCTTCAACAGGCCTGCAGTGATTATTTTATCATTTTGTTTTGTTTGAAGGTTTGAGGAAGGTAAAGCATAATGACCACAAAAACACTCTGTGGTCTTACTGTATGTCATCTGCCTAATGTCCCTAAGAAAAAGACATCATGTGTTATATATTTAAACCTGCTTCTCCAATGAGGTGGCTGTTTTGTTGCTCTAAATTTTGAAAAATCACAGGAGGTATGTTCACAAAGCCCATTAACAAATAAGATTTGTGCTCACACTTCCTGCACACTGTTTTGAAAATTGATCCCTGAGGGCTTAATTAGCCATTATGTGCTTTTCCTACTGGAAAAGGAGAAGGAACTTTTATGCTTAAAATAACTTAGCAACCAAAATCTTCCAGAAGATGTAATCTCTCTTAGTCAGTATCTCACCTCCAAATTAAGGGAATCCCACAGGGCTCCATCCCAGCATCCAGTGAAAGGACCACACAGAATTACCCCACTGGATATCAGCATTTGTCATCGGCATAAAAAGCAGCAACGTTGTCATGTCTTAATTCTGACAGATGCTAAGTTCTCCTAGTTTACACAGAAATTTGAAATGTAAAAGAAGAAGCTGTAGCCCTCAAAAGAATGAGCTGAAAGTGTAGATGACTGTGTAGGACACTGGGTTAGAGGAAGATGCCCAAGCAGAAAATGAGTGCAGAAAAGTGTGCTATGATTGTAAGGACTTGGATGCTTCACTTTAAGACCTCCATGAACACAGTCATGGGCAATCCTAATTATTTTCTTCTCTCAAGCATGCTACTAATTTGTCCCCAGCATTTAGCAATCAAGTGGCATTTAGCAAACAAGTGCTCAGCACTACACAAAACAAGTGATGTCCTTCACTGAAATGTTTATGTGTGGGGAGATTCTGGTTAGAAAATTACTCAATATGCTTGGGACAGTATTTTTCCTGGTCTCCAATATTCTTTTACTCCCACTGGCTTGCACTTTTGCTTTGCCCTATTGAACCATGAAGTGACCTGCACAACTGCTTTCCACAAATGGCAAAATTCTTGCCCTTCACAGGTGCCATCAACAATTTTGAAGGCAGAATCCTCCAGTTTGGAATTGTTCTAAGTCTGCTCTCTTCATAAAAGTAAATTTTACCACACTACCTTGGAACTCAGTTATCTGTTTGACAAATGTTGGACTTTGGGACATTTACTACCCACTCAGAAGAAAAATAAAATTAAAACATCTTATTTAAAAAGTAAGAATAACATTACTTCAGTGTTTAATTCAGATATTATACTTTTCAGAAAACAAATAAACAGCACATTTTTATTTTGATGCAGACTTCACAGATATTAGTAGAGCATTTTCAAACTATTGCAGAATGAAAATTACAAACAATTGTTCTTCAAGGGAAAAAACAAACAAACAAACAAAACAAAACAACCCAATCTAAAAAAGTTCCAATTTAGTGTTTTGGCCTTAGGAATGTTAAAAAATATCTGAAAAAAATCCCTACCAGAATGTGTATATTAGAATTTTTTTTACTTTCAACAAATCATCATTTTTCATAAAGACTGTTTTGGGGAAAAATTTTAATGAACAAAATTGGATGAAGCACGTCTAAGAAATATGAACATCTACCTTTATCTGAAGGTGAGTGTTCCTAGAGGATGGATTCAAGAAAAAAATACATAAAGCAGTGTAGTCTTTTCCATTTTCAAGGCTAAACATTTGTTTTGATCAAGAAGTTGACCAGCAAAATTTTAGAGAAAGAGACAAATGAAAATAATTATTTTGAGTGGCTTAATTAGGGAGTCAACAGTAGCTGAAATGGTGGATGAATTATATGTTTTCTAGAATGGTTCTAGTTAAACAGACTTGCCAAATTTAGATGCTTAGTGACATCTAAAGACACTAAATGATTAATTGCTGTTAATAGCAATGGAAACGTTCAAAGAATAAATGACTGGGTTCAATTTCCATAATCACACAGAAGAAACTCTAAGAGTAATACTGAAGTAGCATAACTACAAAATGCAAATGATTTATGTGTGATCACCCAAATATGACTATCTCACTCTCAGCATTTCACCACAATCTACTTTTTTGATTAAATCACATTAAAATGAAGAACAGCCATTCTGAGTGCAAGTATTTTTGAGTAAGGTTAAAAGACTATGACAAAACAGAATTGAAGCATAATCCATTACCAATTTATTTCCATTGTTGATCATCCATAATAGACATAAATCTGGTATTTTGCAATAATGATTGCAAAAGGCACGGAGTGTTAATTTGTAAAACACATTGTAAAAAAAAATCAGTGATAAAGACATTTTTCTCTTGGTTTCCTGATAATTAATGTTTCTTCTACATATCTCCCAAGCTAAATTTATACCTTGGTATTTCAAATAATTTCAAGAGAGTTCAGGCATGTAGAGCTTCAGAATTTATTTTTTTTATTAAGGAATTTTTTTCTAATACCAGTGCTGTATGATATTATTGCTATGAGAACAAGCAAAGCAGAGGGAGAGATGACTCCACCATAGTGAGGAATCACATGTCCTATAAGCACTAGAGGACTAAAGGGCAGTCTGGTTCTCCTAACAGAAATGCATATCACATAAAATATATAGAACAGCATTTTACTAGAGCTTACATAGTTTTCCATTTAATTTCAAACTAACTTCACATTTTATATTCTATAACTAGCAAGGGTTTTAAATAACTTGTACTTATTTTGTGTTTTGCAATTATAATAAGGTTGGGTAATTATACAGAGAGCATTTTTCCATTTATTTCTAATTTGAAACTTTCTCGAAAGCATGGAATCCAAATAAAGTATTTGCAATTCTAAAAGAAGGTGAAATAGTTATTTATAAATAGGCAAAAATTATCAGTCTCTTATCAAGCTGCTACCATTTTAAGAAAAGATCATGCTGGCATAAAACAGTAAAAACTCAGCAAATGTCATCAGTATTAAACAAGAAAAAAAAAGGAAACAACGACAACATAAAAGATATTAAATTATGTTAAATATACATAACATATATAGGAGTATCAGCAAAAGTAGATAAAAGGTTGGCAACTTGAACCTCTTTTCTCTATTCTTTCCCTCATTCCTAAAGTAAATAGAATAATTATTTGACCAAAAATACTCAGAGAATGGAGAAGGGATGTCAGTTATTCAAAAAAACTATACATGTGTGATGGTACAAACAATACATGGGCAGTAACCAAGGGACAGTTAGTTGTACTTTGGTATAGAGTTCTTGGTTTAAAAATTGGAAAGTGCAACTCAGGTAAATTATATTCTTTTATTAAAGCCTCAGCTCTTACATTAAAATGCTTGGATAGCTAGGAGACCTAATTTGAAAAAGCACTATAAAATCAATCACATCTGACTGCTGGATTTTTGGATGTAGATTTTTTCTTTTCTTTAATTTTAACTATTTATAGGACTTGTCTTTAAGACTTTAATAGTTTTGTCTACCATGACCAAACAGTATTTCTTTAGATTTACAATATTTAAAAATACTATATTACTACCTAAAGCTTTGGATAGTTGCCTGATGTTTTGCTGTAGCAATCTGGATAAATAAATAATGAACCTGCCCCGTAATGATTAAGCAAAATGTGTTTAAAATGGAAAATTAATTATGAAGGTAGTTTCCAAAATAATAATTAAAAACAAAAATTAAATCCAGCTGTTTGCAATATATCACAGCAGTGCCAAGCTTCTGGCTGTGGAACATCCAACAGGCTGTAACTTAGGTAAGAAAACTGCTGTCCATTCTCTTTAATTTTTCCCACCATTTGACTTGCCTTTGGGAAATTCTTGTGGATAGAGAACAAAGCATAAAGGTGCACAGCATGTTTTTGTCTCATGAAATTTATAAAATGGATATTCACCTTTCTGGTGGAGTAACTCAGACTCAGGAGAAAAGTAAAAAAGTTTAGCCTAGATAGTGCAAAGAACTTGGGCACTGTGGAGGAAGGTTACTCAGTTATGAAGGTACCCTTACTTAATGTGTTATGGTTGCAAGGTTAATTATTACAAATTATACTCAGTGCCTGAATTCTAGAAGAAAGTATAAATTCAAACAAATTAGTTTTATTTCTAGAAAATCCAGAAGCAAGTCCTACCTGTATTCAAACTATGCACTTACAAAGGTACACATCATCTCCAAGGCCTCACAAACTGATTCAGGTACTTATCAAACAAGAAGAATCAGTAACTTTCAGTGTCTTGAAATTTGAAATAAATTCATTTATTTGAAATTTTGAAATAAACCACTTGGGAAAAGAAAAAAAGAAAAGAAAAGGAAAAAAAAAAAAAAAAAGGAAGGAAAGAAAAAAAAGGAAAAAAAAAAGGGAAGAAAAAAAAAAAAGCTGACCTGCTCAGCATCCTCCCAGAAGTCAGGATTCAATATGAGCTATGGAAAGATCATACTGTTCTCCTCTTATCCTTTCAGTGATGCAAGAAGTGTGCTGAGGGCTGCATTCCAGAGCTGCCATCCACAGTGAGACAAGGTCTTTAGCACATGACATCTGGCCTCCTGCCTCCTTTCCTGTGCTCCCTGAATAGCAGATGGACCTCAACGCCACAAGCGTGACCAAGTCACTAGATCAAGCAACACCCCCTCAGAAATTATGCAGTGGTTAGCACGTGCCCTCCAAAACTGAAGCTGAAGAAGCCTCCTGCAGAGCAGAGGGGAATATTATTTGTAGTTCTAGACCTGAGCATTAATCACAACAAGGTCAGACACATGAACAAACCCTATATATTTAAATGATTCAAGGCTATTAATCTGAGCTTGTAATACTACGTTTTCACCACGGCTATCCATGCTTTCCCTCTCATAGTTTGTCACGCTTTTAGACTTGTTTTATATCTTTGAGTACCAGTCCTTGCTAGCAGTAATAGGTTTTTTTCCCTATATGACTGTACAGCATCTCCCACCAGGAATTTCTAATGCTGACTGGGCAGGTGGGTCACTACTTATAAATTTGGTTTGCATAGCACAAAAGGTTGAAGGAAATGAAAATAAAAGCAACGACTATTCTCAGTAAAGGTCATCTGAAAACTCATACAAAGAATTCAAAGTAAAACTTTACAAAAAGTAAAATCAGATTTTGTTGGAAACCTTTTATTCTCACAAAATATTCGCTCAACTCAGGTGAAAGCAGAAGATTTTTTTCCTCACCAAATGTCCATTAAAATAGCAATCACTTACTTAAAACAAGCTCAGATGGAATTGTTTGAGTAGCTGCAGTCAACCTCCTTTGCATTTTATCATGTACAAAAAAAGTATGTACCTCATGCACTTCAGAGTGGTACAGAAAGGGAGAATTGAACAACCTGGAAATTTGGAAATGTAGAATCTCACAAACAGAACCATCTATCAATATTAACCAAATTGTTTGAATATGGTGAATAAAAAATGCATTAATATGTCACCAGAATTAGTTCTCAATCTGTAGGAAAAAAGGTCATTTTTGATGGTGAAGGACTGAGTGATTGAGGGGATTAGTGAGCACTAAGAGCAACAAAAAACAGTTCATTTGACTATTCTGAACATCAGATAAGGTTAATAAATGGTCTTAGCACAGTTCTCAAAGTGCAAGAACCACACCATAAAACTGTTAACATTAATTGATACTTTTACAGGTAGTCTCAGCTGAAAGGTCACACGACGGGAACACTTCCAGATCTGAATCACATCACAGAGGCCTGAAGCTTAGACACATTCTGCCTTTCTGTGTCCTGCCAGAGCCAGAGGTTTTATTCTCAAGGACTGTTAATTTGGAACTTTCTGTGAGCACTAAAACTTAAAAATATTTGCTAGTCTCCTCTACCTATAAATCTAAAAATAGAAACTTGGAAGGAAAAAGTCATTAAAATTTACCATTGCCTTCTACTTTTAAGGGAAAGTATTACCAACAGAGAGTGGGAGGAGGATGAGTAATCCTGGCAACCTATTCTATATTTCAGCTCTCTATATCCTTTATTGTTTGCCTTGCTGTTGCATAAATTCAGGAATTTACTATTTTCAAAAGCATATATCAACACGATATATATAGCGCAGTAGGTACCAACCACTGAATTGTGTGAGCAACATAAACAAAAGGCCAGGTTCTTGTCTGGTGCCCCTGAACACAACCTGGCGTGCTCTCAGAACTCAGAATCCCACCTCACATCAGACTTCGAGTCAGAGAAGCATCAGTTATTCTAAACATTTCCCCTAAAATAGGCAGCCTGGGAGCAGTGCCTGTAGGAACTGAATACAGATTTCAGCACCCCCTTCCCATCCCTGTGGGAGGCTGCAACATGCACAGACACTTGTGTTCTCTCCCTGTGGGCAGCAGCCCCACCCGTGGAGCAGCTCCCTCCACATACCAGCCCACTCTCCCACATTATCCCCTCTCCTGAGCACTGCCATCCTGGAGAAGAGGGGAAGGAGGAGAGGACAGGCACAGCTCAGTCTGGCTGCTGTGCTGGGCACTGGGAGGGAAAAGAAATGGCAATATAAAGAATGTTCTTCTGTTTGGAGTGGAAGGTGCTAGGCTGAGTGGAAGACAAGGCTGCCACTGAGCTGAACATGTACTGCTCAGCCCAGCTCGGGCTTGCCACCAGCACCAAAGGATTTCTACAAAGTGAGATCAGGAAACAGGAGAGTTGGCTTTGGTTTCCCATGGAAAAGGGCCACAGTTTGTGTCTAATGCTGTCTGCCTGCCACTGGGCTTCTGCCTGCTAAAATTCCACTAAAACTCCATACAAATGAGGATTTCTCCCAGATGTAAACTGCCACCAGTTGGAAGCTGGGCTGCCCTTGGAGTGCCAAAGGCCTCCTCCTACAAACTGAGTGTCAGCACCAGCAAACAAACCCAACCTGTGCCTGTGCCGTCACTCTTTAGACACATATTTCATTCTGTTTGATGCATTCTGGGGTTTCCCTCTGGGTCTACTGAGTACTATATCAATCTGTGCACTCACTCAAGTCCTCCAGGAGGACAGGATTGCATTTGGTCCTTCCTACCTGCCATGGTTTAACCCCAGCCATCAGCTAAGCCCCACATGCCACTTGTTCAAACAACTCCCTCACCCCGCCAGCTGGGAGGAGAACTGAAGAAAAAAAAGCAAACCTTTTGCATTCAGATAAGAACTGTTTAAAAATTGAAGCAAAATAAGGTAGAAAAATAATAATAGTAATGAAAGGGAATGAGAGATAACACTTGAGAGAGACATGATGCTCAATACAACCTGTTCACCACCCAATGACTGGTGCTACATCCCTGGGCAGTAATCACCCCTTCCAGCCAACTCCACCCAGTTTACATGCTGGACATGATCTTTTATGGTGAGGAATATTCCTTTGGCCAGTTCAGGTCAGCTGTCCTGGCCATGCTCCCTCCCAGCTTCTTGTGCCCCTCCTCACAGGGAGAGAATGAGACACTTGAACAGTCCTTGACTGAGAGCTGTCTTGGTTTGGAAAGACAGGTATCCGCCAGGGAAAGCTGAAGCCTCCCCTAGAATAGAAAATGCAAACCTGTCACCCTCCGCCAAATTAGAATTTTGCAATTAAGGGCTCTCAGGCAAAGATTTGGGAATAGGAATAACAGTTCTTTACCAGGAATATTAACAGTATAAATGTAGTAGAAAACAAAACCACCCAACCAAACAAGCAAACAAATAAACAACAACCCTGGAAAACCCTGACAGCGTCAGAGCTACAACCTGACACCCTGTTGGTCAGGGTGTTGGAAGCAGTCCACAAGTGAGTCCTCCTGGAGTGGCAGATTTGGTTCTGTTGGAGTAGAGATGATTCTGTAGAAAAGGGTCCAGTGATGGTGAGAAGGGTCCAGTGATGGTGAGATGAGGTCCAGTCTTCCTCTGGTAATCAGGTGAAGCAAGAGAGCTTCCTGTTCCAGAATCCCAGTTTTATCCAGGTAGGAATGGTTGGCTCCCCCCACTGGGTGGGGCATCTCACAATGGGATGATGGAATGTGGGTGTACTATTTTGGGAAAGGGAACAGCTTGAGGAAGAAAACAGCCTGGGGAGTCTTAATGGCCCATTGTGAAAAGAGATAAGAAACAATGCCCCACCTGGTTTTAACAGCTGGCCCACTATCAAAAGGCACCCGCCCCCCTCCCTCCAGAGTAAACAAGAGATAAAGAAGAACAATTTCTCAACTGCTTTCAGCAGATGAAAATAGAATACACAGTTTAGGTTCCACAACCCAAGACAAGAGCAAACACTGTTCAGCACCAAAACATCAGTATGTTTTCAACATTATTTTCATACTGAGTCCAAAACTCAGCTCTGCACCAGCTATCCCAGAGAAAATTAACTCTACCCCACCAAGAACAGGATACTACCACTGAAACAGATTGTTCTGCCCTCTTCCCTAGACAAGGACAGCACCTGGTGATGGTACTTACAGAGATGTTTATGAAAAAAACAGATTAGACATCAGGAGCATTGAGGAAAAAGCTTCTGAGAGCAGAACACAAAGTAGATACTAATTCTCAAACCCTGTTGTTAAGGTTCTCCTGCACAAAGTAGATATCAATCTGAAATGTGATAAACAGTAGTGTGACATGGATATTGAAAGATGCTTTCTTGCAAAAAGGGAGCAGGTACAATGAATTCATAGTACACGAGGCTGTTTATTAGCTCTGAATTGTCATATGAATTGTTCATAAATGACCTTCAGATGCCATTAAAAAATTCAGAGGAGTTTGGAAAAGTGAATAATCTTAGAAAGAAAATTAACATGTTCTGTATGTTTTCTACTGATTATTATTTTCAAAACTTCAGAGGCATTAAAATGTTAATTATTCTTAGGATAGTTTTGAATGTAAACAAGCATTTCTTCAGTCCATTTCTGACCTCAAAAAAAAAAGTAGAATTGATGAATTGAAATCAGTGTTTACACCAAGCAAGCAATTCACTCTCCCTCTGTCCATAGCCAATTTATTGACAACTTTCATTTTACTATTTCTACTTTATATTATGCTAGTCTAGTTCCAGTGCATGACACAGCAATGAAATATTTCTTCTACTGCCTAGAAATAGGGAAGAGACATGGATTTCTGTTTAAATGGCAGTGACACATTGACAGCATACAACACTCCAGCCTTACAAAATACTAGCTTGATTAGAGACACCAAAATTCAGGTACCATATTTTTGTTCATATCATTTGACATTATCTTCCTCCAATCCCTAAAAAAAATATTCCTTTAAGAAACAGTGAGTTAGGATGAAGCCAGAACAAGAGCTCTTCAATTCTGGAAGGAGTAATAAGAGAGAATGAAAGAAGTCTTGCTATAACTTAAATATTCCAGTTTTCTTAATCCGTATCATGAAGATTTTTTTCCCTGTAGCCTTCAACAGACAGAGTCATGGAGTAACCTATACAGTTGTTGTAAACCTATCAAATTTTAACCACTGAAAAATATGGTTTTGACTTTAGAGTTGGGTTGGGTTTGGGGGGTTTTTTTGGTGGTTTTTTTGTTGTTGTCGGTTTTTTTGTTGGTTGGTTGGTTGGTTTGGTTTGGTTTTTTGTGGGTTGGTTGGTTTTTGTTTTGTTTTATTTTGGTTTTTTGTGGTGTTGGATTTTTCCCTTTTCTTTTTTTTTAAATTGGGAAGCACATATAATGGTTTTGTAATAAAAGGCCTACAGTTTAAAACACATCAGCATCAGTTTTCACCAGGGATATGAATATATCTGCATGTGAAACTATTTCCTATAGATTGATTACAGCTTCATACTGCTTTGTTTTAGGATAATAACTGCTATAACTACAAGGACAGGAATTGTTTTATTAAAATAAATGCACTCTTCTATAAATGCCAGTGTCACACCAGCAATGTCTGCATAAAATACAAAACTGCTGACAAGAAGGGTTAAGCAACCAAAATATATCAATGCTAAGTCTCAACATAATTGTCTAAATGTCAGCTGAACCTTAGAGGACTACCTTTCCAAATCTTAAAACTAAATATGATTAATAGAAAAAAGTTAAATATCAATCTCTAGACACAGAATAATGTTTTAAAAGGCTGGGTTTAAAGATAATTAACTAAGGATCCATTTGAGAAAGGTTATAAGTCTCAAGTAGCACAGTCAACATTTTGAATGTTATTAATCCTAAGATTTTAAGCTATTTAAACATTTAGATCTCATTTAAATACCCTCTCTTACATGTGATTTGCCTATTAGCAAGGCCATTTGACAACAATTTTGCACAATTGATGTAAATTACATTACAGATGAAACTCTACTATCAACTATGTGATGAAAGCCAAAAATGAATAGCAAGAAAGATCCAAACACAGTAAAAACCAAAGCTTGATAATATCAAGATATCTCTGAAACATGTAACAGTGTCTTAGAGTCCAAAAAAAGTATTATCAGATAGGTGAGTATGATTTACAACTGCATCTGTCAACATAGATGCATAGGCATGAATGCACATGTACACACCCATAAAACAATGTTAAAAGTACCATTGGCTTACACTGCAAATGATTTGAAGACCACATGTGAGCCATTAAAATTTAGTCCTCATGCTTATGGTGCTCTTTAGACATAAGATTGCAAGCAAGAAAAGCTAATGAATCCCCTAACTCCTCGTGCAACTCACAGCTTGGATGGAAATCGTTTATGAAAGTCTTCTCCATTTTTTTGTTCCTCTTCATTTTTTATGTGTAGTTCCAGCTATTATTAGTGGCACACTCTTACAACGCTGTTCTAAAAACAGAAACTTAATTCACACATTTCTACTATGTGATGGCTTCCCAAATACCAATTTATTTCCCCAACCTCTCACCCCTCCAAAATGATGGGGATGTATTCATTATTATATACATTTTAAAGAGGGTTTCTGCATCACAGGGAGTTTAAGGTCAAAAGCATCAAGTGATTTTGCACGTGAAGTTAGAGAGTTAGAAGCTAGAAACTGATTTTTCAGCATTCCTAATGTTAGATAGCACTTTTTATGTTTATGGATTTATTGACTACAATTTTAGTTCTGATTTATAAACACTTGTCCCAGGCCAGGCAGGATTAATTTTTGCAGGCAAGAAGGCACAGGCAGGACCTGGAGCTTGTTCTAAACCCCTCACAGCATTGCCAGAGGTATGGGGAAGGGAGTCTTTCCAGAGGAAAGTCTCTCTTGCTGTCGGAGAGGCTGCAGCCAGGTCATGGGCTCCATGGTGAACGTTTTGGCAGGTGAATCACTTCGTACATTTCTGTTACTAGGGTTGCTGTTCAAGTTCATTTTCTTATCTCACTGAAGTTTCCAGAAAATTTTTCACATCTCAGTCCGTGAGGGGTGAGTGGCTCATGGTTTTATTGGGAATATTTAATTGGAGAATACCGTTCCTGAAATATGACAGCACTTTTGCACATAAGACACCAGGGAAATGAAGAATCTTGTTTACAAGTGAGAAAAGTCTGGTTGAAGTTATTTGATAGCATAAAAATAACATTCCTTCTCATAGGTAGGAATAAACTCCAGTTTCTCAAAAAGATCCAGCTGCTTTCTTTATCAGACCTTCCTTCACTGCACTGCAATTGCTTGCCTCATTCAAAATTCCCCAGTGACACCTCAACACGGGTCCCAGGATGAGTTATGGCCTTCTCACCCTGATTAACCCATAGAACAGTTCTACCCTGGGCACTGGCTGGGATGGCATCCTGAGAAAAAAGCTGGATGTGTTCATTGGCTTTTGTCAGGGTCATCATACCTAGGCACAAGAAATAAGTCAAGAATCTGCTCCTCCAAAACAACTCACCTGGTCTGACGCCTTGCCCTTTCCACCTCAGACATACACAGACTTCCTGCTCTTCCAACAAACCCTGCAGTCCCTCCCATCCTGCAGTACACGATGCAACATAAATCTGAAAACACTGGCAAGTACCAGGCCACTCATCACCAGAGAGGTTGGATTAAAATAAAGTAATTTTAAAGGGATTACACATTTTATATGTTATGGCTAGCAATAAGAAACAGAATTCAAAGGAAAGAAAAGAGAAGAAAAAAAAATTCAAAGAAACAGAATTCAAAGAGAAGAAAAAAAAATGTAGAAGATAAACTAATGTAGGAAAGCCTTACTTGTAGTTTGAGGAATATCAAGAGAAATGGTTGAGACTATCATTCAGTTAGGTTATACGAGCACTGGAGAATAAAATTTAGAGGGTAATGAAATTAAAATGTGGAAATGGAAGATGGAGACTAGCAGCCTATATCAGAGATTTACTCTGAAAACTTTAATACCCCTCACACCTTAAAATCAAGCCAAAATGCTGATAGATAACGAAGAAAAGATCCCATAAAGTTGCACTTCTCCAAAAGAAAGGTAGACCTCCTGAATGCATCATAGCAAACTTAATGGGAAATGTGCTGTTTGAATTATAACTCTTGTCATGGCTCAAGCTGAGAGTAAATGGTGGTGAATGGTGGTCAAATAAAAATTAAATAAAATTGCAATACGATGTAGTGGGCATGTTCTTTATAAGAAAAAAAAAAAAAGACAAAACAAAACAACCTTCTATGATGTCCTCTCTTTGCAAATCACAGCAAAACCACTGTGGAGTAGCTGAACCATGAAACTTTCCTTTGATTAATCAACCAGAGAAACAGCTTTCTCACTTAAATACACACTGTATTCCAACAACTGCTTAGTCAGAGCTTCTAATCAGACAATGAGCTTAACTCAAACAAACTGTAGGGTCCTCGATTTTATTTTTCTTTTAATTGGCTTGAAGTGAGCTAGTGGAAGAAATCCTCTAAGACAGAATCATAAGGTTCTTCTTTTAGGTTCAGTTACTTTGCAGAGATATAGGTCAAATCTCTCCTATTTTTTTGTACCTTTGGTTGCATGCCACACAAGCGTAAAGAACTACCAAGGTGAGATAGAAAGGTTGACATTCACCCAAATACAAAGCCAAGCTGCTTTTCAAGTAAATCATCAAAATATCATGTGTAATCCCCTTTCTGTCACCTGCAAAAGGGTGAACCCCAGGTATTTCAAGACATTAAATGCACTAAAATGCACCACTTCATCTGATAAAAAATCACAGACAGAAAATCAGGCTTCTGTCTTAGTTCTATCTGTACATACAGGAGGCAAGAAAACTAAGATATAAAAATTAGAGAAGTATCCAAGAGGAAAGTGGGTAAGGAAGACAGAAAGATGATGCATTCCAATACCAATGCAATATATTTTTTAATCATCCTAGAAGCTAGATCTAATCAAAGCATGAGACTTTGTGGAATATGATCCAATATTGCTCTCCCTGTGCTTTTACTTGAGTCTATGAAAGTTAAAATTATTGCTTTGTTTGTGGGCAGTGGTGGATCATTTCCTGCAGAGTGTAGTCTTCAAATAAGAGGTGAAAAGAATAAATCACTTGAGAAGTCTTCACTGCTTATCTCTACAGCTGAGCATCTAAAATCATTTAGGTGAATATTAATAATGATATCCTGGCTTTTGCCTACAAAACCACACAAATTTCACTGGGTTTGACCAGGCAACCTTAAATATAGATGGTGTGATATATCTATAAGGAGTAACCATTATGAATCAAAGCTTTTGAACTTTCAAGTAACTGGATTCTTTTGTTCTCTCTGTGTAGTACAACATGGTACAATGTTTCCAAAACTCACATCATGCTGATTTATTCCTAAATACAAAAATTCCCAAGTATTAATTTGTCGCCCTGGTTTGTACCTGAGATGTTTTGGTTTTCTGAAATTCTTTTCCCAGGGAATTTGCTGTAAACAAGAGACATGTTTTTGTAGCTGTAACTTTGTTTACATTCCTTTCCCTAGGAGGGACTTTTTGATGTCCCTCTGGTCTGACCAATGTGATTGAAGAGGTTTGTCTTTGATTCACCAATTGAATTGGTCCGTGTAGAATAGTATAAAAAGGGAGACACATCCCAAAAATAAAGGAGTCATTTTCAGCCTTCTGAAGTTGGAGTCTGTGTCTTTGTGGTGTACAACAGCATCATTCATTCATTCCCTGACCAAGAGAATATGCAGGCTGGAAAACTCCACTTGGAATCACTGAAGCAGAGATTTCCAAGACAGTTATTCCTCATTCCTTGACTTGGTAAAAGAACTACAGAGGAAAAAGCAGTCCTACCTGTAGCCACTTAGGGTTCTCCACACATGTTCCAAATCTTAGCTCCCTCTCTGCTGATGGAGAGAAAGATGCTTTAAATGCCAGCGGTCAGGTCATATCAATGATATTTTTCTTTTCTAAAAGTCTGAATAACTCTGTTCTTTTAGGGACACACCTTTAATTTTGTTCAATGTAGCAGAATAAGTTAAGAGGGGGGGAACAATCTGGCTACCATTTAAGGCAAGATTAAAAAAAAAAAAAAAAGTGAGAAATTCTCACTCTCGCCATTCTATCACAAGTTCACAGTCTCTGGGCACCTTGCCAGTGTGCAGGACCACACTTATATGTGACATAGCCTTGTGTTTCAAACAGATTAGTAGCCAGAATCAAAGCATCTGGTGTTGGCTGTGCAGAACCACTCTTCATAATTAGTTTAATACGTTATACCAGCACATATTTCATGTGTCTTAGCCTATAATCCACTATTATACTCCATGATGCTACTGATCTGTGTTCCTCATTCATCCATTCACTGTGACTGAAGGACATCAGTTTTATTGTTTAGTGTCCACAGCCTTTGCCTGATGGAGATGGAGGAATGTAGACTGACCATGTGACATAATAAATCCCTAGGGATTAGTGATGATGTATATCACTTTCATGCTTGTGAGAGCACTGACACTGTGATATTACTCATTGATAATGATCCAGCATCTGCACCTCATTTCTGTGGAATATTTCTCTACATCAGCTTTTTCCACTAACTAGAACAACTGTTTGGGGGGGTGTGTTTCCAGTTTTCTCCTGTTATTTTCAAAGTTACACACAGTTTGGGGACTGCTGCAGCCAGAAGCTTCAGCATATTGACCAATATTTCTTTGGCTTCATGTTTGCTACATCACAGCTCTCATTTTACACTTGATGTGCTATGAATCTCCCTCTGCATATGTGACCATGTGGGCTTTGATGATAGCACTTTGCCAATTACTGCTCACAGCTGCAGATCTTCCCCAGTGGCATACTCTTGATGCACAGCATCTTAGGCTCTTTTTTCAGGGCTTACCTCTCACCAGTTGTGTTGCAAGCATGTTATTGGAAGAACTAAATGGCACATCCCAATTTTGGCTAATGTTTCTATAAGTCTTTGCCAGTTACATCACTCTCTTTTTTTATTTATTACAATGGTCATACATGGACTAAGGGTCAAGAAGAGGCATGAGAAAGGTATTACAGATAATTTCTGTCTAAGTGATTAACTGGAATTGCCAGTGCTGCTTTTACAGAGAAGCATCACTGATAGGGCCAGAAGAACTTTTAGGAATTATCCAGCCTGCTATTTTTATAGTCATCTGCAAGGCTTTTCTAAAGCCATGAGATGAAGCATAGGGGGAAATGTGAGGAGCTAGTCAGTGATTTCTGCCAAAGAATTCATAGTATTTGAGGATCTTGAGGGCAGATCTTCAGAGATTATGAAGAGGTAGCACCTCTCAGCCTGTTCCCAGACTGATTCTTCTCCCAGTCTTTCTCTACTCAAAGACAGTTCCTTGCTTCTACTCAGGAGATCTTAACTCCCTGATTCCAAGCAGATTTATTTTAACTGTTTTCAGCCATTGCTTTAGAATGTAGCCAGAGGTTTAACACGTGGGACACAATATGTATTCCTGACCTTTCAGCCAACATGGGTACAAGGCTGGAAAGCTATGGCATGGTTTTATCTCCTTCCAGTAGTCAGATATCCTCACATACTTACATCTGCAAATCTCAGGTTTTCTCCTGCCAGAGGAGCACTGATTGTCTCCAAGCAGGTTGTAGAGGTATGTTTGGAAGAGCTCTCTGAATACACATGGTGAAAGAGCACAGATGAAATGCACGTGAATGGTCTGAATTTTCATAAGGGAGCAGTAAGAGTGCAGGTTGTGATGTAGTGCATAACTTCACAAAGAAGAAAAGCCATTGTCGGAGAAAATATGTATATGCAAAAATAAAATTGACAAGAAGTTTTATTCTGTCAGTTACAGAAGACCATTGACAGATTGTGTTATGGGAGAAAATGTTTCACTAATGCAGTTAATGTAGTATTATCCCAGATGTATCTAAATTGCTTTCATTATTCTACACCACAGAGCCTGAATGCTCCTATTTTTGTCATGTCCTTGTTTGCTGGGCTGTTTTTAACTAGCAGCCAGAGAGACCAAGAACTAGAAGTGAAATTCTCAAACACTTGTAGATGGTGTCTAAGCAGGTGTCTCCATTTTCTCCTGCTAACAAATGGAAATATTTTCATATTTGCTGGATTTGAAGAATTATTTAGGCAGGTATTGCAGTCCACTGAAGGTAGCTGCTGGTTCTCCTTGTTCAATAGCTGAGTATTTCTAAGATGTAGATTATTTTATTATATCAAGGAAAGTAATGAGTCTCTATGAATCCTTCTTTAAGTACATTGCACAAGTTTAAACATGTAACACCTACAGTGAAATAAAATTTTCTGTCTTGTTTATTTCAATTCTGGTTCCATTTTCATTTTCAGAGGAATTTTGTTTCAATTGAAGCTCTTGTATTCCAAACTAGAGCAGGAAGTGGTACAAAAGTTCCAATGGAGTTTGGATAGAAAGAAGAGCTCATAGCTCAGAGAACAAGTAGGAGCATCAGTGCTTCAGCCTCTCAATACTGAATGGCCAAGGAATCTATTCCTATGGCATATTACAAATTCTCTCTGTTTCCAAGCTATTTTAAAACCTCAAATAATAAATCTGCTCTGGGTCTGAAGCAATAGAAGGACACACTAAAAATACAATCATTTCAGAATTGAAATGACTTAGAATGTATAACTGAGTCTTTATAAACATTCATGGCCAATATTTTGCAAAAGCAAACAACTCATTCTCACTCTTACTTTTCCATAATCCAGCCCTTGAGATGCACAAAAGAGTTGTGTAAGCAACCTGTAGCTGAGAGGGGAGTTGGTGGTGGTGGAAGTGCTCCTCCTTTTCCCTGTCTGCCCAGCTGCTTCACACACAGCTCTGCCAGCAGGGCAGCAAGATTGAAAACGGCTCCAGGTGTGAGCTGGTGAAACGAACACACTTTGCTGCTCTGCTTCTCTTCAAAGGCATGAACAGGAAAAGAAGCAGCAAGAGCCATAGAAAACCCCTAGGCTGCTTTTCCCCAGTAGTTTTTAAGTTCCTTTTAGCATCTAAACCCAACAAAGCAACTCTGATGCGCTGCATTTGAGGTGTTCTCCTGCTAAAGCATGGCTCACATTATATTGCCCTGGCTTAGTCACTTACTTATCAGTGTCAATCAGTTTCCCCACTTGTTAAATAGAGTTTCTTCAGCTGTTTTGCAGAGGAAATGGTGATTGTGTTGAGAAAGGAAAAAGAAACAAAACCAACAAACTCACTACTGTATATTTATTTAGAAACAGAAACAAATATTGTCCAGTTCCAGTACACTTGCTTACCAAGAACACTGCAGCCTCAGCTCAGTTGTTTGTGTTACTCATCTTTGTGCACTCATTAAAGTGAAATACGGGTAAATGGATGTAATGGCAGCCCATAATGACAGCTGATGTGAGGAAGGGTAATAGACCCTTTTACCCTTTATGCCTCAATCCCTCATATGTGCATTTAGGGGGGATAGAGTGGTTAATTGTCTCCCTAGACACTGAATAATCCATCATATGGCTCCTTATCATCCCATCCTGAGCATTTTGCTCGTTTTGAAATCTTCTTCACCTGCAGAATCATTAGCTCTCCCTTTCTCCTTGAGACAATAATATTTACCCCTAAACCCCCATGGTTTCATTTCTCTCTTCAGTATTTATCTCAGAGGAGCTTCTTTTCTTTTCTTTTCTTTTCTTTTCTTTTCTTTTCTTTTCTTTTCTTTTCTTTTCTTTTCTTTTCTTTTCTTTTCTTTTCTTTTCTTTTCTTTTCTTTTCTTTTCTTTTTTCTTTTCTTTCACCCTTTTATTCATAAATAGTTATTGACCCATAAATTAACAGATTAAACCAATCTAAGGATTTTGAAGACATCAACAAAATAATTTATTCATAATTTAAGTCTTATAAAAATTTTCTTTGCTCACTTCTCTTTCATAAAAAAATCTCTTCTGTGAAATGAATTTCTAGTGTAAACTTATCTACAACCAGTGTATATAATTTTTGTAGTTGCAGAGATTTGTACACTGTAGCACAACTATGCCTGAAAGGTTTTAACCTTTCCAAGCTATATACAGGTCATGGTAAAGCCCTGGTTTTTAGTCACTGGATAGTAAGTTAAACTTGTAAAGAGTGTTACTTTTACTGTGGAGTTTATAGGAAGCATTAAAAAAAAAATTGAATCTTTTTGACTTTTGGATTTTTACACCCATTTAGTTGGAAAATCACCAAGCCCCTATTAGAGGAGAAAGTAAATTATTCACAGAATTGGAGGACAAAAATCTTGTAACTGAAAAAACTTATTCAAACCTACCACCCCAAATGAAATTATTATAATGTCCCAGTCCTGAGAACTGGCAGTCATGTGCTTAATGACAGATTTGCATTAGTTTGCTGGTCTGGATTTGACCCACAGGGTAATTCGATAGCCCTCCACTTTTTGTTACAGAAAATTTATGAGTGTGGGAGGAAGGGGTATTAGACATTGGCATTTATTCCTCTGGTGGTTTGGGATCTGTTTTAAAAGACCCTGACTACTGACATTATTGGTGAATTAATTGCTTCTACTGAGTCTCTTCATAGACAATTGTGTAGGATTGCCTCTCAGAAGTTTGCAATGAAAGCAGTGCTGAAACCCCAGTTCTTCAATAAACATTTTACTGGTTTTGCCCCAAATGATAGAGCATTTTACATGTGAAGGAGGAGCTTTTTAAGGCTTACTTTCAAATTTAGAAAATTTTATATTGCATCTATAAAGAAATATGTTGGTGATAAACAAGCAATTCAAAACTCAGCTTATTTATTTCAGGTGTACACATGCATATATATTTTACAGATTTTATGAGATACTATCCATATTTATGAATATTCTGTACATTTATTGGAAGTAGTACAATAGTTTTTCTACAGTTACAAAAAATATGGATAATTCTGAATTGAACCATCTTTTAATTACTAATCAAAACTCATAGAGATTATTTCTAGTGGGAGGATAACTACAATGAACATAGCCCACCAATATCTACTCTTCTTAATGTGGCAGTTCACTTCATTAATGTGCCAAAACTAGATGAATCATAGGTCTATAATTATGCTATTAAAGACAACTAGAAGTGGATAGATCATATATGCCTCAAAGACTCCATCTTTTAAAACAAGGAGGGGAAGAAAAAGAATACAATAAGATCAGAGTATGTTAGATACAGAATAATCTCTTTGTGCAAATATCCACAGCTGAAAGAAATTGAACAAAGGCAAGTATCTGCCATTATTCCATCATGGACCCTGGAACCTTCATAATCCTAGGTACTGTGCTAATAAAATAACACTTTTTTAAAAAATGTATCCAATAATTTATTTGTTTGTTTGTTTGATTGATTGATTATTTATTTATTTGTTTGTTTGTTTATTTATTTGTTTGTTTTAAGTTGGAAGAAGGCATAAAAGAAAGCACAGAGGAAAAAAGCACAGAGGAAAGAATAGGCAACAAAATTTGATATCCACAGTAGCAACTGGATAGAAGATTGTGAAAAACAGTATGACCAAAGGCAGCTTCTAAGTGAGAAATTGTAAAACTGCAGACTTGATTCATAAATATCTAGTTTGTGAAATCAAAATGATTTAGCAGTATAGTTTAGTTTTCGTTTGATATTCATTTATGAAAAATCCTGAATCAGGGTCTCACTAAGGATAATAAATAGGACCAGAAAGAAACCATGATTAGCCAAATAAGTATTCTTGAAAAGAAGCAAAAGGTGTACTGAAATAACACAGTAAGAAGATTGTGGAAGAAATAAAGGAGAATTTAAAAAATATGGTATGTACAAGTTCAGCAAAAAAGGCCTTATGCTATGCTTGGAATTACTCACGAGCAAAATGTTTGGCTATACTGCTCCCCTGATGCTGAAAAATTACTTTGCATGGAAGGAAAAAAAAAATAAAGTTTAAAATAAGAGAAAAATCAATCCCAGATAGTAGAGGAACAACAATAAATTGAAAATAGGACTGTCTCTTATGTTAAGAAACCTCTGTAGAGCTGTGAAGGAATAAAGAAGCTTTAGTTCTAATAAGGATAAACCTTTTTAAGAAAAAGCTGATGACTGAGAAAATACAGTGAAGATGCTCCCCTCCCCAGGTTCTCTGAAAATCCAGTCAAACAAAATAAAACCTGATAAAGTGTTATATTTCATGAGGGATGTTGACAGACCAGAAAAGGGGACACAGCTTATATCTCACATATGACAGATCCTTGAGAGCACATATGTGCATTTCCTGTTTATCTTCAAAATGAAGCAGCTTGGATGGAAACAATAGCATCCGGAAACTTTGCTGGCTCCAGCAAAACTTGGCAGAAATAGGAATGGCTTGGAAGGCTTCAGATGACGAATAAATTCCTCAGGCAAGTGAACAATAGGTACCAGGATTATCCAGCTAAAGTTTTGGGACACCGCTGTGGATGTCATGGTCTAACCCTGGCTGGCAGCTCAGCCCCACCCAGCCACTCTCTCACTCTCCCCTGGTGGGATGCAGGAGAGAATCAGGAGGGTGAAAATGAGAAGCCTTGTGGGTGGATTTTAATAGTAAAACTCAGGGATGTAAGCAAAGGAAAAGGGGAAATTCATTCCCATGGTTCAGCCATCCCTAGGAGGCCTGGGCTCTCTCTCACACTTATAATAGTGACTTAGGAAATGAATATCATCACTCCAAACATCCCATCCTTCCTCATGTGCTAAGCATGATGACATATGGTCTGGGACATCCCTTGGGTCAGATCAGGCCAGCTGTCCTGGCTGAGACCCTTCCCAGTTCCTTGTGGACCCCCAGTGCCTTCACTGCTGGGGTGGTGTGAGAAGCAGGAAAGGCCTTTCCTCTCAGCAGTAAGGAAAGCACCTCTGTATTTATCAATACAAACCCAAATCACAGCCCCATGCTGCCTATTGTGAAGAAACTTAACTCTATCCCACCTCCAAACCAATAAAATGGTACATTGCAAATGGAAGTATTGCTTCAACTCAATTCCTTTAGATTCTCTGTTGACATCTTGACAAAGAAAATTCTGAATCATTTGATAAATGGCAGTGTGTAGATGACTTAGGTCACTCAGGAGAATCTAAGTGGAATCTTCAGAATCACAGAAATTTATTGTTTAAAATAAGACATTTGGGGCACTCCTGTTAAAAACACTCATGGCTAAGAAGCAGAGATGCACATAACTGAATACCTAATTTGGTTATTCCTAATAGAGAAGTGACCATCTGAAAGTTTATTAACAGGAGTAGCAAACACCTGTCAACTACTCAAAGAGCCACATGTATGGATAATGATTAATAATCATACAGTATAAAACAGAGAAATACATAACAGAGCTAGATGACTAGTCAGTTTTTCCACCACATCAATAAAACTAGGTCAAATTTTGCAGAGTATTCTTAGGTGAATTTTGGGGGTGAGGTTAAAAGAAATCAACAAACATTAGATGAGATAATGCAAATGGCTAGAGCAGAATAATTTAATAATATGTCTTTGCCAAATAGCTCAAATTATCTCATTGCCTTTCTCAGAAAGACTTCTGTTAAGTGTCTGCAGATTTTAAAAAGGAACAAAATAGGAGCTCTGAAAATCCAGACAATTTCAAAGTGGTAGAGAGCCTTCCTGAAGTTTTCCTTTTTAATCATCCTGTTATATGTTACAGAAGACACATTTTTCCTCTGTTATGTTTTGTGGGATACAGATTAAAAGTTGGCAGGAGAGAGCTTTGTGCAAAGAGCACTGCTCTTGCTTCCATGCACCTTGACTTTAAGGTCGCCCTTCTGCTTGGTTGAAGAACCAGTCCTGAAAACTGATCATCTCAACATCAGCACCAGTTTTCAGCATAAAACAAGGGCAGCTACAGAGACCCCTCCCAGTCTGGGGGAGGTGAGAAGAATCACAATTTTATTAATTAATTCATTTATTAATATTAATGTTAACATGATTATATATGTTATTTTAAGAAATAAATGTACAGCCAGCTATCAAACAATTGAATGATTAAATACACATGTATGTGAAGCCTGAAAGGAATATGTTTTTTAAAAGGACAATAAGAAACCAAAGTAGTGACCATGTTACACTGCCAGCAGCCTCAAGTCTGCGTGATTAGGAGGTCAGTATGTCTGTAGCAGCAAAAAAGTATATATTGCAAGGAATTATAGAAGGTGTGTTGTCATGTCATGCAGTGAAAGGTCAGTGATCCACTGTGGAGGAAAGATGACAATTTCTGTGTAAGACTGACTGACAGCACGGGTGCTGTTGGACATCGTGTCTGGTGTCAAAGACGAGTGCACAATAAAGCAGTTTAAGCTTTATTTTAGATTTTGGAACCAAGAGCAAAGTAAAGTAATGTCCAGCTTTCATGAAACATTTCATTACATATTTATAACCCCTAATAACCCTTGTAATTAACTGTGTCAATAACCCTTTCAGAGGAAATGGACAGGGTTGATTTCTGCGCACAGTTTAGTCCTGCAGCTTTCAGTGTAGCTATTGACAGGCAAGAAGAAAATCTGTGGCTGTCAGAGCAGTTTACACTGGCCAGCTGGAAGGGAAAAGGATAAATGTGAGCAACACATAGTATAATAATGAACTATACCATGTCCTGCTTTACTTTCTATGCGTTTGAGGTGGAGGGATTTGATTTCACTTGTAAATGTCTAAAGAGTTTGCTCTCCCAAACACAAAGGTCCTGGTTTTCTTTAGATATATAAGTTACATGACAAGTAACTCCATGGGTGCAAAATAGGTTTAAGGAGAAACAAATCCTTACTTTCCATCTGTCCCCAACACCTGGATAAAGTGTAGTTCATAATTCTCTTTGTACCTGTGAGTCTCAGAAAGACGGTGCCTCGTTCCTGTCCTTGAGGAATGTTCTAGAGCTCCATCAGGCTTATTCAAACAATGCATAAGAGTCCTTAAGCAGAACTCAATTACTGCTCAAGTGGAAGAATAGGTAATTGGACAACACTCATCAGTTTTGGAATAAATGATCTTAGGTGCCAGATCTGAAAAGCAAACCTTTGCATTATAATAGAAAAGGGAGATTAATTTAATGAAAGACAAAAAAATTCCAGTTCTCCTAGGTTAGAAATAATGAAACAAAAACTTTTCACTGTATTTCAGATAGTAGTAAAAGAGAAGGTGCATGTACACTTGGCATTTTAAATTATCTAACCTACTTTCAAATGAGAAAAGAAGCCATGGTTAGAAGTTTCTCAAATTATTCTTGTATCAAAAAGGTTTCATCCCTATGTAACCTTTATCGAGCTGTGACTCAGAAGTATTAATATGAAGTTTTATGAGTGCAGATGGGAAACTGAAATCCATTCACTAATTTTGTTCTGCTTTAAATTAATTTCTAAATAGAAGCATTGATACAAACATGCATGAATGAGACGTGTGTATTTTTTCTTAAATGTACTTTTGGTGGTAACTTTTCCATAAGTTTCATCAGAATGTCTAAAAGTAATGTTGAGAATTGATTTTCAAAAGAAGTAATAACAAATAGGGATTCCTAAACTCTTTGTAAAAGGAGGAGACAAAGTTGTAAGAGAAATTTAGTCTATATTTCCATATTTAATCCATGGTTAACACATGGTTACTAAAATAGAATTGATAGATTTCATGATTATTGCTTCTTTTAAATATAACAAAACTGAAATATTAATCAAATACCCCAAAATCTGGAATATGGTACCTGAATTAACCTGAAGTTCACATCTTGAAATACAGAAGTAAAATATTTCCAAGGAAGCCAAGGTTAATGAAAAGTGATGGTGATATGCAGAAGGTCACAGCTAATTTTTGCAAAAACAAGATTCTGAATAAAGACCAGATTCAGTACGCAACTACAGTGGCCCCATAATCAAGTATATTTGGCCCTGAACTTTTTATTCAGAAAGGATGCAGCTTCTGAGGCAACTAATTTACTTTTTAATGAATTCACAGTCCTAATGGAGCCATGTTGCCAAGACTACATACTGTGCATATATATACAATATATAATCAAACTTTATAGAGAAATGTTTGATATAGATGAGTGATACATTTCCAGATTTAAATAATGATGCTGACAATTAAAGAAAATATAAAAGCTATGGGTAATTGAAACACATACATTTTACAATAATCAATTTAGGAGCATAAAATAGATACTGTTTCAAACATTTCAAAAATTTTTTTTGAAAAAAAACCAACATTAATTTAAAGGATTTTAGAGTCAAAGTAGTGCAGGCTGCTTTTTGCAGTTGCAGATGTTGTTATATTTTGGATGGCATAGTGAAATATTCATTGGCTGTACAGAGGACTGGATATGACCTTGGAGTCTAATGACTTGTGCAGTTACCCAGGATGAGGAAAAGTGGGGTTTCAGTTCCTGCACTAATGAATGTTCGTGTTCTATATTCAACAATAATTGTTCAAAATGCATAAATATTCATAGGTGTTGAGACTCTCTCTCCTTGCAGATGAGTGTTCTCATGCTCAGGTGAAAGCCATGCTCGATTTTCTTGTCAGAGTGTGATTTGACCTCGTGGTTTCTCTGGTGACGAGGTGGGAGAGGTCAGTGCTTTGGCCACCCTTCAGTTCACTGCTCATTTAAATTGGGCTTTGTCAAAAGAGAAAATGCACACAGATTTACGTGCACCCTCTTCCTTATAATATGTCTTTAGCTATTCCATCCTAGAAGGATATTGTATTTCCAATACCCTATTGATCCTACAATACTTTGGGCATTTGAAGGTATGGATCAAATTTTAAGAGAGTTCTAAATAAAGAAAAAGAAGGGACATCAGAGAAAATGTATTCCTGTGAGTGAGATGAAGATCAAATCACAATGCTTACAGTCACCAGGTATATCTTGCACTTAATCTGTTTTCCACAGTACACAGTTCATTTTGCAAATGGCAAGAAAATTCATCTGGTTTTACAGGAAGAAAAACTGAAGTAAAAGTTCCTCACTTTTTGTTGAGTCCATAAACCATTTTCCCCTATACAACTGCTGAAAAAGCAAGTTACAACTTAGCTTTAATCTCTCTTCAGAATAGAGGTTTCTGAGAAGCAAGTTAACTTCAGCAGCAGGGTCAGTAACATTGCCATATTGATCAATAATGGTGTCTCATTTCCTTTTATTTCTTTTTTTTATTGTTATTATCATTCAGCAGCGTCACTCCCCACCCATTACATTTTCCACAAAAATTGTTTGCTGACTCTAGAAAGACACACATTTGGGCCCAATTTATCAGTACAGTTCCTAGAAGATGTTGCAAAGGCTGTGAGAAACAGGATACACCCCCTTCATGTGCTCTTCATTTTTGCCTATTTTCTACCTCCCCTTCCTAAGGGTCATCTACCAGAGTTGCTCTCTTAACTGGTATCAACTCTGTCTGATTCTTGCATTTGGTTTAATCTGTCCCCAGTCTCTGCTGCCAGCTGTGAAGTGTTCCACGCTTATTTGAGGATAGCAAGTTTAAAAGAGGGATGGAGAAGGTTAATTACAACAGCATAATTAATATAATTCCTATTGAAGTAAATGGCAGTTTTGTCATTTTATGTAACACGAGCAGGATTACACTAATTATAATTTCATAATCTCCCCATTAGAGAAGCACAACAGCAACTCCATTAAAACATATTGCTTAACATTACGTTCCCTGCTGACAGGATCCATAAAATAGAACTTTAGATGTTCAAAACATGAGATATGTAACATGATGCTATGTAAGGCAATAGCCATGCTCTTTTGGAACTATTCTAATTATGTAAAATACACACTTTTCCCCCTTTATTCTCAAAAAAAAAAAAAATCACACCATATCTCAACCCTTTTCTCAAATATACTGAGTGGAATACTCAGCTTAATTTTTTTCCCTTTGTAATGTAGGAATTTCAGACTAGTAAGAGAAGAAGAAGAGCTCAGTATTAATTTGGCTAATGAAAATTTGGAACTGTGGGGATAAACAGACTACTGAAAAGTGGCAGTCTTCTACACCATTACCAATGGTTCATTTTTTATTATTTTTAAGCCCCTATTTCACCCCCTATTTTACATAAATAAAGAAAGAAATTCATGTATTATCACAGCATTGAAAAACAATCCTACTTCCAGGACTAGATTTCATACTACTCATCCATGAGGAGACCTGTGATGCCCTTCCAAAGCACTGCAAAGCTGTGATTTCCAGATCTTTTAGGAGCTACATTTTCACTGAAGTTAACAATGCTTACTCAGCACAAAACCTGATGACAGATTCCAAACACCTGTGGGAAGTAGGTCAGAATTAGAACTCACATTAAAAAAAAAAACCCAAAAAAAAACAAACAAAAAAAAAAAACAACCAACCAAGAAGCAAACCCCCCTCTCTGCAAACCTAATTTAATTATGTCAGCTACCAAAGTGATGCCAAAAGTAGAACAGTCCTTTTAATGCTTTTTAAATCAAAAAGAGACTGTGGAGGGATTTTCAGAAGATGGATCAGCCCATCTACAGTAGTTTCACTTTAATGAAAATTTACCAAGATCTGTAGATTTGGAAGGAATCACATCTTTTGTGGTATATAACCATATAAAGATTTCTCCTGTTCTGCTAGTCTTTCACATTAGTTCATTTATATGAATATTTTTACACAGATTTTGTTCCCTCTTTAGCAATGGTATCAGTTTTATATTTTCCCTGCTAACTTGGATTTAGCACTTTTGTTCTTTCTTTTCAGAATCACAAAGTTTTACAAACAAAACAGGTAATTTAAAAATAAAAAAATTAAAAAAAAAAACTGTCAGGAGTTTTATACATAGACACTGCTCAAGTATTTCTTCTTGCTTACATTCAAGCCACTAGACTTCAGTGCCTGATTTTTACCCTCAGTTTTCCATAAAGTTGATGAGAGGTAGATGTTCACAGAACAAAAATGTCCATATAAAATGAACTTGTACTCACTATATGCTCATAATTACACTTTGGCTCACAAATCCAGAGGATTCAATGACTTAAATGTACATACCCCAAGTGCATCTCAAAGAAAATTGTGATGCACCAATGTTGAGGATCATTTTTGGGAACCTTATTTCAGTGATGTTTCTCATAAAGCAAAATGCTAAACAGAATGGAGTTACAAAATAATTAAATGAAAGTGTTAACATCATATCAATATTCACATTAGTTCATCACCTTGAAAAATGCCTGAACTCTACAAAATTGTAAGTTTCTTCAAATATTTTTAATTTCTAGTCTACAGTTTTCTTTAGCATTGTCACAACCTGCTGAATAGATACAGACTTGGCTCAAAATGAGGAACTGAAGATTAAATTCTAAATAGTGAAATGATACTTCTGTATTTACCCACACATATGTATTACATATATAAAATCTTACAGCAGGCCCATAGAAGCTATATGTATTAATGATATATTAGCCTAAACTCACCATTAGTACACATTTTTAAGAGTATCAATGCATACTCAGACTGAAAATATTGAAATAAATTTCCAGAGAAATCAGATTCTTTCAGTACTTGCTTCAAGCAGGATAACTCATGTCTGGCTGAGCACATTCCTGGTCACAGTGGACAAGAGCTGGTTTCTGTTCAGCTTCTCTGCTGAGGACCCCTCACAAAGCCAGGGGCAGAGACAGAAGACCACCAGAGAAGCTTTTAACATCTTACTATCGTAAAATGTAGTTTTTTCCTTGATCAAGAGGCAATTTCAACTCTGCATGCGGTTTCTAGGGGGGCTTATTTTATTGTAATTTAGTGAAGAAAGCTGAAAACTACTAACAGTGTTCATAATGGAACCATATGCTAAACTAAAAAAGAAATAAAATGTATAATTGCATGTCTATGTCTGAGATCCACCAAATGTTTCAAATTCACTTTTTTTTTTAATGTGCAGGATATTAAACTCATACCCTGTACATCAGTACTGAAATGTTTAAATACATTATTTTCATATTTATACCCTAGCACAAAGCAATAGGAGAAATTCTGCAATGCATTACCCACATATGCAAGCAAACCACAGCGTGGAATCAAAGGTGGGTTGTTTTGGTTTTTTTCTGTGTGTTTACTTTGCAAAATGAGTTCAGTTGGGGAATACAGGGCTGTGATGAAACTTTAATGATGAAAGGGACACTTGGAAATTGAAAAGCTGCAATTTCTCCCTGTAAATGTATGAATCCTGCCGTAAGTATACCAGGAAAGCTGCAGCTTTTTAGGAGCCCTATAACACTCCAGGAACATAAAACCAAGGGACCTCTTCCTCTGTGCTGCCAAAATATGCAATTCACGGTAATTAAAAACCAGCAAATCTGTTTATTCTTAATGGCACAAAAGGAACCAAAAAGCCTGCAAGAGCATGGACAGGAACTGAAAAGCCTGTGAGAGCTTTCACATTGGTGCCTGGCAGAAGGAGATTGCCAATGATAGAAGTTACCTATCTTCCAAAATATCAGAGTGAGATAGATTTTAGTGAAAGTTGAACATTTAGATAACGGGAAAGTTGGGAAGGCAGCCCTGGGGGACTGTTGTTACTAGAATCCATCCATCCATCCATCCATCCATCCATCCATCCATCCATCCATCCATCCATCCATCCATCCACCCATCCATCCATCCACCCATCCATCCATCCACCCATCCACCCACCCATCCACCCACCCATCCACCCACCCATCCACCCACCCATCCACCCATCCATCCACCCATCCACCCACCCATCCACCCATCCACCCACCCATCCACCCATCCATCCATTCATCCATCCATCCATCCATCCATCCATCCATCCATCCATCCATCCATCCATCCATCCTTTAAATCCCCTGCCTAAGCAAGTTACTTAGCAATAATCTTATAAATTCTGCCAGACTACAGTAAAAGTAAAATGATGTCTTATTACAGCTCCCCAATAAGCAAAGGAAATACCTCTCTGAGACTGTACCTTACAAAAAGTTCCATGTTTGGAGTCTGGCATGCGCAGGAAACTTCTTAATGAAGATTCCTTTAATTAATTGTTCTCAAAGTACCAGTGGGGAGTAAGAGTTTAAAAATCAAATAGCATCATAGATTGGTCACGTATTTAAGACCAGAAGATCAAGTTTCATTTCTTGTGTTTTCTTATGGAAAAAAGATCTTGGAATTGGGTCCTTGACATCTCTGGTAATATCCGTGTCATGGTGACTTTAGTATTCCTCTTTTGCTTACCACAATTAGTTTCAAAAAGTGAAATCTCAATTAGTTTGTTGTTGTTGTTGTTGTTTTCTGTTTGGTTGGTCTTTGGGTTTTTTAAAGATACAAATATATGTCACCCAACCTTATCAGTTAATTCAGTGGAATTTCAGAGAGGCTAAACTTAAACTGAGAAACAGAGCTATAGAAAACACAAAGTCATAGTAATCTATCCCAAAAATGTTATAGATTACAGCTCTCACCACGACAGTCCTGTGAGTATTGCCTTCAGGATGTTTTCTGCCTGGCCAACTATAATTTATTTGTCTGTTGTTACTGAAGATATATTATGAGCATCTGGTGGTATTCATATGTCTAATTTTTCTAAAATATTAATTGCATTTAAAAATAAAAAAAAGACTACCATAGCTAGAAAAGTTCCTTTTAAATACTTCCTGTTATCTCTCATCTTTCCCCATGACTCTCAGCATGCTTTTGTAGTGGGCTTTAGATCTAAAACGTGTGAGTCTTGAAAGGCAAATTTATGTGCATTCATAATACTAAGCAGTGCATAATTAGATTTAAAGAATGTAACTGATAAAACACATCTACTTTCTGTGTTGTTGCTGATATTTATAGCTGGCACATGGAATTTAGTATGGATCATTACTTTCTCGGGATTTTACACATTAGCTATGGTTATGGCATTACCCCAGTACTTCTTGATGTCAAATATTTTTGAGTTGTACATATTAGAAAAATTCTTTTCATCACATTCATCTTACCTTAATAGAAGACAAAGTTTTACATCACTGTAACAGTGCATTAATTTCTGTGTTGTACTTATCTGTCTTTCAATATGATTCTAATATCAGACACAACACATCACTTCTATTGAGTCAACCATCTCCAGTATGGAAACATCTGAAAACCATTCATGGATTTTAAACAGCAGCCCATTTGATTTTATTGCTTCATGACATTTCATGCCACCACTTATTTAAAAGCAAGCCTTCAAGGTGAATTAAAATATTATTTCATTTAAAAAAGAATTAAAACTCACCACCCCCGACGCTGCTTACTACTTGTAAGCACTTGAATTTAAAATAATATTTAATCTAGCCAAGCTAAACCAATATGTTACATTTTTCAGATTCATCTTTGATAAATATTATCATTTTTACTGTAATCCTTCGAAGATTTCTGCCATCTCTTAAAATTTTAAATGTAAAATATATTACCAAAGTGACTGGAAATAGTAACATTGATTAATAAAAGATAGCAAATATGCTTTTAATACAGAAGTATTCACATGGCTGTAACAAGATTGTTATACTCAAAAATATAACCTTATATACTTATTACATCTTAGAATTTAAATATGTCCATCAAAGTGTTTCTTTAATACACTCTCTAACCCATCGTTGGAGATATAAATAAATGGTTTTTAACTTCTCTGAGTAACCAAGGATTCTTCTTTCTCACTTAAAAGGGAGGCTCCATCTTTTCTATAACCCTGCAAAATTTTATATTAATTATTCAATGTGATGACAAATTTTATTTTTTTCCTTGTTATAACTGGATATATTTTACAGTATGGGAAGTTATGTGAGAACAGGGTGCAGGAATCTTCCTACCTGATATAGCCCTCAAAACTGCATATAAAATAAGAAAAAAAAAAAGAAAGAAAAAAAGGAGAGAATAAAAGCCTTCAACTCCTTCAGCTTTAATGATTGATATATGTGCTACACTAAGGACTTTTCTTTAACATATTTTATTTTCAGTATGAAGCACTGAATAATACTTTCCACTATTTAAAAGCCTAAGCAGTGTGAAAACTGTTGAAAGAAGAAAATACACAAAGCTAACTAAGCTGATAAGGTTGTGATGACTGAAAGTATCCATAGAGAGGAAAAATTCCCATCTTAGTAGCATGCTTTATAAACACCATTCATTTTTTCCAGATGGGTTAATTCCTTTTAACTAGAAAATACTTCATAACTTGCACTCATCTTCCTCCTAGTCACACTTGCTCATGACAAAAATATTCAACTTGCACTACATGCATTAGTCCTGAAACTGATATAAATATATATACATAAAAAGGTTAAAAAATTAATTTATAATCTCCAAGAAATTCTATATAAACATCACTGATGACTCAAATAAATTGTTGTGAATAGTGCTCCTTAAAGCAAAACAAAAAAGTTTGAGGGCTGTTAATATTAGATGCTAACAACTCTTCCAAGCTGTGAATGTATAGTAGTGACAGAAATTAAAAAGCAGATGTCCTCCCACGTTGAAATTCCCCCCAACTTACTTCAAGATTACATGGTTGATGAAAGTACAGCAAGTTCTAATTTCTAGGGGGAATAATGACTTGTAGTTGCAATAATTTAAGGAATAATGTACCCCAACTGTACTTAATGAGGCTATAATTCCATCAAAGCCTTCCAGGGACATCATAAACCATGAGAGTGAAACTCAAGTGGTTTCCTCATGTCACCAGAAGGCTGAGATGGAATTATAGTTCAAATTTATATTCATTTTGAAGGAGACTTATTTAATATTGCACATTGATCATGATTAATGCCTTTGGAGCTGCCAAAAACTATTAGGGGTGTTTACAGTCTTTTGAAGCCACCAAAAGTCAATTATGCCACTGACTAGTGATTCTCAGCAATTCCTTTCTTTTAAAGCTGTGGTTTGGCCAGCACAAATTGTTTAAACATGGTGAAGTTAACATCAATTTGGTCATATATTTTTAATACTTCTTCATATTGAATGAAAGTGGGAAATATTTCTTATGTCTATGTGCTTAGCTCTTTATTTATAGAATTTCATTGCAAATTAACGGGCAAATTAATTGGAATCATTTGGCTGACTTAGCCACTGAGCATCACTGAATGAATATACTTTTATTAAACATATTTTTTACTTAAATGTCAATAATTTGTCCACATCTTATGTGAGCTAACTGAACGGGGAGGAGCTTTAGTAACAGGAGAAAATTTTTTTGTTGTTGTAAGATTGCTGGTAATCTATTTTAAAATGAAGAATTGTATGGAATTGCCCAGAGAGCCCACAGACAAAAAGTTGTGGCATGGGGAAAAAAACACAGAAGGGGAAACCTGGCTCTTAGATAATGTATGAATCAAAGTTTCCAGAGGTAAAATAGTGTTCAGTGCAATCTTTCAGATTCCTATTCATTTTTGGACTTGATGATGCTGTCTGCCTCCACAGCCTTCTAGGACAGGAAGTCCCAATGTCATTGCTTAAAGGACAGCTACTCAAAAATGTGATTTATTGTGATCTCTTACTGACCTAAGTATAAGGACTTAGCATCTTTGGGATGCCCTTTGGTGTGGTCTCTGGACTCAGGAATTTCCTCTCCTGAGGGGTCTCCACCGTTCCAATGCGGATATTTGCCAACCGCTTGTGGATTTCTTAGATATCATAGGGGATCTAAAACAGCAGAAGATGCCTTTATTTAGATAATGGCCTTAAGCCAAAACGTTTACATGTGTCAGAGAACCTGCCATAAAATGTATTTCCCTGGAGATGACAGTGTGTCAATTTCTGAAATTCCTAGTGCTGAGTAGCTGATTTGATTTACACTTCTGAACAGAAAACACGTCAGGGTAATCTCAGCTCCTCTTTACAACAATATATTCCAAGTAGAGGATTTATTTGTAATTTGTTAAGATCAGTTACAGATAGAAATAAGTCACATACAAATCCTATTGAAAGTCTTTTGGCCAATTTCTAAGATGATGGTAAAGCAAATAGATCTTTAAAGCCAAAAACATGACAGCATAGTAATCAGTTATATGGCACTTTTGAGCAAGATAAATATACATTCTACACCCCAAGCTAAAAAAGTGTCATTAAAATGTAACAAAAAAAATGCAGTGTTGTTTGCTTCAAGCACAGCCATCCCATTTGGTTTTTGGAAGGAGGTTTTCTCAAACCCAGGGCCCAATTCTAAAAGTTGCCTTTGGAAAACCACAGTATGAAAACCCTCTGATCCTTGCATGGACCACTAAAAGTCAAACTAGACGTCAAGTTTTCACATGATAAGTGAATAAATGTCCCTTGGCATTTGATGATTTGAATGCTGAGGACTCAACATAGGGTAGTAGAACAAATGAAAAGAAGAAAAAAAAACAATCAGGGTACTGGCTGAGAAAGTCCCAGAGTCAAAAAAGTTTTGGAGACTGAAAAAAAGTTTGGTTTAATGCTATAGGGGTATCTTATTCTTACAGACTTCCCCTGGCATTTGGTCATGGACAAAGTCATATGAACTCTCTGCAATAACCCAAGAGAGGTACTGCCAGTGCTCCCTTCACCATAACAAATGTTAAACTCTGGCTTTGCTTCCTGAAATGAACAGAAAGTTTTTCAGTTTCCCCATGTAACACTTGCAATTAATGCCAAATTAATTATAATGCTCGTATGTCCCATCCTTATGTGGAATCCAGCACAACTCAGCATTCCCAGTGCTCTTTTGCAACTATTTCATCAGTAATCATCTCTGCCTGGCTTTCCTGACAAATTCTTCAAATTTATGGAAATTCAAATTCCTCAAAAACAGACGATGTCAAAAAATAACAGCCTTTTGAATGTTTTCCTTCCTATTAACAGCAAAGGCTTTGAGAGAAAAACTGCTTGAACTTGCCCAGGTTGCACTCCTTAATTAGGAGTTCCAACGTTGGAGGAGTTTTTAATTGCTCCAATACATTTCTCAGGATAAATAAAGAAATAAAGAAATAAAGAAATAAAGAAATAAAGAAATAAAGAAATAAAGAAATAAAGAAATAAAGAAATAAAGAAACAATATCTTTGTACTCCTCATACTGCATGGTCTTAAGCTGTACTCCAAGAAAATGTGTCCTCAGGAGTTATCTACTTCCTTCTGTAGTTCAGTTTTTATTGATGTGGAGTAACAAAAATACATTTTTATGGCCGTTTCTAGATGTGCTTTCTCAAAAATTAGGGCATGAAGCATAGAGTTCTGGATACACAGGTACAATCATAAACAACCAATTAAAAATTTATCTAGCAAAAGAAGTGTTCTGCTACAGAGTCAGCTTGCACGTTCATTGCTTTTGTGATCAATCAGTGAAAAATAGCAATGTGCTCCGAAACATGGAAAAGTATATAAAATTTTAAAAGATTTTCATCCAACCAGATGTAAGGACAATTTTTTTTTCTTCTTCCCTCTAAGGGTAATAAAACATTGGAGCAACTTCCCTGAGATGCTGCTGCAGGCAGCTTCTCTGGAGGTTTTCAAAATCTGTCTGAATCAACCCCGAGCAGCATAAACTGACCACAAAGCTGCTCGGGCGTAAGCACAAGGTTGGACAAGAGACTTCCTGAGGCCCCCTTATCCTATGAAAGTGTGTAAGTCCTGGATTGCTGTAAATTAATATGTATATAAATAAACAAATTGAGCAAAAGCCACTTCAAAAATTTTTGAATTTTGTTCCCCAGTTGTCTTCAGATACAATTTTTTTCCTTTGTTGAGACTACAACAGGGGGTGGCTTTGGCAAATCATTACAGCTCTGAACTCTATTTACCTAGACCTTGCTTTGTCAGCAATTGTCTTCTGTTAGCTTCTCTGCTGTACATCAAAATTGGAAATAAGTTGGCTTAGGCGTAAATGCTGTTTCTTTTCTGAAATGATTTGAGAAATGTTTTCCATTTTTGAAACTTTATTCCTGAAAAAAAAAATGAATAAAAGGTAAAGAAATTTTAAAAATAGATAAATTGGAACATTATATTTTTAGTATTAGCTTAATCAGCTGATAACTGTGAATGTTGATTTCTCTGGACTAAAAAGGTGCTAATTTACAACAAACAGCAAAATAAACCTGGACATTTTTGTCTAGGTCCATTGATGAATCTCCTAACTTATTTTCTAATTTTGGGTGTTGAAATATTTGTCTGCAAAGCTTGATATATTTTGAGTAGTTATTCTCAAAATGGAAGCAACCAACTATAAATCAGAGTTTTGTAAAATTTTAACCTTAATGTCTCTCAAATCCTTTCATGCATTCCATAGGAACATTGACAGGGTTAAACACATGGTAAGGAGAATATTTTCAGGTAAACAGGAGCCTTTCTGTATATCTAGCTGAGACTTATAGGTCAAAATGAAATTATTTTAAATTGGTGGTGATTCTTTTTCCCTTCACATAAATCCAGCTATGAAAAATGCACTTTGGGAGGTATTCTGAGGAAAGAGGTAATTTGTGTGTAAATATATAAATATATATATGTGAATAGGCATGCATATATATGTGTATAGCTGTGTAAATATAGCTGTACACAGTGGGACAATAGCAACAAAGTATGCAATGTTATTCTGCATGATGAAAAATATTAAATTCATGAAGTAATTATGGACATGTTAAACTTTGGTACAGAAGATTCACAAGAAAAGGGAAGAGTGGTGTGAGAGGATATCTTTGTTATACTTCTTTTTAATAAAAGTTTTCAAGATTTCTAGCTAATTGATCTCTGGAGAATCCAGAGTAAATTGTTTTATACTTCCCATATATTTCAACTTATTCTAATTGAGCATAAATTGAGAGAAAACACTTTTCCTCTCTCACATGCTGCTATTTGTCTCAAAGGGCCACCACCACAGATAAAGGACCTTTGGATCTCTCTAAAAGTTCACTCTTCTCAGGGCATCCTCAGAACCTTTTTGTACAGACATAGACTTGTCTTGATTAATTGATGAACTCAATCTGCATCAGATACTGATGGCATCTCCTGTACTCTGTGTAGCTCACTAATTCAACACTCCATAAAATTCCTATTAAGGGGCACACATTTGCAGTTCCCACTGGAGTTTCTACCTGCCCGGTACAGCAGCACTGGCCATGTGCCCCCATTGCTGTCACCAAAACATTCCCAGACCCTGCAGAGCAGCGTGATCAGCAGCACAGCACTGCAGCAAGCACTGAAAGCAAAAATCAGCCCCTAACAAGCACCAGAATCTCACAGCCAGGCAAAGGAGACCCATGGCAAGCACAGGAGCTGCCCATTAATAGCTGAGCAGCATGAACAGCTATGGATTTCTATCCAGCACACTCCAGCCAGATCTGTCGTTGCCTGGAACCCTTTGTCCCACACTGGGTGCCCAAAAGGGCTCTCCTGGTTGAACCCCAGTCAGCAGCACAGCCTCACCCAGCCATTCCTTCACTCCCCCACTGAAATACTCCCCCCTGCCCACCCCTCTGGGCTCCTGTGCTAGCTCAGTCTCCTTGAGGGGATTTGGGAGAAATACCTCAGGAGATAGGATAAAAGATTCAAAAGAGGCTCTTACCTCAGGGTTATTCCAAGGCTTTATTCTTGAAGGGTTCCAGGGAAAAGAGACCGAACAAGGAAGAGCATGGGTTTTTAGCTGGACTCTGTCTCAGGATAGATAGTTGGCACTAAGCCAATAGGCTAGAGATAAGGTAAGGCAGGGTCAAACTAAATGGTTACAGGCTTTAGGGGGTTCTGGGGAAAAACCATTTCCCCAGAGGAATACAGCACCCCACCAGCAGGGTCAGGGAGAGAATCAGGAGGGTAACAGCTGGAAAACTCATGGGTTGGGATAAAGAGAGTTTAACAGGGAAAGCAAAAGTTCTGCACACAAGCAAAGCAAAGCAAAGCAAGGAATTCACTCCTCACTTCCCATGGGCAGGTGGGCAGGTGTTCAGCCGTCCTAAGGGGAGCAAGGGTTCCTTCGCGTCTAGGGATGACCTAGAATCACAAATCACTCTGAAGGTCACCCTGCTCCTTCTTCTTCCCCCAGCTTTATATGCTGAGCAGGGTGCTACATGGTCTGGGATATCCTTGATGTCACCTGTCCTGGCTGTGTTCTCTCCAGCTCCTTGTGACCCCCACCCTGAGCCCACTTGCTGATGAGGTGGGAAGCAGAAAAGGCCTTGGCAGTGTGCAGTTGCTGCTCAGCAGTAATGAACCATCCCTGAGTTACCAACACTGTTTCCAGCACAAACCAAAATACAGACAGTTATCAGCCACTGTGAAGAAAATTAGCTCTACCCCACCCCAAACCAGCACAATATCTCGTGCAAGTGTTTCATCCATCTCTGAAAAATATACAGTACAAGACTCTAATCCCAACTGAGTGAACAAAACTGTCATTAACATGCACAAGGATGGAGTTGTCTGAGTGGTTTAAGGAGACCTACTGTTTCATTTAGAAATACATGAAACTACAGTTCAGTAAGCTCTTCCTACAGATTAGTAGATTTCCTTTTTTTGGAAGGAAAACCTCCCTTTTTGGGAGGGTTAGATATTTGAGATGACAGTGATTCAAAAGGAGCTGGAAGACCTCAGATACATATTCCTTAGCAAAGCATACAGGTCACTGAGATACCGACTTAAAAAAAAAAACAACCAAAAAAACCCACCAAAAACTAAACCCCTGCTTTTACACTTGGAACAGACATCTATTTTTTTCATTAAGCTCTTTCTAGAATACCCAGGAACTACTTTTCCCTGGAGTCTGAGTGCAATGAAGCCTAAAGTGTCCACGAAGTGTTGGTAAAAAACATATAAGCTACAATTAATTTTTCAGGTGTAGCTCTCTCAACTGTCATGTTCTATTTTCTTTATTTGTGAATGAATTACAAATTCCATTAGTTTTGGAGGGTTTTGTTTTGTTTTTGTAATATGAAACTGTTTTCTAACAACAAAAAAAAAAGTTGTTTTTTTTCTATAGGAGTGAATTTTCTGAGGTTTTTTATAGTTTGAGATAATATCACAGATTCAGAGAAAAAATATTTGCACCCTATAAAACTGCCTAATGTAAGACACTGCCTCATGACACAACAGGTATATACTTCAACTCTTGCAACTGCTTCTTTTTTTTTTTTCTTTCTTGCCTTAGCTTTTTCCTCTTATTCCTCCCTAGCAATTTCAGAATATAACACTCATATAATTTCCCTCTAGATTTGAATCCAATGGCTGGATAAATAGATTAGTACAGAAAGCAAATGTGCACATCTTTCAGATCAAGCTTTGAAAAGGCTTCTTATTGACGGCATCATTAGATATTAAGGAACAAAGTTTATGTAAGGATTTCTTCAGTGACACTCCTTAAATAAAATCTTACTAAAATGTTATTTCATCACTTGTTCCATATAATAAATATTTCTGATAATCAGAGTCTGATTCAGGACACTGAGCCCATTTCTTGTTGCCCTGTATATCCTCGGGTTTTTGGGATACTAAAAAAGCTGATATTCACTGACACATACAAAAGTGAAAGAACAGAATATGTCTTTTCCTCCACTCCATCCAGCCCCTCATTTATTATATATCTCTCCAGTTGCTTGTGTTTTTGTGAGTTTCCCCTTCTATGTGGGAACACAGTACTTACAAATGTGGGTTCATGCTAGCCAGGAAAGGCAGGTGATAGATGATCCCTCTGCCAATGTCCAGACTGAGAAAATGCACGTTTCCTACTCACAGGAAAATAAAAATGCAAAATAAAATAACATTAAAAGTTGATGATTTTTCACAAACCTTCTCAAGCTTTCCAGTTTTCAGTAAAACTGATGTCCTTGTCAGATTCATTGTTAAGAGCACTGGATATTTGCTCAGCTGTGGAAATCTGGAGCAAAAGATTGTGGGTTCACTGAAATGGCATTTTCCAATTAAACTGTGTTTTGCTGGAAGTTCCCCAAGCTCTACCAAACACCATGGTTATACATCCTATGTAAACTACAGATTTGCATCATTTTTGCATGACAGATTTTTGAATACATAAGTCTTGGGGGAACAAAGCTTTGCAAGGTGAACGTTACAAAATGCCCAGTGATTTTTCCTTTCTCCCACAGGCTTTTCTGCAGGCATGCATAATAGGGACATTAGTTATTAAATTGGCACTGGGTCTTTCTCTATTTCTCTATCATTTTCAAACAGGTTAATTAAAGCTAATTTATATGCCAGTTAAATAGAAGGTAACTTGAGTCAGAGGAAACATCAGCACACATTTTATCATAAATCCTTCTGAATTTATAAATGACCTTCAACCACTTTCAATATCTGACTCGTGAAAGGTACTAATACCCACATCTTCATTTTTCTTTTCAAAACCAAAGCAAAAAATGAAATCTTTTTTTATTTTTGTTTTACATGGGACTTCCTTTTCCAGCATCCTGTGTTGTGACTGTCAATAAACTCAAAGGAAGAAATTATATTGCACAGTTACCATTCATGAAGAATGAGAAGGAAAAATACAACATTCTCCTGAGATTAAAAACAAAATAACTGCTTACCACGTAGTTCATTGGCTGACATGCAAATGCACCAGCATTGGGCACTTCAATATACTTTTAGCCTAAGTGAGATGCAGGTAAACAAAGCAAGCATTTCATCCTCAGCCTCTCAGTTCCTTTGGAGACAGATGTTGACACAATTGCAAGTGCAATTTCTGTGTACAGATCTATCAGTGACGGAAAGCCCCAGGTACTGCTGGTATACAAGAAATGTAATTAGCCACGAGTACACAAAACTTGCTTGTATCTGTGCTGCTCAAGGCTCAAACCCAGAATGTTAGGGCTCACTTACATCAAGGTACATTTCTGTTTCCTTTGTACTCTTACCAAGAGCAAAACATGACAAAACCACGTGGCTCAGTCTTCCCTCACAGCTTCAAGCTTGTAGGTAATGTTTTAATGTGAGTATGTACATAACTATTTTGGAGCATCAGGAGCAAGGGGTATTAACTTTCCAGGTAAGGTGCTTGCAAACACTGTTACAGTCATAAAACCCTTTAATTCTACATTTGGTTTTATATATTTTCTTAGATTTTTCTTTTCCCTTTAATCTGCTAAGCTCCATGAAACTCTGTCACTGAAAAATCATAAAAAAGATGTGTCTGTGAAGCTAATACCCAGAATTGGTTTTTGCTATTGTATCCCCAAAGATTGTCATAGAATATTCTAGAATAAAACAACTTGGACCATATGTAACCATTGATTTTTAGTCATAGTTCCTCATTGATTTCAGTGGGGAGTTATTAGGCATCCCTGGCATGAAATGGCCACTTGGATTAGATTTTGTAAGAAAAAAAAAACAAACCACAGTTGGCTAAAATAATCAAAACAGGCATCAAGAAATTTGCCCCATATTGTGAGCAGTCGCAATAACAAAGTTATCTATCCTGCACCACAGAATAATTGCAGCATAAAAGAAAACAAAACTTTTTTTCCTTTTTTTTTAATAAACATCAATCCTCAGGAGCTAAGAGTAGACAGATTAAACCATATGATTTGGGATTAGTTTCTGAAGAATTAAAAAAAGAAATCTTCAGAGCCTGGAGTTTCTCACTGTGGGAGCTATCTTGTGGAGGGAAATTATTTTCCCTGTGATAGCATAAAAGCAGATTTGCTTTCCTTTAATTGGAAAAATATAGATGGGATGTAAAAGGCACACAGTCCTAAGTATATCTCCCTTTCACAGCTTTAAGAGGAAAAAAAAAAAAGAAAAAAAATAGACAGATGACTCAGGAAAATGTTTCTTTGGTTTTTTATACTACTATTTAATGTTCATTCCCTGAAGGTTTCTGTACATGATCCCAGATATACTCCAGGGAAAATTTTAAATTCTGAGGTCAAGCAAAACTCCTTTATTTCTTTTCAGAAAAAAACATGATGTTCACTCTTTAGAACTTGGAGATGAATGTTTCTTATGCCATATTGCAAAAAAATCTCATGAAATGCAGCTCATGACTTTTATCACTGTCCTATTTTCTGAAGAGTTTATTACACCTAAAGGACATTTTTACTCACATGTGGCAAGTTATTACCTGTCCCTATTTCCCAGATAGCAAGGAGGATCAAAATAGGACATATAAGAAATTTGGGGAAGAGGCTGGAGTCAACCTGGAGAAGTTTTCCCACTTCTCACGCCGTGAGTTGAAACACTGAGCTGAGCTATTTTCAACACTAACAATTCCAATGTTTATACATTTCCTCAATCTGTTATTCCCTCAACGATATAACTCAACAATCCATGAGCAATACACCTGATCTGGCTGGCAGTTCTGGCTGCAGGACTTTACGAGCTCCTTTCCTCTCACAGCAGGACTTGGCAGCTGCTTCTTTGCCCAGCCAGTCAAGCATCACTGATGGGGAAATCATGTCAGTCCTGGTTGCCTTTGCTCCAGCATAAATGTGCATTTGATCTGAACATCTCTTCTCTTGATCCTTCCTTTTGCTGGTAAGTGCTTTGCTTTTTCAGTGAGCTCCTTCCAGCTGCAGTTTCCACGGGCCGTGTTGGGATCTGAGGTTTTTATTCAGCCTTGGCGAGCTGGAATCCACTCCTGCAGAAAAGACAGCCCCATTGTGTCCCTTCCGTGCTGCCAGGTTCATTTCTTTAATGATCTGGCCATTGTTGGCCCCCAGTTCTGCCTCTGCAAGCTGACCTGGAGCCTCACTGCTGCTGCCTGAGGAGAGAGAGAGGGCTGTGCTGCCTCTGAAAGGAATTGGGAAAGGCCAGCCACTCTGTTAGAAAAACAGCTTTCTCTTCCTGACAGATTATTCTTTACTCCTCCCTTTTATCCTGGGTGCGTTTATCCCATCTCTCTCACCTTGCAGAGATGGGTTTTTCATGGGAAATTCTGCAAAGAATTGGGAGGCATTGCTCTTTGGGCTGTTCTGCTGTCTCTGGTATCGTCTTTCTAGAGCACTCAAAAGGTTTTAGAGTCCCTTTTATCTCCAGATTTTGTTCAGTGTTGTCCATAGGCTTGAAAATTTTAAGTGTAAAAAATAACACCAGCAGTTGTAAAATGCAACTGATTTCCCATGGGGCAATGTTAGGTAGCACAGAGGAATATTCCAGACCACCTCACTCTTAAAAACTAGCAGCAAAAATAGAATCATTAGAAAGTTTTACAAAACTATGAAGTAATATGAAAGCTGAGTTCAGTAATGTTCCAGAGAATTGAGTTTTGGATTTTTCTAAGTTTTGTCAAGTGTTTTGTGCTTGGTTCAACTTCTATTTTCTTTTTTATATTATACCATCAAAGCAAGTCAATTTCACAATATCTTCTTTACTCCTTTGGTCTGTCACTGACTTTGATATTCTCATTGTAGGGTCAGCTCTAAGAACTCAGAGCTTTCCCCAAAGACAAAATTTTATCATTTCTTCTAGGTTTGCTGACCCAGAAAAATTCCAAAACAGCAAGTAATATGAACAAAGCAGACATTTAGTCCACAGAAAATAAAAAAGCACAGATCCCAAGACAGAAATGCAGTCAAGGACAGAGGCATTGCTAAGGAACAAGGAGAAAGGAATTTCTGGGAAAAAAAAAATTATGTCCAAAACAGTCAAAGCCTGCAGATAAAGCAGGGGGTGAAGTAAAAGAAGGGATGTTTTTGGAAAGATTTCATCCCTGCACCTCCCACCCACGCTTTTCTTTAATGTTGCAAAATAGAATGCAGTAACAAAATACACAGGAATCTTTCATAAAAAAAAAAAAAAAATCTCTGACCAAGCAGAAAAGTCTTTCAATAAAGTTTATGATCTTGAGGTATAAATAAAGTGTTAAAAATCTCTTCCCAAACCCTGTAATTTCTGCTTCAGGGATAAAAGTGACACTGATGTTTTCAGTTTTCCTGTTAACATACTCAGTTGAGACAGCTTTCTGTTCACTTGAGTTCTTTCAAAGTACCTTTGATTTTGTTTAAACAGGCAACAGAACCCAGGCATCTCTTACAGATTTAGTTACTTAATATATGATTCTTCATCATCTTAAGTAGGCTACTCACTCCAGTTAAAGAATGTTGTTGATTTTTCAGTGTTTGTGCAGCCACAGTAAATCTGGCCTAAAACTCATTTAAATGAAAGACATCTATGGAATCCATGGGCTTCAGGGCATAAACCAGTCAGCCTTTCACTGACTCACTGAAATGCTGTAGTCAGATACATGATTGATGTCTCTTTCCAATGCCTTGGACTTGAATGTGGTTATTCAAGGGGTTAGTAATCACAAGGCCAGTATTTTATAAGCTATGAATGTTATAAGAATGCAGATATATCAACTCAGTACTGTTCTTTCTGAAAAAGATGATTTTTTTTTTTTGTAACAGTTCAAAAAGAAATGAAAGGAAAAAAATCAGAAGGACAGATAAAAGCTATGTTAAAATTGCTGTTCAAAACTAAAATTTGCAAGTGCTCACTTTTACAACAATTGATATCAGGAAAACAAGAAAGGTAGATAAGGTGTTTGCTTGAAAAACCAGATAACTAAGAAAGTGTCAAAGGGATTTAAATAGAGAAGAAATATATGGATCACATTTTTTTATTACATTGGTGTTTATTGACATTACCACTAGGATTTACTAGCTGGATTTGTATAAAGTGACAGCAGATTTGGTAAATGTGGGTGTAGATTATTTTGGAAAAGGTATACTAATAGGATATGTAGGGGAAAAAACCACAAACCACCAAGATGAAAATCCCAATTGTATAAAATCTGTCATTAATTTCAATAAATAAATGGATAGTTTATCTAGTTATGTCTATAGGAGGACAAATATCAATGAAGGAACAGACATCTACTTGCCTTTTACTGATTTGTCACACTCTCCCTCCAGTTTACTAAAAAAATATTTTTCCTAGCTATTGTTCATTAACATTACTTTATGTATTCATTAACTAAATTACTAAATTTAGCAAGTAATGCAATCCCTAATTAAAAAACAAACAAACAAACAAAAAAAAAAAAAAAAAAAAAAAAAAAAAAAAAAAAAAAACAACACCCTTGCTTTAAATAAGGACAATATATTTTAGAAAATGGTTACATTTTTTTCAGCCTGAGTCTGTGTTTATCAGCAGTTACTTAAACAGCATCATTCAAGAATTTTATGTTATTAAACTAAACCCTAGTGCTGAACACATTAGTGGAGTTGCATAATATGTGTTATAAGTATTTCTCTGAGAATTATTACAGAACACAAGAAGGTCCTTCCTCTTTGACTTGGCTTTCAGGAATTTCACTAGGGTCCCCTTAACTTTGTAGAGGGAAAAGAAAGTTGAGTTACAGCAACAGATAAGGAGGCCTTCAAGTTTATAGAGCAGATTTCATTCCTTCCTTGCTAGACAGCTAATGTGAAGAATGATTGCCATCTGTGAAACCTCTAATCTGCCCCACCAAGATAAATAAAACGGGCAGCAATCAAAATTTTCAGGATACCCTTCACTGTATCACCCATGGCCAAATTACCTGTTTTCATGAGATTAAACCACACTTTAGTATATTTCTGAAAGGATGTGATAGAAACACACTGTACAGCCAGGGTACAAGGCACTGGTATTTTAGACTTATATAGAGTAAAGCTTTAAACTGACATTTTTCCCCCTGTCAGAGGAAGGAAATGATGAACCAAGAAATCTGTCTCTGCAATGTGTCAGAAGATGATCCCAAGGGGGAAAAGTACTAACAGAAAAAGGAGCTCTGCCTTAGTTTCTTAGATATACACAAGTAGCATTTCTAGAGAACAATTTCATACCCATGTGAAGAAACCTGAGTAGAAAACTCATGTCACAATTAGCAGCAGAGTTTCTGTGAATTGCACAAGTTGCAGCAAAGGGAGCTACACTTGGGTGCACCCTCTTTCCCCTGGAAATAAAAAGGACTCTGATTCTACTTTCCTTGGAAGTCTTGCAAACACATTTTTCAACCCCAGCCTGAGCTTTCTGTGTGTGACAGAATCATTTCCAGATATTCCTTTTTTTCAAGGCCACTAAGTGATGGCTTGGCTTCTTCTGTCACTGTCATGTAGTTGACAATCATTTTCACTCCTTGTTTTTAAGCAGGTAACACCATGGAAGGCCAGATCCTTGCAGAGTGACAGGTGTGTGTCACAGAAAGCCCCTCGTTCCTAATCAGCCCACTCGTACTGGTGGATATGTGCCCTTAAGTTCCAACTGTGCCCAAAATTTCTTCCAGAAAAGGAGCTGCTGATCAGGAGAGGAAAGGGCTGGTGCACTCCCAGATCTCACTTCAAGAGGGAGCCAGGATGTAGTTAGGGCATGAGGTTGCACCTGAAGGCTCAGAAATATATAGGTGGACAGTTAAGATATAGTCCCATAGTCTGCAGGATAATGACCTGAGCACTGTAAATTACTTAATCCTTAAAAATAGGATAAAAATGTGATGTTTTCACTGTTTATTATATTAATGGATCGTATGTCAAATCTCCATGTTCAGTATGATTGCAAATTACAATTTTTTTTTAAACATATTGGAGGTTTTGTGAAATCAATTTCTTCTACTAATGAAGCAGAAGCTAAAGATTTCAATTGCCTTATTTTGCCATGCACTTTCTTGCAAGACTATGCAGTTTGAATAAGATAAACTGAATGCTTGTGTATATATATATAAAATATGTATCAAAGGTAGCTATTTCTTCTTTTTGTTGATGAGGAATTGTAGGTCAGAGAGCTGACACCTAGCCAGAGTGTACATATAAAAATCACAATATTAGCCTTCCCGGTTCCAAGAGTCCAACTTTGCCCCGTTGATTCTCTCTAAAACATGCAAGAGCACATTATTGTCCCATATCAATCACTACTTGTTCCCCACAGGAATTTGCTGTGTCCCTTCCCCACCAGTCAGCGTGCAGGTCATCCTGTGCTGGTTTGGGTTTGTTTTTAACTCTGAAGTAAGAGTAACAGGAAAAGTAACAGACTAAAATGGCTGAAATGGTTTTATGAGCAGTTACCTGGCAGTTTTTCTTTTAGCAGGCTAGGCAAAGAGTATGAAGGTTAGAGAAGAGGACAGAAAGAATATTAACAGGAAAACAAATAATTTTATGAGTTTTGCAGGACTTGGGCTGTAGTGCTGGTGTGCACCGAGATATGCAGTGCCTACCGAAAGTCATAGTCAATGGTTAGGAGTAGATAATATTTAACATTTATATAGTGTTACACAGCTTCAAAGAACTATGCAAACATAAATTAATTAATCCTCAGGATTTTAAGATCTCTATTTAGATAGGTAGATTCTGCTCAGAAAGTTCTGTGTAACACAGATGATTACATCTACTTACAAAATAGGACAAACAACAGCAATAATATCACTGGCTTTGTGATTCAGTTAAGCACTGTTATCCCTCTTTTGCTGATGGAAAAGCTGAGGTTTAGCTATCAGGAAATTTCTGTGAGGCATGTCAATGAGAGAGCTGAAATTAAATTTTTTGGAATGGCCTATCTTTTGCTCTTATTTTCTGCCTGCTAAGTAAATCTAAGGAACAATATAGTTTAGTGATGTGAGACAGATAAATAAATTTAAATTAAAAAGTTCAGAGTTATAATGTTTCTTTTCTCACAAGGTTTCCATCCCAATAGTGCAGTTTCATGATTTTTTTTTTTTGAAACGTACATCAAAAGTAACATTGAGGTATGAGAAAAGATGTAGGAAAAACGTTCATCACAATATGGTCAGATTCTGACCACTGCAAAGAACATACTTGTATTCAAGGGCCCTATTAATTTATCTGTTTGGTGACTTTGAAAATTTCTTTATTGTCCATTGTTTCAGATTTTCAAATGCACCTAACACACACGTTCAATAAAGTTTGGTCTGCAGACCAGAGTCTGCAGAGATCCTGTAATAACATTGATCCCACTTAGGAGTCAACTCAGAGGCCTGATGATAATTAAAAATGTCAGCATCATTAAATATTTCATTCCTCAAATATGAAAGAAGAGGTTGAGTCTCATATTTGCATAATTTACATAACTGCCATCTAATTTTGGTGATTGAATTGATGACACCTGGGATGTCTAAGCTTTTGGGTTTTTTCTTTCAAGTCCAAAAAGCATCATACCCGGAGAACTTCTTTTTTCATATCAGTGTAGTGAAGTTCCACTACAGGTATTGAAATCCAAAAAATCTGAGAAATGCAGTCTTACTGGGGTTGCTCACATCATTTGTTTTAAGTGATGATGGCAGCTGATACGGATGGAGCACAGAGAGCTTTTCTCACTTTATTGTTCTCACTTGACTCCTGCTAGGAAGATAAATGGCAATGTTGTCAGTCAAAAATATTTTAATATTAAGTTTTCTCCCTCAAGTGGGACCAAATGGTATTATATCTTTGCATCAATTATCTTATTATTAGCTTTCAGGAACTGTAAATTGTGTTTTCCAAAATGAACTCAGTTCCACAGAACCAACCGTTAATATTGCAGCCTGGTAACTTCCTGTCTTACTTTAATTCATCTCTAATTTACAGAAAAATATCCCATTGGTAAACCAAAAATAGCCAAAGAGTACATCCAAGAAGACCCTTCATTATATAGTTAACTAACTTAAATTCCGTTTTGAACCTTTGCCACATAATTTAAAATGCTAAATCTTACAAGGTTTATATTATAAATCTTTTCTGGTGTTATCAGCTGGAGTTTTGGGGAGGGAGGTGGTTGCTTTTTATTTCTCATTAATATTGTAATATATAGACTGAGAATTTTGATATTAAGTACTACATTGTTCTGTTAGAGTTGCTGTAAAGAATTTAAAAACACTATGGCCTAGATAATACCTCAGCTGATGGCAAATTCAGCTGTGATGGGACAAGAGGGGAGGTCTTCTCATGAATTAATAAATAGCTTAAACAGTAGGATTAAGTGATCAGCTTCAACAAAAGTAGAGGTTTAACAGCAGAGTCCCTCAGGGAGCTCTGCTGGGATATCTACTGCTCAACATAAATGATCTAGAAAAAGAAGGGAATAATGAGGTGACTAAGTGTTCTGATGGTATAAAATTCTTCAAAATAATAGTGATGAAAACTGACTGCCAGGAGTTGCAGTGGATTTCAAGGTATCAATCAACTATAGGACAAAGAGCAAATGAACATCACTGTGCATAGGAACAAGATAATGTACAAGAAAGGGGGAAAATCTCTTTATTACGAATACAGAGTGATGGTCACTATCCAAGCTGTTATCATTCTGAAGAGATATTTAATTTTCATTGCCTATAATCCTAGGAAAACATTAATAGCCCTCACACGCAGTGACAGGCAAAGGCTAAGCAGAATAAGAAAAAAGCAGCTAAGGGAGAGAACAAAGAGTAAAAGAGATCATCTTTATGGCATCATGTACAGTCATGGCACAGTCATATCCTGAATTACAGATTCATTTCAGTCTCCTCAGCTAAAAGCCAGGATTGTCAAAAAGGCAGGGCTAAAAAAAAACCCAGAAATATGGATTGCTTTCAGTACTAACAAACCCTGACATCCTGGCTAGGCAAAGTGAACTCTTAGATATTTAAAATCATGAACAGAGAACAAATAATGATTAATTATATTTTTTTTTTCACATCAAAATTAAGAAACCCAAAGTTAGTAGACAGAAGCATTAATACCAAAATACATACTTTTTCAGTATAACTGTGGAGTTTGTTGCCATTTGTTGCAATGCTTTGGATCTGCAATGGTATTAAAATCTGCATCATGGAAAAGGGGTCCTGACAGGCTATTTGTACAATGTTACAGCCTCCAGCTCAAATGCAGGGTGAGGAAAGGCATAAGAAATAACCAGAGAGGTCCCACTCTGTCCTTTCTCATGCATCAGAAGCAAAAAGGTTGGCTAGATGAAAGTTTCAGTCCAAGTGGTTTTATTATCTTGTGTGGTTACTTTCTAATTACAGCATGTCTGTTTCTCACCTGTGAAATGGGGCTAAAAGTACATGCTACTCTTACTTTGGAAGCACATTAAGATTTGAGATTTTCTGTGATGTCCTTAAAGGTGCTTAAGGTACAGAGGTGGTGGGTTTTGTTTGATTGCAAAAATACTCTGACATTTGCTTGTGATTAAATGATTTTAAATGTCTTCTAAGCAGCTTGGAGACAGCTTCATCTAGTTATGGTGAGTTCTAAGGAGAAATGACTTTGAGTAGAAATTGTATTGGCATGCTCATTCTACACTCCATCATTTGTGTTTATTGAGGTGAGGGCTGTTAATGCTCTCTTTGGGCCAGCCTCTGCCTACATATGCAGAAATCTATAAAATCACAATTAAACTGCATTTTGGTATAAATAAATGACAAGCATTCTGCTATTCCCAGGACACTTTAACTCAAGCGTTTTTCAGGCTCCTGTTTCCCCTGTCCTTAGCACAGAGGTAATGGATCCTGAGGAAATGCTCTTTTCAGCATTTTCCACGGCTTGGGTTTTTTGTTTGTTTTTTTGTTGGGTTTTTTTGTTTGTTTGTTTTTCTTGTGGGGTTTTTTTGGGGGTGTTTTGTTGTTGTTGGTTTGGTTGTTTGGTTTTTGGTTTTTTTGTTGTTTGTTTGTTGTTTTGGGTTTTTTGTTTTGTTTTGTTTTTTGGGGTTTTTTTGCATCAATTGCTCAAATATCTGCCTGGTGAGTCCTTTTCTAACTTTCCTACTAATGAAGGAGGTGGAGAAAGAAGCCATGGTGTCTAGTACTTGGCATGCAAGCACCATTTTCAAGGGAGTGGTGCCTTGACCTGTGGAAGTAAGATGTCCATATTCCCTCTAAAAGGTGATGGCTGCTGCCTTGTTCAGAGGTATTCATCTCTGCTAAAAACCTTCTGGAATTTACTCTCTAGTCAGCTTGAAGGCTATTGAACAAAGGGGTTTTCTAATACATCATCATTACACAAACACCTGTGCTGAGCAACCTTGTACTGAGCTACCCACATTTTTTTCAGTTGTTCACCAATGCTCAGCACTCCTCATCTGCAATTTGGTGGTCTAATGACCAAGCATAGGAGTCTATGAAGTACAGATGGGAATTCTTGATCAAATACATTTAAAGAAAAGTGCCCAGATATACCTGTTTGATTTTGTATTGATTTTGATATAGATTTTTACAATGTGCTTTGTAACATAAAACTGATTAATTTCAATGTAAGAGCGAAACTAGACCAAGACGTAATGTCCTTTACAGGTGTTTTCCTGAGATTATGTAAAAGAAAACTTAAGAGATTATTTGTTTGACTCAATATATGAATGCCACCCTGCTCAGTACTGTATGCAAAGTGTCTTTTTAAAGATTTCGTTTACTTATCCAGATTGTTCAGGTGGCTTTTGGAGTCATACAAATTTTAGAGTTTCCGAATCTCAAAGCTATTCTTTACCAAAGATATTCCTGGTATCACATTCTTTTGTGAAGTCATCTTTAAAAATATAAATACTCAACACTTGAATTTGATTCATCACAGTGATTTTTGAGAATATATTTAATGATCTTCATTCTGTCTTCAGCCACCATATGGAATTCATTTTCAGATGAGCAATAACTCTTTCCCTATGTCTGAAATTCTTTCTAAAACTTGCTAAGAACAGCATCTTCTTAACAAATTATTATATTATCAGTTTCTCTCACATTAAAATTATCTGGTTTTATCAACATAGACTAATCAAACACTTTAAACGATATTAACACAGGAAATGTCCTTCTCTTCACACCAATTTACAGTTTTGGTGGGGTTTTTTTGTTTTTGGGGATTTTTTTTACTGTGGTTCAAATTGTTTGAAAATCTAAGCCTATTCATGAGTTTAAACATTGGGATTATTTAGAGAACAGGATCTTTCAATCCAGCATTAATGTCACTTTCTTTTAAGAGCAACATTAGTGCTAGAAGTCAGAATGTTCAAAATTCTCACAACATTAAAGCAGCTAAAAATCTATGTATTGACATAAATTTTCTGACCTGAAGCTGGTGTGGAATTGGAGAGATTACTTTGAATCATGTTAGAATTTGTGCGAGAACATATATAAGAGAAATTATAGGAATGAAAGAAAACAGACCATCCTACCCAGATTTCTCTCTACAGCAGTATATTCCTCCAGAATAAAAGGCCAAAACCAGAGTGATAATTTTCCAGGATGCTCTTACAACCTCCTACACCACAAAGGATTTCCAATGCTAAGGTGGTCTCTTTGTACTTAGCATACTTCATTTGATTTTTTTGCCCAGATTTGTCCAGGTTCTTTTTGAATCCATGAAAACATTTAGCATTACTTTTTAGAAAATGATGTGTAATCACAAAGACTAGATGTTTGGCTCAATTTTCTCTGTCTCAGTTTTTAATCTGTTTAGTAAACAATCTGCCTACTACGAATCGTGGGGATAGAGAATATCATTACAAAAACCCGAGCTGTTAAATCATGAGGCTGACAAGGGATTAATTCTTAAAAATTGCCTAAGGCTTGCAGAGGATTTTAACATGAGCTGGTTGCAGCTCAGCCATGATGTGTTTTGTCCCAGAATGTGACTTGTGCCAAACAAATGCAATCAAGCTAAAGAAGAAGTTTCCTTCTTTAAGGTTTTCTTCTAGAGCTCCAGATCTCACAGAAAGTCAACCTTCCTATTCAAGTCAGAAAAAAAGTCTGCACCCAAAAGTTTTATGATTTCAAATGCATATTTTCAAAGCAGAAAATTTCTGTGCACAAGAAATATTACGGCATTGACCTAAGAGTTATTTAAATTAAGAGAATTCCCTTTTTTTTTTTTTTTAATGGAGGTTTTTACTTATTTTATTCTCATATAATCTACATAGCATCACATGGAAAATAAATTTTTCTCCTCGTAGAATTCTAGTCCAGTTTCTATTTCCAGTTTGAAGTTACTCTGTAGTAAGATAGCTACACCTGTGAACTTCCACTTGAGTTATATATATATATCTTTCCTTTAAATGCTAAACCTCTTTGAGCACAGTTCTCCTTGCAGATTTTCTCTTCCTCTCAGCTTGCTACTATTTGACTCTCAAATCAAATAAGTTTGAAGAATGTGCATATGTTGTAAAAAGACTTCATGATTAATATTTAATTCACAATCATTCGTAGCATTCAGAAACAGAAATGTTCTTCAATTTTATAACTCTCAAAGTGAGATATTTTCAATGCCATTAATTCATTTTCTTACTTTATTTAACCTACACTGTGAATTGTCTTATATCAGTACCAGCATTTTATGTACACATAATACAGTAAAGAAATGGTATTTTCTTATGACAGTAAAACTTTTGGGTTTCGGGCATTGGAAGGGTATTTTTTTAATTATTATTTTAAACAATGATATAATTAATAAACCAAAAAAGATCTGTTAAACTTTGACACTTCATTTCATCAGCTTGGATTCGACTGGAAGGCAGTTATTGAAATAGACATCTCCTTTCATTAAGAGTGTCCAAAAGTTAATTCATGTGTAACCTGTAATTAGGCTATAAAAGATGCTTGTGCTCACAACAGAGTAAGCACTTCTGAGTAAGAATCCTTCATTTTGTCACTGATAGCTGTCTTGGTTTTAGGGACCAGCACTTTGGGTTGCTTACCTGTGGAAAAAAAATGAAATTACTCATAAAGGAGAACACCAGAATTAACTCATGTTTATGACACTCTGAAATTTTCAAATGGAAGGAGCTATCAAAAAAATGAAGATGTTATAAGAACACTGGTGGACATTGTTCCTTTTTTGATTTTAAATAGTAAGTCTTTCTATTCTGACTGAAGGGAAGTGATGATGCTTTTAGCAGCAGATGGGAAAAGAGAGACAATAGTATTTTGGAGCAGTACAGCTTGTGCTGCATGCTTGCAGCACAGCTTGTTCCACAGCACTGAGGGCAAATAGTTCTACATCCTAAGGATCTTCAGCCCTTTAGAGACAATGTGCCAGATCTCCAAGAAAAAGAGGTTGCCTAGAAAGAAATATACTGTGGTGTGGGGGAAGCAGACACAGGTCAAATAGTCAAAGATGAGGAGGAAATCTGGGTGATTCAACTCTTCTGTAGTGAGAATATCCCAGACACCAGCTAACTTCTCTTTGGTAATTTATATTTATAAATTTTGTCAAAACAAAACATTTCTGACCCTCTTGAAAAACAGCACAAATGTTAAAAATAGTACAAAAGTCACTACAGGGTTACAAAACTGAAGAAGTCAGTGAAAAAAAAATTGTATCACAAGTTTTCTGCCCATAAAAATATCTTTTGATCATAATTATCTTCTGAATCATCAACACAGGCTTATATTTAGCAACAATTTTACAAAATATAATCATACTTTAAAATCTCAAATTTCATACCAACAGACCTTGTCTACCAAAAATTAAAGTACTAGAGGGAACAAATAGTATGTACCTAACTTGGAGTCTATCACAACTCTACAGACATTTCTGTAAGACAGATATATTAAACACAAACTTAGATTCATTTCTCATGAGGACATAGACACAAAATTAGACCATTTGATCTCATCAAAAGTTCTATGCCACAATAAAAGTATGTAGCCACATCATATTTCAAAATCCTCCTTACAGAGTCTGCTCTGAAAATTAGAAGTTTAGTAACTTAAATTTGTTATAGCTATCCTTGCTGAATCATTGTTAAACCATTGCTTACTCCCGTTATAGGGTTCAAACATATCCTGACTTCAACACACTTTCTCCTCTGTGTCATTTGAGGTCATAACACATTAATTTACACCATTTCTGTAAGCAATACTTAGGCTAGGAGAATGAAAGCTAAGAGAAGTCATCCTCTCATAAGATGCTTTTGAGGAGACTGAAGAACAGGAACAGATCAAGGCTGTAAGGAAAAAAAAACAGGAGAGCTGTTCCTTTTAAGTAAAATTTAGCCAGCAAACTACATTTAACAACTTTGCATAAATCAAATTTTCTGCAGAGAGTCCTTGTATTTAAAACAGTAGAATCAAACATTACAATAAGCAACCTGTTACATATAAGCTGCCTTTTCAGTGGCCTTTGATTGACCAACATGTTGCATTCCCCTAGGGGATGGGGAGGAGAAAACTTCACCAACACATTTGATGTATACATTATCCTGAGTTGGAAGGAACCGATCAGGGTCATTGAGTCCCGTTCCTGGCCTTGCACAGCACACCCCAGGAGTCACACCATGTGTCTGAGAGCATGGTCCAAACTCTTCTTGAGCTCTGTAAGGCTTGGTGCTGTGACCACTGCCCTGGGGAGCCTGTTCAGTGCCCAACCACCCTCTGGGTGAAGAACCTTTTCCTGATATCCAAATTAAACCTGCCCTGACACAGCCTCATGCCACTGCTTATGTAACCAGGATGCAGAACAATTAATTTTAGAAGGGTTGTATAATTATGAAACAGCTACACTTTTTATTTTTTTTCTTCTTTTTTTTTTTTTTTTTGACTGTTTGTCTTGGTTTGACAAGACAGGTATCTGCCAGGGAAACTGGGGTTTCCCTTAGAATAGAGAATGCAAACCCCCCACCCCTGCCAAATTATAAATTTTCAATTAAGGGCTCTCAGGCAAAGATTTGGGAATAGGAATAACAGTTCTTTACTAGGAATATCAATAATACAAATGTGGTAGGAAACAAAACTACCCCACCAAACCAGCAAACAAACAACAACAATTTGGGAAAGCCCTGACAGAATCAGAGCTGCCACCTGGCACCCTGTTAGTCAGGGTGTTGGAAGCAGTCCAGAAGTGAGTCCTCCTGGGGTGACAGACGTGGCTCTGCTGGAGCAGGGACGATCCTGTAGCCAAAAAGGGTCTAGGAGTGATGAGGAACGGTCTAGGAGTGATGAGGAGGAGTCCAGGGGTGATGAGGAGGGGTCCAGGGGTGAGGTGATGGTGAGATGGGGTCCGGCGATGATGAGATGGGGTCTGGCGAAGATGAGATGGGGTGCCGTCTTCCTCCCAGGAATCGGGGTGAAGCAAGTGAAGCCTGTCCCCCGCCAGCTCAGTTTTCCCAGCAGCAATTGTAGACTCCCCCCACCGGGCGGGGCATCCCACAATAGGACCATGCATGCAGATGGGGCTCTGGGGCTCTGGGGGAGCGGGTATAGTCCGGGGGTATAGTCTGTTGATGGCCCATTACCCAAAAGGCACCCGCCCCTCCCCCCCGTCCCCCTCCTTCCAAAGTTACAAGAAATAAAGAACAATTCCCCAACTGCTTTCAGCAGATGAAAATAGAATACACATTTTTGATTCCATAACCCAGGACACTGTTATACAAATATATAAAGTATCTGAGAAAAAAACTTGGGAAAAATTCAATCTCTGCAACAAGGACATGAAGAGCTCCTGTATTTCTAAAGTGTAGGTTATAAATATTGGAGTTATAATTCCTTTATTAATCATTAATTGCTGTTAAATTAGTATCCAGTTAATAAACAATTATTTTTAATAATTATAATTAATAAGTACAGTATCAAATATTGATAATATTGTGGTTTTGCTTCTTTTACATGCCTTTGCAAGACTATCACAGTGAAATAATTGCTTGCAAGGGACGTAATTACAAGTTCTAAATCAGATGAAATGATTTTGAGGAAACATCAATAGCATATGTTTGCATTTCTTGAATTTGAATTTGTTAAACAATTTGACATTTGGATGTTTAAAAAAAATATTCTGAAATACCTAATTAATATGCCCTGGGCTTCACTCATGGAGTTCAAAACACTGAGGAAAAGATAATTGCCTTTCTAGAAGTGAGAAAAGTGTGGGATGACATAGGAAAGACATACTGAACACCTCCCATAGTTTGGGAGGAGAAACAACCAAATATAACCATGAGTACTAATTCAGAATTTTGTACTTCAGAGCACATTGCCTCTTCCTTTTAAGGAAGAGGCAATACTACTATTACTATTATTAAAATTACTATTTTCTTTTCAGTGGAAGATTTGTAGTATGGGATCTGCATCTTATCTTACTGGGCTGGGACTCTGGTTCAAATCAAACATTAGTTAAAAGAGATCATGTTGTACTGAAAAGAGCTAAAAAGGCAATTTTCAGTTTTGAGGGTTTTTTTCAGGTTGCCGTTTGGGCGTTTAAAGGTTTAAAAATCTGTTAGAAACAAATATATGTTTTAATGACTAAGATGGTTCTGCCCTCAGTAACAGCAAAGGAAAAACTTTGCAAACTAGAATTTATGATGAACAAGTTTGTAACCAATGACATTTAAATCTCTTGTGAGTGAATAGTATTTCTAGCAGTTAATAAGGGGTAGATCATGAAGAAAGCCTGCCAGTAACAAGTAAAACTTGATGAGAAAATTTATGGATGTGGTTCTTATCCTTGTATTTAGGCATCACAGTCACAATAAATTTAGTTTAAAATTCTTTACTAAACGACCTGTTAAACACAGTTTGGGGTATTCTGCCTCTATGAACAAGAAGGTGAAAAGTAGAAACTAAAGTGTTTGAAGCAACTAGACTTACCTTTCCTATAACTGTAAGCACAATAAACAGCAATTACAGCCCTTCATTAACACATTATTATTGTTTATTTCTATGTATCACTACGTAAAAATATAGCTTGTTTTATATTGTTTTGTCAGTGCAATGTTTATTCCCTGTATCTTGAGTTACAAAATATAAATGTATTTTAGCAGTACATTGTATTTTATCTGTGCAGTAGAGGCATTTTATTGAAAGCATATATAAACTTTATTTCTTTTGTTGGTTATGGCTTTAGAAATAGTTGATATAAAACTTGCAACCTGAATTTTAGGTGCACATGCTAGTCCTTCCCTTTGCTTTCAAGTTAAACACTTTCACTTGTTCAGTGTACTAGACGAGAGAGATGAAATGAGACAATGCCAAGGTAAAAGGAAAGGAAGAAAATTAAAATTAATTAAGTAACAATTCATTGTCTGTTAAAGTAGCCACAAATGGGAATATTTTATTTCAAAGCAAAGTTTAAATTTATTTGCAATGAGTTTTAGTCATTCAGTAGCGGGAGATTAGCAAAGAAAAAAAACTTAAGCTGTTCTTTCTGTGTTTATAGCTGAACTTGAAAATTGACTTGCTGAAGTTCATAAGGAGTCATGGGATGAAAATTTAAACTCTCAGGTGTGTGAGACACACTAAGTAGTGCTGTAAGGAAAGACTGCATTTTCAAACTAAAGATTTTTCTTTAACCCTTACAAGTTAAACCTACTAGAGGTGTGCAATTTCATAGAAGTATAAAAAAAGAAATTCAGTCTGGCAATTAGATTCATACAGAATAGCATTTACTTCTATTGAAATATACTGACACACTCCAGTTTAGCTTCTCATACACTTTTGCTGATTCAGGAAGAAGATACTGCACAATTTATCATTCATGATTAAGATTTTCATAGCTGCTGAGGACATTTATTCACATTTATCTCCCTTCCACTGAGATGTGTGCCTGATGTCCCTGAAATAGCATTAAAAACAACATTTTAAAAAGTCCATCAATACCTAATTTATGCCTATTGCATAGGTATAAATTAGGTATTGATAATACCTAATACCTAGTCCAAACAAGACTGACTTTATACCTAGTCCATTTATACTTTATACCATTGACTTTATACCTAGTCCAAACAAGAAAAAGCAAATAGATGAAAATGTCACACTCATTTGCACTTTCATGAGTAAGTGTATGTATATTTGTACAAACACAGTCTTCTTCTATACAATTGTATTTATTTTATGGTATAAAGGTTATGTATTATCTACTATAATATAATCAGAGATTCCTGAATAGCTGGGTTATTTATCAATTAAATCTCTTAATGATATGCACAAAGCAAGCAGAAATGCTTATTGTGTTATTGAAGGGAGATTCAGGAAGCTGATTCTCCCCCTCCATTCAGCCCTAGTGAGGTCACTCCTCAAATACTGTGTCCAGTTCTGGTCTCTACAGTTCAAGAAAGACAAGGGCTAGTGGAGTGGGTCCAGCAGAGGCCACAAAATGATTAAAGAACTGGAACACCTCTGTTATGAGGAGAGACTGTGGGATCTGGGCCTGTTCAGTCTGGAGAAGAGAAGCCTGAGAGGGGATCTCATCAATGCACATAAATATCTCAAAGGCAGGGGCAGAGAAGATGTTGCCAGAGTTCTGGGTGGTGCTCAGCAACAGGACAGGGGGCAACAGCCATGAAAGGGAACTCAAGATGTTTCATATCAACATGAGGAAGAACTTTAAACTGAGAGTTGCAGAGTACTGGAATGGGCTGCCCAGGGAAGTCATGGCGTCTCCCTCTCTGGAGACTTTCAAACCCACCTGGACACACTCCTGTGTCACCTGCTCGAGGTGAGCCTGCCTTGGCAGCAGAGTTGGGCTGGATGAGCTCCAGAGGTCCCTTCCAACTCAAACTATTCTGTGATTCAGCTTCTGAGTGTTGAAGTGAAACAAGGATGGACCCTATTGGGAAGGCAGGAACCAGAATTGGAAAAATCAGCAGAGTTTTACTGCCAGGTGTGAAGCTGTGAGGCCTCAGGTACCACCCAATCACAATTGCACTTCTGGAGCACCAGCATGTGGATTAGTCTGAACAGACCATCATCATAACAAAGTGGAGTTTGACTCTCGTGTGGATAAGTGGCATCTATAGTAAAATCAATAAGAACACAACGAGTTTCATTTTACATTAGGTGCTTTTGCAGTGCTATCAGCAGTTGTTCAAGCACTATGGTTTCCAGAAGGGCCACTTACAGGAAGGACAACCATGAACAAAGAGAGTACATTTGACTTTCCAACTTAAAAGCAATTTGTCTAATGAATTATTCTAAATGGGAAACAATGCAATTGCACTAAATAAAGAGAATAAACAGAAAATAAATGTGACTTGCAATCTGCTGTTGCAAAAACAAAGGATTTGACTGATAAAATATATATAATTTTACATGTAAATGGCATGTAATCTAGCTTTATACACAAAATGTATATTTCCTACTACAGCCTCAAATTTATAGTGTTCCAATTATTATAAATTGTTTTAATAATGTTTTACTTGTTCTTCATATATTTTCACAGTTAAAACACTATTCGTATTCCTTACCAGGATAAAGTCAAGATGTTTTCACAAAGAAAATTTGCAGAGAATCCCATCCTAAATTAACTTCAAATTTAGCATATCACCAAAAACATATCTACTGAAAAAGTGATGTTCATTTTTCCCAACTTTAACAATCAATATAAAATGTACAGTTTAAGCTACTTGATCAGAATTCAGGTTATCAGCAGAAAGTGTTTGCACTGTGTTTGCACAATTCTCCCCAGCCTTCAGAACTGACGAAATACTTCTCTCCTGTGAATAAAAAAGATCAAATTAAGCCATTTTTGTTCTTATAGAAGTTTTACTTCTTAGGATTCCTTATTTACATTTTTCCTCATCATGAACTTCAGAGACATTCCTCAAATTTTAATTATTGTAAATCTGGCTTTATATGTCATTAAAAACAATATCTCTGCAATAATTGTTTCTGGACCTCTCAGATAAGCCAGAGGAATCAATGATTCTCCCTGTAAGTATGAAATGTGCTACTGGATCCTTATTTTTATACATATCTTCAGTTCTCACTCTCCATGTTTCCATTAATGAGCCAAGACTTGTCATGTTAGCCAGAAAATGGAGTTACTTTTCAGGCATTGCTTTGAAATCTTTGAAAGTACAATCATAGACTGATACTACATACAGGTTTGGAGAATTAAGTCTGTCTGTTTCTTGAGACAACCCCTGCATTTCAGCTTAGTTTTAGTTTCCAAGTATTACTGCTTATCTCGTATTTATAACATTTTCTGGATGCACAAATCACTATAGAAATTATTTTCTTTACCTTTGTTTCAAATATTTTTCTTTTTCCTAAATTAATTGACAGTGGAACAACCAGGGGTGTACAAAGCCATGTTTCAAGAAAACAATAAAAACTGAAGCTACAATAATAATCCTACAACAAATTTCCAATCAATAAACCACTTTTCTTCCAAGTGAGCATTAGCACTAAACTGGCACAGCTGTTATAGCTGGGGTTTTTTTTATTATTATTATAGATATAACCCTTTTAACTAAGGCTTATTATTTGTTCTTAGCTGACCATTTCTTCCTCCATGTCAGTAGAGACAATTTTTAGTGTGACCAGAAAATATCTCATATACAAGAAGTACTGAATAAGAAGCTTTAGACACAGCTTTGTTTCATTTAAAATATCCAGCTTTTCAACTTAACAGGTTCACTGGTATAATTGCCATAGCAGGAAAAAAAAAAAAAATCCTCAAAACCTGATATGTTTGGGGCACTGGCCACATCTCTCTCTCCTGGGAACCAGTCCCAAGGTTTGACCATTTTTTCTCTAAAGAAATGTTTCCTCTTGTCCAGTCTGAGCCTCCCTTAAAGCAGATTTGAAGCTCAGTACCTAAGGCTTCTAATACAGAACATATCAGGAGACACTGACATTGGAAGTTTTCTCTGCATGGTTGATTGACTATCAGTGGGGTTTGGGAAGGGGAAGGAGTGGTGGTGACAATTTTTTGGGGGGCAGTTTTTATTTGTTTTTAAAAAGATGGCCATTAACAAAATTGTAGGGCAGATTTACTTGGCCTGGAATAAATGTGAAGAGATAACACTTCTGTGAACAAGACTTTTAGCTAGCACATATTATTTGCCTTTGAACATGTGTTCAGTTAAATAAAAAAGTAGAAGGTGGATGATAATGTGTCCTTGGTGTTATTCAATAACCTTAGTACTGGCCTGTAGTACATTGAAATTAAAAAAAAAAAAAGGCAAACAAAAACAAGGAATGTGTCAGCCTTTTTCATAACAGTGATCTTTTATCCTCTGTGGGCCAATTTCACTATCTTCCCCTGTCTGTCCTTCCCTAAAAGGGATAATATGAAAGAAATCATGATACTATAATTTTATTCCAAGTATGCCTTTTTTTTTTTTTTTAGCACTTCTGTGTGATTAGCCTGAGGGGTGTTTTCACACATGCCATGAAAGGCAAATCCTACAAGGACAGTAATAAAAATACTGCTAATTTTGAGGGTTTAATTTCCTTCATCTGAAAAGACAAATCTCCTACCCAAATACCAGTCACGTATCCACACACCATTCTGCAAAGCCCCACAAAAGTAATTTGAAAAATCGACTAAAAATGTTATGTTAAAACAGTGCAGTTCTGTGCCATACCATTTACATCCCCCAATCAATTATAAGTAATAGAAAAGAAATAAAAGTGCAACATAAATCTTAAGCTAACGTTAAACCTGCATATTTTTTTCATAAAAAATATAAATGGACACACATTTTACTATCCCATGCTAGGGCAGATGTGATTTCCCATAAGTAACACTGCTTGTCACATTTTCTTAACTAAAAAGATAAATATATATTTCTTCTACTGAGTTACTATTAAAAAACCCTGACCACCCAACAAACAGCTATTCATGATAATCTGAGTCTGTGTTATAATTCATTTATAAAAGAATTCATAATTATGTCATTCTCTAGCTGGATTTTATCACTTGTTTCCAAGGTTTTGAGATAAAAAGAGGGAAATAGTTATGAGAAAACTAAACAGCAATAGCAATGCCTTCCACAACTACCAATTTGTCAAAAAATATGTAAATCTCAAAAGGCATCCACTTTTTACTGTCAAAATCATCAAAATACATTCTGATTTAAGTGGATTTTGTTTTGGTTTTTAATTCCAAGCAAGAAATTCCCTTTATTTGAAGATTTAAGCTCGTTTTCAAAGAAGACAAGGTTGGCATATACCCCTAATTCTCTGAATTCAGGATCACTCAAAAGAATGGGCACTAAATATAGAAATATTATTTTGCTGTACTTCAGCCCAAAAATTCTATAACACTAGGACTCCATTTACTTTTTATGACTGAAACTGTTTTCAATGAGGTCCATACTTAAATATCCTTGCACTACTCCAAGGAAAGGAGAATTGGATATTAAAGATGTGCCTGGAATTCAGGAATGCTCACCTTCTTGGAAGTAAGGAATTTATTATTTATTATTATTATTTATTTAATATTCCATGAAATAAAGGGAAGAATGCCTGATAGCATAGCTAATCACATATTATGCAACCTAAATAAATTTGATATAGAGATGTACACCTTGCTAAGGCTACTTTCCCATTCATTATCCAATCCACTTTGGCTTTATGCTTTCATCATGAGTAAGGGAGTCACTTATTGCCAGTTCTGGAGGAACACACTGAGTAATATTCCCTGGCTAAAGCAGGGAGTAAATGCCCACGATACTTTAGGTGTGTAAAGCAATGAGAACTTTCCAGGAGTAAATAGTGGTTCAAACAATCTATGGCTCATTTTAGCCTTTGCATTAAGTTTGGAGGAGGTGTATTCAATCATTAGAATTTTAAGAAACAGAAAGCTGGAGTGCATCAGTCAACTAGTAAAAATAACATGGGTAAAAGTCCCTGTATAGTCAGAATTCTCCATAGCTGAAAGTATAATTTTCATTACACAATTAAAAAAAAAAAAATAATAGTGAGGCTCAAAAGACAGTCTTCTTCCCTTTTTTTTTTTCTGGCCTCAGAAAGTTTACCAAAATAAGAGAGGCTTCATGATATTTAAAAGAATTGAAAGAAGTTTTCTTTCAGTATTAAACACTGAAAAACTTTTAAGTATTTCCTTTTTTGAATGCTTGCCACGGAGCAGAAAGCGGAACAAATATTTTAGAAGCAACAAGCCTGTAGGAATTTACATGAGCTCCTGGACTGTATAAGTTATAGGACTGTATAAGTTATAACAAGTTCTAGTAAAGTGAAACCTGAGGGAGTCTTCTCAGGGAAAAAAACAAAAAACAAAACAAAACAAACAAAACAAAACAAAAAACATCAGGACAACCAAAATCCCAGAAACATAATTAATTTAACACACAGTGAAAAAAAAAAAAAAACACTTTATATAAATAACAGGTATAGTCTTTTTGGTTCTTTTTAGTTAATATGAACGCAGAAGTCTTGGGTTTAGATGCACTACTCTTAAAACTTATTTATAAGAACTTTCAGCCTCAACAAGGGCCCTGATCCATTCACAGCAACTGCTACCCTGTTCTTATGTGCTCCAGCTGCTGTAAAGAACTGACTGTACAGGAACAGACTAGGCATAAACTCTCCATTAATTCCACACCTCAAAGCTGGAAGCAGTTTCATGCCTCTCTTCTCCCTCTTCTTTCCACCGAGTGCAAAGGCAAACGACAGTAATCACATAAATTATTTTTTGTTGGGCTCTCTGCACTAAATCTTTTTAAATGCTAAAGTACTGAAGCTCTTTGCTGTCTCTTGTCATGCACACCAAATTAGCAAATTTCCTTTCTTAAAAGCTGTTATCATAGCCATACTCTGACCTTGGAAATTAAATGAATAAAATACTCATTTAAAAATGAGCTTCCGACATGGGTCATTCATTTTTACTGTAATCTTGCTATAATATTGGAGCTGACAAAGTTGCCTGACTTCAGATTACCAGTCCTGTTAATGCTCTACCTCTTGTAAACAATTGTAAAACTTACTATTAATAATGAAATAATATAGATTAATGTAGATTTGATATCACCATTGTAGTTCCGTTAGGAAGCACTCAAAAACACCCCTTTCTAGAAAAACAGGCATTCAAAAAGCCTAAAACATGAGGACTTGTTTTTAAGTCAGACTGCTATCAAACTGCTGAAGGATAGCTCCTATAATAAATTCCCATCTAAATCCATGCTGACATTTTTAAAATTGAATGCCACGAATTCACCTACAAAAATTAATGTGTTATTTATTAACCTAGGTATCAACAAGCAATAATTTTATAAAAAAAAAAAAAAAACACAACAAAACAACTTAGGAACCTCAGTGGAACTTCTGTCAGTATCAGAACTCTCTGCAATCCTAGTGATAGAGGGAAAAAAAAATTGAAAGACATCCTGTCTAACCATGAAGCAATTTGATCTAATATAGAAGTGCTTGGGTACAACTGAAGAACAATTCCATTCATCCTGCTAATAGAAACAGACTAGATTTTCATCCACATCTGTGGTAAGGACATGAAATAGATGAAAAAATCTTAGAGAAGGTCATAGTCATGAACAGAGAATAAAGCAAAACTGCTGTCTTCCGAGGGCTGAGGCTTTCTGTAATAATGAAAAACTGGCAGCTGGACCGGTGCTATGAGAGACAAAAGGTTTTGTGGGGAGAGCAAATAAAAGTGGGGAACAAAGGCATGAAAACAAAAGTTTGCTGAATATTGATTTAAAAGAAACTGATCACTTGCAATGTTACCTCAAGACTCTCTACCTGCAACACATCCAGTATTTACTGAAGCAAGGATGTTTTACCACAGGAGCCATTAATTCACAAACTCACCTAAAAAAAAAAAAAAAAGAAAAAAGGATCCAATGTTCAGCTGTTCAGGTGTGCTGGGAAGTATTTATCCCTTCCTCCTATGAAATAAGAGGAGTGTCTTTTTCAGTGTTTTCAGAAAACTCCAACTCTAATTTTGTTGTGGCTGAGTCCTATTGGAAAAATGTGCAGCACCACACTGGTCAATAAAAAAATGGTTACAGAACAGAATCTATCCTAACACAGGAAAGATAGAGAGTGAGCTTTGAATTTTATCAATATAAATCAATATACATATCAATAGGTGCTACACTGAGAGGAAAAAAAAATAAAGGAAGTTTATTTATGGGCAAGGACAAAGTGAAATAATACAGAATTGGGTTATGGAAAAGACAAAAGTGAATAGAACATAATTATTTTGTTGAAAGCAAGCTGAAGAGGTTTTATTTGCAGTAAGTAAGCAACATGCAGGAAGAGGTGATAAAGAGGAAATAGAAGTCCTTGGTGAGAAAGAAAAAAATAAGTTGTGAAAAAAATAAACACCATGGTTCTTTTCTTCTCTCCTTTCTTGAGGACACTTTGTACTATCAGTTTACATCTTCTGCTGCATATTTTTCCTTCAAATATAAGGCCCTGAATTAAAGAAGAATGATATTTCAACACTTAAATTATTCATAATCAAGGTGAAGAGAGGATAAGTACAATAGGCGTGGGTGATATTTTGGTTGAGAGATGATAAAAAGAACTTAGAACAAACAGCCCTAATTCAGCAAATCTGGTAGGCACACATTCATTAAATTCTTTCAGAATCCAAGAAAACTCTTCCATATTTATTGATAATTGCTGCATAATTTGTGCATGCTTGTACATACTTGAGGAAGTTCAGAATGAAGTTTGAATTCTTAAATGATGTAGACACTTGAAAACCCTCTGGTGGGTTTGACACTTCTAGATTTAGAGGGATGTCTATAAAAATTACAAAAATTAGAGAAATCTTAGAAGCACAGACATGAAGAAATGAAGGGAGCTACACTTTGCCTGTGCCACATGGACAGAAGTTCTGACTTTGTTTCTCTTTATAATGTATAACCAAAAAATATTTAAATAACAATATCATAATACCATCTCCAATCCATGACTTTCCTTGAGCCTTTAGAACCTTCAACCTCTGCTAGAGCCATGTTACACAATGATAGCTGAAAAAAAATTATTTGCAGGATCACAAAGTAAGGAAAGGAAAAAAAAAAAAAAGGACAATAAGGAAGCAGCAAGATAAGTCATTTCAAAATATGGCCACATTAAGTATTTGGAATATTATACTTCAGAATAAAATCCACACCTACACACTGGATTCCAAAAATCTGTATTTGCAGCCAGGTCTAGAATATTATATAACAAATGCTCTTAAAAATGAGAGCAAAATCCAACAAATGGCACAGAAGAGGGATGACATGCCAAAATTGCCCATAGACTCCCTATTTTAAATATTGCATAGGATATGCTGCCTTGCACAAGCTGTCTGATAACTGTTTGGGTATGACAGCTTGATTATTTTTTAATAATATTGATTCTTACTTTTTTGCTTCATTTTGAAGAACTCTGATCTGCAGTAGCAAAATATACGTCTCACAGAGGCTGAGCTGGTTATAGTGGACTTTTCAACACCCAGGTAGAACAGGGAGAGCCTGTAAACTGATACAGCCCATCTACGAGGGGGGCTGGCTACTCAAACGCATGTTCAAGAAGGAGTAATCAGGAGAACAAGCATCAGCTGCTGTCAGGAAACCACCAATCCTCAGCCAGTCTTTATTAAACATGCCAGGTCAAAGTTTAGACCTAGTAAAAGTGTTCTGATCAGATAAAAGGGCATTCACTTTTAACTTGGTTTTCAATAAGTAAAGGACTTGAAGAGCTCAGTAACACATGAAGGTTTATGAAAATTAGGATTGGGACGTGGCAGACAGGTTGAATTTCATGTACAGAACACGTCATATTCTTGCCATTGCATATCATCTCCAAAACTGGGCACTAGGGGCATGGGTACCATGCATAAATAATGGTGATTTTATTTTTCCCTTCCCGTTTATAAATATGTAAATACTTCTGCCTCAAAATAAACTGAATAGTAAGTATTAAGTAGACAAATAGAAACAAAAATTATTAAGGAGATGTGTATAGTGCAAACTGTTATCTAAAACGCTCTACTAAGCCATGAACTCAGAAATAAACCCAAAATTAATATTAGTTGACAAGTTATCTTCCAAGATAACCTTGAGTGTGTTTGGCACAGCTTTTCTTTTTGCTTAGGGACAATTAACATCCAGGAGTTCCTTGTCCAGAGTTGATTCAAACAAATGTCCAGGACATTTTAAAGACTATTAATTGGCTATTCTGGGACATTTGTAATCAGGGGATTTTTTCTGTGTTCCACAAAGTTGGGATAAATGCATCAAATGTGCTAAGATAAAATGCATAACTTTGGTGTGTTAAATCCCTGTGTAGAGGTGTTAACTAGAAAATAATTTAGTTCATGATGCACGCATTTTTTCACTTGTCTCAATTTTCACTTATTTCAGATTCTACTCCTTACTGAAGAGGTAAAAGAGAAGTAATATCTATTATTATAAACAGATTTTTAAAGCAAATCAGTCTAAAACTTTCCCTTAATAAAGAAAAGAAATAATGCTTCCAACTTATCACATATCTATGATATGTATTCCAGGATTTCAATGAATACAGTAACTGTGAAACAAAAATCACCACGTTTATAAATTCATTTGGAATTACCACCAGAATAAGTCTTGAAACTGTTACTTTAACCTTTTTAAAAAAAATTACATTTCTGAACCTTTTGTCCCTGTTAGCCAACAAAACATAGTTTGGGATGGAGGGGGGGATAACAAAAACCCAAAAGGGTGGCGGCAAGGGGGACATGTGGTTCAAGGAGAAATATTGGAAATTAAGCCTTCACATTGTTTCACTCTCTGGAAACCAGTTGTTTCACACTGAATCTGCAGATGTATTTAAAAATTAAATGTCACAGGTAAGGAAAAATGGCACTAGGCAGTTTTTGCCAGTATAGGATCTTCTAAATTGAATGTGTTATAATTTAAAGTGAAATTTCTCCAGATCTTTACAGAAGTTCACCCACTTCTGAATGCTTTTGTAGATAAACTTAGATGAAAAAATAAGAAATTAAACCATGACACCTAACTTTCACACAAAAGCAAAAAAATCAAGGAAGTGGGGAGAGAATTCACCTTCATTCTTCACACTGTGTTTATGAATGATACTGATACTTTATATAGTTGACAAAACAAAAGAAAGGTAGAAGAAAAGAGAGAGAAAGGAAAGAAACAGAATAAATTCTAAGGAAGCTCTAATATTTAAAAGCCATAAATCAGTTAGAGATCCATTGGTTCTGTGCAGAACCCATCATGTGCCCCTCCACATCTGATGGACTGAGTTCAGAGTTAGGTAACAGCTTGATGTTTCACCCCACCAGTGCAGGGTCTTAGGCTGTAAAAATTCTTACTTTTCTTGAAGTCATTAGGTTTGTCACGTTTAAACCCTACTGCAAACCCATCTACTGTTCCTCCATGTAAAAATTGTAACAGAAATAGAGAAGGCTCCTAACTCCAACTGTAAGGGGAAATGGGCTTTAGGTCAATTTAGGTCACTAATTCCTTTGAGTTTGTCCACAGCGTTAATATATTGAACAAACTTGTATGAACTAATCACACAAAACTCTTAAATTACGTGAGCACAGGTCATATCTTCTATTTCAAGAACTGGTACTTCCTCAGTTTGTCTTAAGCCAAAGAAGATAAGAGCAAAGATGCAAAGTCTGACGAGTTGCAAGTCTTGCAATGTGCAGAGGGTTGGGTTTTTTTGGTTTTGTTTTTGTTTGGTTGGTTGGTTTTGTTTGTTTGTTGGGGGATTGTGTCATTTTTTGTTTGGTTGGTTTGTTGGTTTTTTTTCAATTATTATTTTTTTTAATTTTATTTTCAAGTATTTTTTAAAGATTTAATTCCAGAAATCACTCCACTCAAAATATCTCACCTCTTCCACGGCACTGGTTTACTGAGGGCCCTAGGTAGATATGAGTGATTAGAGACCAACACTGCACCACCTCAGGTAAGACATCCATCCACCCTCTCAGAGAGTTTCATAAAAAGTCAACAAAAAACCATGAGGAATCTGTGCCAAGCCCACCCCCCTCCCCCCTTCCTTCAAAATTGACATTTTTTCAAGTTCTTTGCAGAATTATGAATGAAAAATAAAGATTGAAAATTAGAAATCAAAATTTTGCTGAAATACGTTAAGCAGGACAGTCAGACTTCCAATAAAGGCCTACAGCTATGTGGTATTCTGTTAATCTTGTGGACATATTCAGGATGAGCAGTAACATTAACACAAAAGGATTTTTTTTACTTCTTGCAAAAAGGAGTAACTGCAATAGATTTTCAAAACTCAAACTGTAGACAAGCACATTCTATAATAAATAATCATATATTGTCTGAGATCTACAGATAACTAGGTTTACAAAACTTGGTACAAAACGTGAATTTTTACAAGCAAAAATATTTTGATAAATGGAGTATTAAAAGTAAATTAATTTTGTTCAAAATGCACAGTCTGCTCCCCTGCTTAGTTTCAGAGTCGCACTAAAGAAACAATAACCTTAAACACAAAACATGAGCATCAGAGATGGCCTTCATGTGCCTGTTATCCTTTCCTGACATTACAAATAAAAACAACATATTGCATTTCTTTCCCTTGCCATGCTTCTGAAGAGTAAATGTACACTCAGGCAAAAAATTAAATGCAGAAAAAATCCATTGGAAACACTGCTGAAAGTCAAGCTGAAGAGATTAGACACTTTGCTTAAGGATGGGTTCTGCCTTTGCATTTTTAAACTGGCCTAACTTTAAGCTTTCTAGAGCACTGTTGACAGGGTTACCTGAAAATGATACCTTGAAGGAAAAACAGTGCCGCAATATCCACGACGAGTAAGAATTCTTTTTTGAAAAATACTAAATACTATAGACATGAGCAGTTTGTGGTTCAGTTTCCACACTTCAAGGTCCATTTTATTAATTGGAAGAAATAGTTTGTGAACATTTGAGTTTTAGAAGAGGAAGGAAAAAAAAAATTCCTTTTCTGACTGCAGAGTTCTGCCTTCTCCCAAACGGATTTTTTGTGAAGCACCTCCACTGCTGTTACACAGGTGCTGAGTTTGATCAAACATTTGACATAACTTAAGGAAATAATGTTATGGGTGACAGAGAGCTGAACTGGTTTGCCTCCTTTGAAGGAATAAGGGTGTGTCTCTATTGATAGCAAGATATCTCTAGGCATTTCTAAAATAAACACATAAAAATTATGCTGGTACTCACATGAGTGTTATTTACTGTCAAACCATAGTAAAGAACTGAAATACCCAGACAGAAGATTCTCCAAAAATGCAAATGAGAAAGTGTATCTGCATTTATATATTTATATAAATAATGATTAGGTGGATGTATTTCAAAGACAATACATTTCACTGTTAATCAAAACATTTTCACTTCCCACAAATACGTGTTCTGTTGGTGCTTTTCTCTTGTGGCTGTTGTTGGTCCTTTGGTCATCAAAACAACAGTTCCCCACAGTCTCCCAACAAAAAGATAGATTAATTGTACTAATCAATGTTACAAAATGGGCATAGGCTAAACTAGCAAATATCTCTACTTTTAAGTTCTCGTTCCCACATGGATGTAACCTCTGCGTATTCCAGGGGAAGTGCTAAATGCTTCATATGCTTGATAGCCAGCCAGTCCTGTTTCTATTGTACTGAAGTATAAAGAAATTCACACTGCTGGGAGGCAAATTGGTGTAGAGTCACTATGTTTTTTTCCTCTTTTGAGCCCTTTGTCCTAAATGTTTTATGCATGTGGTATTTGTGAATGGTGGTCTGCTGGACCAGATCCATTTTTGTTTAATGGAAACAAAGTTTCAGTCATGGCAGTACTTATGCATCAATCCAGGTGGCTTGAGGAATTAGTTTTATCTCCAAAATCTGTTCAGTTGTTTTGCCTGATGTTGCCATCTCTGGTCCTGTACAGTGCCCCTTGTGCTGTTGAAAAATTTATTCCCTGACATTGCCTAGAACTACTAAGCCTACTTTATTTTCAAGTATGAACAATAAATGCTCAAAAGGCATCTGAACATGGCACTTGGATACATGGGTTGGACTTGAAGATCTGAGAGGTCTTTTCCAACTTTAATGATTGTGTGATTCTAATAAACATTTTTATTTCTCATAGCTGTTACTGATTCTTTTGTGGTCAATCATACCTGAAGCAACTGCAGCACTGACCAACTTATACAGACTCTACATATATCTACCAGATAAAGAACACCCAGCTCCAAAAACAACCTTTCCATGGAATTTTGGCCAGCAGATAAACAGAAAAGTGTCTGCAAGACACTTGGCATTCCAGTATTTCACCAGTTCATCTGCCATTAATTTTACCAAACTCAGCCTGGTGGGCTGAAGCTGATTATGCCAGTGACAGCTTCAGACTGTGGAATTTTAGAAAACATAACTCAAACCAGTTTGGCAGTTCCTCAAAAGAAGAAACCAAGTCCTTCTGCATGTGTTAAATAATTCACTGTCTGCTCATTTTCCCCATAAATTCAGTGGGAAGTGTTTCCATGCTGGAGAAATAGACTCCACAGTTTAAAGCACTAGAACAGAAGACTGTGGTTTGCACTTCATCCATCCACTTAAATATTTTACCAGAACAACAGAGAGTTTCTGAAGCATCTCTCCCTATCACCCATGTACTGTGCCTCGTGTCACTCTGTGGAGAGGCCTGGAGTAAACAAACTGGATTCCTTTCAGATAAAAATAAATTTGAAGATGTTTTCCAGGAATACATCAGATACACTCCAAATGTGAATAGTCTCTCAGTCTACAGTCCTGACTGTAGCTGTTTTGAACTAAGACTCCTGAAATATATATGGAATTGTCATTAAGAGCAGCTCCCCAACAAATCTGCCATCCTGCTCTGTGCAACTTGAAATCAAGTATTTGTTTTTAGCATTCACAGAGCTTTTTCCAAGTTATCAACATGAGCTGGCTGAGAACACAATCTGGAGGTAACTGGAGCTAGTAAGAGACTTGCAGAGAAGAAAATAAATATCATAATGGGTCTTGTTCCCCTTAGAGCTTCAAAGAGCTAAAATACATAACTTTTCAAAGGAAGGAGGGAGGTACCCTCATTCCTGCTCCCCATGATGTGACAGTGATGCTCAAAAGGGAAGAAAGAAACATTCTAACTTTCGTCAGGTCCACCATAGCCAAAAAAAAAAAAAAAAAAAAAAAGAGAGAAAGGAGAAACCATCCCTTGCATCCTGCAGGAAGTTTGCTATCTCTCCAAAAAGCTAGTCATTTCTGAAAACAGCAGAATGCAACCAGCCATGAGGCAAGGAAACAGTTATTATGGCCCAAATTGTAAAGCTTTGTTTGCTTTGCTTTGTTTCTATTTGAGCAGACTGTTTTAACCAAAATCCTATATACATAATGATGGCTACATAGGCACCATGGGCTAAAGCAGAGAATAAACAAAAATAAAATTTAGCTGAGATTGTCCAGCCAGCTCTGTAAGAGAACTGAGGATTTTGCAGAGGGAAGGGAATCCTGGAAGAAGCAGATTACCACTGAAAAACTGTTTCCAAAATTCATATGAACCAGAAAAGCAAATTTTAATTATGTAGGCCATCTCAGTTTTGGCTTACAATATTTCATAAGAATTTCAAATAGACACTTCTTTTAATAGATCTGTCCTGACCACGGAAAACTCCTTGATCACTTTACTCTGCATGATTGCTTTTCCTTTACTTGATGAACTGCTAAAGAATACCTCACTTAGATAGAGTTTCTGCTACACCTCTGTTACACCTTATTTTAAAGTGTGTTTAAAATACTGATATTTTGTAATAATGCTTTTTAACTTGCCCTTGTACAGATCTTTACAATATTCAGCAACTCTCAGTACAAAGCCTCTACTGAGACCAGCTGAACCTGTTATCCCCCAATTAATTTTACTAAAGCCTTTTTCCCTGCTTTTGCACCACACTAAAAATCAATGATTTCTATAAATGCTCAGCTTAGATTGCAACGTCAGCAAGTAGTCTGTTTCCTTCTTCCTTTTTTTTTTTCTTTTAACACTTGAGTGAAGGATAGTGTATATTTACACGTTTCTTAATTTGTGTTAGGTTTTCTACTGCTCCTCTCTCTCATATCATCTTGCTCCCTGAGGAAAGGAGAATAAATAAGTAAATTAAAACCCTTCAGTAGGGTAAAATACATCCGTGCCAGGAATCATTCAGATTTTCACATCTGTCAGAAAAGTTGACAGGACTTTTAACACATTTGTTCATTATGAATGGAAAAAACAGTTTTATCACTCAAAAATAAGAAAAGAAGGGGGGGAAACCCCATATAAGATGTTTTCTGACAGGTTTTGACAACTACAAAGAGATAAAAAAAAACTTTAAAAGTGAGAAGAGTATTTAGCAACAAAAATAAACATATCAGTTTGAGAAAACTGTCACATAAAATTTGAAATTTAGAAAAAAGTGAAAAGTTATTACTTAAACTGGAAAGCAAAAGGTAAAAAAGATAAGCAGAACATAGTTTGTAATCCTTTCCACAAACAATTACAGAAATGATCATCAAAACAAACCTTTTGAAGGACTACAGATAAAAAAAGATCCACCTCTGGTTGGAAGGAAAAGATCATCTTCTATTTTATCATGTTCATGTTCTAAGGCATTATCATCTCAATTAATTAAAACAGTTCTGAACACCAACCAGTTTAAAATCAAGATGCATTCAAGTTCTTCACGTTTCCAAGGCCTCTACTCCTGATGCCACTGCCTACCCAAAAGAACAGCTGCAAGTTGTCATCTCTGAGCTTCTCCTAAATTGCAGCATTTCATTTGCTGGATCAATCACACACAGGTGTGGAAAAATTAATGTCAGGGTGAAATGAACCTCACACTCCAAAGATAAAAAACGCCACGTGTCAGCTTCCTTCCTATCCCACTGCTTTTTTTGGTTCCTCTTATTACTTTCATGAAAGACTGTCATGGACTTTTATTTTTAATACTTGATACATCTGAGACTAAAGTTTTTTATATGAAGTTAAAGCACACGTTTATATGCACTTATATATTTCATATGCATTATATATGAATATACAATACAAAATATGTATATTATTCATAAATACATCAAGTATATAATAAAAAAAACCTGTTGGCCTGTGGGGAAAAAAAAACCAAAAACAAAATGACAGTCACATAGGCCTTTGTGACATCTTAAGACATTCATGATGTGTTCTCACAACAGAATTTTTGTATCTCTTTTGGTCTAATATTACCCATGAGAGAAGGTTCATATGGTCACATTGTGTTTCTTAAAAGATCAATTAATATATTTACTAAAAAGAATCCTCAAAGCTGGTAGTTGCAATATTTCACTCTTTTCCCAGGTTAACATAAAAAGTAGAAATTTCAAAATATGAACAAATTTCAAGCAGTTATTCTAAATTTACCTTTGTTATTTTACTCAAGATTTTTATTACATTGGGAAAAACAGATAGAAGATTATCAACCTTAGGATCCCTAAACAGTTATTTCAGAGCTGGAACTGTAAAATATGTCAAAATATTCTGTTTGGAGGGTTTGGGTTTTTTTCAGGGCTGAAACAGGTCTCTAGTTATGCACAGTGCAAGAAAACTGAAAACATAAAGTTCATGTGAAAACCTACTCCTTCCTTTCTTCTGCCTCTATTCTCCTCTTTTAAGAATGCTCCTAATAAAGATGTTGATTTTCCTTTTACCTTTGATTTCTTGGTTTGCTTGTACTGTACTTGTAGAACTACTTGTGCTATGACCTCAGCTTGTCTTACAATTGAAAAACTTCCATAATAACCTAAAATGCCTGTTTTAAACCACCTCTGAAGAAAATATCAATATTATCCATTCTTTGATCAATGATGCCAATTAAATGCCAAACACAAAAGGCATAAGGGAAATAATTTCTTCACTGGGAGATGTTAAGTTCCTGAAGGCGTTATTCCTGCTGCTGACACTATTGGGGTGCAGAGGAAAAGAAATGAGAAATAGCTGCTCCTGTAGGCATTACAGCTCGACTAATTGCTCCTCAACACCTCATTTGCAGCTTATATCCCAAACCATCATTCTCAGAACAGCTGTTTTCATCCTGGGTTTTGATCTATTTAACAATAAAATATTGTCTAAGATATCAGACATTGTCATTTTTACTATGTTCCTGTTGCACCTAGTTCCAGTTGGCATAATTCTATTTATATTTTGTAGTCAGGCAGGCTTATTCTCCCCTCTGTAATCTTTTCTTTGAGAAACTTAATGAATTGCAGCTCTTTCAAACCTTTTCAAAAGACTTTGACATTTCTTTTGTAACATTTGACCCTGAAGTAGTGAGTACTTTTCATCTCTTCTGACAAAAACAGACTTTTGCATGTTGCAAAGATGGCTATAACAAACTATGTTTGGTTGTTTGATTTAATCCTATTTTTCTAATTAGCACCAAAAAAGGGAACACAGTCCTTTCACTCAGCCTAAAGAGTCGAAAAGCAACAGTATGTCAAAGCTACAGTGGAAAAGAAGCGAGAAGGTAGGTGACATCTAATTAAAGCCAAATCCAATCACAACACAGGTCTCTAACAAACCTTTCCTCAGTAAAATGAGGCTGAGTGAAGCACACATTTAAATGTGCTCACGGTGGTCATAGCAAATATATAGAAAGCTTTTCATACCTATCAAGGCAAAGGAGACTGCTGGGGAGTTCAGGAGATAGTTTGTCACAGTTGTGGGGCACATGAAAAGTGCTAGGAAAGTGTCTGTCCAGAGGCTTAGCAGGGAAGTGATGGCAGACAGTATTACTTACCAGCTGGGGACCAAAAGGGATTTCTCAGAACTGGAAAACAAGTTTATAGGAAGAGGAAAAAAAAAGTCTTAAGGAATTTTGAGAGTAGAATCAAAGCACAGTATCTGACACGTTAAAAAGGGAGACATAGTGGAAGAGATGTAAAAGTTCTCACAACTAATTCAATCAAAATGGCAAAGTAGGAAAGAGATCCTTGCTGTGGAAGTCAGGATAAGTGTGAGTGAGGCAAAAGAGCCCTTTACAAGGTCAAAAAGAATAGGTACTAAAATCATTTACATTGTTTTAGTGGATAGTTCTGTTACTGTGCAAACGGTAGTGGCTAGATGCATTGAAAATTCACTTCTGTGAGCGCAGGTAATGGCAGAAAATAAACAATCCTGATTTTCTGTGCTTGTCTCTGCTCCTCTTTCAGAGCAGACACAGCCCGTGCCTGTCAGTGCACACGCCTCCAGGCGCTCGTGCTTTCATACCAGCACATCCAGCTCCCAGAGCTGATGCACTGCAAAGTTCTCTTTTGTTACTCAGATCTCTTCCCACTCCCCAGCTCTGCCTCCTTGGGTGGCACGGACAAAGGTGGCGTTCTCTCGCAGTTAGGATGGTGCAGCCGTCGGTTTCCATTGGCTGCTATTTTTCACTTCTGCTCTAAAAAAGGTATTAGCCTTTTTTTTTTTTTTTTTTTCCCCAACTGGGTGGTTTGGTTAATGTTTATGCATGAGTTTGTACATAGCCACATATGCTGAGCTAAAAAAGTTAACTCGGTGCTTGTCACTCCCTAATTGAAGCTCAGCCAGTATTGCTAGAATTGGAATATCTGAAAGCAGAATACATCTGAAATAAATATGCCTGTATAAAAAAGGACCATAAATGGATGCAGGAGGGCAATGGCTCTGCTGTTCCATTAACTTACTCAAAATTTCTTCTCTTTTTTTCTGTGACACAAATGTTGAAAACTTGAACACTTTTTCTTAAATCTTGAGGTGGTGGAGAGGTGTATTTCCCACTCTGCAATAACCAAGAACTATAAAATATTTACTGGCCGGGTGGAAAATCTTTCTTCAGTCCATTTTCTGACTCACTGGGAGCAAAATCAATGTTTAACCTTCATAAAAGTGCTAGCACTAAATTTACCAAAAAAAAAAAAAAAAAAAAAAAAAAAAAAAAAAAAAAGGCACCTTAGAGATACCAACCCAAAATGGTGAATTAGGTGAATTAGGAGAGAGGAAAAATCTTCACAACCACGTTACACAACTTATGAAAACCACCTGATGTGTATGAAGTTGAGGTCCAGCTCCAGTTTTGAATTATAACGAAGAAATTGTCTCTTTTTTGCCAAATCTTCTAACAGTGCATGCCAATTGCTCTTTGGAGTTAGTTCAGATCAATGATATTTACCTACTAAGGTGTACAGGCCACAGAAAAAGAATTCAGGTAGCTCTGCTCTAGAAACCTCTTAGCCTGGGCACTGTAATGTCCAGCTGAATTTTCAAGGACTAAATCATTATCCCAAACTTGCTCAGTTCTGCAATACCTCTGTGTCTGCTTCTCTACCATTATGAGCAGAAATTCCATCTTGAGTGTGAGAAACCACCACTACTCCCACTTGATCTGTACCGATATTTTTCCACAAAAGCATCTTTGCATTCATTAAACAACTCTTCCCATTAAAAGAAAACATTGTGGGAAAAAAAAAAAATCATCTTTTCTTTATGTAGAACACATAAAAGAGCTGAGAATACGTGAAGTGTGGTCATAAAGGAGATCTAACTTTTGAAGCAAGGGTTATTTTTGTTCTATTTGTCTTGCATAAAATCCACAACACTTTTGGTGCTGTCATGGGTTAACGTAGTTTAGATTTTGTTAAGAACAGTCCAATCAAAAATCAGTTTTTTGATTGGCAGGTAGTTTGACTATTGAAAAGTAAGCTGTGACTTTTGGATAATACTCAAAAAGCTGAGTGTGGGGAGGAGCTCTCTCTCTTCTTCCGGCTGAGCCACAGGTAGCATCAGAAGCACGGGGCCCAGTCAGGCCCGGCCTGGGTCCCTGGGAGCTGCTGCCTGTGGAGGAAGCAGCTCAGCCATGTTTGAGCTTGGGAACAGCAGCAGCAGAAAAGGAGAAGAGGAGCTCCGACAGCTGTAGAATGCTCCTCCCCCCCCCTTTCAGGCCGAAGAAACCAGCGCATAGCATTTAGACTGTTTTTAGTTCCTGCCGCCACAAGATCATGTGAGCAGCTCAGCGAGCCTGACAAGTTTAACTCTTTCCTGCCAGCAACTGAATTCTTTTGAGCACTGGCCTTTCTCTGAAGGAAAGACAGATATAGTGATTAGACCATGGAAAGACACGGCATGGAGCTAAAGTCAGTGAAGAGAGAGTGAAAAAGACTTTAAGGCAGAGGAGGAGGAGTGGCAAAAATTCTAGCTGGACTTTTCTGGTAACATAGAGACTGAACTGAACTATTCCTTAAAACTATGAAAAATATGCATTTTGAAGAGGTGATTGTTTTATGTGTAGATTTTTAAGCAAAGGTATTGTGTGATGGACTGAGTAAAATTGATTTGATGAGAAAATCCTTTGCCCTTGAAATGAGACACCTTTAAAAGGCGACACCCCAGTTTTGCAGTGTGTTGAATACATGGCCCATGTTTTCACTGTTAAGAAAACTGTGAAATGGGTAGGATTTCATTGGTTTGCAAGTTCTTTTAAAGTCCTTGCAGACAAGGTCTCTATTGGAACTAAGAAAGACTCCTTTCCTGAAGAATTGATGACAGATTATCTTAAAATGGTAAAACTGGCTGAGGTTGCAGGTCATGTCTTTTTATGTTGAGTGAGGAAAAGTGAAAACTTAGAGAGGGAAGGAAGGATGTTTGAGAAGTTTCATTTGTTGCTCTTTTTTTTTTTTTCTTCCTATTTTATCCTTTCAGTGTGTGTAAATAAACTATCTTTGTAATTTGAAAATAAGCCTGTTTTGCTCTTTGTGTTCTTCCAGTCACATGAAATATAGTAAGTGATGAAACCCTCACAGATGCACAGTACCAAATTATGTGTTTCAGATGCTAGAGAAATCACTCGAGCTGTAAGGTGCAGATAATTTGGAACTACTATCTCTGTTACCAAGATCACTAATTGCTGCTTGTATCCAAAGGGACATCATGTCCAATGATCCTCATGGGTTCAATTTTATATTTGCCCAAGAACTAATAAAAAAAAAAAAAAAAAAAAGTTTTGGCTCTGTTGTGCTCTGGAGCACAGAGCAGAGGTCCAGCAGGATGTGCTTTCCTCACCCACAATGGATAAGCCAGCAGTTGTTCTCAGAGCCTGTCCCAAAAATCAATCACTGCTTTAAGAACAGCACTTGATCTCGCCACCCTCATCCCAGTGCTCCTTACCTAGTCTTTCTCTCCTCTCTATCATTTTATTTCTGAATCTTTAAATCATTTTTTGGAAATGAAGACGTTTCAAGGAAAGGCTCTAAAAGTGTTTTCCCACATTCAAGACTTGTCATAACCTCACCATTAACACAGGCTATAAAAAGAGATTTAAGTGAGCAAACACTCAGGAAACGAGTGGAAAAACATCCAGAGATCCCACTGGTATTAAGGATGAAGGGAAAGGGTTGGAAACAAGTATCAAGTACTGTTCTGGCCGTGTTTTGCAGCAAACATGACAGCTGCCATGGTGTTTTGTGAGAGCTGTGCCCCGTCGTGGTATGTTCTACATGCTCTGACTGCACCTCCAGGATCCCATCCCTCAGGGGAAGCTCATGCAAGAAATGCAATGTTCTTGAGTCTCGTGATGTCTGAGCGTGAGACAGCAGCCTGTCTCAGCTGGGCACTTGATTCCCCAGGCTCAGAGATTCTGAGATGCTATCTTCACATCGCTTGCACAGAGAAAAGAGTATGAGCTTGTGCTGTCATGCCAAGATTAAAGCCCAAGACACCTAAATTCCACTTTGGAGTACATCAAACCAGATGGGGGCCTTGATAAGTTAAATGCAGCAATTAAAGACATGCATTTAATGCAAGTAATACCAGTGTCACAGAGGGCAAGTGACAGCTTGCTTGGAAGGCAAAAAAAGACGTGGAGCTATGTAGGAGGTGTTTGTTTGAAGAACTGCACAGTGCTGATTCCTTCAGGGCAGTACAGAAGAGGTTGAGGATAGCATAAAGCAAGTCAGGGGACTGTAGTCCCCAGGATTACACCCCCTGGGAGAAGAAGGAGGAATGGGGAAAGGCATAAAGGAAACTTACAGGTTTCTTGTTTCCATTTCTTCTCTTTTGCTTCCTGTTTCGTGGAGGTGTGGCTGCGCAGTGTCACATTTGTATTGTGGCTGTCATCGTGCAATAGTGTTTCCTGAAGGAGAAACGTCCTTTTTGAAATTCCAGGGATTTTGGTAGTCTGTGTTTCAATGATAAAACACACAGCAAATTACTTTCAGTCTTTTCACCCAAAATATACATGTCCTGCAAACAGAAACCCCAAACTGCTTGTGGATTTCGTGAATTTGGAACAAAAATTTGAGTTCTTCTGAACTACTCATTACTTTTTTTTTAACTTCTTTTTTAAAATATAAATCTTCCAGCAAAAATCAACTTTTATATCATATACTCAGCCATTTGTCAGAGTTTAACAATCCACATGAAAAGTCAGGAACTGAGATTTGACTGTCAGACTAAAAAACTGTGTGACTGGAAGAGAGAACTTTTCATAGACAAAAATTTCTTTTTATCTTGAGGGCTAGCTATATCATGAATTTATAATTAGGACACACTAGAAAACTTAGAAATCTTATTCTGTGGTCAAGTATTAAAAAAAAAAAATCTATCCCCTTGACAGCAGGTAACTCATCAGAGTTTTCTTAGTGGTAATATTTCTTCTGTACTGGTTGTTGTCACAGACACTGCTTCTCTCATTTGAAATGAGAAATAGAAACCATTCTCCACCTGTTACATCGCCAGCTCCTTTGGCCAGCTGGAGAAGAGGGTGGTGGTTTAGCAGCTCCCACACCAGGAACCTCTCCCACATTTTGTACTGGCTGGATGAGTTTTTTGAGGAGCAGGCATTAAATACACGGAATGTGATCATAGTTTGAAGTGTGTATATTTTTGGTTTAACATTTTAGTTAATAGGAATATTTACAGCATAGGAAATAAAACCCTGAAGCCCTCTAAACACTGACCACAAAAATTATTTCACACAAGAATGCCTGCTGTAGCGTGAATGCCTACTGCTGAGGCTGGCCTGAAAGATGGTGCATAAATACTTGGGTTTTTTCTTAAGCTGAAGCCACACAGGCCAAGAAAGTATGAAATAAAAATTTATTCTTTTTTTTTGTATGTCTTCCATAGCTAACATATCAGTTCAACAAATTTCTTCACTATGCATGAAGTGAAATATTTCTCCATACATTTTGGCATCATCATATTCTATTTTATTGCTGTCAGATTTGTGCTATGCCACAATAAAATCAATAAATGCAACAATAAAATAATGCATCACCACCTGTGTGCTCAAAACAATTTTATAGTAGATTTACTGCCTAGGTGCTGGGTTGAGGAATTTTGCTGAGATATCCAAACACAATTTAGGTGTATTATTATATATGACAATTACAGGCTATATTATACCTTAATTATATATATATAACCTTATATATGATATATTACACATGAATTATAAATTATATAGGTAGATATATGCTTCAGTCTTTATTATTTTTATAAAAATAGAAAGTTTTTTTTTCATATTTTCAAGATTCAAGAAATTACTCCATTGTTGACCTAAGTTTTGCCTGTATGCTCAACAAAGACCTTGTCCATGAGGAAAAACTTATACACATAACTAAGCAGTTAAAACATTTTAAATTCATTCTAATCTTAATATCTTTAGGCTTATGATCAATATATTAATTAAAATTACATAAATATTATTTTCTTTTATGTGTACCCTCCAAAGATTATGAGAAATTACTTTAATAACTAACATGAAGAACCCTACTATAATTTTAACATAAAGTTATCAGCTATTTGTTTGTGATTTTGCCAGGTATTTGCAGTCCATTTTCTATCTGAGATGGCTGCTCAGGATAAAATAGTCTTATCTTTTGAGAAGGCTATTTGATTAACTGGAATCACTGAGCTAATTACAGTAATTTTGGGGGCATTTTTTTTTTTTTTATCCTGGATGATTTCCTTATTTTAAAGAGAAATAAACTCCCTTTGGGCATTAAACTGTATTTACTTTGGTGTAAATGTATTTATAAAGGAAATAAAAGACATTTTCTAGCTTACTATAACAATATTTTGTGTGTTGTGTTTTGAAATACATGTAAAACTAAAGATCATCTTAATTTTTATGAATGTTTTACATGGAATCTTTAAATGAAAATGGTAAATGGTATAAATAATAGCATGCAATACTAAAAGCCTTTTATGAAAAGAGAAAGAAATGCACTACTTAGATTATCGTTCAGAAAACTAATAATTTTTTTTCTTAATATATTTATTCAGTAGTTCTATTCCAAGTAAAACTAGTTGTTCAAATTCAAGCAGATTTTAATATGGACAATTCAGATAAATATAAAATTCAGAGAGTATGCTAACAAAAGCTGTAGACATAACTGTAAAAGCAGGGTGTTTTCACCCTATATTTAAACTAAAAAAAATTTTAAATCGATTATATGAATCATTAAATTTCAGAGAATGTCTTATATTAAGGTGCTATAAAGCATCCACTTATTTAACATTAAATGATTATTTTATCTTTGGAAGATATTTAGGTTATTGCAAACACGTGTTCTTTCTTAATGGTGAAAAAAATGCAACTACTTAAATATTCAAAGCATAAACCTCTCAAGTGGTACACTTAGAAACATTTTGTATGTAAATTCAGATAACTGGTAATAACATCTTAATATTGGTGCTATGCAAACAATAAAATACTTTATATTCTTGTATATAGGACAGTGGTTGCATTACAACTGGTTATGAGTTTAAAGAAGGCATTTGAGTATAAAGCATTTATCTTAATTATGAAGTTAATTAGGTATTTAGAAATGTGTAAGTAGCTTAGTGCAAAAGCAGAAAGAACAGAAGACAATGATCTAAAAATTATTAAGGCAAAGAAGGGCTTCCTGAATGACTTTGTGCAGTTTATAATTTGTTTTCTAAGTTAAGTCCAGAAAGTCTATTCTCAGATCAGGTAAACTTTTCAAATTAATAAAATTTCCTTGAGTTCTGACAAATACTGAAAGGTTTCCTCATTAAATGTGCTTACCAAGGTTATAATACAAACTCTAAAATTAGAGAAGTTCCTGCAGCTCTATCCCCAAAATAGAAAAAGAATACTGATGGTTTGCCTATTCATGAGCTGATCCTTCTAATACCATACTCCACACTCTCATTTTATTGCATTTTCCATTTCCCTTTTTTCTTTTTTTTTTCTCTTTTTAAGTAGCTTTCTCCTTCCAAACCTAATCTGCAGCAATTTCTTAGTGACCTTTTGCAAGTATGCATTAAAAAAAATATTCTGGTTTTATTTATTTGATGTTAATTGATCTAAAATGGTCATTTTTGTTGAGTTTGGTGAGGGGAGAGGAGCATTACTGGTTTTCTGGACTAAAGTACTGCCATTTTATGCAAAAAAAACATATCCTTCCCACTTAATAACCCTAACATTGCACATAATAAGAGAGTCTCAAGGGCTCAATGGCAATAACCTCCAAATCTGATCCAAACTTTTATTAAGAATCATACCAAAGTCATACAACAGCAAATTACAAACACTGCAGAGAAACAACACTTGCATAAGTCATCACATGAGGTCAATATTCACAAAATTAAAATGCCTCTAATGTTCAGCATTAGCTCTGAAGAAATAAGTTTCAGACTTCACTTCTCACCAGTAACAAAATCATCTGGACTAGAGCACCTGCCAGTGAAACCAAAGATTACTAGAGCATAGCTAAAGAAAAATACTGTATTTTTATTGTTATAATATAATGAATTCAATAGAAAATTTAAATTCTATTGTGATTAGAAATTTAAGATGTTAATTGTGTCTTACATAACAGCATCAAATTACAAATCTTCAGTTAGGTTATGCTGGCAAGCAGGCATTAATTAATTTTGGTAAACCAAGAGAAACAGTTTAACTTAATTACATTTCAAGGCTATTTTCTACTCCATAATTGTTTGTTGCAAGAATACACCTTTAATGACTTCTTTTAATTAACTGGCCTAAATTCTTTATTTGGTTACATGGACTTGATAGGATTGCTCACTAGTCCACCTATACATTTTCTAGGCTATTCATTATAAATTGAAGAGAATTCTCCAACCATTAAGCAAAGCTCTTTAGCCCGTGAAGAACTTGCACTAAATTGTCTGAGGCATAAGAAGACAGGATACATTGATTTTAGAGAAAAATTTTCTTTAAATTTAATTTACTTACAAAGGAGATACTTGACTCCATGTGTTCCTGCCTCTAAAGATGATATATCCGTGTTGATAAAGAAACATGCGGATAGGTGAGGAAACCAGCATTTATTCCTTGTGTTCCCTGTTGCCCTCCTTTTATTCCTGCATTTATTGTAAGTCATTACAGCTATTTTGCTTCAATTAGGTTGTTCTCTAAGACAGCAAACATTAATCTAATGTGAATAAAATACTGAGAGCCATCCTCTGTGTGACTAAAGGCCACTTTTGTTGAGCTTTGCCCTGTGTGTTTCCTGACCTTTTAGGACCATGCATATTAGTAATTTTAGAGCATATCCTTTGGAAAAAAACCCTGCCTGTAATGGATTTGACAATGTATCCACAGCCTCTTTGCTACTTCCTGTTCAGTGTCCTTATTTTTTTTTTTTTTCCTGCTGAGCACAAAACATAAATAAGCCAATATTTTGTTCAGTTCCCAAAGAGGAAGCTTTAAAACAGCTTCAGGGAATTTCATATTGCTTGCAGGAGGCAGAATAAGTGTTGGAAAAGAGCAACTTCAAGCATCATTCAAGGAAGAGTTCAATGAGCTCTTTCTAAATTGAAGAAGAGTCAGATCTACACCCTTAGAAACAGGGCTCTATTGTGCTCCTCTGCCATAGTTCACACAGGAGGCAGTTTTTCACGGGATGCTATTTTTTTGGTAGCAAAATCTTTTCACCATACCTTCACTAACTTTTTCCCAATGAGAATTCGTAAAATCTCTTGTTCTGACCAAATTGGGTGTTGTGGTGGTGAACTGGATTAGTATTTCTGAGTAGAGTTTACTTTCAATACCTCAGTAAAGTGCACAGTTGGAATTTCACTTTACTAATTATACCATGTCCCAGTATAGCTAATGCTGAACAAGGCTCAAGGACTTGGTCTTTTGAAAAGAATAAGGTCTTCAGCTCCATCGTTAGTATAAAAGAGCAAGGTTTGCTGATTCCAAAATGGTAAAATTAACTTTGTAAATGTCATTTGCACTGGGTCTTGGCCACCCCGTTCCTGTGGCTCTTATCCAAAATATTTCTCCTATCTGTTTCAATCCCCAACTTTTCTTCATCTGAAATTTCTACAGAGGTCAGACTGTACTCATGTCTTGGGTTATGGAACCAAAAATGTGTATTCTATTTCATTTGCTGAAAGCAGTTGGGGAATTGTTCTTATTTATCTCTTGTAACTCTGGGAGGAGGGGGGCGATGCCTTCTGATAATGGGCCAACTGTTAAAACCAGGTGGGGCAGTGTTTGTTATCTCTTTCACTGCCCATCCTCCCTCCAGGGGGATATTTTCTGCTAATGGACCATTAAGGCCCCCAAGTAGACATCCCATTGTGAGATGCTCCACCCAACCATTCCTACCTGGATAAAAACTGAGACATAGGAACAGAAAGTATCTGGCTTCACCAGATTCCCAGAGGAAGACTGGACCCTTCTCGCCATCACTGGAACCTTGTTCTACAGGATCATCTCTGCTCCAACAGAACCACATCTGTCACTCCAGGAGGACTCACTTCTGGACTGCTTCCAACACCCTGACCAATAGGGTATCAGGTTGTGGCTCTGACTCTGTCAGGGTTTTTCTAGGATTGTTGTTTGTTTGTTTGCTTGTCTGGTTGGTTGGTTTTGTTTTCTGCTACATTTGTACTGTTAATATTCCAGTAAAGAACTGTTATTCCTATTCCCAAATCTTTCCCTGAAAGCCCTTAATTGCAAAATTATAATTTGGAGGGTGTGAGGGGTTTACATTCTCCGTCCTAAGGGAAACTCCAGCTTTCCCTGGCAGATACCTGTCTTTCCAAACTAAGACAACTCATTATACTGGAAAGTATATATTAGCAAAAAAAAAAAAAAAAAACCAAAACCCACAGCAGAAACACCTAAAAAACCCAAACAGTAAAAAACAAACCGAAACAACCAAACAAAAAAACAACCAAACAAAAAACCACCCCACATATGTACGACTCAGTTCCCAAGCTTGCTTGCCACTGTGTAAAAAAATTACTGATAGGGATATTAAAGATTTATTGAAAAACAAGTTTAATTTCCTGTCTTTCAAAGGTCACTAAATTTCGTGTTTCTTCCATGCAAAAATTTCCCATGCAAAAATGAATGAACTCCAAAATTCAAATCCCTTGGTATTAACTGATGCTTGTGTTTACCACAGGTAATTGTGTATAACTGTTCTCTAGGATCATTCATATGCAAGAGAAAAAAGAATTAAAATTAAATTAAAATTTAAAAAAGGGTTTCAAATCAAGAATTTTTCTCATAGTTTTTTCCTTAGTACTTACATGTATCTGGTGTGGTGGTCAAGTCCTTAAAAAGTAACATTATTCATTTCTCACATTTTTCAAGTTGTCTTCATGCTTGGAATGCCATATTCCAATTTTTTTGCCTGAATTAGGAAAAAAACAAAGGAGAGAATACAGACATTTGTTATAGCTACTGTGGGACAAATTAAAAACCTGTGACAACCAGTGGTGAGGATCATACCTGAAAATTCTACATTGTAACAGCACAAACATAAGAAATTCACTATATGTGAAAACTAGAATGACTTTCAAAACAATATTTCATTCTTTTAATATTAAAATGAAGTTTATCATTGTAGGAGGTATCCTGTGTCCCTTTAAAACTCTAACAAGTACTAAAAAGAAGCAAGTAAAAATTTCAAACAAGCAGGAGTTGGCAAAATATTTTCAAAAAGCACTGTTTAAAGATTTGAAAGTTCAAAAGCAAAACAAAATTGGTACTGAAAATGGCTAAGAGTAAATGCACATAAGGTAAAAACAAACAAACAACAAACGCTAAGGTAAATAAATAAAATCAGATGAGTTTTGTGGTAAAGACCCAAAAATAAAACCAACGGTTAATAGATTATGTTGGAAAAAAAGTAAAGTGAGAAATAAATCATCTTTAGGAAACATTTTTGAGGAAAAAAGTGGTTAGAAAATGGGAAAATTCAGCATTACTTTTAAAGTAACAATGTTGAAATGCTTTTATATTTTTTTAAAGCATGCTGAATTGATAACACAATCTAGAGAAAAAAAAACCCATCTTTTTGCAGTCATTCATGATTTTACACCAATTTTCATCTTAATCATCCCTGTGAAGAAATCTTTCACCCTCTGCTTGCAAAGAAGTGTTCCCAGATTTCTAATAATCCATCCCAAAGTCATCTTTATTTTTGAAGTAGAGAAAATGGAAACTACTCAACACGTCTACACACCAAGACTGCATGATAGAATTAAAACTGTTATTTTCTACGTTATTTTTTTTAAACATTCCCAGGCTTATATATATTTGTTTTATGTGATGGCATCACCATACACCAAGGGGAGGTTTTTACTGAAATAAATGCAATCCTTTGCTTATCTGTTTGCTGTTTGTGGTGTGGTGGTTTGTTTTTTTTTTTTTTCCACTTTCCCTCAGCTATTTTTCTAAAAAAAAAACCCCAAAAACTTGTATGAATAGATGAAATTGTTCATGTGGTTGGGTATTTTCATGTTTCTGTCAAAATCCAATTGACAATTATTTTTAGTTAACATTTCAGTTATGTTTGTGATTCTTCCAACAGTACACAAAATTTCTTCTAATTTCACTTATCTAAAATTTAGTCTAAAATTTTCTAGTCCTTATAGAATAGATCTTGTAAAATATATTAAATTACATCAGATTTTAAATATTGGGCAATTTTCCATCATCATGCTATGTTAAAACAAACAAAACCACACACACACACACACACACACACTCCCCAAACAAACAATCCACATTTTTATTACTTCAATTTTTGCAATATTTTACATATTTAGTTTCTTTGGTCTTAAACATCAGTTAACTCTTATTTTAAAAACAGAGGCCCAATTTCACACCTGCATAATTTATCACCTATTAGTGCCACAGTGATATATTCACAATACAGAACATTAAAAACAGCTTTTGAAGGGCAAGAAATTAAGTTTTCATGATGGATTTTTGTGGAGGATTTTGCTGGAGTCTTTCATCCATGGGGATTACTATTAATACCTTTGAATATACCAATTACCTTTTTTTTTTTGTTGATATAATCATAATATTGTGGTACGTTGAAGGTACCTCTTCACCTTTAGATAGAAACACTGATTCATTCCTATGAAATTGCCCTGGAACAAATTAAGCCAAGTTTCCTTTTTCTAGTAAGTAATTCTATACTTTGATTAGGGCTAAATAGCCTGAAGTTACCCAAGCGCCAAGCATGGCAATTAATTAGAAATATTGATTATATAGCAAATTGCTTTAGATCTGAGGGAAGTCTTTTATTCTGATATAAAATTTTGAGAAGCCTTTTGAAAAAGTTGGTTGGTCTTGCATAGCCAAGACTTATCTGTGTAAGCTTTGTGCCATGTGTAACATACATGGGGGGAGCCAGAAGTTTTCATGGTATGGAATAAGAGCTTTACATTCTCCATTTGTCTTTAAACAAGGCAAGCATTTTGATTCCTCTTATGGTTTGGTCTAACAAATCCAAAAACACCTTACTCCCTTGGATACAGTCAGAAAGGTAATTCCTGACACAGACCAAGGACACTTGGCTAGCCAATGTCACAAACAGCTGCCACTGCAAGAATATGTGTCATCCAAAAATCTACAGCAAGATATTTTGGAAAAAAAAAAAATCAAACATATGAAATATTTTCTCCTGGTTTGCTGTCTTGACACCAGGCTCTGAAGCCTCATGTTCTCACAGCACAGGAAGGGGAACAACTGCATGGCCAAGGGTGAGGAGTGAGGAGCAGAATCCCTCCTTCCAGCAGCTGTTAGCCACCATTTTAGCTGGTGAAATCAAACAGCACCGTAAATTAATTCCAATAATGAATCATTTTGCCTTTCAGATTGATTTTTCTATTGCTTCCATCTGGAAAACCTTTTATTTTATGTAAAACAGGTGTTAAATGCTACCAAATGTAATTGTACTGTTACACATATTATGAAAGGGAATAAGCACCTATGCAGGGTTCAAGGAAGTGGAGGTTTAAACTCATTTAAATTGAATGTCTGTGAACAGAATGTGTCCTGCATTCATGTCCACAGATCTTCTTCACAAAACACCACAAGCTCTTTCAAGTCTGCCAAAGTTTGTGGGGTTTTTTTTTCCAGTCATGTGAAAAGCTCTTTTAAAATAAAACTCTTCATTTAGAAGAGTGAGCAGTTCTTAAATGATTACTGCAATTTACTGCAGCATTCAGGAGCCCAGGGTTTTTTCTGCTGTTATCTGACTCTTGACAGTGACTGCTGCTTCGGTAGGGCCTTGCTGCAATTATTGTGGATGACAACCATGTAAGGGTTGTTTAGACTAAAAACATTGCACTGGACATGTCCACTGCTTTGATTTGCTGCCTTGGAAGAAAAAGGGACATACATTGCTTTCTGGCTGAAAGTGAAAACTATTGCACTAACTTTTTCATTAGTATTGTGACCTCATTTGTTGCACAATTGTTTTGTCTCATATTTCCTCCAACAGTTATATTCCATACCAGAGAAATGAAATAAATATGAGCCAAAAGTAAAAACCAAAACAAAAAAGGAGTTGAGGAATTAAATATTAGGAAGGAATAGCTCAACATTTGTGTTAGAAATAGTTAAGGCTTTAAAAAATTGCTAGTTTTCTGTTGATATTTTCTGGCAAAATGGTCATTTTTCTCTAAAACTAATTTTTTCTCCATTCATTGAGCTGACATCCTACTGCTGCAGTTTATATAAGCGGACAAGTCCTACATTTATAGCCAAAGAATTTTGTGTTCTTGCTTTGATGACACCAGGACTCAGTTGGGACACACTGTTGAACCTGTGACTCTCTAATACATTTTTCCAAATAATTTCTTTGAATATACTTCACTATGTTCTAGTTTGAATTAATTTCTTTACTTGACTTAGATATATTTGTAAACTCACATAGCACAAATATGTCCTGCAATACAATGCAAAAAGGAAATGGTGAAATACATATTAAAGGATGTTCTTTTCTAATTTATAACATAAGCTCCATATCTACACATTATCTTCCACTCCAAACAATCATTGTACAGGCACTGTGGCTGACTGAACTTGCTAAAATAAAAAGAATATCTTAAGGGAAAACAAACAAACCAAACAAAAAAAAAACCAGCCCCCGGCAAAACAAACAAGACTCTGCAGACTTTATTCAGTGCAACATTGTGATTAGCAAACACATTTGAAAAAGAAAAACACAATTTTGATTACCTGTAATTTGAAAATTGAATATGATGTGAAGGTTGTGAAATTCAAATTTTTATACATTGTTATCTCAGCTCTGATTGTAATTTGGCATCCAAAATAGATTAAAATTGGATTGGTCTGTAATAAAAAGTTATAATTCCGGACTGCGTTCACTTCACCTGCTCTTCTGCAATGTAAGCCTTGTTTGACAGGTCCACACAAGTATTCTGGGCTACAGGATGTAGTTACCATCATAAAGACGGTGGACAAAATGATGGAGGGGAACCTGTGGACTTAAAAACAGAAAGCGTGGAAATTGCAGGAATTACACACGTGAACTGAACATAAGGAATGAGAGGAAATACAAGCACAAAGTTTGAGCTGTGAGAGCAGCTTGATTCTGCTCTGTGAGAACGATGAGCAAATTCTGTAAGAGCCTCCCTCTGCCGTGCTCCCCTGTGCACAGCCACAGCCACCAATTCCACGCAGACATTTGGATCTACAAGGCAGAGACACAGCATACAACAAATTTACTCCGAGGACACATTTAGCCCTTGTTTCCAGAAACTCCCCAAGCTACACCACGCTATTTTCAGTATATTGCCAAACACTGATACCAAGTTTGCTGATTTTCACGTTCCGTGTAGCATAAAGGATGTTTCTCAAAAGAGACTTGCCTCTCTGCTAGTGGAGCTGTTATCTGTCACAACAAGGCTGAAATACAAGTCTGGATACAACACTTTCCTTCTCCAGCATTGCACAAAACACACTCGAGGTTCATACAAACCCATCTGTGGCTGATTCCAGACCAGATGCCCTGATTCTTCTTGGATGCAGTGCCATAGGTTTTCCCACATGTAGTTGCATGGAAGTTCATTACACACGGCAAATGGGAACAGCAGCAGGAATTAAACCTAAGCTTAGTACAACCACTGAAATGCAAAATGCATTTCTACTTCTGTAACGTTGTCTAAAGACACAGACACAACTGAGAATAGAACTAAATTCCAAAAAAAGAAAGGGAAAAGAAATGAAGCTAATCCTCAGTTATCTTTTTATAATAACTGTTAGGAGAAATGATTTTCTGGAACGTCCATACGAGATACATGTGAAAGAACATGATACATTTCTAAATCTCATGGACTATATCATCTTATGGCAGATATATTGTACCTAACAGCACTTCTTTTGGACTGTGAATTGATTTGTATGGTGAATCTAGTCAAGAAAGTGTTTGAATTTTAATACATGAAAGAATTGCAGTTTACTGTTTAGGAAGCTATACTCTGCAAACCAAGAAACGCAATTTTAAAACTTAAAAAAATTTCAAGCAAAAAGTGGTTGGCAAAATTTAAAATCTCTCTCTTTAAATGTATAAAACAGTTGAATGATGAGCAGAAAATTTAGCAATTTTATCTTCATTAATAGTGGTGGCAAAGGTGATAATGGAAGATTACATCCAGCTGCACCTGCCTAGTTTTTAAAATGGACATCTAAAACATGGAGTGTGTATCACACAAATGACTCGTGAAAAAAGAATGCCTTACATACACTACAAAGCTTTATACTTTTTGTGAAATAAAACAGTGATGACAACTTTGAAGGACTTGGTCATAAATATTTACTGAGGAAAAATGATGCATAACCATGAACTTCAGCAAAGAGTCGTGCCAAGAAGCTGTGGATGTTAGGGTTAGGCACATATAAATGATGTTGAAACAGTTATTTACCAGAACAAGCTGCTCTGCAATATTATGGATTTTCCCTGTTGTGATAACTTCCAATCAAGCTTAGAAATCCTTCTAGAAAACCTAGGTTTGCTGTGTACAAATTGTTGAACTTAATATTGTGCTAATTACATGAAAACAGATGGCTTTATCCTACAGTCACACTAATCATCTAATGAATCTATACATCCCTCACTTTTTATGAGTTCAAAACAGAAATATTAAAACGACCAAAGAATGCCATATGAGGGAATATTTTCATTGACACTGAGAAAGAAGTGCTATCTGGTTAATTAATATTATTAATTTTTTTTTCTTTGGCTAATTGCTTTCCCTATAAAAGATTAAATAAATAATAAAAAATAAGACACAGTAACTGCAACTGCTGACTTACATTTCCAGTTTAAATATATCTTCATTTGATTTGGACAAACTATTGAAGGTAAAAGATATTAAAATTCTAGAACTACTATCTCCCTAGTTCTGTATGATACCTGAAATCATATTTTATAGCAGCTCTCTCAAACAGGTTTAATCCAGCTCTATGTAGTTGTTTTGGACAGACTATATACTTCTTACAGGCCAAAACAACTGATGTTGTTAAAATTGCCACCTTCTAAATCAATATTTCTCATTCAGCATTTTAACACTTTTTAAAAAATAGAGATTGCAACTATTGCTTCTTGTAATAAAAGGGATATAACAACTAACTAAAAAAGAATATTTCAGTCCTCTATTAAAAGCATGGTTGCTGCAATCTCCTCTGAGAGCACATATCATAATTCTGCTGAAATCTCACATGATTTACATGGAGTTTCTATCATTAAACTTGCTGTTGGCTTCATTTCTAATCCTATATCTTCTGCCAGTCACCACAATTTAAATTGATCAGCTAGATGATGTGTTTTTTTTTTATGGGAGCAGGATAGGAAGGTTAATGACACATGGAGTTTTATTCTCTCAGGTACTGGGCCAGGTACCGAGCCTGGATTCTGAAAGCTCATAAGCCCATGCTTGAATCCACTCCTATGCAGAACATTAAGCAAATGCTTTAAGAGTTGTTCCAGTTGGGAATGTTTTCATGTGTCAGTGCCCAGGCCATTTATTTTACAGAGAAGGGTGTTATCTACAAGGAAAAAATCTTAGACATGTCATATTAAGTCAAAAATACAGCATGTCTGGAAAGAAGCCTCCCAGTGCTCTGCAAGCAAAAACTTAAAGTTGAAGGACCCCTAAAAAGTAAAGAACACCAAATTAGACATTTTTACTGATGCTATCAGAAAGGTCCTATGCTATCAAATAATTTATTTGAATGTGTATAAGTAGGATTTTTTTTTTTTTTTAGTTGAATTATATAGCTAGAGTTCAAATTGAACTCTCCTAGTTAAAAGATTAGCAGAATACATTATCACAACCCTTCTCTCATAGGCTGGCTCTTCCGCCCAAAGTCAAAGTGAATTTCAACAAGATTAATTCAGGCTAAATTCAGACACTCCCTTGATTCCCAGGGCATAAATTACAACTTTGCTTATTATTTTGTTTTTCAAATAAAAAAAATTACTACTTTTCTGTGCTCACAGAAGCACACTTTCAGGATACTTCACACTAGGGTGACACTGGAGGAAAGGAGCTAGTTGTTCAGACATGATTTACTGTGGAAATTATACAAAGTAATGCACAATATTACTACAGTTATGTAAGTGTAGAATTAGTACTTGATTCTGAAATCAGCAGAATAAACACCTAACACTTTTTTCCCAATAAATATTAAATGACTACTAAAACAGGCTGAATTTCAACTTTTACTGTGTTATTCTATTAGGCACTGGACTCTAGCAGATACAGTTGATAGAGCAAGAACACAATTTTAGAATTTGGTCTGTTCAAAGTTTTGTTTATTTGGTTGGTTTTGGTTGTTTTCTTTGTTTGGTTGGTTTTTTACTGAATAATATCATTTAGGTAGGCTAAACAACTTATTATGTATTTATAATCCAATAAAGATACCTGAAAACTGTATTCTTCAATATTTATCAAGATTAAATTCACTGGGGCTCTGAGCCTTTCTGAGTTTTTGGGAAAGATATACAACCTATAAGGGTTTTTTTAAAAAGTTATATAAAAGCCTAGATTCAGCTACATTGCATTTCTTAGTCTCTAGTCCATAAATTTTTGTTAATATTAGCCAGAAACACTTGTTTTAAACTTCTTAATTAATTAATATTCCCTTATATCTTTATTCTAGTTATCATAAAATAGGTGTTCTCCATTTTAGATGCCAGGTCTGATGTTCTCTAATCTCCAGAAGCAGTGATTCATAATGATTCAGGTTTTTCAGTAGCACCTCTGCACTTTTCGTTGGCCCCATGGGAGGATTTGGGCTTTGCTCTTCCTACAACCTGCAGTTCTACTGAGGAAAAAAAAAAATCCCTTGTATGACTGTATAAACACTGAATTCAGAAGAAATTTGACATACATGCTCTAATTCCCTTGTTCAGGGCCTTGTTCTTTTACAAACTATGCACTGATTTCAGTGCTTTCTGGCTTGATAGATGCACAAGTGACCTCACGGTCAAAGATATTTGCCTGATCTGGCATCATATGGGGCTGATATGGTCCATATATCCAGGATTATCTGTAATCATTAATTTCCTGTGGGCCAGAGTTAGAATCAGGCTTTTTATGTGACGCTGCTTGAGAAAATGAAGAATAATCATTTTGATAATGTATAAGAACTGAAAGCCCCATTCCGGTTTTCAGTGTCTGAACTCACTGAATGCATGGGTGTAAGTTTGTGCAGCAGTTATATTGGAAACCTCTGTGTAGGAATCCTGTTATTACTTAACACCCACATTTCTTGTAAACTAATAACAGGATTTGTGTTGTCTTTTGTACACTGCTCAGAAAATTTACCCTACATCCTCCACTTTACCCTTTAGAAATTTAATCAAGCATCTGTCATTTCATATCCTTCTCAAAACCCTCTATGTTGCTGCAAAGAGTCCAGATTACTCCGTGATTATTAGGAGGAACAGGTTCTCAGTTTAAGTTTGCCTCAACATGAATAATCTCTCAGCTAACATCTGAAAATACAATAAATTCCATCTGTGTATATGTTTAAGGGGGTAGGTGAAAAGGAGAGAAGAGATAAAAAAAACCCCAAAACTTATAAATCTTTCTGCTACGACTCCTTATGCTTTTTTTTGTCCTGTGTATGCAACGAGCATCATCAGAACCTAGATTCATTTTATCTCCCTAGTGGGCAAGTCTGGATATGCTTGATCACATGACTAAACATTACCCAGATAAGTAATCTGAAGTTATTTTCTTGCATAATCTAGAGTATTTTCCTACTTCCTTTCCAAAATGCTCTCCACCTTTTCACATGTCAATCCTGCCTGACTTCACACGGCTGCACAGCCTCCGATTCCTACTATATTGGATGTATCCATAAGTCCTCTCCATGTGTATTTCCAGTGTTCTCAAAACCAAAGCCATGTAAGAAAGGGCTTCCACTTCTCCACACACTGTGGAGAGGATGTGGGAAAATTATCTGCTGAAAACCATGATGATAATTTAGAAGTCAATGAGACTTAAGTAGGAGCATCTGTACTACTATGGTGGGTGACAGGATCCAGAGAGATGAGCAAACACCTGCTACCCACCTCGCAAGATATTGTTAGACTTAATTAGTCAGTGTTGAAAAGCACTTTAAAATCTACTGAAAAAAGGGCAAGTATTATTAATTTTTATTGTAATTACCATAATTATCTCTATTATTGTTATGCGAAATGCACTGTGTGAGAAGGCACAAGATTACAACAAGTGCCTTTCATAGAAGATACAAAATATTGGTTTCAAAATTCTCTAAATTATAGCTACTTTTACGCTGTCAATTTGGCTAATGTCTCATTTTAGTCTTTGGTCCCACTTCCCTGACACTCTCATGCATGAGAGTTTGCTCCTGGGCTGGTGTTTGAAGCAAATCTTGTGGAAACACATTGCCAGCCACATCAACTCAAACCTCAGATGTCCCCGAAGATAAGATCTTTAATGAAAACTGCCAGCCAGAGGTCTGGAGCAGCCTGGCATACATGACCAGAGCAGGACCTTGGGAATCACCACAAAAAAAGGTTTTGTGGCAAATGCTCAGCCTTGCTTACATCTGATTGAGGACAGAGACAAAGGAGGGGAGGGGCAGGGGGCACTGGGTGTGTTTGGGGGCAGACAAGGCATGACAGGGAGCAGGGCAGAACAAGCAGGGCACAGGTGACACAAGGGAGTGACAACTTCTGTACCTGGCAGCCTCCCTTCACCAGCTCACCTGACTCTGCCTCCAGACAACAGGTCTGGGTGACAGAAAGCTGCATCACAGCTCTGGCCAGGAACAGAAAGGGAGGCTGATAAATCACAGCCATACACATTTATGAGCATCAAGAACAGACAGACATCTACAAACAGTGCAAAAACATAAGCTGCCAAGTATCCCCTCTGCATAGGTCAGAAAACAAAGCTGAGCAACTTTCACAGCGACACTCAGCTACTCAGATGGAAAAGAAAAGCATTCACTGAATTTTGAAGTAAAGGAGTACACTGCCTTAGACTGTGCTCACTGGTTTCACAAAGCACCCTCCTGTTAAAGAAACATTCACAACCCTACCATCTGCCTCACATGACCTTCACTCTCTCCCTATTTTCCCCTGGTGATACATCCTCCACTACAGGCTAAGATACCCTATCCTGACATCTCTTTGTCCCCCTGCCTCATAAACAACACACTGAGGTTCAGGAACACCTCTGTGGCTACCCCACCCTGTGGGTTTTTTCCTCTCAGAGTTTTGAAGGGTTGATACACAGTCACTGAAGGATCTCTGATTTGCCAAAATGGAGGTAAAATGCTATTTTGAGGCACCCAAGCATCAAATGCCAGGGCAGCCAGTTATTCCACTCATGACTCTTCCATGGCAGTCTCGGACTTCTTGTTTGATATCCAGGGAGGGTAGGGTATTTGAGCTCTTTATATGGATTCCACATGGGAATGTAACTCCCATAGATGGCCACAGTTCTCCAAAGCCCTGAAAGGCACCTGGAGAAATTGCTGATGAGTTCTACTCATGGATCAGGCAGTCTGGTGGAGCTTTCCAGACCTCTGCTCTGCTCACACCTGTGAAGAAATGATTTCACAGTAGCCAGTAAAAGCTGTGCTTGACAAGCATCAGAGGTCCAGCAGTGGGCCTTTGTCCAGGTGTCATTAGGGCCTAAGAGTAGGATGCACTCCACCTGGATAGTGATGCTGATCCTGACACAGAGTCTTAAATGTGATCCTCTGAGTATAAAAGATGCACACACAACTTCATTCTCCCTAGGGTTATGTTCCAGTGCTTTGTAAGCAGGATCCCCTCCCATTTTGGAAGCTCTCCAGAGCAGAGGAGGAAGCAGCACACCCAGTGACGTGGTCAAGATGATGCCCTGACCACTTGAACAACAAGAGCAGCAAATAGAACAGTAAAGAGGCAGCACAGGTTGGCATGCAAATACAGGACTGTAAATGGAGCAGGTTGGGGAAGGGTTCTGATTTCTCTTACAGATCTTGACAACACAGTGGGAGGAGAAAGAGCTGGTCCAACACTGTGTGCCTGTTATCCCACACAGGGGCACCCCTAGTGAGCTGCAAAGGGCTGTGGAGCAGCTGCTGAGCCAGGCAGGATTAGGGGGAGGAGGCCAGGCCTGCCTGTCAGAGGATTTGTCCTGAGCAGTGTGAACACAAGCTGCTCCATATCTATCACTACAGCAAGGGAAATCTTTCTTGTATAAATTCCATCCCTATGGCCTAAATCCCCTTAAATATCACTGTTTTTCTCCTTATCTAATGCCTCTGTTCTCTCAGATTTTAATACTATTGGATAAAGTTATCAAATAATCAAACATTTCCAACCAGCTAGCATATCATAACTTCATGGATCATGCATAAGATTTTCTAGCAATCATAAATGAGAGTTTCAGAAAAAAAAATCAATTCTTTTTTCTAAAAATAAACAAAAAATACCTCTTTGCAGAAGCCTGTATTTGTTACTGGGCAAGTTAATGAACAGCAATGTATATGTGCACAATATATATATCTATTTATTGTGGGACGATCTACCACAGATCCATCAATCAAAATGTTAAGTACCCACTGTACCTAAACGGAATGATTGTTAAAACCTACCTGTCATTTCCTCCCACAGCTGAATGGGAACAGATGCATCTAGGGAGTTCCCCAAATTATTATCTTTTTCTAATGTACCTATCGGCTTTCATTATATGTGAAATTCCCAAATACCACCTTATATACCCCATTATATCTTAACTATAATTTAAAATTAAGGTAAACCAAATATATCAAATTTCTTTAGGTTATTTTTCTAAACAAGTAGCTAGTCAGGTTTACTAGCATGCTAGTCCTTGCCAGCTAAGGCTAATCCTTACTAGCAGGTTTCCCACACTATCTCATTCCCTTAGGGACTATGATTATCAAAATGTGTGTTCCAGGCTCCCACAGTGGGATTGCCTCCTGCCTGATAAAGTCTTGATTTTGTGTTCCTGTCTAAAGACTGGGGTAGGATTATGAAAATTTATTTATAAGTCAAACAGTGACAAAATATTTAGGCCTGAAATACACAGATTCAAAATTCAGTGTCAGAAGAAGCTGAGAAAGCACATAGAAACACATCATCACCATCATCCTACAAAGTCATTCAGGGTCTTAGGTATGCCTGGAACAACACTCAGCAAAGCACACTGGGCTCCAGGTCACTTGGACAGTTTGGGGCACAAAAAGCAGCACAAGCCAGTCTAGCTGCTATTTGCTAATTGAAAATGGAAAATGTCCTTTAGCATCTGAATAGCTGAAATAAGGAAATACACCTCCTTTAAAAGAATAGCCAGGGAATCTGAGCTATCTGGTCCTTCTGTGGTGATAAGTGAATCTTTTCCACATTCCATATCTAGACAGAGTTAACAAGAAAGGACATTTGTGGCTGAACTTGGTCAGATTAAAGCTCAGTCTATGATACTGTCTCTGGAAATGACTAACAGTGATGATTTAACCAATGGTTATTTAATAAGAGAATAAAAACAGGATAGAGAGATATTTTCTATATTGGCAGCCTCTCACCCCAACTATCTGAGGCAAGGATTTTTCTGAGCTAGAAGAGTAACTTCACCATGTGTTTGAATTTTCAAAACCTATTCTATTCCATTAGTAAATTTCATCATTTTTAAAGTGCACTTTGACACATTACATTCTGGGACAAATGTTCTGGGATTAATTCTTACATTATGCAAAAAAAAAAAAAAAATCTGTTTTAATAAAATTAAAGCAATTGCAAAGAATTGTCTTTTCTCAAGACTTGGATTCAGGTATGAATGTCAAAGCAGGGAGTGTAACATATAATGGACTAATTCAAAATTAACTACCAGAACTTGTCAGGACCTTTCAGTCACAAATACATACCAACAAACTACTCCTAGTGTCTCTTTAGGTTATGATGCCCATAGAGTAGTCCACACTTATGTAAGTCCTTTACTGTGATAGATATTTTGGAAACATAAAACTGATGGGTTTTGGCCCAAAAACAATAAAGAATACTTAAGATTTCCTTTTATTTTAATGTATTTATGCACACAATCTATCTGATTTTGCAAGCAGCTATTTTGACTCTGAGGTTACAATAGCTGCATATTAATTTAGTAAATTATATATATAAACATTAGTGGGATGTTTCATATCATAATGCATATTATAAACAGGCTGAACTTTGATAATACATCAGAACAGCACTATCAGGTTGACAATTAGATTTGAGATTTTGGAAGAAAAAATATTTCCAAAGCCATCACATGTGCAACTGTCCTCATTATTTGAGGTACTTTCTGACAAGACAAAGCCAGTACAGATGTAATTTCTGTAGAACTTTGCCATATTTAAAAAAAAAAAAAAAAAAAAAAAAAAGGTGCAAGACTGTCATAAATTGTTTGTAGCAATTTCTCATGTTCCCACCAGACCAGTCCTGCAAAGTGAAACTTCAAAGCTCTTCATCATGAAATGAGGCTTTAAGGGGATAGGATGTCACACGTGCTGGTGAGTGAAGGTGGGAAAAGTCCGTCTGCACCCTGATGCTGTGAACTCTCCATCCTACATGTCCCATATCAGAGCCCTGCCATCCAGGGCAAGTGACAACATTCATCCCAAAGTCTTTTCTTGTGGAGTTCTGCAGCTGCTTTTCCTCCTGGATGGCAATCTGTGAAAACCAAAACTCCCTGACTGTTGCTGCTGCAGATACTCCTGGTTTGTCAGTCCTGTTTGCACCAGAAGGAAAAGAGAAGAGTGAAATAGCATCTCTGAGGAGCTGCTCCACCACACATCTGGAGAGAACCATAAAGAGAAGCAAGACACTCTTATCTTTTCTTGAGTTATTTATATCAATGCTTAACATGTATCTTAGACCTTGATAATACCCATGTAATATTTAAGTGATTTATTCATACCTTTCCTTACTGCAAACTTCAGTCTACCCTAGAGTACTTTGTTAGAGTTTGATTTTTACCCACTTGCCTTCATGTGCCCTCATAGATGCAAGAAAGATTGTTATAATAAAAATCTGGAAGCACAGGTAAGAAAACTTGATGTTACTACTTAAACATATGCTTTTAAGCCCATGTTTTATCACTGTACGGCTGTGTAGCCTAGTTTCTGACTTGGACTTTGTAGAAATATTTATTTTGCCTTTTTAGGTACTGATCTCATGATCTGGAACTTAAAAAAAAATGAAAAAAAAATTATACATTTTTAATGGAATCCTGAGAGAAAAGGGAACTTTTTAAAAAAATTTCAACTTCCAGTGCTTCAAATTAATTATGCCAACTGCGTATACTAATCTAGAAAAGATAGTCTGTAATCCTTCAAGGCAATAAAGCCAATCCACACTCTAAATGTTGAACTGAATAGATTACTAAAAATCAAAACCAATCAAAGCTGGCTACTCATCAGAGCTGATGCTGCTCATGAAGTATTAGCTGTTCCTGCTCTTGTAAGGTTCACAGACACTCATGTTGTCATGTCTATGAACGTCTTTCAGATCCAAGGCTTTGGGTTTAATCTCACCACACTTTGAAGAAATTCAGATTTTTCAAAGCTTGCCACTTTTATGGTTATGTGACCTAGTTATGCTCAAGTGACAAAAAACATGCTGCTCATGAAGAATTTAGAGGGCTCTGTTGTTAGACTCACTGGAACTCTTGGCTTTGCCCCTAATTTTATTTGCTACAGGGGACCGTAACTCCAACTACATCTATATCTGCATACACAGCCCTCTGCCTTGGAAGGGTGCTAAAAAATTGTGAATATAACAATAGCTGACATCCTTAGAAGTTGATTTAGGTTTTGGTTTCTCTTGGTGAGTTAGTTCAGGCCACCTGAAAATAAATTTTCTAGTGCTTATATCAGCTTTTGACATATTTGACATGTGCTGTTGTACAGCAATCTCAAATAAAAAAATCAGGTTTTGGTCACTTCTAACGGGCCATAGAGACATTGTTCTAGGAGACGCTTCTTTTGCCACAACTTTTGGACAGTTTCAAAATGAACACCAATGTTAGCACAGACATTTATTACTGCTGTTATGATTTTTTTTTTTTTACTCTAATTGCATTCCAAAATATATTTCCCTTTCTAGGATTCCATTTCTTGCATTGCTGATTCAAGTCACAGAGTTATTGTTAGGTTTTGTGGGTCTTGGTGTAAGGTTTTGTGGGTTTGGGGTTTTTTTCAAGAATTCAAAACTGTCCATTTTCATTTGGTGGCTAATCCATTTCTCCCTCCAGAAACAGAAGGTAATATATTTGTTGCAATATGGACCTTCTTGTTCAAAAAAGAAAAGCCAAGTAACTCAGGTAAAGAAATCAACTTCACTCTTTCTTAAACTGATTTTACAGTTGAATGGCTTTGAATGTAGTGTAAACAAAGCTCCATGACAAATCTATCATCTGCTATAATGCTTTATACAAGTCAATGTACAGTAAATGTAAGCTATGTGGGAAAGGTTCTCTAGTAACTATTTTTCTCTGGAGAAATTACAGGTACAGATATTAAAATTAACGAATTTATAAGAAAAGACATTTTTTTTCCTGTTGCCTTGGGCTGATTGATAAACATCAAAAAAAAGAACAATACCTGACACTGGTACTTAAACAGAACATGACTAAGTTCTGATGCAGAAGACTCTAAGTTTCTAGCCTGTCCTTCATAAAGCTGCATCACAACAAAGATGTACATTTTGTGATGCTGTTTCAGTAAAAACTTTTCAATATTTCAAACTACAAGCCAAGAAAAAAATATTTGAAAGAAAAAATACTTGAATAAAAATAAATAAAATGAGAATATAGTATGAAAAGGATAGAATTCACCTAATAGGTATTTCCCTTCTTAAATTTACAGTTAGACCCCAAGATCCTTCAAACCTTATTTAATTTGCATATCATTCATTGCCCATCTGCTGTATTTCCAATTTCTTCTTTGTCATCTGGTTTTCTAATGCTGTATCTACCACATAATTTTTCTGCATGTACAGCCTCTAAATTGTAGCTGATTGATTAAAACATATTACAAAATAAATATGTTTAGGCTTCTTCTAAGGGCTAGCTCACCACTTAAAATTAATTACACACCCTAAATCACGCTTGGTAGCTGATAAGGAGAATAATGACTGTAGAGTTGACTCCTACAAAGAATGGAAGAAAAGAAGAAGCTACAGCAAAAGACATACCAGAGAAATCAAAGGAGAGGTCCCAGAAAGGTTATGAAAAGAAAAGATAAATCCCAAAGCAGTCCAGCAGAATGGAGGTGTTGACAAGAGTACAAGGCTGAGAGGAAATGTGACAGTCCCAAAATGTGTCATGCAGTGTGATAAGAGAAGCAGCAGCAGCTGGTGCATGTTAAACAGCACTTTACTCTGCAATTGGCCCCACTGATTTTAATAAGATAGATTTCTATTCACTGACATCTCATAATCTGTCCTTTGTGAAGTGGCCAACATTTTTTGTCTCTTCATACACCCCAGGACTCAGACTGTTCTAGCTGTCTGTCTCAGCTGCTGTGATTTTTGTCTAACTGTTGCATGCTCTCCCCAACAGACACTCCAACTCCTTCAATCCAACAGCTGCTACAAACACTTCTATTTTTTGGCACAGCACCCAACAGTTTCAAGAGATTTACTTGAAGAGTAGGTGGGTCAGAATCTATATTTCTGTAAAATGTGATACACATTTAATCTTACACAATATTTGGGATGGGACATGAAGATTGTTCTGTTTTGTAAGGGTCCTGAAAGCACTCTAATTTTGGCTGTAATATTCTCATTTCTATGAAGGTACTCAGACAAAGATGGGCAAGTCATTGCAAAGTGGCATAAATAAATTATTTGCCTGACTGGGCATGTAAATAGGCAATGGGATGGTGAACAGACTGTCAGCTTGCTTTCTAGGAGTGTTAAATGAAAATAAAACTCTGAACTGAGAGAAACAGTAGAAACCCATTGTAAAGATACTTAGGAAGGAAGTAAAGGAGCATTATGAAGGTTAAAGAGTCCAGAGATTACATAGAAAGATTTCTAAGGGAGACATTCAGAATGAACACAATGTAAACATCAGCAAAGTTTTTTTTCAGAATTAGGCCAGTTGCTCTAGAAGAACATATTCAGATCTATGATTTCTACCTCTATCACTTGAAAAGTACTAAAATAAAAAGCCAAAACTTTCTCCTGTTCCTCATTGCAACATCTCACTAAGAAATTCCATTTAGCTGTCTCAAAAATGAAGTTAAAGCTGTCCATTTCTAACAATTTATTACGCTCCTAAAGAACGTCTTTCTGACAAGAAATGCTAATTACAAAGCGACTCCATTCAGCTGCCTTTTCTCCTGTTACTTAGCACTTTGTCAACAATCCCTGCTGGAAGTTCTTTTCCTGGAGACTATGAAGATTGTTTTTAAGAGCTTTTCTTTCCTCTTGATTTCTTCTGTAATAAAAAAATACATATAGCTTACAGCAATTCTGTTCACACAAAACATTAAACTTCCCCCCCCCAACTAAATCTCAACAAATCATAGATATTTTCTTACTTGCAGATCCTAAGCAAAAAACAAAAAGGGCATAGCACTCTAAATTGCTCCAGAAAAACAGCAATCATCATATGACACCTACTGTACTCATCTTATTTTTTCTACAACAATCCCCTCATGCAAGGTTGCTGACATCAGAGGGGATGCTCATTTATACTGGAACAGTAGTCTAAGACAGACACACTAAAAGCACAATAATTCTGGTTTGGAATGGGAAAATTAGTCAAAAGAAAGGAACAAAATATTTCTGTTCAATGACAGCATAAATTTGCATCATGATGCAACACAGCTCAGTATTTCTGGTGTCAACCTATCCAGCTGAGACATGCACTGGAGATCTTCCGTTTTAGGGGATGGAAAAGAAACGGGCAAATTGAAATGCCTCAATGATGCTAAGCTGCATCCTTCAGACAGAATTACATCTGATATTAGGAGACCTTTCCAAAAACTTTAATCATGCTGAGGTATGTTTTCATTAACATACGCACACAGCTGAAAATTTCTTTTAATTGTCCCTTGAAACTCAAGTATTCAGTCACAACACAATTTACTATGTAGGTTATATTAAAATACTTTCAGCAAAATAACATGTAAAAGTTACCAGACTACTCCAAAGTCCATGGATTACAAACCAACAGCATATTATTTTTCTTTTCAAAGAAACACATTGCTTGCAGAGCTACTATTTATATACACTTATTAAGTGCTTCTTTCAAATTCAAAAATATTTATGAGCCAAATTTTAAAACACAATTGCAGTGTTAGGTACAAAACACTTTCCTATTAGGCTGGAGAGAGACTGGTTCTTTTTGATATCATTAAACTTCAGTTTAATGAACTGGCATTTGCCAAACATTGACCAAATATATTCAGGAGTGGAAGAAAGCAATAAACCTTAAAATTCAGAGAAAAACCAAGTTGCAAAAAGATGCATATTTTTATTGGAATTTCATGCCTTGGAGACTTAATATAATACATATATTTTTGGATTACACTCTTGATTAAATAAATTAAGTATCCCAAACTTTCACGCACGTATATGAAAATTATAGGCTTTCCCTCAATGCATTTGTTCTCTTACTCAGAATCATTTGCCCAAAACACAGGACCTCTCAGTTCATGTTCATCATAAAATCACACACAAATTAACTTTCGTATTCATGTTCCACATTATGTCTGTCCTGATTAATTGTTAGAAACAAATAGAGGTCCAAGTACAAAAACTATGATATCATATGTATTTCTACAGACTTCTACTGCCATTTCCAGAAACACATTCTTCCAAAAACTTTGTTCTCTTTTCCAATTTCTATAAAAAAACAGACTGGTACAGACCTGGAAAACTAAACTTCACTGTCCCACAGTTTATGATAAAGGGTTCCTAGGACACAAATTAATTCTCAGATGAACCTGATAAGTGCAGCTGCTGGACTGCAGAGCCTTGTCTTGTACGAGTTACAACTGAAAGCACAAAATACTGGATGGGGGAATAAAAAGCTTTTGGTTTCTCCACCATTCAAAGACATGGATGTGTCATCCAGAACAATCTGCCACTAACTCACCTCTACTGATGTCTTGATACAGATCTACTACAGTTTTACAGGCCAATGATATGTGAGCTAATTTATAAATAATAAATCATATTAAAATACATTCAGGTAATAAATGTGCATGTTTACATAAAGGACATTTGCTGAGAAACACTAAATACTAGCAACAAAACTGTATTTTCCCACTTTTTGACAATATCTGGACCAAAGAAAATACGCATTATGACTAAGCTCTTGATTTTGAAGGCCAAAATGGATTTGACAGTAAGGGCCAATGACACCTGGCACTTGTTTACTCTTGAAATCCCTTTAACAAGATGCAATCTCTGCTGGCTCTAACTTCTTCACTATTAGAGACTCCTGCACTGCCACAGTGACTGCAACATGTTCATAGTTTGGGAGGACTTAAAATCTCTCAGCTGTTTTTCTTCTAATTATATTCATGGCTTTTCTCCCCAAACTCTCAATATCTGTCCTCTCATTTTAAGAAAATTTCTCCTGTCCTAAAATCTGGGTGATCTTTTGAAAAGCCAGATTACATCACAGGGATGGAAATGTCACTCCTAGCTATCATCAAAATTCAGAAAACAGTTTTCTGACTCCCTTGCATGCCTATAACTTCACTGTTATTGATTAGGCAGAATCCTCATGGCAAAGGTTAATTTAACAAGGACACAGAGCAGAACTGCATCTTCATTGCCTAGACTAGAAAATAACTGAATTTTCCTGGTTACCACAATTGGACAATGCTGACAGAGGCGGCCTGAAAGTGGCTTTATTATCAAAACAGGAAAAATGAGGGAGAATGATAGCATGAAAAGAGAGGAGAAAAATCAAAACATGCTGAACTCAATGTAAACAGACAGTGCAGTTCAGATCAACTCCCTGGCTAGAGGTGCTGAGGGACAGATGTCTGAATTTGGCTGATCAGAATGAGGGATATTGGCACAAAGAGCAAAATATCTAAAAGTGTAATGGATCTAAGAACAGAATTCTTTGCATTAAAGGCATCCATTGGAGGGCATGAAAGGCACTCTTTCTTTCTGTCATTACTCCACTCCAGTATAATCCCAGTTGATATAAAGCAAAGTGCTACAATTAAAAATTAATTAATTTATTCTGAACATATTCCTTCCTTCATCTTTGTTTTTGACTTTGCTATTAAAAGCTTGAACATTTTCACTTGACATTAAGCTTCCATTTCTTCCCTCCAGGGTTACGGCAACTCCCCATATGATGCACAGATATGTTCAAGTCAGTGCACGTTTTAAAACTGCAAACCACAGAATGCAATGCTCTTAGCACATCCTTTCTTTGAGACTTTGCTCCTGCATGTGAACCAGAAAGCTCCCAGGGGCCATTTCTGCCATTGAATACCAAAATAGGTTACCGCTATGAGGGGGGGAAAAAAAAAAAAAAAAAGTAAATTATTAAGTTACAGACAAGGTAAAACACACAACACAACATCACGTGTCATGGAATAATGACCACAATTTGTGTGGGACAACAGTCAAAACAAAGAATTTGCTGGAAGTTTCAGTACATTTTATGTTAAATCTCAAACTTCAAGCAATTTATTTAGTTATTTAAAAGATACATTAAAAAGGAAATAATTCAGTAGCAACTAAGAAAAAATTATAGAGTTTTCACTGAATAATCACTTTCCTTGGGTGTTTTTTTCCAACTTTTAGATTTTTATCTTTTTTTAAAATATATTGAAATTAAATTTAAAACCCCCTCAAATACCTCTGAAATCCAGTACTTAATTATTTATGCAGACCTATGCCCTTCGACACAAAAAGTTCTTCAAATTCACTTGCTGCTATAATTGAGTTACGTCATGCCTCATAAAATGTTGCAATCACTTCAATAACTTTGTTGCTTTATTTTACAAGCATTGAAACAAAACCCCTACCATACAAAAATCTGGGTTTCACTTTCGTGCAGAGGACCCAATGCGAAGAGAGAAAATTAGAAAATTAGCACATTAACAAATTAGCCACTTTGCAGAGTGATTGCACAAAGCACTGGAGGATCAAGTTCCATTCAACAATTCATTTTCAATTTACTGACAAATCATGACATAAAATTCCTTTTATACCACATTTCGATTTCAATCTACCAACATGCATGGATGGAGAAATATTTTTGCTGGAAGTATATAGGGTCAAGGCTTAGATGTGCATATTGGTATAGGAATTATTTGATACATATCTTTATTAGAGGAAAAAATGCATATGTTTGCAATAGTGATGGCAAACAGTGTGCTTTTGTGGAAAATTCTTGCCATCTGGAAGGGTGCTAAATGAACTCCTTGTTAGGTTATTGTTATGTTTATAGCCAGAGCACTTATTTTCTATCTTTGGCATTTATTGTTCTTCACAAATTTGCCTTCCTCAGCCACTATAACAATACAACTGAACACTACCTAAAATATATTCTCACTTATGATTGGAAAACGTTGACAAAGAAATGAATAAATTAATCATCACAAATTCCTCAAAGTCATTAGGATGGAATCTAGTCTCCTATATCAGGGTTCAGCTGTCTGTTAGAAATACAGCAAGTAAAATTCAGCACAAACAACTTTAAATGTTTATCGTTTGCTCAATAATCATCTTCAGGCCAGATGACACACTGTTAACATGGTAAATGGGCCGCTATATTGACTACAAAATAAAGCACAAGAAAATTACATACATTTACATAGATTTGACTTGTATTTATACTCACTATTAAATGCTTTCTGTGAAAAAGAAGAAACTATAAGGGAAAAAATCCTATTAAGGAAAAATAAATTCGATAAAAAACAGAGTTATGGTAGATGGGACACACACCAAAGTTTTTCACATGGGCAGATCTATTACTCAACACTTCAGACTTGAATGTGAGCTTTGACACAGCACAGCTTGGTAGAACATCAGGCCAAATTTGGGATCTGAAGTCAAAGAACAACCAGATATATTTTCATTTTTTATTTTCTGCACAGAGTGTACTAACTATGCTGCTTTACCATTTTCCCTCATGGATAAGCATGGTTATTTAGCTCCTTGCAGAGTTATACAACTTCAACAGCAGCACCTTACCCAAGCACTTAATTTTAAGAACACCATTAATCTAATTGGAACCAAATGAATATCAGCACATTTCAGCTTAAACGGTTTAATAAATCCTTTGTTACTAAGCTAAGAATTTCTGCAACAAAGTGGACTGCCAGGAAAGAGACAACGTAAGTTTACATCCATTCATCTGCAGATATAGTCCAACATAAGATGCAAGAGCTGGATGTAGTTTCCCACACCTCCTGTCACATTTTTTTACTCAATTATTCAAGGAGTTCTGATGTCTCAAATCTTAGTGTAATAAATCAGATTTGCAGTTTGATTACATTAAGTGGCTTCAAATACAATAAATTATATCACAATTAACAGAATTAATGAAACTTGGTGTCTATTCCACCTAAATTTATCTGTCTATGCATAGGCATTCTCATCTCAGGGATTCACTATAACATCAAACTTACGTTTCACATACAACTCTTTGTTTTATTGTCAGACTAAAAACACATGTGGCATTTAGAGTTGCAGCTTCTGTGCAGTTAGGATTTAGAATAGATGATGTCCGCCTTCAATGACAAGTAATCATTTTCTAGTCCTGTTCCCTACCCTGAAGTGAGAAATCTGTAAAATACAGCTGGACCAATAAAACCCTATGATACAGTACCTACTGCATGCTTGCAGGTGGAGTAGCATATGCAATTATCAGGAACAAAAATTTCTATAATTCTACTATGTAATACTATTAGATATATATCAGTATATAAATACATGCTGTCCTACGTATCTCTTTAAAATAAGACAAAAATTGTTGCATGTTCTAAAAAAATACTTCCAGACTGCCAAAATTTATAAAGTTTTACAATTAAAAATGGGGGTTTATGAAACTCTTTTAGGTTTTTTTGTTTGTTTGGTTTTTTATTATTATATTCTGAAATGGTATAGCACTTAATTTGAGAAGAAGGATAATCTGCAATGCAGGTATAGTAATTTTATATCTATCACTATATATAAGATGAACTATTCAAACATCTCTGGAAAAAATACCTTTTGGCAAAGTTTTCACTCTGCTCTATTCTATTCATGCTGTGAACCACATAAGGAAGACTAGGACAAGAAAATAATAAAATTAAAAAAAACCACACAGAGCTTTGTATTTTGAAGTTCTTGGTCGCTGCTGTATCTGTACAATTTGTACCTTGAATTTATCAAAAATCTACACTCAAAATACTTGTAACAAATTAAAAAAAAAAACCAACTACTTCCCTGAAATAAATTCTGAAATATTTTGGGGGGAGATTAATAGTTCTTAAAAAAAACCCAAAACACTACTCATATGGGCTTCAGGAGCTAAAAAATGCATCTATAAAAACAGTGTAATTTTTCAATACAAAATATCTTTGGGGCTGCAGGGCTTTCCTCTAAAAGATTAACATGCTGAAACCTTATTACTATTAGAAATATATTGCTCAGCTAAATAAATATTAACTCTATTGAATATGATTTTTTCAGCCCCAAGATAATGAACACTGATTAACCAATACTACTTGAGATACCCTGATTTTTCTCCCCTCTTTAAAGCATCTAAAATGGTTTTCAGTCTTCTGTGTTCCCAAGTTGAGTATTGAACATTCAGCCTGGCCATGTAAAAGTGGAGCATATTTTAGTCCACCAGCAAATCAATATGGCTGTTCCAAATATGAAAGGAAAATTGCATTATTCAGCAAGGACTGAGAAAGAGGGGCAGCCTGCACATATCCAGAAGAGTGGTGGATGTGGTTTCAGGCCACTGCCATGAATTATCTGTCCAGAAATTGAGATCTATTTGAGGTGTCCCAAGATAAACACACATCCTCATCATCCTGCTGTTAGTTACCTGATTTTCTATAAGCCTTGTGTATTTTGGACTGGAAATTCCAGCCTCAAGTGAAACACTCAGAATTTTATTTTCTTGTTGAATTTCTTTCGAGTTTTAATTTACACGTGAGCATTCACATGTGAGAATGAACATTTTCTGTTAAAGCTGTAGAGTAAAGCCATTGCAGGACAATTTCACTCTTAAATTTCAACTCTTAAAACTGAAACCAAATTTTAAGTTAATTTAGCCTGAAAACCAGCTATGATCTCGGCAACTGAGGAGCCAGACTCTGCTTAGATTCCCAGTAAATCAGCACCAATGCAAGGTTCCAACTTTTCTAAGCTAATTCAAGGCAGTTGAACATCTATTCCAACATTTTGTGAGTCAGTAGAAGTGACCATGTCAATAGGCACATGGCTAGAGATTTACACATTTGAGCTGCAGAAAAATCTCTCTCAAAGCAAAGACTGACAAATTTTCATGTCCTGTTAAAAATGAAAATTTTGGTCACAAAAATCAGTGACAAAAGTTTTATTTAAATTAGGCAGCTGAAGTATCAGGAGTTACTTTCCTATCTGACTGTGGCTGATACCACAGGCTCCAAGTACCTGATAAGAAGAGAATTTGTGCAGTTTTGTTTTCATTCAGTTGTTTAAACTTCAGTACCAGTGGGATTTATTTCCTCAGTGGTTATAATTACTTTTTGATGCCAGAGGTATGAAAAAGTCCAGTCAGTCCTTCCAGTCAGGATTTTCTTACGTCTGTTAGGAGTGAATTACATTACCTGTCCAACTGCCTATTCATCTAACCTTGTTATTACTTCAGAATGTTTTCAGGCTTCATTATACTTGACTACTCTCAATAATTTAGTGTCAACTCTAAATTTTTTCACATCTGAAGTCCTTTCTTCAATTTTCACATGTCATATAATTATCTAGAGAAAAAAATGACATGGGAAATATCCTAACAACTGTTAGCCTTTAGACAAACTAAAAAAGTGGTTTACACTCACATTTTCTGGTGTCTGCTTTCCATTTCTCATTTTTAACCATTACCATTCATTTACTTCTCACTACTTGACAGTCTTCCCCAAATAAACCCATGGAAAGAATTAACTCTGAAACAGTTAAATAATAAATTATTTGATTTTTTAAGATGAACATGGTCATGCTGAAAGAGTTTATCTGTATCTAAACCCAAACACAAACCATATTTTTTATGTTTTAAAAATGGTCACTTGACATCTTCTTCCTTGGAAGCTGCTCATGTATATGCACAAATATACACGTATACATACCTACAAAATTCAGCTTTGCATACTTCAGACCAAACTCACACAGTATCTCTGTGCTTGTGAGGTGAATCATGCAAGTCCCATCCTGTCCCAATTTTTTTTAAGATGAACCAAAATTATACTACCCAATGGGAACCCCTGACCATCTCTAATTTAGCGTAGTATTTTACCTATCCATATTGATGTGGACTCAAATATGCCTGTCCAATAAACAAGGCTGATTTAATTATTAAAGACATATAGTGGACTGAAACATGAGGTATTGATGACAATTTACTAACTAGCCTCAGCATTCAACCACTTTGTGAGACAGATTTGTTTCTTTTAAATTTTTTTTCTGTTCGGTCTCAATTCTCTTGACTTTCCCTTTATCCAATGTACCATAGGATGCTAAAATTTTGTTGTGTCTGAATAGACCCTATTTAAATTTTCCTGTAATGGAACTACAATTCCTGCCCATCCCTTTGCTAATATGATTTATACAATACTTCTGAAAGAATTTATCTTTTGAAACTTGTCATTTAACCATGCTAAATATTTACTCGTTCTCAAGTTTTAATCAAATCTGTATACTTTTGCTGATGATAGACTTGACCTTCCCAAATCTAAGGATTTCTAGCTTTACACTTTGCTTTGAAGCTTATTTTTAAGTGTTAACCTGTTATTTACTCATTTTTTTCTTCTTGAGCATCCAGTGTTGTATTTCTAGATTTTTATATGTGCACAGTTTATCCACCAGTAAGATAAACTTAATTTATTGTGACCATCTCAACTGCTACAAATAAATGTTGCTTGAACTTTCATGAGTATTTCTTTACAATACTATAAAATTTAAGGAGTTATTTTCTTATATAACTTGATAAGAAAACAATGGGCAATTTTCTTTTAGTCCGAGCCTCCTGTGAATGATAATCAGGTGACATTAGAAGCATTTTGTAATTTTTTTTTTTTCAAATTTCCTATTGATATTAACCTGTATTTTCTTGACAACTCAACAGTTAGACGGGATCCTCTGTGCTCTGAATGTTTTCAAAACTTTGGAAGCTACAGGACGTGCAGTACAGAGAGGGAAATACAAGAAAATTTGACGTACAATGCTCTAGACTGCAGGATTTAAGTCATGCAGGCTTCAGATTGCAGTGGAAAAATCAAAACTTGAAACACGTAATTTGGTTTACACTGCTGGTACAATGGCCAAAATTACGAAATCCTCTCTTTGTTTACAATCAGCTAAAGCCCAGAGAAATGACACAAAAAAAAAAAAAGTGTGTTTTTATAAATCTTATAATATGGTGAAATGAGATCTGTTATTAGTAAGTGAAGAGCCTTGTAGGCCATCCTACACCCAGACCTTGACAAGAGTAAGCAGTTTCACACATACTAAACCCTGATGGATGTCTGAGCTCACCCAAAGTAACACACACACAAATACCCACACATTGACACTGCAGGGTATGCCACACAAATATCTATAGGTGCCACAGAATTCTGCTCTCATTACAAAATGTTCTTTGGACTATTTTACTACAGCTGCACTAAGGGAGCACTTCAGAGCCAATTTGAAAATAGCAGGGGTCACAGAACATTAACAAAGATCAGCCCCATGAGGTTATTATCTTTTTCTTGAACTGCAGCCTAACAGGACAGACACGAAGCTTAGATCCCATTTCATAATGAAATAACAAGGTTGTGTTATAGCTGCTCAGAGGGAACACTTCAAATGTGACCAAACTGCTAATTCTGCTATAACTGTCCAAAGTGCCTGAAGGGCCATTTATTAAAAATAAAAAAATAAATTGCTTCTGCCACTGCATAAATCCCCAAACGTACAAGGTCTGAGGGCAGCATTTTTGAAGGAGAAATATTTAAATGTTAGAAGCAAAATTTGCTTAATAAGAGACATTGGATTTTCATTTGTTTATAACAGAGCTACACGTGCCTATCTCAAATTATGATAATATGCAGCTGAAGTCAAAAATGACTATCATAAAAGATAAAGTCCACAGTACATCAAAACGCACTCCATTTGTAAATCACTTTATTTATTACAGCTAGTGATAATCCCAATCGTCAAAGGAGAAGAAGGTGCTTTCTATTGAAAAATTTCATTCTCTTAGTTCCACATTTCAGCTAAAGCATCAGACAATGAGAACCATCCCTTGGAAATTTAAACAATGAATTCAAATTGGTTCACTTTTTTTTCATTAAAGACTGGAAAACTACAAAACCTTCTAGTGGTCATTCCACTGCTGTCATCTGACATAATTTCTTACATTGTAAAAGGCTATTTAGTGCATGACCAGCATAGGCCAGACTCTGCTTGGATTTGAAGTTCATGCAATTTTAAAGTACTTCCATGTAATTAATTAAACATGTACAATATTTGTGCTAAAAAATTGCAAAATTTTATAAATTAATCCCTGCCCTTCTCTCTAGCTGTGTTGACATTTATCAAAATACATAGCATTAATATATTAAAGATAACCTGGTGATAAACACCTTACAAGTGAGAAAGCAGTAAATAAGAAGAACATTTTAAATATGGAACAGCATCACTATTCTCATGAAATACACACAGACGTGTTGCAGTGCCATAAATACTATGCAGTGGTATTTTATTATGTTATAGTAGCACTTCTGCTTTTGATAAAAAGATTATGTGTTGTGAATACACGTGGAAAGACAGCACCCACTCCAAAATAACCTCATATATTAAAAGTCACGGTAGAAAACTTATTATCCACTGATTCTCAAGTCCCAGTTCAGTCCTCCACAAAAATATCTGGGTTTTTATTCCCCTGAGACAGACTGTTCTAATTATAAAGTTGTTACAAATATACTCATAAAAAATAGTCATAATTATGTTCCTTTCCCAAACAAAAGGAAATGTGATTAATATGAGAACACAGGGAAGAGGAAAACACAGACTAAAGCCTCTTTTGCCGTTCCTAGGGTCTGTACACTGCATGTTCTTAAATTCAAAGAAAGGAAGAAATACCATTCTATTTGTCAAAGATTTCCATAAACCACATTTCGCCCTCTCTCCAGTTCCTTCCCTTTTAATGCTTCATCCTACAGAAAAAAAACATTATGCTGGATTTGTGACATAATTTTCCTGACTGCAATGCCACACACAGGATTACGACTTAACCAAAGGATCAGGCAGAAAATAAGCTGTGAGGAGAGGCTGTGAGCTTTTCTGCTGGATTAAAGCACAAATCTTCAACAGTAGTGCAAAGAACATAGCCATTGCTAACCAAGGACATTGCTTTTACTGTGAACATTCTCACTCAGACTTGCTCCACTGTGACAGCTCACTTGATCACCATCCAGGCAGACAAAACTAGAAATGCCACAGACAGCCTGACTACACTTATGGGGTGGGGGTTCCCCTTGCTACATTTTTTGGCCCATCTGACAAATTATAGTTCTTGCTCTCCAGGACAGAGAGACTCCTTCACCTGCCAGTTCTTCCTTTACCTTGCTATCAATGTGCAGTTGGGATCTTCAAGCACCTCCTACCCTTGTCCTTCACTACAGATTGAAATCTGGACATCAGCACTGGATAACTAATAAAGAAACCGTAACAAATTACCTGTCTGCCTGTATCATTTGTCAAAAAGTAACATTCACAGAAATTTAAGTATTTACTTCCATCTTAAAAAAAATAAAAATAAAAAGAGTCTGAAGTCTTCATTTGAAAGTGAAAGCAAGCTGTGCTGACAGATAAGGATGTTCTATGTTATGAATACCTGTGCAAATGGTTAAAGAGTCTTTGCACACCTATTATTCTCTTTCACAGGATTGAGAATAGAGGAGCTGTGGGTCCACAGACACTCCCCCAGGCTGTTACAAGTAAGAATAGAAGTTGACATTGAAAACTTGTGCTTTATAAACTACAGCATTTAGGTTTAATATGAGTTCCCAGAACCTGCTTTGTTAGTGTCTCGAGCAGAAAGGACAGCACAGTTCCACTTCTACTGGTAAAATCTTCATGTACAAATAGCTGCTTATCACATTATGAAAAAGTCTGTATACTGAGAATTCAAAAGGAGGTGTCCAATAACAAGCTGAGGTTTTTTGTCATGTAGGATTACAGGTGCATTGGGAGAGAGGAGGCTGAGCAGGGTGATAAAAAGGAGAAAAGAACCTATACAGAAAAATGGAGGTAAAATGCAATGTTAGATTTCATAATACATATCCTGAAGGCTCCACTGTGATCCAATCCCAAAACATTTCTGCAGTGTCAAGTCAACAGCTGGAGGGCATTTGTTTGAGTTTTGGGGTTTTTTTAATTAAAGAGGGAAAATTTAAGTTAGATGCTTGATAAACTTTTAAGGCTCCAAACCACCCAAAGAAAATAATAAGAACATGGCACAAAACTGTCTGGTTTTCACTAAACAGCATTAAACTTCTATGGGAGACTTATTTAGTCCCCATCACTAGGCAAAGCAGCTGCTTTGTACTATAAATTAACAACCCTACTGTTAAATTCACATATGGAAGAAATTCCAATTCTGAGGTAATAGAGTCAGTTGGAAGTCATCAAAAACTGTGAATTGCTCCAGAGGAGAAGAGTTTTTTGTACCCCTTACCTAGTACCAAGGAAAGTAAGGTCTCCCCAAAGAGATATTCATAGATTACTGCTGTGAAATGAGTCTTATTTGCAAGGAGGTAAACTACTGTTAGAGCTCCTAGGGTCATTCTAAAAACCTCAGACGAAAAACTCACAGTCAGTTCTGTAGGAACCACCAGTGGAAATACCAAAACTCATTTTAAGTATCATGCAGTGCATGGGTAAATAGGAAGGAAAAATGGAGGAAGAGTAAATTATTACCCCTTGAAAACTGTAACAAGCAAGAGGCACAAGTTGATCTCTTCTAAAAAGATGCATTGCTTCTAAATGGGGACAGATATTAAAACAATAATCCTGAGCTTATACACTTTAGAATTCCAAGATTTTAAGAATTTACTAAAGAAAACAAAAACAAAACAAAACAAAAAAACCCCCCAGTAATAACAAGACACAAGGATTCATTTTTTTCCTGTGAATAGGAATACATAGGAGTTTATAGTTTTGGTTTCAAGGATTTGACTTACTCCCAAATGAAGAGTCCACAGCAGCTTTCATCCAGAAAGAATCTCCAGGAGCTGTCCAAGTTATCCTTGTAAACATTTAACCACAAGGGGTTCTAAAAGTCCAGCTACAGTAGCTCAGAACAGCAGCTAATTCACACTAACCATAATCTTTTCCATCTTATTGTACACAGATATGACATAAATGTACAACCTAAAGACTTTTACTGCATGCTCAGCTTCCCAAAGGAAGCTGCCGCAGCTCAGGACTAATTGAGAAAGAGACAACAGAAAACAGATAAATACTAAGTAAAGCCCACAGCCCTTCCCTGGGGTCTGCTTTTAAGCTGTGCCTCTCAAGATTGGCTTCAGCTGTAGACAATATGCTACATCTGTGTTGCAGACTTAGCACACCCCAGCACTTATCCATCCATCCATCCATCCATCCATCCATCCATCCATCCATCCATCCATCCATCCATCCATCCATCCATCCATCTGACTCTGCCTCTGACCCACAGAGTGGCTTGTCTTTGAATCTGTCTTATCACTCTAACCTTGCCCCGCCGCCCCCGGAAATGTGTCTGACCGTTCCCTCCCCTGATGCTGTCCCAGCCCAGGGGCTGCCTTCCTGGCTGAGCTCAGGGCCATCAGCACCTCTGGCCCAGTCCAGATCTCCTCCCTTCACTGAGGGCTGTCTGGGGAGGGTGGGCACTGCACTGTCCCCAGGCTTGGCAGGCAGCCCATGATGTGGACCCTGGCACAGTGGATCAAGTTCTGAGCACTTTTCATCTGTCATGGTCTGAAGCTGCACCTAAATGACAACACAAAAATTGAAAATAAGAATCTTGCAAAGATTTCAGATTTATCCCATATGAGGAGGAAAGGTCTAATGTCCCAAAAGTGTTGCTCCTTAAATCCCCGCGGATACGTATCTGCCTCATTCAGCAGCTGTACTGACAGGAAACCATTTTTCCACTTTCTTCAGCACAGAAAGAGTGCCATTGTCATAAAACTGATAAACCAGGATTTCCTTTGTTTTATTTTATACTGAACCACAATTGCAGACCTAATAAAAGCCACACAGATGTACTTGACAGGAAGATAGTGAGTTAGTGCACCATTTTCCAACCTCCAGAAACTGCAGGGAATGCCACAAGCTTAAGCTGCAAGTTAAATGAGGACAGCGAATTCATCCTTGTCTGCTCTAACTCACATGATGCATTTCTCCTTGTACAACTATTTAAACTCATGTACCTCCTCTGACTTCAATAGATTTCCTTCAGAATCAGAACAGTGGAGTAAGGCGTACCTAGGCTGTAGGATTGAATAGAAATGTCAACAAACGCAGTCATTGTAGCCAGTATATTATGAGAAAGTTCCCGAGGACAGTGTTCAAAAATGGGCTGCAATGGTTCATTTCATTGTGGTGTAAACTAGAGGGCATTCAGCTTGCATTAAGGTTGAATTTGTCTGTCAGATTTAGAAAATTATTCAAAGAAAGATGACGTGCAATTGCTGAAAGACATTGCTTGTAACTTCCGTGAAACTGAGTGATGCTGATCTCACAACAATTTATCTGAAAGAAGAATTTGATCTGTAACTTCCACAGTTAAGAAGAAAAGCAGCACCAGTAGCTATTATATTGCAGCATTTGTTCCCATTAATTTGATGAAAAAATTCATTATAGCACATCAAATAAAAAAATATATCCAAAAGCCCATATTTTAAAGCATAAATACTTTTAAATAGACTTCCAATTTCATTCATAGGAAGAAATTGTAGGCAGATTTGAATTGCCAGTTAAAGGTAATTCCATACAGCCTTTTTGGTGTTAATATGCCATTTAAAACACATGCTCTATAAGTTTCAGTAAGACTGGGTTTTGAAACAGAGCATAGGCATTTTGTTTTTCTTCCAATTAACCTTTTATGTAGGTATTTGGTTGCAAAGCTCAATATGTTAGAAAAGTTTTGTGTCTAGAACAGGATAAAATAAAGTGGCAGCAATGTAAATTCATATATTTAGAAATTAGTTTGAGTCAAATCATTTGAGGAAAGTACTGTATTGCTTTTGAGGCTAATAAGATTGACTCCAGGCAATCATGTCTTCTGTTTCATTGTAGACTGAGCTGTTTTTCCATGCTGAGTCTTTGCAGAAAGTGTGAGAGATGCTGACACAATCAATAGTCCGTTCCCTACAAAAAAATGGTTCAAAGGCTCTATGTGAATAACATTATCCTATTTTCTCAAAATCCTTCCTAGCATCAAGTAGTATGGCCACAGAAAGGGATTTTAGCTGATTTTTAACATTAAAAAAAAAAAAAAAAAAAATTATGAGGGCTCAGCAGACCAGCAGGTAGCAGAGAAATTATGCACTCTTTTCTGAAAGTTGATTAAAGTCAAGAATCTCAGACAATTTAGGATAACTAAGCCCTAACTTCTTAGCAATAATTCTTCAAGAGGTCTTCACTCCTAAAAGACCAAGTAATGTCTGTCATCACAGATAAAATGAGAAGGAAGAAAAACTGCTTCTTTTTGTTAGCTTTACTACAGGTTTAGGGGATATTTTTTTGTTGGTTTGTTTTCTGATGGCAAAATAAATTGTTAAAAAATCATAAAATTAAACCTCCTCTGATCCTTTTTTTTTAAATGTATGCAGCTAATTTTTCTGTCAATATTTTATATCTAATATTTTATTTTTCTGGAGATTTTTTAAATTACTGTTTTGATATAATTTTTAATTAGACATGTTGTAGAGCAACTTCTGATTCTGAGGGAAAGAAATGCTTGCTGTTATAACCCTGTGTGTATCTGGACTTAACTGCTTTGTGAATGTACATGGGCTGATATTTCCAGTTAAATAGGTCAATATTTAGTCTAAGTCTAAATCTATATGTTCCTTTTAATGAAAATGTTTGCCATATTCATTACTAAAGCATGACATGATTTGTCCAAAGAAATTTTTTATTGATTTCGTTAAAAAAGGTCATAAAGAGTCATTCAAAGTAAGTTTCAAAGCTGTTTAAAATACAGTACAGTTACTTGGGAAGAAAAGGAAAGATGGAAATTTCTTCCTATGGAAGATTTTGTTTGATTTGAATTTTTTTTTCCCTCCAAAATAAATTTGTCATGTTTCCACTTCAACACAAATATAAAATTAGACATATAAGTTCATTTTGAGGCATAGAAATTGTACAACTTTTCACTGCACATAGTGATGATTGTCAGTAACAAATGGCAATTATGCCTACAGTTGAAATTATTTTATTGATCATGGGATGGATACTGTATTTGGGAGTTTATTTTGTGCACAGGTATGGCTACTCTTTCTGTATTCTTATATTGTTCTAAATAAATAGCAAGACAACCTGGGCATAGATGCTCAGGGGGAGAATATTTCAGAGACCAAATGGTTGAGCAGGCTCACATCAACATGCTTTTACTAACAGGGCCTTGAATGGGACATGAAGAGATTCTTAGGAATGAAAGGGAATTGGAAACTCCTTGTTGGAACCTGAAAACCATTGATTTCCTGAGAACAAAGATTCATTGGATAGGGGTAAACTGTACATAATCCATTATTACTCTAGTTTCCTCTTCCCTAATGGACGAACATTCTCTGTTCAAAAAGGTTAAATAGCCAACCTAATATTCTAGTATAAATATTTAAAGTATTTAGCAAGCCTTTGTTCACCAGTAATTAATTTTCCAGGGGACTGAAGACAGAACTAGACATATCTTCCTCAAAGCTTTGACAAACTTAGGTATTAACAGGAACTACAAAATCACATTAGAAAAAAGAAATTAACATTTTAGTAGCTCTTTCCAAATGAATTCCAAGGCTCCAAACAAATTCCAAGCTCCCAGGATAGTTTCAAACTTAACGTAAGCTTTCTCAGTACGTGATGTCATGGTTTAACCCCAGACAGCAGGTAAGCCCCACCCAGCTGCTCCTTCACTCCTCCCTGGTGGCATGGGGGAGAGAATAAGAAGAGTTAAAATGAGAAAACTTGTGCGTTGAGATAAAGACAGCTCAACAGGGAGAGGAAATTCCATGCGTGCAAGTAAAGGAAAGCAAGGAATTCATTCACGGCTTCCCAAGGGCATGCAGGTGTTGTTCAGCCATCCTCATCACTGGGAAGACAAATGCCATCACTTTGAGCCTCTCCCCTGCTTTCCTCTTGTTCCCCCAGCTCTATACCCTGAGCACAATGCCAGATGGTCTGGGATAGCCCTTGGATAAGTTGGGGTCACCTGTCCCTTCTGTGTCCCCTCCCAACTCCTTGTGCTCCCTCAGTCCACTCGCTGGTGTGATAGAGTGAGAGGCAGAAAAGGCCTTGGCTCTGTGTAAGTGCTCCTCAGCAGAAACAAAAATATCCCTGAATTATCCATGCTGTTTCCATTAAAAAATCCAAAGCACAGCCCCATATTAACTACTGTGAAGAAAATGAACTCTATCCAGCAAAACCAGCACAGATGACAAGTACTAGAACTAACATGCAGTTTGAAAAAAAGTTCCACCAAAACTCAAACAAACAACAAAAAAAGACCAAACAGAGCTAACACTACTTTTCATATCCAAGCTACAAAAGCTGTGTCACTTCACTTTCAAAAACAAAATTACACAAGACAGCTTGAGCCAATCTAACACCTTGTCACTGCTCCCTACTGCATGCTGTCTCTGTTTACCTTGCTTTAGCTGCAACATATATCAGGCCTCTCCATGCGGCAATTTCAGATGGTTTTCTGCTGGGATAGTGCAATCAGTCTTTTGAGCGATGATCTTGGGTAGAGCCCAAAAAGGAGCAGAATGACACCGTGTGAAGGAGGGAGGAAGAGCTGCTCCTGCAGCTACAGAAGAGGAAACCTCCCCATCTGGCAGTGGTCAGTTGTGGGACCGGCTCGGGGTCTCACATAATTCCAGCTGGAGGGAAATCAGGTTATAATGGCTTTTGGCAGCTTTAGTGTTTAGGATTTACAAGCTTGAGAGAAACCTAAATAGGTATAATGATGTTGATATAAATAGTGATGTAATGATATAGATATAATGGCTATAGTGTTCATTCTGATGACTAAATTACGTAGGATTTGTCATTTTACTTGTTGATCCGAGCATACAGAAAGACCATCAGATGTCAGGTTTCATTGCCAAAATTTCAAGAACTCCTGAAGTCTGCTGTTGGTTAGGAGTAATATGGCACTGCTGTTCTCAGAAGTGCAAAAATTTAATTGTTTTGAGAGCATAGTAGAAATTGTGCTGCCTCTTCCATCTGCAGCCCTCAAAGGGCAAAAGCCTCCTCTGCTTTGTAACCATCAGACTGTCTCAGGTGCACAAATAGTAGGTGGAACTGCATTCTTGCAATGCCACAATATACAACCTCTGTTATCTTCCTACAGTTCTACACAGAGATCCAGCAGTGGAGAAATCATGGGAGGAATTAAATTTAAAAAAATGTGCTAGTAGGAAGAAAAAAATATTGAGGAGAAGGAGTATCTATCTATCTATATATATTTATGTCTAGATGCGCGTTTAATTGCTAAATTGCCAACATTATATTTTAAGATTATTTAGATTTTTTGTAAGTGAAAATGAAAATAATTTGTGAGATGTTATGCAAATGCTGTATTTATTATTAGTGAAATCACAGTTTTATTAAAGTTCTATTATTGTAGTTCTACAGGGAAGGTGAAGTCACTAAATTCATACGACATTATTTAAAAACTCTTAAAGGATACCTGATGGATTTCAGAGGAGTTTAGCTTCAGAATTTTAAAATGTTCTTATAGTATAGAAAAGCTGCAACAAGCAAAGATAGAAGATTATACTGAAATGGATTTCACTGAAAAGGTTAAATCACAGGTTTCCATATTAATTTATTTACCTCATATCAGCACAGCTGAGAGTATACCTCTTTAGATTATGTCAGATCTTTCATATCTCAAGAGCAAAGCCTCTCTCATAGACCAGAGGACTGATCTTTTCAAAAATGCAAAATGAAGTAATGCAAATATGTCTGGGCACAGAGAGGGGTAAAGAAGGCCAGTAACTGATGATGAAAATAGTAGCTATGCATTTTTTCACTTTCTCAATGGTTCCTTATTAAGGTATTTACATACTGAAAAGAAAGTAATGGGAATAAAGATACTGAAAGACAATCAGATTCTTTAATGTCCTCGTTTTCTGAATCTCATCTTTATTGGGATACATAACCAACATAAAAACAAACAAACAAACAAACAAAAAAACAGCCCAAACACTTCATTTATAGAAAAAATAATCTCATTTTCTCTATGCATAATGGTCTTGATCCCATATAAATCCAAATAACATCCCTGGAGTATAGTGCAGAAATATTTCATAGGGAAGGTCACCTTTTGTATGCGACTCTTGGAGATACACATAAAAAAAAAGACACAAAGAAATCTCAAAATCCACTGCTTAATCAACCATTTTGCTTCACAGGAACAATCATATCTGAAAATCACCATGTCTATTTCAATCACCAGGTGGATGTAGCAGTTGCCAAAGGCAGAGTCAATCCCCTTTCTCTCCACGGAACTCCGTAACATGCAGCACAGTTTTCTGGCATAAAGCTCCAGAAAATTCTGACACAGACATATTTGTAAAAATGAAGTAAACCCCACTTCCCAGCTGAGAAAAACAATTTCAAGGTTTTCAGAATTCTACAAAGGCTTATATTCTCATTTAAAGCTGTAAATAGCTAAGTAACATGCATCTTGGCAAATGGAGGCTTTTGCATTTTTTTAACAACACCTGCAAAAAGAAAGAGAAGAATGACAAACTAAAGTATGTGTGGGTTGATCACATGTTAGAGGAATGGTTTTACATCCACTGTATGATTTTTAAGAAATGAATTCATTTTGATTTAAAGTGATAAGCACTTCTTTCAAAGAAAACTTTGGCGAAAATATCATTTAGATTTCCATGTTCTAAAGTTATTTCACTCTGAACTACTTCTCTGCAAAGTTACTGCAAACAGTATATTACAGTAACCTAAACTAAAATATTTATTATGTGCAACTGATAGTTTGTGACCTATTTCTATATAGGTCTTCACTTTGTTCACCTATCACCTCAAGATATATCAAGATTTTTTTCCTTTTATCTTTCACTGAACATGCCCTAAACCAAAAGGCACTTATATAAATCAGAATGATCAAGAAATGTGTTTGAAGTTCAACATTTTTAGCATCTCTGACATAGTTTGTCCATATTAATATTAAAATGAAACAATCTCAGTGAAGTACAGTTCAATTTATGGAATAATTATACTCCATAAATATTTCAGCAAACACATTATTAGGTCTCATATGTAGCTTATGTATTTGTGTGATCTAATTATAATGCTCTGGAAAAATCTGTGGCCTCCTGAATTGAATGATTGGACCTGTTTAATGGTATATTGTATATTATGGAAATATAATCACCTTATTTTGTCCCTTAAAAACAAGGTAAGAATTCACTGCCAGTATGCAATTGCTTTGTTGTATCAGTAACCTAAATCTGAAACATAAATTGTTCCAGATGTTTAGCCCACAAACTGCTCTAAATCTAGAGCACGGAGTATTAAATATTCAGGTGGAAAATTTCTGATGTACTAGACTGGGAGTCGAGAGATTCAGGTTCTGTCTATTTCTGTGTCACTTCAGATGTTTTCCTGATTTGTCATGTCGCTTTCCTGACATGTCCTCTTTACGTGTATGATAAGAGTCATGCTAGCTCATCAGGAAGGAACCCTGATGTCATTTATTATTGTTGATTCCAAAATGGGTTCCATACCCAGGTGTAACACAAGCATCTCAGATATGAAAAATAAATAAATAAATAAATAAATAAATAAATAAACATCCAAACATTCTAGAAAAGGTCCTACAAAACTAGATCAAAATGTGACATCTGTTCAGATATCACGTTTTATTTGACATTGTCATATTTACCTTTTCTTCCATAACTCAGCAGAAAATCAATAATTAAAGAGATACATAAATCAGTATGTTCCTCTAAGTGAAGCATTACCCCATTACCCTTTATTTAAACTTAATTTTATTTACCACCACTGGAAGACCTGCTTTTTTCTTTCTCTAACTTCAGGATCCTGAAAGTGGCGTGCCTTTCATTTACTAATCTGACATCTGAACAAATAGATGCTGTGATTATTGCTAGGATGCTCCAGGGAAAGAGCATGAATTCCAGAACAAAATAGCAGGGCAAGAACTCCTAAGTGTCTGTCCTGCTTTATGTACTTTGCAATAAAAAGGAAACATTACAAACCAGAAAATTTTGATATGGGACTTGTTAGTTTTTGCACAATGCTTTTGGTTTTACTTGTGTTCCAGGTCCTTTCCTAAAGCTGTCCTCAACTATTTAACACTTAGAAGTGCCACAGTCCAGTTCCAGACAGCCTGCAGAGTCATAGGAACATAGAATGGTTTGGGTTAGAAAGAACCTTAGAGATCATCCACTCCCAACCCTCCTGCCATGGGCAGGGACACCTTCCACTAGACCAGGTTGCTCAGATCCCCATCTAACCCAGCCTTGAACTCTTCCAGGGATGGAGCAGCCACAGCTTCCCTGGACAATTTGTTCCAGTGCCTCACTGCCCTCACTGTAAAAGCCTTTTTCCTAATATCTAATCTAAACCAACCCTCTTTATGTTTACAACTGCTCCCCCCTTCCCCTACCACTGCACGACTGTATAAAAAGCCCCTCTCCAGCTCCCTTTTAAGCCCACATCAGATACTAGAATGGTCTCCTCTGAGCCTCCTCTTCTCCAGGATGAACAGCCCCAAGTGTCTCAGCCTTCGCTCACAGGAGAGATTCTCAATCCCTCTGATCACCTCTATGGCTTCCTCTGAACTCATTCCAATAGGTCCACATCCTTCCTGTGCCAAGGACCTCAGAGTTGGATGCTACAAGTGTTCCAGCCAGGCTACTCATGAGAGCAGAGTAGACGGACAAAGAACTGCTGGTCACACTTCTTTCAGTGCCATAAAAAAGTCTCTTCAGAATTGGAACACCTTCAGCAGGGACGACCATCAGAATTATATCATCTTCAGATGAAACCTCAAGGGCTGAAGGGAGGGACAGTTGCAGTTCTACCATTCCTTCAGTCATCATGGAAGATTCTCCTCACCTAATTTATAGTCATTCCAAACCTCCCTTGACTTATTACCTTTGTGGGGTTTTTCTCAGGGGCTGTCTAAGAAAGGTCAATCCCTGCATCTGACAACCAGCTGTTCAGCAACAGAGAACAAATGAGGTCGGGCTTAGCTAGGCGCTTGAATGAGTTATCCTGGAAGTGAACTAGAAGGGAAGAAAAATGTCTCTAACTAGTGTGCACAAGCTGCTTCTGTCCATCCATCCTGCGTGTTGGAAAAGGAGGGAGGAAAGCTCTGCCCCTCCTGCAAGGTTCAATGGTTCCCTCTCCTCCTTTGCCCAGCTGAGGTGCTGCCAGTGCTGCACTGCAGATGGCAAGGGGAATAATTAAAGCTGCTCACTTCTCCTCCACATGCCAGATAGTGAATTTAAGCCTAGACTGCCTCAAAGTACCTCAGCAAGGCTGTGTGTTACACCCATCGCTGTGTTACACCTCCCTCAGAATGGATTTCATCAAATAATGCTGCAGCCACTGCTGAACTCTCACCTTGGAAGTATTCATCCTGGTTTTCCGTAAGAGAGGTTTTCCATGAGCTCTAACTATAATTTTCTTTATGTACAGCTGATGGCTCACCTAATCAATTTCCTGTCAAACACAGCTCTGTGAATGGGATCTTACTTCAAAAGTCACCAGGAAAAATCTCCCTTACTTGGCTTTAGAGTTTCTCTGACAGTGAAGGTTTTTCTATTCATAGTATCTGCAGCACTTGTTACACAAACAGAAAGTCACTGATTGATAAGATTTGACTTATTAATTGTGCATAGGGACCAATTATAACAGATTATTAGGATGAACCTTTGTCCCTGAAGATGTTGAGACTAGAATCACAGGAAGTCAAATATTGTGACAACTATTCTTTGGGGGTTGGATAGGAGTTTGAAAGTTATTGAAATAAAATATCAATGGCTAGACATGCATATAATGTAACTAAATGTATTAAAATAATGCAGAAGTTCCCAAAATACGACTCATACTTCCGAGCTACCAACAAAAGAAAAGAAATGCTCCTGCTGGAAGGAGCAGTTGGCAAAAAGAGTTGGTATACAAAAGCAACCCAAATAAACAGATAATCTTCTCAAACAAGAAAGCATGCAGCTGTATTCTTCTATCACTTTATGACTAAGCAGCATAATAAGGATGAGGAATGTGATACAGAATTCTTTGGCTTATACTTCAAAATCTTAGGAAGGATTTCAAATACTGAAGAGATGTTGCTGAGATGAAAGAACTCTGAGTTCTTTATTATTGTAATGCATCAAATAAAAAAGTTATAGGTTATTACATGTCATAATTAAAGTCAGAACCAATCCCACAGCTCACCTGACACCTTGTAATTGGATAAAATATCACTAACATAAACTGGTTTCTCTACATGTAAATCTTAAGTGTGTGGAATCACAAACCAGTGTGGTTCCAGAAGGCATGTTCAGTCTGCAACACCATGACCACAGTGCAGTGCTAATTTGATGCAGTGTTCATTCATGCATTTTTTTAATTAATTAAACAATTTCAGTACAAAGACCTTACCAACACTTGTGTTTCAATGGCTCAATATGCATTTTTTTCCTTTGTGGTTGCATTGCTTCTATTTAGTTGACATTTCATGGCTACACAAGTCCAAAAAGCAGAGATTTCTATGCACAACTCTGTGATTAAAAAAAACCCAAAAAAACCAACATATATATATATATATATATACTATCTCCAGGGTAAAATAGAAAAAGAAAGCTAGAAAGATGTAAATATAATCAGAATGTGGCATAAATTTATTGGATCTTGCCATGTAATTCCAGTCAACAATTTGAACATACATTCCAATGGCATAAATGGTCCAGTAGCAACAGGTGGTTTTAACTGTTTTACTCAATAGGCACATAAATGCATTTCTGAATAGGAACTTATGATTTTTTTGCTATTACCTTTTCTCATATGCAAATATTTCTGAGAAATAGGCTGCATTCTGTAAATAAAATTTGTTTAGTACCTTGTAAAAATTATCTATAAAATGCAAAGGAAGAATCTGATTAATCTTAAGAGGATTTATGAATATTTTCTTAAGTATTTTTCTTTCCTATTGCTAACAGTAAGCTTTAGTGGCCATAAACCATTCATCTAAAAGAAAGGCCTTAAAGTTGCAGCTTTACTCTGACTCACAATTTTATCAAAAATCAAATTCGAGGATTTGTGAAGAAACTGCATGGATAAATACAGCACAATCTTTTATTTGGAAATGATAATGGATATAGTATAATCTTATCTCGTTCATCTTGATGTTCTTGTACATTTTTTCTGTTCCCCTCTATGTGACAATTACCTTTTGTTATTGCTGTTGCTGTGAGTAAGACAATAGAGGTCACTGCAGATGGTGTAAGTTGAGAGCTGGCCTGAGGTTCCCTTCTTGAGGAGGCACTATCATCTGTCCTTTTCAGAAAAAAGGAAATGCTGACATTTTGTAAACAAAATCAACCGGCTAAGCTGACAGCCCCTACAGTGCTCTGTATTCAAAGATGCTTAAAAGCTATTATCTGATGAACATTTGTGAGAAAATAAATATGATGATACGTAACATTGTTTTACTGTTTCAGTGAGGATATTTGCATGCGGCAGAGACGGGGAGGTTTGTACACAATGTGAAGCTGACATGTTGGCATCACTGAAAAGATAGGGACTAGTCACTTTTGAAAGGTCATTCTTCAAAGGAAATTATTTTTCTCTGTTATCTCGCACACAATTGTTTAGTTTTCAAACTTTCCAAAGGCATTCAGATTTCGGTATAATCACAAAAGTGCATTCCATTAACTACAAAAAAGATTAAGAATGACCTTTCATCAGGCAAAAGACACAGCAAAACTGGCAGCTTTATGTATTTATTTTCAATTAGATATAAAAATGCATCAATGTTCCAATTTTCAGCTACATTTTAACACAAAGGTGGGCATTTCAGACTGTGCAGGTACTGAGAAAGTGTGAACATTGAATGGAAAATAAATATATATGAATAAATAAAGAATATTTAAAGAAAAAGTGAAAATTGGTTGTGGCAGCGGTGGGAAGATACATGTAAGCAAAAAAAGAAAGCGAAAAAATTAAAATCTGTTTATGGTCATTGCCTACAGAACTTGTCCTTTTTTGTCATGCTGCTTCCTTTTTTACACCTTTTTTAGGTACTCATAGCATTCAAGCAGGAAAAGCCAAGCCTAACCAACAAACACCCTTTATTCATGCTCTATCAGAACACAGGCTTGTATAGTCATGGTATATAAACAAAGTTTATCAGCTGCTCCTAAAATACAGATCTGGTGAGGCATGGGCTGAGGGTTCCCATCTTGGTACCTCCATCTGGATGACCTCTTCTTGCCCCCCAGGGTTTCTTTGCAGTTGATACCTGTCTGGGAGAGGACAGGAACCAAGTGGGGAAATGGAGGAAACGGTGTACACCCAACTCTTGTCACACAGGTGACCAGTCACAGCTTTCAATTTCAGGTTGTATCTGCAGAGCAATAGATGCTCCCAGCCTGCTCCACAACCTCTCACATAACACTGGGTACTCAGACAATTAGCTGTGGTGGCATGACTTTCCTCTTTGGCAATACTCAAAACTTCATTGATCTTTGCTCTATAATCAGCTATCACAGCAGCAAAGACACACTAAAGGGTTTGGTTATGAAATTCTTCTGGATCCCAACAGATCCATCTCATCCAGTATGCAGTCCTTTCTCCAGTTCTCAGCTTTCTCTTCCTTATTAAAGAGTTCAGCCATAGACAGGGTAGGGAGATTCCTTGATTAAAACAATTTGGGTTAGTTTGTAGCTCCAGGCTTTTCTGGAGGAGGCTCTACAGCCATTCAAATAACAGAATATTATTATTAAATAAATCTCAGCAAAGCAATGGTCAAATTGAATTTTGAGGCACCAAAGGGTCACATACCATGACCTGCAGAGCAGGAATGACCCTAAACCTATTCCACTTGTTTGATTAATACCCTCTTGAAGGGCATCAATGGCTGCTTCAAGGAGCTGTGCTCATTTTTTGGGTCTGCTCATTGTCATTGGGTTCATGCAGAGTGATGAGCCCGTTCTGTGACATGGGGAGCCAATGCCAGCTGGGTAGGACTTGTCATTGTTTCCTGGGTTAATCTTGCAACAGGCTGAGATGTTCCTTGTGACAGAATCATTCATCTGAAGTTATCATTCTTTTTCGAATTCTAAAAAATCAACGGTGATACATTGTATTTTGCTTTATTACTATCATAATAACAGTTTGGGCAGAATTATAGGATTATAGCTGATTCAAAAAGGAGGAAAAATTCATCTCAGCTTGAGGGATTTGTTTTATAATAACTTCCTTTCTTTTCTGACAGATATCCAACAGAGGGGAATTCAAGTACTTTTTAGGGATCTCTGTCAAAAATAAACTGATAAAAGCAATACCGAATTAGTCCATTTCCTAGATGACCTCACTTTATTTTTTCTTTTGTCAACTCTGCCTATTTGTAGAGCACTGAAAAGCTGTTCTGACACTGAGGTGGAGTTAGAACTGTTAGACACATGCAAAAATATGTGATTTTCTTTGTAAGAACATCCTAACTTCAAGGACTGGAATTCAAGCTGTTTATACAAGACCAGATTCTGAAAGTATTTTGGTCACTGGAGTATTATGCCCAATGTCAATATCCTCTTTATATTATCATCCAGCACTAGCACAAATTAATTGTGATTTATCAGAAAAAAACCACATATCCAACTCCTATATCAGACTATGGAAAATTTGGTTTTTGCATATAACCCTAGTAGGCAATTTCAGAACTCGTATTCTAAGAGTTTCTACATAAACAAATCTAGTCAGTAGAAAAGAATGGCTCAAAAAGAACACAAACATCAAAAAAAAACCAACTTCCCATTGTCACTATCCCAGCAGTAGCCAGACACCTTCCATATAAAAGGAACAGCTGAAATGGATGCTGGGCTTTCAATCAGTTTTTTCACAATTTAAACATAAGGGCTTTACTTCAAGCAAGCTTTTGTTAGAGACTTTATTATTATTATTATTATTATTATTAATTTAGTTAACTTATTTGGTGGAGAAAGAGGGGGAAATTTGCTTGAAATTTGCAGGTTGAAGTGACAGTGCTTGCAGTAACAAGTCCTTATAGAAAGTTTTGTGTTTGCTCCCAAAACAACTCAGTGGATTCATGTAGGGTCCTGGCAGAGTGTGTTCCCTGGCAACTTGTCTTTGACTACAAAATAAATAAAGAAAAGAAAGTCCAGTGAAAGCCTTTATACTTTTAATTTTCAAATCAGTTTTTAACTGAATTTCTTTTGTTATGTTAGTCTGCTTTCTGCCTCTGCATAGGTCAGCATTAGGTGTACTCCTTAGTCAGGATAAACAAAATAGTGTATTCAGCCATTTTAGAAGATCTGCAGACATTTTTTTTTCATTAAAACTACAGGTAATAATGAATGGACTCTGATGTCCCCTAGAGACAAATTCCTTGCCGTGTGCCAGACCTTTTGTTGTAGCAGTTTGATATTTCCTCCAGTGGCACAAAGCTGGCAGGGTTGGATGGCTCCCTGCCCTGGACTGTGCATTTTGGGGCACAGTAACCAGGACAGCACAAAGCTCTGCTCTGCCAAGGCAACTTGGTTGGGTGTGAAACATACACACTGAGGGGCTCAGTGGCCTGGGAGTGTCAATAATAATAATAATAACAATAACAACAACAGCTATAATCTATATGAAAATGCAGTGGAAATGTAGGTGTCACAGCCCAGCTTCTTACATGCCCACCAGCTTTTCCCAGACAACAAATTATCTCATGACACAGTTTGCAGTATTCAAACATTTTTATGCTTATTTGTTAAAAGTGTAGCAAAAAATGCTCTTGCAGCACTGTCTAATCTTCTGTGTATGTGTCAAGGCACAGAGACTTCTGCCCAGACATTCATCAGTTCTCTCTTCTTCCTGTCTTCCTTTCTTTCTTTGTCAAGTTGAATTGGAATTTGATAATTCTTTAGGAATCCTGATCAGGATTTCAGGATTTTGGAAATATGGCTTATTCCTATCATAACACCAAATTTTTTTTTTTTTTTTTTTTTTTTGTCCTTGAAATACGCTTTACAGTATTATTCTGTAGGACTCCTAGTTAATTCCATCCTGTGCTCCATCAAAATGATTCTGGTAATATTGCAATTTCTATGTATGTTATATTTTCATTCATATTTATCCAATATTACCATTTCTACTTATATACAATTTCCAAACATTCTGAAATCTTTTCCTCTCCTAATCATGGTTTCTTTTCTATTCAAACAGGATTGAAGTGCCAAATTTCCCTCAAAATACACTTAGTTTACATATTTGTGCAAAATAAGTAATGAGTAGAATTGGCATCTACTGATTTTCATACAAATAGATGCACACACACACACACATAAACCAAAAGGGAGGATCAAACCCACAACACCTACAAAAAAATGCAGGAAAATGTTACCAGGGACACAGCCACCTTATCTAGACTGATATGAAAGGACTCATCAGAATTAGCCAACAAACACATTTATAACAGTAATCCTAGTCTAGACAAGGTCTTATAATTTAAAAGAAGATTTTCAGAGTCATCTAAGAGCTATTAGTCTCTAGGTCTCAAGATGGGATCCCAGATGAACCAGTTTCAGGTAAGAGCAAAACATGACAAAACAGTTTAAAGAGGTCTGTTACAGAACAGACAAAGTGGACAAGATACTTTAAGCTTTGTGTGCTAGACCCAAAAACACAAAAAAACCCCCACCCAAACACAAGCCAAAACCTGAAAGATTTAAATATCATTAGAAAACTGGATTTTTAGAAAATTCTTGATATGTGCAAAAACTTGTACCTGTATTGAAGACATTTGAAAACAAAAAACCTGAAAATTCTTATAGGAGATTTAATTTCTTAAAACAGATTAAAGCAAAAATCCACCTGCATAAATCAAGTTAAAACTAAAGAAATTATGAAAGACATTTTTTTTCTCCCTGTAAATAAGTTGCCAGTGCCTGACAGCTTTCCTATTGATTTTTATTTTAGAAACTGCTTAGTTCCCCTCTAGCAGTCACAAGTAGAGAGATCTTATTCTCAGCATGTTTCCTAGATGCTTTTTGCTTCTACACTATTTTTAAAAAAGGCAAAAGTATCAAGGAAAGCAATTCCTATAGCCTAGTGTCCACAGTTAAAAGAAAATCTACATTCTTGCTAAAGTAAATTATACCATCAGAGACTTCTGTTTCTAGCAAGATCAGGAGAGATAAAAATTACTTTACTTAAAAAGAGACCACTCACGTTAGATGGACATAGGAGATGATTCAATCTCCCCTCTACAAATGCATCCCCAGACACACTTGATTTAAATCTTACAGAGGATGAAAGAGTTATTCAAAGTTATATTAACCATGAGGTTTTCTTCAACACCTGCACCAAACTGCTTCAGGACAAAGCCCTGATGAGTTTCAGAAAATCTGGTAATTTTAATACTAACTGAGACTAACAAGTGCTTTGGTTAAGGATGGGTACAAACAATGTGCAAAAAGAAGGGACCGAGACAGAGTGTGGTCACAGTTTGCATCTCATCTTTTTGCTGCTCTCGTGAAAAATGAGCATACTAGACCATTTTTTTCCGTCAGAAGTTTCTTGCTGCCACCTTGCTTTATAAAAGTACATTTATTTAGTCAGGCAGCTGACCTCAGGAGAAAGAGAAAAAGACTTGTATAAATCCAAGCGTGAGGCAAATATTCTTTCTCTTACATTCCATAAAATGTTTTCAATGAAATATTAAGTGCATGAACTTACTCTCAAATTATATTTTGGATAACACACTAATGTCATTGTGGTGCCCTTCACATTCCATCAGTTTATGCTATGTTGAATAGTAAAACATTAGGCACAAGTCATTTATTTCAACAATAATCATCCGTGTAAGAGTTGAAGAGAATGATACTTCTCTAACAATAGCAACAGGATAACACATCCCACTTCCCTTTCATTTGGCTACTGAATTGTTGCACAGCACTAAAAGGATTAAGCATTGCATAATAATTGCAATATCAAGATAAATGTGGCTAAGGCAAAGCACATTAAGGGCATTTCAAGGCACACTTTCTCATTTAATCTTTGTATAGAGGCTCAGAAGCTCGGCTCTTGTAATACAGACAAAACTGGAAAAGTTTTTGGTACACTTAATAGAAAATATAAATGTAAAATTTTCATTATTATATGTCAATTCAGGACATGCAAGCAGCCTAAAAATGATTTTTGAAAAAAAATATTAATAAAAAATTATTTTGTCTATTTGGGCAGCATATATAATTTCAACATAATACGATTTGATAGAACGGGAGTATTTATTGCAAACTTTTTGATCAGTGATCAATCCCTAGAGATAAGCACTAGCAAAGTCAGAGGCTTTAGATATTCCCCCATCTTTGGATCTTGAGTAACCTCTTTTACAAAACACTTCTCAGTGGCCATTTTTTTTTTTTTCTCAAAAAGTAGGCCTTTGAATTTTAATTAAGCTCTTATTTGAGCAAAAATTACTCCTGCATCTGAGATTCTCAGTAGGGTCAATATATTAATAGTAATAAAATAAATAAATAGAAAACCAAAAGTGAGAAACCTGTTGAATCAGAATTTTTACAATTGGATAGAAGAGGTTAGATTCAAATTTTCTTTGATTAAAATTACTGTAATCTTAGCCCACTTAATCCAGTATATGCTTTGAACAAAAGTATAAACTACAAATGTAATTAAAATTGTCAAATGAATGATACATTAATGAGGGAATACTAACAAGATGACAACTTTGTAAAAAGCACAATTGGTGTAATTCTGAATTATTTTATTTTATTAATTAGTCAAAATTCTAGATTAAAACTTTAAAAATCTACGATATAGGAATACAATATATGGGAGTGTTGTTCTTTTTTTACCTGTTAACTATTTTATTCTATACACTCCTTAATATTGCTTTTTGTTGATTTTTTTTTTTCATTTTTTGTGAAGAATGGGGGAATTCTTCAGGAGCTGGGGAACTTCATTGATGTAAAATTACAAATTTGGTATGGCTGTGGAATTATGATAAAATCCAATAGAGACCAGCACTTTTGTTAGCTAGGAACTTTGAAGGTTTGATACTGTTGCCATGTCTTTGAAAAATATATTTCTATTAAGATCAAAAATACCTCTTCCTGTAAATTTTTAAGGCAACAGCGCTGAATATTTTCACTTAAAAGATTTGCCAGTTGCTTCAAACATAGCCGTGAGCCTTTTGTTTTCAATGCCTCTGCAAACTAAAACCTTCCACAGTCAGTGCTGCATAATTTATTTCCATGTATGTGAGTTGTAAAGAAAAAAAAATGTATTTGATAGCAAACATGCTAAGTCTCCTATAGGAATTTGGGGGGGTTTTGAGGAGGTTGTAGTGTGGAGAACTCGAGAGTCAGAGGACAAAGGCAGCACCTGATGAGGAGCCCAACACCAGCAGTGGTACCCAGGAAGGACTGGGCTTCCAGAGAACACACAGACACTGGGGAGTTTGCTACAATGCAGAAAACAACAGCACTGAAGGACTAAAATGAGGTCCAGGACCCACAAGTAGACACAATGGGTAGAAGAAGAGGAATGTATGATCCTATTTTACTCTGATCTGGCCAATTTCAAATTTGAAAGATTACTTATTCTTATAGGAACAGCTGACTTCCTGATTTTAAAAGCCCTTTGGTCTTCCTTGAGCATCCAGGACATTTAGTTCTCTTCATCTCTAAACAGGGACAAATTTCCCATCTCACCAGGCTGCATGTTTGACCATTTTTGGAGTTTTCTTTCTCTAATATTTCAGCCTTACTTTCCATTTTGTGAAGGAGACTATCTCCTTCATAGTATAAATCCAGGAAGGAAAACACTCTTAAGCTATTTGCCAAGACTTTCAGAAAACTGTTCTAATGGTGCAAAACAGCACAGAGATTTTCTTCTTTTAATTATTAACTGTAAATTCTTTGAGGAGGTGGGAAGGAAGATACTAATATTAAACTATATCCATCTATGAAATTTCAATATATATGCTGAATTTGGGCTAGACCTTTATTTGGTGTGGTCAGCATAATTTTTCTGACTTGCCTCCAACCCATCCAGCACAGACAAGTTGATTGGCTTGTTCATTAGTTCTCTTATCCATGATTACATCTGCCAAGGACAGACTCCAACCACAGCCTCCATCCACTCCATGCTGGGTTATTCCCAATTCTCCAAGACTGGCCATGTAAACATCTAAGCTTATATATCCATCAGTTCTGATGAGAAGTCACACAGGCATAGGGGTCCGTGTGCCCAAATGTCTTTCTGGAGCTGGAAGAGATTGTATGTTTATTCTTTTCAAAGTCAATACTCATCAAACTCTACAGATTGAGACTATTTTGTTTTTCGGGGCAGCCCTTGTCACATTCGTCAAAGTAACTGACTACTTCTTCACTCTTTCATTCATCTTTTTCTGTTTTCCAGACTTTTCATTCCATTGTAGCAGTTGCAGTGGATCAGAGCCATATGGCTCTGACTTTTAACTGCTGCAGCAAGCTGCTATACCACCTGGCAAAGGAGTGATACAGACTCTGCTCCTTATTTCCAGAAATTCTGTGTCTCCTTTCACAGTGACTAGGCTTTTCATAAAGCAATGAAAGGAAAGAATTAATCTGAGCCCACTTAACAGACAACAGACAAATTTTTATACTGATATTTATTGAAAATATCTATCTTTGAAAACTGCATGCAATACAGGAATTAATTTCTTTTTAACATCTTAACAGTGCAGAAGTCAAGGATAAATGTAATGATGACCAGAATGTGCTTTGTAGATTTTTCAAATAATCTTGCATCCAAAAGCAGATGTGGCATTTGATCTTGAAATACCACATATTTCAAAAGATCAATGGCAACCTCTTAAAAAAAAAAAAAAGTGCTCTTAGGTTTTTTTTTTTTTGTATTTCTAAGACAGTGTAATAGAACCAATGTTTATCCCTTCACCTTAGCTACCTTTCCATATAACATGCAAAGGTTTTCCCATGTGGTCTCAAAATATTCAGTAATGTTTATACATTTTTCCCTTTAAAACTTCTAAGTGAAATCCATGTGTCATTAGCATTTGTACTGTAATTGAGGAGCAGCCTGAAGATCCACATGAAAAAAGAAACTCACCAAAAAACACCACAAGAGAACTTTAAAAGAACAGGAATTAAATATAGGCTCAGTGTCCTTACTTGAGGGTGCACTTTGCTGCACATGGAGCAGTGTGGTAAGCTCCACAAACAGCTTAAAATATATAAAGTTGCTCTACATGTATGGTGTTGTCAAAGCTTCACGTTCATCAACACCAGCATTTTGTGGAAGCGCATTTTCACCCTTGGAAAATCTGGCTGATCCTTGATTTTATAATATGCAGATTCCTTGGGGTTTATTTTGTTTGCAATTCGTTGGCCATAACCTAAAGTAACTGAGTAACAATCTTACTGATTGAAATGCATGCCACATGAAGAGGAACTATTTGTTTGTTCTCAAAGATTCAACAAAACTGTCATTTCTTGTCAATAAGAGAATGCTTGGTGAGGACACCTCCAAGAAGTTGTTGTTGAAGGTGAGGGTGGAAGAGTTCAGTAAGACATATCCTCACATTAGACCATAAATCACTGACTGCATATGTTTTATAACAAGCCATTTGGGAAAAAGAAAAAAAAAAGAAACATGGAAAGACAGAAAAAGCACTGTGGAACAGAAGGAGTGTGAGGATAAATAAGGAAGGCAGGAAGGAAAGACTACCCTTTCAAGAGATGGAGAGTATTGGCTTGCCTGTGTGAAAGGGAACTGCTTATGTTCTAGAGTCTTGGTGAAGGAACAGAATATGGTCTCTGGTACAAGCAGTTTCATATAACCACGCAAAAAAAATGATATTACAGTGACTTTTAACATCTCCAAGAAACTGGAGGTGCCTAAAAAAAACCTCATAATATTGGAGGGGGAATGCAGGGGAAGTTAAACTTCTATGAAAATTATGAGCCCCAGTGATTCTGATTGACCACCCATCTTTCATTCCTGCTTTGCCATGTGCTACTAAAGGACATTTTAAATTTCAGCTCACTGGATTGCTGCCAAGTCATAGCATGTATTAAAGTGAACTTTGGCTTCAGTGAAGCCAAACAAACGGGGAAATGTAGAACTCTCTCTAAGGTACAGGGAAGTTACATTACATGCTGCTGCACAGTGAATTTCATCAGCTCCTCACTGATGTGCTGTTAAAGAAGAAGAAGAGAGCTCAGGGTCCTTTTATCCTCTGGAATCCAAGCTAAAATCCAGTATCTTTGTGACACCAAATAGAAATAATTCAGTAGCACTTAGGAAGTGGATACTTTTATCTGCTATTCTGACACCTTCTGGTCATAAGTAGCCTTGACTTTCAGTCCTTGTCGATTTGAAGGGGTTAGATACTGTCCATTTCTACTGTGACAGAGAATGAGCTTTTTAGAACTTGGTTTTAGTCTTCAGCACTGCAAAATGCCTGTTTTAATGATGCCCCAACGGAATGGACTAGGCAATTAAAAGTTTTTGCTGAAAATCCTGCTATTAAATTATTAACACGTGGAATTCACATGGAACAGTGTTATAAATTACCCTGTCCAGCACCTGTCATTGACTTCACATGCACAACCAGTTGTTGTACTGTGTCATTCTTGTCTCTGATGCTCTCATTGTTAAGGAAGATGACTCACAAAACAAAGATTTCCTTCTTCTGCTCCACTTCCAATGTCTTCCTTCCTACCTTTCCAGAAGCATCAGATTGATCCAATGTGCAAATGCAACACACAAAAGATGAAGAGAGCTCAGGAGCAGACTGCATTCCTGACTCATTTACACTCGCTCATTAGCTGTTTAATTGGCAATTTATGAACTGTTTAGCTAATTTCAGTATTTGTGATTTCTGTTGTGAACCAAATCATTGTCATGGTTACCATGAAGTTGATACACTACACACACACCTCAACATTTTACAAATTGTTGCCACATCTGGGAAAGAATATCAACAATAATGGATTGTTGTTCCAATCCAATATACAGAAAATCCTCCAATACAGAAATGTTTCTCATCTTCTAGAATTTGGTAACTACCCCTCTCGCCATACTCAATAAACAAATTATACATAATAGATGCTTTTCCAAAGCATGAAATAGGTTCCTCCAAGTGTATAGGCCACAGTGACTTTTGAAAATAGTGGGGGAAAAAAATCAGTATGCCCAAACAACAGAAGAGGCTATTTGTAAATTAAAAGGCAAGAATAAAATACATACATGAAGCAAATGAAAGTTCTGCCATAACTGGGCAAAAATGGGCAATGATTAACTAAGGGACTTTTTAACTAAAGGATTAACTTGTTTTTTGTAAAGGCTCAACACTATTATCAAGAGCAGGAAAAAGATGAAGTAACATAAGTTAAGGATGCATGATGATCACTGAGCTCTAATTATGGCGTGCTTTTTTTCCCTCCTTTTTATTCCCTATTTTAGGCAGAGAGAAACACACATTACAAAGTGAGAAGAATATACATTTAGAGGATAGAAGTTACAAAATGCATGTCTAAATTTGCTGACGAAAGCACAGTATTAGGTGCTCATGCACCTCTCTGTTAGCATAAGAGTTTGGTTTGGATTTTAAGAACACATTAGTGTAAGTACTTTAAATGAGATATACATTATTTACCCAATTCATCTACAGCTTTAAATTGTAAAACATGAAAGCCAAATGACTTTTTAACATCTTGATGTCACTATAGCACTGAATTATGGTAGCAAACTGACAGATGAAAAATATACACACTTGCCTGAGTCAGTGAAATAAGGATATGATAAATATTAAAAACTATAGCAACTTCACATAGGCATGGGTTTATGGGTCCTTGATCAGAAGGGAGAAGAGGAAGTAAAATCACCCATTTGATTATTAATCGAATGTTTCTATAACAATACACATTTTGAAACATAAAAGGAATAAAACCCTCGCCTTCAGAGATAGCTTCAAAGTAAAACTTATTTATATGTGTCCAATAAAAAGGAGATGCAATATAATTTAAAAACATAAGCAGGTGATCTTGCATTATTATCATAATCAGCTGCCTTAAGAGACTGCGAGGGGTTTTAATCATCCAACATGAAACAAAATTGGCTACTTTATTTTCTTGCTGAGTAGTGCTTTTCCTTCCACTGTCACTGACCTCATGTTTTATCTCCTCCTTCCTTTTGCTTAGCTTAATGCACCAACCAAAAAAAAAGAAACTATCCCTTTCTGAGATGCTGTCTGCTGGTTTATGAGTTCATGCTTTGGTGTAAAGAAAAGCTTGAGTGTCAGTTTCTGGAGGTATCCCATTCTTTTTTCCAGGTATCATTGTTGAGCTGCGAATGCAATTAAAGAAAAATTTTTTACCTTCCCTCCTCAGACAGCAAAAATTTACTTCAGTACAGCTGGTGTCTTATTCTTTCTTCTGATTTTTTCAGCATTTCTTCATACTATATTGCATCTAAGCTAAGGTTTGGTTCTGTGCCCTGTGTTCTCATAGCAGATGAGCTCTGATCTGGAACTCTGGGAAGGTTCATTGCTGGAAGATATGTCTGTCTTCTCAGATAACTTCTCAGATAACTTCTGTATCCTTCATTCATGTCCACAAATATCCCAACACTATTTTATTTGATGGTCATATCCTCAATCTTCTTTTCCCTTCCCTTAGATTTTCTCAGAGTTTTCAACTCTGTTCTTTCCAGGGTCTTTGCTGAGTTACCTCTCAAAAATCCTGAGGCAGACTTTTACAAAAGGATCCATTGGGCAGGTTTGTTCACAGTGTGCCTCTTTTTCCAGGCAGTCTTTCCTTGAATCTACTGATTACTCAGGAATTAGAAGTTCCAAAACATCTCCATTTTTGAGAAAACAACTACTGGTTTCTCACACTCAACATGAGTCAGGTCTTTGCAATAATATCTAGCTTATCTCACATAGCTTTGATTTTGAAAAGAGTAGAAGACAGGCCTGAGGACCATGTGGAGGTTGATCTCATCTTTATTTTAAGGGTGCATAAAGAAAATTTAGTCTGCTTTATGGCATGGAATACCGTGGAATTCTGTACTAAAATTTGTACATGGAGATGGAATAAATTCTATCAATAATTTAAAAAAAAATCTTTTTAAATGAAGTTCATGTAAAAAATTCTCATAGAAAATTTTATATTGAATATATATCATCTTTCCAAAAAAAAAAAAAAACCTTCTGAACGTAAGATGGGAAAAAGTTTTTGGTGAAAATGGTTTTGTATGCACATATTTAGTGTCTCAGCACAACTGCATTCTCTCTTACCACCAGTTTGTGGTATGACAGTTTGAAGAATGTCAAGCACGTTTAGAGAAGAGGGAATTTGCCAATTTTACAAAAGTGTAAGCTTGTTTTGGCAAAGGTCCACACAAATGGGCATGCATTTACCAGCTTTGTTAAAAAAAAATCACCTAATGAATCAGATATGAACAGATCAATGGCTCTTCTTCCCTTTTTGATAAAAGTCCAAGCTGCCACCCGTGCCAGGCTGGCTTCCACCTAAGCAATCTGCCACCCAGGGCTAGGAGGGGGATGTAATTACAGCAAGTGAGAGGGTAAGGAAGATCCTGCTTTGGAGCCATAAAATTATGTCTTCCTCACAAGTCAAAGACTTATCAAAAAGTGAAATACACAGTACAACAACTTCAATGTGCATTGAAAGAGAGTTGATGGACAGCATACAGCAAATCCTGCAGTGACTTGTTGCAGATTATATGTGAATGTAACCAGCTCTTTCTCATCCTTCATTAAAACAGCTATTCAATAATCCAATAGGTATTACAATTTGAATATTAGCCCTATGAATCTTACTTATCTCTCTGATCTGCACAATGAAGAAGCTGAACTATTGTTTGAACAAGAACAGTTCTGGGTTTGAAGGGGTCCTACATTGGAACCTTTCAATGTTTTTCAACTGCTCTTCATTGCAAGAGTACTTACATAAATCATAGAATCATGTGAACAACTCATGGGCCATATCAAGGGTACATTTTAAACACAATCAGCTAAAATCTTGCTCTGTCCTGCCTGTCAAGGCTTTTCAAAATGTAAGCACTCATGAGTTGGAACACTTGTTTGTCTTTCATAATTTAATTTGATGGGAACTTTTTCCAATCATGTTTATTATCCACAGAAAAGTCATGTTTCTTCTCCCCCCACTTCTCACCCTAAGTATGAACCAGAGAGACCAGGATTTAGTCTACATCTAGAAGAAAATACAGCACCTACAAATTATTGCTGCTAAAAGTGTGTTGATTATACTAACCCTCCTCAATGCTTAAAGTAATAAGTAGACATCTTTTCTTCCAGTCTAGAGGGAAATCTTAGCAAGCTGGTCTGTCTGCAAAACCTCACGGACCATGCTCAGCTTCCAAAACAGATACCTAAGATACTGACAACACACACACACACACAAATCCTAATCTAAATTTGCCTCTTAACAATAATCATGTTAAAGAGCACTTTCTGTAAATAACCTAGTTAGACGCACAGCTACTCCAGTCAATACTACCTGATAGAACAGTCCTTCTAAGACACATGGGGAAGTAATCATTTGAGCCAAACAAATTAAAGGGAATTAGACGTCTTGGAAATCGGTAGGAATTAGTGTTCGTACCATTACTGCTCTGTTCCTTTTTTTTTTTTTTCTTCAAGTGTTCTACATTGAATAGAAAAGGGGATTTATTTGTCAGCCTATAGCATCAAGGTTCCTCAGTCTGTGAATATCTAACAGAAGATTGATTGCAGCTGGATGTACAGACTCATTACAGAGGGATGTTTAAAGAGCGTTGTGATGAAAAAAGTCACTCAGAACAAACAGTAAAGCCAGGGAAAGGGGGATGTTAACAAGAAAACCCACAGAATGTAACTAAAAAACTTAGAGGATCATAAATATAGAAACTACTTTCATGTGTTGACACTCTTTTAAACACCAGTCAAATTAACCCCTAATTTCCAGCTAACTGTGGAGCTTGTTGACACCAGTTGACTCTGTGTAAGTAGAGGTGCTTTTGCCTGGCCAAACAGAGGTGTAATATCCTGATGATGAAACCCCTCTATACACAAAAAGGCTTTTAAATCATATGAAAAAATTATGCAGAAAATCTGAGTAAAAAAGAAAAGGTAGATATAAAAATCAACCAGCATTTTCAGTACATTAAGTACACTAAATTTCAGTACATGATGACCAGAAAAGCTAAAGAAGGGGATTTTAAAAAGTCACTCAAGATCTTGAACTTCTTGTATGTTCTCTATCTTTACAACTGTTTAAAGACTGAAAAGTACCAAGGATATCCTACAATTATTTTCCCTACTTAACATAGTTAATTATTTATATCTGATACCCTTTATCTTAGCATTGTATTCTGGAAGTAACACTTTGAGTTCGTAAGACTTCTCTGGTACAAGGTCTCTCTCAATAGGAGTATGTCAAAAAATCAGCTCTTACTTATATCAGCATTGAATTACTAAAACTTATTCTGTATTGAAAACTACCATTTCTACAATCAGTAGAATAGACAATGAAGGAAGGGACACTTGGTGCTACAGAAAAAAACTTGCATTTGTCATGACCAATTTTTCAAAACAGATAATAAATGCAAGCTTTGACAAGACTGGATGTCATTAAGCTTGCATAAACCAAGGATTTATGAACTAGATAGGCTAGTGTAAAAGTTTCTAGTTATGCAGACAATACCTGAATCATGGCTAAACAGATCTTACAATGAATGGGTATTTGTTAATGTCTTGTGAATACAGGAATTTCATAGTGATGTTTTTTGGTGGAGTTGTTTTGTTTTGTTTTGTTTTGTTGTTTTGGTTTTGGATAGTTTTGTTTTGTTTTGTTTTAATAAGGTGTCTGGAATAATTTGCATACCATGGCTGCCTGTATTATCCAGGAACTTGAACTTGAAAATACAAGATGCCCTTCTGCCATGAAGTCCTTGGTATAATACTGTAGGATCCATGCTTTTACTGTGTCTGTTATGACTGTCTATTTAAAACAACATCAATATAACTGTAACCATTTGGAGAACTGCAGGAGACCAAGTTTTACTGACTGTCCTTTATTTACACATTCTGAGAAGCTAATTATAGTCAAATTTCATCTTAAAACTACCTCACATTCCCCACTTAAAGGCAGAAGAGTTCAGAACACACACATGGGCGTGTCAACATATGGAAAACAGTTTCTTCTCAAAGATGAATCAGATAATAGCTCTTAGAGAAATGCATTTTTTCACTCTCTGGATATTAAACAATCATGAGCCATTCATTGTCTTGTACAGAAATGCCTTTCATGTCATCAGCTGTGTACTATTAAGAATTATTGGGAGCTCACACTGAGGCAATTATCCAGGATTACCCATATATCCGTCAGTGAACCATTGGAGCTCCCAAAACAGACTCTCCCTTCCTCTTAGAGTAACTGTGCCAGGTGCAAATGGCTAAATTATGGATGTTTTCTTGTATTTGGTCTACTACCCGAGTGACTTAGATTCCCTGGCTTTATACTAAGTTTTATCCCACAGTTCTTTACTATCTTTGACCATCACCAGCAGGATTGTGTAGCATCATCTGGATCACTGACAAAAATATCACATAGCAAACAAGCTCTGATGTCTGTGAACCCTACTTGATAGGATTCTGTACATCCTCCTCAACAGCTACGTCATGCTGTCAAGCATTTAATCCATCTAATCAATTCCCTATGTATATATATGTAAACTTATGAACTTTCACATCACGTAGTACCAAGTTGGATGTTGGAAAAATCAAATACTGGATTAACACATTTTCTTTTATGAATCAGACCTCATCTTGGCAGAAAATTTCAAACCATTCTGTCTAACATTAATTATAATTTGGCCACTCATTATTTTGTTTACAGACCTCAAAATTTTGTTTTCATGATTTTATGTGTCAGGATAATCTTTCTTGGCTGTCTACATTCTCTTTAAGCACTACTACAAAAGTTAATAATTTTCTAATTTTTAAAAAATTAGTTTGAGATGTTATTGATTCAGATTATTTCACAGGTGATTCTTTAAGTGAAATTTACGTAAGCCAATTTATTTGGATTTTTTATGTTTTTGTCTTGAAATTTAAGCAGTTATTAGGAAAACTTTTTAATTGTCTCTAGAAACAAACAAAAGGAAAAATAAAAATGAAGTTTTATGCTACCATCTCTACTCCTCATCAACAACATCTGAGCTACAAGTATCTAATTTCAAGCTGTAAGGAGAAGATGGTCTTCAATTTAGATTCATAATTCAATTGCTGCACTATAAGCTTACAAGAAATTTGTATAAAAATTGTGCATTTACTCCTTTTTCCAGCATTACATGGAAGGAGAAAGTGGTAGCATTCCCAGCTCCTTTCGAAGTGGCAATATTTAGAATACATTCAAGATATGGAAGACACTGTAAAATAACAAAATATATTTAAGTCTAGATCTTCACCCCTCACCACCATAAAGAGCTTTATAACTTTTCATTCCATGTATTTTGATCTAATAAATCTTTCCTGTTCTTCTGCTAACCAAAATGACTTAGCAGGTGAGAATGGAAAGTGTCCTCTTCCTCTCTCCCGTGTAGATATGAAACCAAATATAAACTGATGATTAGATCACTGCCCAGGAAGAAAAAAATTGAGTTTAGACACTACATCTTCTAGAGAGACTAAACTTTTACACACATGTGATGTCTATTCTGGCTAGGTGAGACCTCTTGCAGGATTCAGAGGGGAAAACATCTCTTTTCAGGAGCAGATTTAACTACTATCTAGCTCCTCACTAAAAAGACTGAATCAGTTTTAGGTCTTAAATTAAAGGGTCCTAAATCCCATTTTATGTAAAAAAGTAGATTGCGTATCTATCTTATCTCCCCATTTTTAAACTGTGCCTTCACATTAGGCTGTAGCTTTACTTGCTTTTGAAATCAGTACTAGAATCCTTAGACCGTACTATTAACCCACTAAAATTCAACTAGGCCAATAAAAAATATAGCAATTTACACCTGATCTTCCGATCCTACATTATCAAGAATTCCTTGATAAAAGGAATACTTTACTAAAAATATTATTTTGGCTAAGAATAAAGTGGTTTTAGATACATATTTTGTCTTGTAATCTGAAATCAGAAGAAAGACATTGGTTATGAAGCCTCAAGAATAAGGATCACACTTATCTCAGGTATCATTTATATTTGGCTTCATATGTTGTGTCTCGAAAGTTTTTTAGAGAACCACTCCACAGCCTTCCATATTCCCAAAGAAAAGCATCATTTTGTGAGCAGGGGGTAGATTGCTTCCACATGGAAGAACTAGTGAAGCCTCTCAAAATTGCTGATTCACAAATTGTAGTGATTGAAAGTTAATCTCAATTATAGTACTAAGGTGTATTGTCGCACAGTGTGATAATGGTATTTGCTGCTGTAAGTGGATTTTGATTCAAACACCAGCTTCAAATAAAGAAAAGAGAGGAAAAAAAAAGAACCAGACATTTACTATATGCTCATTGTAAACCTAGTAGACAGGGTTTTTTTATATTTGCAGAAGGTACAAGGACACCTCCACAGAAAGCAGGAACTTTTTTAATTTTCAAGGTATTTTCTTGAACAGCAACTTTAAATATTTTTAAAAAGGACATGTTGCCATACTAACTTGAAACTAGTTCATAGTCATAGAAAAACTATGTCTCAGTTAATTATTTGAAGGAGCAGAAAATATTCGACTGATAGCTTGATTGTTGTTTACAGGGGTCATATTGAGGAAATAAAAATGAAAAACAAGACTGTGTCCTAGTCTAAGCTAAATGTAGCTTCTAACTCTAACAGAAAAAGTGTTAAAAAGGAGAAACCCTAGGAGCAGTTCAGTAATATTTCCTTGCAAAATAAGTGTTAAAATAAATAAGTTGAAAAGGCACAACCTGGAAATGACGCTGTACTATAAAGTTTACTACAATAGGAAATGTAGGAAATATTGCTGCACTCCAGATACAGTACCTAATTTACAAATCCCCAGAGTAAATGGTCAAATAGCCTACTATAAAGAAGAAGCATTCACCTATTTTTGGCCTTTTTCCTGGAGATTTTCTTTTGCAGCCACTGTCAGACAAATAACATGGTTCTTGACATATCTTTGGTTAAAATAATAGTTTTACGGGAATATTTTAAGCTGAGCATGAATCAAGTGTAACTTTGCTTTTTGACATTCATTAGGGCACATTATACTATTCATCTTAAGCTCTGCCAGCAGAGCCTCCTCCTGTCTTCCAAAGCATCCCTGTCTTTTCACCTTCTGACTGAATATTTCCTCCTCGCAAACAGATATTCGGTACTTTTGAACCCGGTCCCAGACAGTGACAAGATAACTTGCTCAGGCCCACAGTATCTCTCTGCAACACTACTGCCACCATCAATGCTCTCGTGCATTAGCAGGCTTTAAAAGAGGAACACATTGTAAGTGAATTCGTCGAAATTTCAAAACATGGATTTGTCTTCAGACGAACAGCCACCTTACGAAACGCACACTAATTTCTTCTCTGCAAGTGTGAGTTAAGCAAGAGAATGGAAAAAGAGCATTTTCATCCAGATTAATTCTGCTGGATAGTGTAGTAGCTCCCAGCAATCCATCAAATGAGGCTTTATTTCACCACATGAGGGTCCATCCCCACGAATACAAATTTAAGGTACTTTAAATGCTACAACAAGGAGAATAAATTTGCAAAGGACAGAAGGGCAAATCATGGTCCGGAGAGAGAAGTGAGCCAGGTGTTTGAATTCCTGCAAAAGAGTCCTAATTATCCAGAGCAAGGAGCTTGTCTTAAATGTCAGCGTTCATAAACCTGGAAAGTCTGTGACTGAGGAACTCTTCAGAAGCTCTGTAGTTGAAATGCATCCAGAGAAATGTGTCTGGAGAGCTAGATGTCATTTTAAACAGAACTATGTAGTTGGAGGGGGAAATGCTGTTGATAGGAAATTAAATGCTAGAAAGTCTATCTCTAACGTGTTTTTTTTTTGGTTTTTTTGGTCTGTTTTGATTTGTTTGTTTCAACACCATTATTCTATTTTTAAGGAATAGCAAACAAAATACTAAGTCACTAAACTCCATTGTTCTTAACAGAGAAGGATATAAAATTAATATTTGTCACTGAATTGAACATATTGTAGCTGATTATCACTGCCAGACTGAAATCTGCATCATTGTTGTAAGTGGATGTGTGTTACCTTATCACCTTCACAGAAATTGCAAAGAAATCCTATTTTACAAATTATTTACATAAATCAGCATAAGAGTCTAATATAGATGGTGTAACAAATATCAGAATTAAGTACAGTGATGCAGCCTTCACTTGCCCTGCTTTACAAGGCCATGGCATTGTTGGGAAGTGAGTCACATTCACAGTTAGAGTCAACACAGGCAAAGTCAAAGATCCAAAATCTTTATGCAGAAAGGCAGTGGAATTGCTTGGAGAAGTCCTGACAAATCAGAATCTTGCTTTTTTTCCTGCTTTTGTCATGGATAACTTCTTCACCTTCAAACTTTATCAGTGAAATAGGCCAGCACTAGGCTAGACGTTCCCAATTCCTTAATTGTAAGTATAAGACTAGCACCAGGCCATTTTTTTAAACCCAGAGGATGTTTGAACAACAGCTAGAGGGACAGGATGCCCTTTCTGAACCCTTAGCTGTGCACAGACTTTACAGGAAGCCTAGTGGAGTTTGGCAGCATTTTCTGTGAATCTGGCCTGTACCAAAGCCTTTGGTACTGGAGCAGCTTTAATGAGGATACAATGCTCAAAAAGATCTTATCAGCCCCTGATAATGCTCTACTGAGCATGTTAATTCTGATTTTCAGAGATTTATGCCCCAGCCAAATCGAAAGGAATTTTCTTAGAGATTGTAAAAGTCTCTTCAACCCAATGACAATTCTCCTGCCAAATTTTGGGTACCTACTGCAAAGCCAAAGAGCCACACTTCAAAGAAATGATTTTACAAAATTGTGATACTGGCAAAAGGGTCTACTTGGCTTAAGCTAGTGGGCAAAGTACAATTGTAAACTACACTGACACAAGGCAGGCACACATTTTTACGTCGGTTAAAGATTCACTGAAAATGGAAAGCTTTAAGTGTGAAACCATCTGCAATTTTATATTCACCTTCTCAAAAAAAATAAGGTAAGGAAAAATTAATCTCCAGTAATTTTTTAGTATTTCCTTTCCCTTTTTGATTGATAGCTTTCCATGGTCATATTGGGAATGTTTAAAGTATGGTCTATGTTTAACATCAAACTTTACAAGTAGGTTGAAGAATATTAAGTGATAGCAACATAGAATGAAATAGTTGGTTCTCAGTTGTATTAAAAATCAGTTTTAAAAAAAACCAAAACATAACTTTTTAATTTCTAAAAAAGATAAGAAAAGCTTCAATTCTTCCTCTCCTGTTTTTTCCTTATGTATTCAGGTTATCAAGGAAGATCACAATCTACTTTCCTGACACCTGTACTAGTGCCTTGGTACATAATTTTACCAGGCACTGCAAAATACCTTCTCTCAAAACTGCCAAAAGAGTTGAGATCTTCTCCCTGTTCTTAACCACATTTTTTACCTTATGCTGGCTCTGTTCTTTGTCAGATTGCTGCACTTCTCCATTCACTTCACTAAAAGGACATCATACAAACACACTGGGAGTAGAGAGGACTGGTGAAAAAAGGGGGGTTGCTACTCATTTAATATGTAAAATAAACCATCACAACAGCTGAGCATGTAAGTTTAGGGTTTTTTACATTTTTTTCTGAACTAATTAAATTATAAGTTAAATTATATACATTTACTTGTAGATAAGTAAATTTATAGAAAAAAACATGAAATTCCAGGTAAAAACAGGGTTATGTTTTCCAAAAAATGTTTCCCAGAAAAATATGAAGCAACTTCTTATTTCTACACTTTGCCAGAAAATGCTTTCATATCTACTTAAAACATGTGAGTTACACATTATGCTAAATTGCAGCTCCTAAGAAATTTTTATATTTCTCACATTCTCATTACAAATTTTCCCAAACTGAAGTGTGGCAAGCCTTTTTACTTCAGTAGGTGTTCATTTCAGACACTTTATTTGCAGTGATGACTTTGAAGGATTTGAATTTGACATGAATATCAGGCAATGGATGCAAACAATCATATGTTCAGCCTGAACCAATAGTAGCAGGCACTGTGTTGTGAATTTACCAGTTTCTGCAATCTCAAATGAAGGATCTCTGTGCTGAAGTTGAGATTATACACTGCAAGAAGCACTAGGGATGATGAATGCTCAAGTGAGCACTTGCTGTTGGCCTTGGACTGTGAAGCTGCAAGAAGCACTGATATGAACAAAGTTAATGCAATTTCTGCTACTTTAGGAGCATTCAGCTGTCTACTGGTGTGAGCAGAGAGCTGATGGACACAACAATCTCTGGCTACTTGCTCCCAAGAGGCAAATAAACTTTACTTTCAGTTCTTTATTGTCCTAAATTTTTAATCTGAGAGTAGTGGTATAGTCCAAGAACCCCCTGGAGGATAATGATTGAAAGCGAAAAAAAGTACAGCAAGTTTATTAATTGTTCAGCTGAGCTGGGATAGTTTTTGTTGTTACTGTTTTCTTACATCAAGAGTTTCCAACGAGTAGGAAAGACAGATGTTTACAGGAGCTGAGCAACACCTCTTGCAATAGTTCAAAATTAAAGAATTCATCATGAAGTTGTTCCCACCTGAAGTACAGCAGCATTCTCCGTATCTTTACTTATGGCTCATAATCCTGGCAGCTAGAGGTTCAAGGTTCAGAGGATTAGTCCTCTGACAAAGTATAAAGGGAGTTTGCTCCTTTCAGCAGCATTAGAGAATCTGAGAAAGTCCAAAGCCTAATTGCATTTAGGACCACAGCATCGTTATCTTCTTTCTGAGGAAAGAATAGCTGTCTCAGGCTCCCACAGGTGAGCCACTAACAATAGTCCCACAGACAGCAGTCACCAGGCTGCAGCACAAAATCCATGCTGCAAAATGCACAGAAACCATTCAGGCTGTCCCTTCCAGAAGGGAGATGTGAGGAGCTAAGTTTTCACACTTCTAGCACCAGCAGAGCCTGGCTTATCCTTTTCACAGTTTCCCAGCAGTCTTCATTTGTTACAGGAATGGTTTGTGAAAGCAATTGCAGAAATATATTAACCTGCACATGACTGAAAACTGTGCATACATCATTAGAAACATTTTTGGAAATGTCAACTCTTTCTCAGTAACTGTTTTGTAGGTGCATGGGTGTGTTGCTGGTGTCTATCAAATGTGAGTGAGCAACTGATAAATAAATTATTTGGTTTTACCATTTTCACCTATAGAAATCTGTCTTGGACTGCATTAAGTTTTGGCTATTGAACAGACGTGTGGGGGCTATTTTTTCACATGGTTTGATTATTGCTCACAAATTATAGGTATGAACCGTGGATTAATATAGTCCAAAGATGACAATGCCTTTTTGATGAAAGAGGAGATTAATTAGTACTTGATGACTGCTCATGTAGCTATATCAAAGTCCAGCTATTCTTAGGATTTCAGAAGAGGATTTTGCGTGAGTTGATCTGGAGATTTTTATTCAACCAAACTATGAACACTGAGCCCTTTTGTATCTCTTGCTACTTTTACCATTTTTCATTTGTTTGTTTATTTTCCCCTATTTCTTTCTTTCTTAATTATATGGGTGATGTTGAAGCTGGAAGGACAGAAGACAAACATAAAGACATAATAAATTTCAAAGTGACCAAAAGAGAGTGGAGAAAGACCATCTCCAATCAAGGAAAAATTTGGCCTTAGTAAGTGTAAAACACAATGAGAGAAAATAAATAGCAGAGATACTGAATGAAAGGATATGAACAAGCTGCAGGAACAAGTGGATTTTCGTTTACTTTCTCTGCTTAATTCTGTTTTAGTAATTTTTTTTTTTTTATGTCACCAAATACTACAAATCACAGGTAAAAATAGTTGCTGTTCATAAAAAGTTTTGTTCTTTACTTTCTGTGAGAACAAAATACAGAGAAAACAGAAGAGTTCACAGATTTTAGTACTGGTTGAGATCTAGAAATTCATTCTTAATCCTGCAATATTATTTGTAGAAAACCAAAGTGCACAGTTAGGCCACTTTTATCAATGTGTTATTTTTTTAGATATAAATAGCTCTCAGAAATGTACTGGATTTGTACAAGTATTCAGAAGTTACACAAAAAAGGAGGTTAGGCATTTCCAACATTATTCCATCCGTACATCCCAGGTCAGCAGGAAGAGTGTTCAGCCCCCAAGTTCATCAATTTTGTGCCTATTATACATCCTTGACAACTTTTCTGTGATTTCTGTGGTGCTGTGATAAAATGAATATACTTCCAGTAGGCAATATATTTATCTGAAATTTATTTACAGCATGGAGACTGGCAAACAGCTTTCTGATGATAGCAACATTTTATTCAATATAGCCTTGCGAAAAAGGTTAACAGCTTCCAGATAACTCAATGGCATTACTCCAGCAGATCTTGCATCCCAGGGGTTTATGAGTGAGTTTAGTAGATTTAAACTAGTACTTTTTCCTGGCCTTTCCAATACATACCTTATCACACAGATGCTTTTCTTAGATGTCCTCACTTACATGCCCTTAGTGATTTAGGCTCTGCATTGTAGTCCCTGGAAGTAAAGACCCTAAGTAACTACCTGATAGTGGTTTCTCTTAATGCCACTTCCCACTCTTCTAGTAGCAACAGAGCCATAAAAATAATGTAAATATAAATTACTCACATTTTAATGCCTCTTCGCATTACCAGAGTGATGTGAAGGGCCCATCTTACAAATGAGAATGAGGCCTCAGGAGCCTGAATTGACGCAACTCACATGTTGATGGGTGAAACGAGGGGAACAAAGTGAGCCAATTTAAATCTCTCAGTTTTGCTCAGGGCTGCTTTAATGGGCACCTCCTTGTACCTTCCTTTGGCTCCTTGGGCAGCGCCTCAGATGCCCTCACGTTTAGGCAGCTGCCCAAGAGGACGAGGGGTGTGGTGGCCTGGGCCAAGCCCTTTCCTCAGCCTCACCGTTCAAACACGGCTGTGACTGCAGCCCAGGCACCTCTTCCCCTGCCAGAGGTGCCAGGAGCACAGCTGGGGATGAGGAAATGGATATTTTTGGGTGCTGAACCCAGGGTTTACCTTTCCAGGGGCTGTGGGATGGGGAGGCCAGGCCGGGAGAGCAGAGCCTCTGTGCTTTCCTGATGGTGAGCTGTGATTTATCCCGAGGGAGATCACTGTTACCTTTTTGGAAGCTATTCTATTATTACTTTCATTGAGAGAAATTGATTCCTTTGCACTATTAAGAGTAACACTCTGAATATTTTTGTCACAATACTCGTTTTGCCAACATCCACCCTTTGTGTTTATTTCTTGTTTAAGCATTTCAAAGACAGACAATATCTTTGGTCAAAAGTGCACTATAACAATACCAAAGGATGGCTGAGTGACTATTGAGCTCCAAACAGAAAAATGCAAGTATTTTAACTAAGTAATTAAGGATTTTATTTCATGTAAAACTTTCCATTACAAATAAAAGTTGCTATTAAATGTTTATTAAAGTTAACAACAAACTCATAGGAAAACAGCAAATTTTGACACTTCCTCAAGTAGTGAAACTTTTTTTTCTCAAATCTCACAAATTTCAAAAGCATGGTACTTGTAAGTGTTGGTGAAATATCAACATGTATTTTGATAATCAAATCCACTTGTGCAGTGCAAATATACATCATTTATTATATATTGGTATTAGCCATCATTATAATCCCTTAAGAGATAAAAGCCCAGATAAATCAAGTCTGGCAAAGTAATGAACAGATACCATCACTTTTTCTGTTCAAACAGAATAAAGAATGATATCACGTCAGTCTAATGCTAGAGAAATGTTGTTTCTTCTGAAATTGCCTGTCATAATCATTCTTTGAAACTCTTTCTTTTTCATAGCAATACCCTATGGTATCACCACAATCTGCCTGGCATGCAGAGAGCAGCTCAGGAATCAGTGAACTTCTGTGCTTCTACCACATTCCACAGCTTTTACACAACAGCTTCAATATGGCAAATTAAGCGTGGCCTGTTTAAGCTATGTAGCTGAAAAGTTTGGTTGCATACCATTAGATGGCTGTTATCTTACCACTCATCTTTTAAGCAGTCACAAATCAAGAGACAACTATTCCAGCACATTATTTGGGAAAAGAAGAACTCCTACCTAAAAACTGTTGGTCTCAATTCAATAATTTTAAAACTTTGTTTCCATAAATCAGAAGTTAACTTTTATTTTTAAAAATGTAGTACTTTTAGTGGAGAGCACTGAAAGTTGTGGGGTTTTTGGTTGTTTTTTTTTTTAAGCATTTTCCAAGGGGCTGCAGTTCTGTCACTGTATCACGCAAAATATGCTGGAGTTAAAAGGAGTGTGTTCCTCAGGGTAGGTGAACGTCAAATTTAAATCAAGACACGAGGTACAATGTTGCAGTTTGCAATGCTGAGCCTCACAGACACGCTAGGAACGCTGTGCTCATCTTATTTGACTATTTAGGCAAAATTCTAGTATAACTATATTTACCCATATTAACAGTGGTATCCTAACATTATCAGATTCATGGAAGGGGAGCAGCAGTATTTCCTGTATTTAATCAAAAATTAGAGCAGACTTGGGTCAGTCTCAGTTTTCCATATTGCTTTCAATGTCTGAAAAACTTGTAAAATGTGCTTGTTTTTGTATCTTTGCAAAGACCAGAAAAGAAAGGCCACATTCCTATTTTGTGACTCTTCACTCTGATCTGACTCTTCACTTGTTGGCTCTTCACTCTGATCCAGAGAATAATGTGATGAGCCTTTGCACTGCTGTAAGAGGTATTTTTATAACAAAAAGTAAAATTCAATATAAATCAAATGTGTTCTGAGATTTCATTGTCAGTGTCTCTCAAATGCCTTTGTCTCTAAAATGCCTTGAGAATGTTTTACCTTCAGTTTTGAAGATAGTATGTAAAATATTTAGGAAGTAAAATGAAGGCTAATTCTGGTTGCTAACTACGGTACTTAAACAATTTACTATCTGATGTCAGCTTTTAATTGGTCTCTAGACATGTCAGGCTGTAAAATGATATGGTAAAAACAGGAAAGTGTCAAACATGGAGAGCTCATCTGGAGATGTTTCAGATCTAAGGCCTTGACAATGCAAACTTGTGCATTAGTAATTTATGAATCTTTGAAACTGCTCTTTGGCATCAAGGCCAACTGGAATGGAGCAGACACTGCAGCACATTTTAAAGGCTCTCACCCTCCACAGCAGCCTGGATGCCTCCAAAGTGTCATTTGAGAACATTGCCTGATGATGCCTGGGCTGTGCCTGCGGATCACTCAGGAGGATGCTACAAGGACAGGACCAAAACCTTGCTAGGGACAGGTTACAAATAACATTGGCAGCTGAGATTCCCACGGTCAAGAAGGTTCCTTGCCATTTTTTAAATTGCTCATATAATAATACAAACTTATGCCAACAGCTTTACTTAAATCCTTGAAGAGAGCAAAGAAGGTACATTTTATATGACCATGTCAGAATCAATTGTTTAATAAAATTGCCATTTAACTTCTCTTTCATAAAATATGTAAATTATATTCCTTGGTTCTTTCATTTTAACATATATTTTACACTTCTATAATCATTGCCTTAGCTTTTTTTTTTTTTTTCTAAATTTCCTCAGGCTACCAACTTTTTTTTAAACTGGAATCAATCAGAAATAAAAAATTACTCCTGAAGCATTGCTTCAGTGCCAAAGACAAACAAACAAACAAACAAATCACAAACAAATTAACAGAAAAAAAACAAAATAAGTCAAGATGGCTTTCATACAACTGAATGTCTCTTTCAGACTTTTAAGTAATGACATTGCACTCAGAGCTTCAGTTGAGTTCCACTCATTATTTATCAAAAATGTTAATTTTTTGCAGAGTTTCCATCCTCCAGATATGGTTATATTTTTTATTCTTAAAGATGTGGGTTTACACTTTAGCGTATTAAAAAATTTATTGTTCCTTTGCAGCCATTTTACTAACAATGACACATTTGTGCTTTTTACTGCATACTAGTCCTCTGATCCTTGTCCCATCCAGAGATGTTATCAAGCATGATATGTTCTTCTAATTTGTTTTTCAAATTTTAAATTGTGTAAATAAACGGACACACCTTTTTGGGTCTTCAGTAGAAGTATGCCTGGAAAATTTAAAAAAAATATTACAAACCCAGGGATATAACTTAACTTTTCTGGATACAGCATGACCTTGGATAAAACTGTTCATTTCCTTGTGACAGAAACTATTTGTTGAAGATGGAAAAGCTATATGTATTAAAATATATGTAAAAAATGTTTTTGTATAAAAACTATATGTAAAACTTCTCTATCTTCAGTTTCTACATGTTGAAGCAATAGTATTGATATCAGCTAGAAAGCTCACAAGAAAATTGTGGGTTATATTTTACACAGTTAGTAAAGGAGAATGTTCAATCTTGTATTCAACCTAATTTCCATATGCAGAATAAATTGAGGACATTTCTCAGATTACTTTCAAACAGGAAAAGCATAAAATCTATACTGAAATCTGATATTTATTTTAATAGTGTGTTGCTACGAAAATTACCTGCTGGCATTATTTTTATGTGATATTATGGAAAATAAATTCTAGTTAGGGCTTTGATTTTTGTTTTTTGGGTTGGTTTTTTTTGTGCAAATTGCGAAGCAAAACTAAGAAAACCACAGGTTTTGAAGGTGTAAATAAGGGCTATAATTTCACTACGTGTGTCACACCAGCTGCTCCACAGGGGAAGGGCAGCCAGGGGACAATCAGGACAGGACGTGTGTGTACCCAGTGATGCCTTGGGAAGGCTGAGCTGGAACAGAGGCTAGACAAAACTAAGAGAATAAAGTAGATATTTATTAAAATACCTTAAAGGATACGCCTTGGGCAGTACAGGAGCCTGGCCAGGGCTACACCCAAGGTGGACCCAAAATGCTCACAAAATGGATGACTGGTCATGAGGTTTCACACTTTTATAAGTTTGGGTCCATTTGCATATTGGGATTTAATTGTTCAATTACAGCTTCAGATTATGAAGTCCCATCCTCCTTGTTTGCTCTCTTCAGTTCACTGTTGTTTATATCTTTAGGCCTGAAGCTTGTAACAGTTGTCCTTGGTCTCAAGCTGGAGAAGGATTTGTTTTGTCTACCTACCCTGTGAAGAGAACTTAGTAACACTTAACATGAAGCTCAGATCTACACACCTAGGCAGCATAAAATCTAAAAAATACAAAAGCTAAAACTTAAGGCATCACCAGGGCCAGCCAAGAGCTCAGTGTGGGTCAGACAAGCCCATGGGAATGAGGAAGAGCTCAGGGCAGGTGGGCAGAGGGGCAGAAATGGGCACAGGGGCAGAAGTGGGCACAGGGAAGAGGGAGCACATCTCTTTCACACAACACTGAACCAAGGCTGAGGAGCCACGTGCCAGCACGGACCTTGAGCAGGCAGCAGTGGAGAGGACACGACTTTGACTCGGGCAGCAGAACCTTCGGGGTGTATTCAGGATCTTCCTAGGCAGTACAGACAAGACAACCCTATTTTAGGAGGGAAAAAGGCTGTGGGGATGCAAGCTGTTGTCACGTCACTTGCCCTCTGGCAAGTGCAGCAATTGGTCATATGTTACTGGCACAGACAGAGCCTCCAGTAGTTGTTTGCTGAAAGACTTGCACAACAGAACTCATGCTTAGCCTGTATCACAAAACATACAACCTGCCAATTAAAACAAGGTCTGTCCAGGTTCTTGCTACAATTTCAGTATGCAGAACGCCTGTCTGATCCACTGAGCACATTTAATTCTAGCACACACTTAGGAGAAAACCTGCAAGAAATGAGGTAATCATCCCATGAATTTTTTTTAAGAAATGCCTTCCAAACTGTGTGCCTTGCTATCCAGATGGACATGACTGCACAGCTCGTTTCACATACACTTGGCAGCTTACCTAAGGTGAAAATAGATATCTCAAGATATCTCACACACCTCAAGAGACGGTTGTGTTGACAAAGAGAAGATGCTGAAAGGTACAATACCTTTTCATACCTCCACAATCTGTGATTTGTCTGTTTTTGTCTCTGGTTTTGATCTTCATTGTCATGTACCATATTGAGCAAGAGGATCAGTAAAGAGCAAGTGTGCGTGGCTTTCATCAGCACGTACCTGCAATTTGTCAGTGTTAGCATTTCAGGACTCATCTCTCCTCCAGGTTAATCTGATTAGACTGTGTGTCAAAGCTTCCTGCAAGTCAGCTTGCTGCTAATAGAGTCCAGCCAAGGAAGACTTCATTCCTGCAAAATGTTCTGCTTTTCTTTCAGCTGGAGTTTCAGAGTGTCATCATTGACATCAAATCAGTGTTGTTCTCTTCTGGGTAAAAGTCAATACTGTGCATAAATAATCACATAAAACTGCCAGTTTCTGAAGCAGAGTTTCAGTTTTAGACAAAACTTGGAATGGTTTTGAGCACACAGCTCTTTGAACATCTTCATGCTTTATGTTTTTTCTGTTATACAGCTGTTGTGCTTGGTTTTGGGCAGATCGAGTGACCTGTGTAGCACCCAGCTGAATCACAGCAGAGACTTAAAAGTCACACCCATGGGTGATGAGCAGGCACAATACAGACCTTCCCAATCCCCCTTTGTCTTGGCTGGCTGTTGGAACATGGTGCTGGGTCACAGCTCGTATGGGAGATGATGAGGCAGATAACGCTGCCATCAGCACAATCTGCTCCTTATCTGCTCAGACGGCAGAAGGCCTGGTTCCCCATATGCCCACTGAAGTCTAGCAGAATGAGAAACCCCTCAGATATGAAGACATCCAGCTCTTGTTACACAGACTTTCTCTTTTCCAGGACTAACGTACTGCATAAATTGCACTCAGATTTAGGAGGCACCTTGCAAAAAAGAAAAAAAAGTAAAAAGATCATATGCATTCAATGATGATTTATACCTCAACATATTTTTATGATGAAGTTTTGCTTCCAGTAATTAATTTTATTCCATTTTAGAAAGCCAGACACTGGAAGATTATGTTCTTTAGAAGTGATTACCTCCACAACAATTGCATGCTTATTCAACAAGTTAATTTTCCATCAGTACAGTAATGTTTATTGCATTTGAAACTTGCTGTTTGCCAGGGAGATGCAGAGATGTAGCTGGCTTTGGACTAACCAATACTCCTTAGGCATTCTAAGTCATGCCAGTTACTTCCTTGGTGACCCTTGCAGCACCTTATATTTGGTTAAATCATGTCTTTATGTACATAGTGTACTATCCTCTTACTCCAAGTACAGTATCTTTTTTTTTTTTAATTAAGCTTACAATTCCTTTTAACTATTAATGTCATACATGAAATCCTTCAAGTATCTAAAGGAGCAATAACATTTTGTAGAATTATTTCATTCCATGAACAAAAAAGAGTGATAGTGAGTGATAGATATAGAAAAACAAAGAAATCACTTTGAAATGTAAGATGGAATAGAATTCTAGAAACTATTGTTAATTTTTGGTGATTAATTGCTAAATTTATACCAAATTATAAAGCAAGAAGTAATTACTTTTCTACATTAACTATTCTATATATATGTGTGTGTCATTTTTCCCAGTGTGGGGCTGATCTCATTCTCATCCAGATCAATAGTAATTTTTCAGCCTTAGTTCAATGGGTGTTAGATAAGCTTTTCTGGGAAAAGTACCTTCCACAAACCTATTGAAAACAAAGACATTTTCCATATAAAAAGACATCTACATAATTATCCATTAAAGCAACAATGAAATTCTAATGCTACAGGTCACAGTTCTAAGGACTTACACCCAAAGTAGCTGCATTCTCTTGAGATATATCCTCTGCTTTTTACAATGCCAATTTCTAATATTTCCTTGGTCTAAATGTATAAAAAATTTAGCAGCAGGAGTCACAGTGCTAGAAGTGTAGTGAACACGTTGTAGGATTCTAATGGTAAAGTATCATTTTACTTCTCAGTGGAGAAGCCACTTCAGTATATTCCATTATTAATTTTAAAATGAATTCAGATCAAGACATCTTCTCTGAAGGACTCTTGGTTGAAGCTATAAATCGCGGGCTTGTTACATCTGTTAAAAAAATATTACTTCACTTTCATCAATTGCATCTTTCATACAGAATATTTTTAGACTTTAAGAAAGAGAAAGGGACTTATCTCTATGTATCCATCATCTCTTAGCATAATGCCTAGTACACGGATTTCTAAAGCAGCATTTATCATCGAGTCATGGAATGATTTGAGTCGGAAGGGACCTTAAAAATCACCCTGTTCCAACCCCCCTGCCCTGGGCAGGGACACCTTCCACCAGATCAGGTTGTTCAGAGCTCTATCCAACATGGCCCTCAAAACTTCCAGAGATGGAATATCCACAACTTCTCTGGGCTACCCCAACTCTTTCAGCCTGTTGAGTTCTTCCCTCTACCTTTATTCCATGCTAATACCCAGCCACAGACCCACATTTTCTGCTGACTATCACTAACTTGGTGGGCTTTTATACAAGACTTTGGTGAAGTCACTGCCTTAAAATGAAGGTATAAGCGTCAAGAGACTAACAGATCCTTTGTGATGTTCATATTTGTAGTTGGATTTAACCATATGATCCCAGTCTCTGATGCCTCAGGAAGTTTTTTATCCAATACCAGGTGGGTTTTGTTTCCTATGGTTTAAAAATTAAAACACTCCAGTATCTCTCCCCAGATGAAGAGGAAGGACAATAAAATGACCTGGTGTCCAGGTAAGGTCAACCCACCACATTCTTTAAAATTGGAAGGCTATTTGGGACAGTCTGTCCAAATTCCTCTAGGTTCCAAACACATTCCTCAGCCCATCCTACTGTGAACCAAGTCTGAGCAAAGCTGTTCTTGGATTACTGTACCACTTTTTACCCAAAAAGAGGGAGAAATACTGTTTCTTTTAAGCATCTGCAATCATATTTTCAACTCGATGCAGTAACACTGAAGCTTCAATTCTATTTTCTCATTAGCATCCTGACTCAGAAGGGTAGGTTCAGTTGTTAGATCAGGAAACTCTGAAACCAAGGATTATAGCTTTGTTTATGGATTAAGTACTCCTGTACTTAGGGTGACATGAAAAAGGCCTTTGTGAAGTTAATGATTCATCCAGTGATTTCTGAAGCACAGAATGCTACTGATAAGCACCTAAGAAACGACAGTTCCAGACGATGAGGGAGTATTCATTGTGTAATAAAAAGCAGAGTGAAATGCAGTTTGGGGGGTTGTGTAGTGATATTTCTGTTGATACCGCCTCTTCAGCGCTGAAATCCAGCTCAAAAATCTATAGCTTCTTGAAGAAGCTTTTTTTTTTTTTTATTTGACATTTCAGTTTTGCATTCAATTAACAGACCGTTTTACCCTGAAAGCCAGACAAAGCCAAGGCATTGTCTCTGGAACCTGCAGGTTTTGATGTGATATATTTGATCCAAACTCCATTCCCCAAGCAGCATTATCCTTCTGAAAACAAAACAATCCAAAATCACATACATGACAGAGAGACGTTTTGCCTCTTACAATAAAGTGCACATCTTAAAACTTGCTGAGACGTTATTTGGCATTGTGAAAAAAACCCCAACACTGCAGCACAGTAGGCATCTCAAAGAGAAAAAGGACATTGAAGGGAAGAGAAAACTGTCTACAAAATCAATGAGACAAAAAGATAAACACTCCACCGAAGCGCTGAATGTTCAGTGTGTCTTATACAATTCTTTTAATATAAAAACAGAATCTGACATTTGATTTAACTGAGGAATTAGATAATTCTGACTTCAAAGGAGGAGAGGAAGATTGAACTGACAGATGAAATCAGCTACAAAAGGGTGTTCTTTACCCATCATCAGTAGAAAAGGAACTGAGAATTGAAGTCCCTTCCCAGACATCACTGGGATGGCCAGAAAAACCCAGTTTATTAGGAACATTCTGATTTTGAAACTGCCCTAGTGTAATGCTTCATCTCATTAAAAATACTATTTTATTCTTCTTTTTTCTTTTTCCTAAATCAGGACTGACACCCCCACAGCTGTATGTTCTTGTCTAGTTCTAATCCAATCTCCCTGTTCATTTTTCTAATTTTCCAAAAAGCATTCAGCACCTAGCAGGTATCTACCACAAGCTTTCTTTACCTGTCTCTGAAAAATGAAGAGTTGAAATTCATGAAGGTAACTCAGTGAGCTGTTACATTATCAGAATAATTATAAGAAAGTCAGCATAAGAATCAGATTTCTTCAATGCATGGTAGAAGCAAGGAAAACTTAAATTCCCTGAGACATTTGATTTGCTGCAGCTGTAACGATTCTTAGCTAGGAAAAAAAAAAAAAAAAAGGACAGGATTCTTGTGTTTGGCAGCTACTTAGAAAACAATAATGCTATTTCAATTTATATTTTTTTAATGTTATTGAATTCCAAGTCCTATATGAGCAGAAACAGTCAAGGGGAAAGACAGTTAAAACTTTTTCTTTATTCTGACTTCTGGGTTCATTGATTTTACTTTTATCTAAACACATGTATTTTCTTTTGATGCTAAAAATCTTAACTTCCACATAATCTTGGGAACTGACGTAGTGATTCCAAAAGAGCTGTATTTTAACACATGCAAGAAATAATTATATCTTAATTTTTCAGGAATGATGGTTAGTTGGCCTATATTTCCCATTTCCATAGCAAGCACAGAAGATGTTTCTCTCCACAGTTTCACCAACATCTGCTTTGTATGCATCACATCCATGCATCTTTTTGATGTGTCATCTTTCTCCTCATTGTCAGAGGTGGATAAAGGACCTGGCCATAAACTCAACCTTAATGTTAAGTATTTGTGCCAAGAATCCCTGCTCTGATTTCTGAGCACTGGAGTGACTAGTCAAAATCCAGGTCTGTTTGCCTGCCTGACATTAAATAAGTTATGTTTTCTTCCACGTATATTAAAAAATAATGAGATCAGAAGGATGTAAAAAACTTTGTTGTTCTAAATTGCTTCTAAAGTATTTCCAGAACATGCTATGTGAGAAAACCTTTTAGCAGCAGAAATATTGCCATTTGGGAATCTAGAACCCACTTTCCAGATGTGGTAATGGCATTTCCCAGAAGAACGAGAGAAAATGTTTGAGGAAATTTTCCTAATTAGATGATAGAAAATATGCACAAATCATTGGGAGATAATTTGTGTGGGAAGGGGAATGAGGGAGCAGAGAACAATCCAGAGTAGGTACAGAGTGATACAGATAAAGCATTTCCTCCAAAGGCTCTCAGAAGATAGAATTTGAGATCTTGTGTAGTCTATGGGATGCGGGAGGCTGCCCACAGCTCTTCCTCAATGGAAAAGAGTTGGGGAGGATTTGATATCTCCTCTTATAAAGAAATGACTATTTCTTGGTGTGAATTTTGGTCACTGGAGAAGAATAGAGTGCTTAATTTTACTGATTAGAAACAGATTTATTAGTTACACATAGAATTATTTTCAGCAACTTTTTTTTATCCAACAAAGAAGATAGAGTGGAGAAGCATATGTTCTGTAATAAAAATCCTACATATGACAATAATTCAGGTTTCTTTAACCCTTAATTTCACACTAAATAGATGAGATTATTTCTTTATTGGGACTGAGTAGTTTTATCAACAGCAGCAATGTGACCAGTTTAGAATTTCCTTTGTTAAGCTACTGTCAAATCAAAACAGCTCTGGTCCATTACCAGGTCTAATTCACCCTGTGAAATGAATACACAATATTTACTCACAGCAGTTCTGAATTTTCTATATTAATTTTAATTAGAAAATCAAATGTGAAGATGGATTCTTCATGATGTAAAGTAAACTGACCACAGTAATTAAGAAAACTGACATTTTATGGCCCAGGTACAAGTCACAGAGGATCACACAGAGAAATCATCCTTAAAATAAAACTGACAGAAAATGTAAGAGATTGTAAGAAAGAGCTAGGAAACAATGAAAGAGCACTGTGTATCCTTCCCAACAGGAAGAAGCTGATTCCTGCAGATCTTCAATTATATTTCAAAACATAGTTCTTCAAGAAGAAGCACACTTTGAAAGATCCACAGAGGATGTTTCTGGGAGAAAGGATATCTAAGATCAAAGTTTTGTCTTCATAAGTGAGTCTAAAGATACAGGTAAGAGTCTACAGGCAGAATACACAATTAGAAACAAACCTGAAGGTAAAGCAAGCCACTGAATTTTGTTATGGGTGTTATCCCAGCCGCTCATGACAAAGGAACTAGGATGCTTTTCAAATATTTACAGATGAAAACCAAGTATCATGTTTTGCTGCACGGTTTCTGGCCATCCTGAAAGTCTGATGAGGTTGAAAAAACCTAAACCACCTGGGTCCATGTTGAAGAAAACAAACTCCTGGTTAAAAAAAAAATAAAAAATAGACAGACAGACAGACAAATAGATGACTGGCTCTTCGAATTACTAATAACTGGATGTTTACTTTGATGATAATGAAAGACCGGGTTACATACAAAGGATACTGCTCCCATATTTAGTTTCAACATTTTACTACCAGAAAGGGCAACATTAACTTATACAAAAGCAGTGTTTGGCTCCAACAAACCTGACCAGTACTGAGATTTCCAGACATTAAATAAGAGCATGGTTTCTGTTCACAGGTTGAAACTCTTTTTTTTTTTTTGCCTGGTTGATAACTTCTATTTTGCCTCCGCACAAACACGAGAATTTACATGATGTGTGGTTTTACTTTTTCTCCATATGGCATACTCTTAGAATTCAGGGAAGGAAAAATAAAAATAAAAATAATAATAATAATTAAAAAAAAATTTAAAAAAAGTGAATTTTAAAGAGAACACAATCGCAGAATAGTTTGGGTTGCAAGGGACCTGTGGAGATCATCCAGTCCAACCCCTCTGTCAAGGAAGGATCACCTTAACCAGGTGACATGGGAGCATGCAGGTGGGTTTGGAATATTTCCAGAGAGGGAAAATCCAGGACCTCCCTGGGCAGGTGTTCCAATGCTCTGCCACCATCATGGAAAATTCTTCCTCTTGCTGAGATAATCTTGTGTTTTATTTTATGGTTGTTGCTGCTCCTTCTGTCACTGGGTACCACCAAAAAGAGTCTGGCACCAACCTCTTGGCACCCACCTTGGAGATATTTATGTTCATTGATGGGATTTCCTCTCAGGCTTCTCTTCTCCAGACTAAACAAACCCAGCTTCCACAGCATAAGAGAGATACTTCAGACAAGGATGAGTTTATTAATTTCTGTTAATTAATTGCAAAGCTCATGATATTTAGGAAGCTGCTGCATTTTTTTTTTTCAAAGTTGAATTCTCACAGAAGAGCCTATTTCTATCAAAACTCAAACTTTCCATGGGAGAAAGCAAATTTAGGCCTCTTTTTTTCTTCCTGTGTTCCAAAATGACAGTTCAAAATTGTTTCCTTCTTGATACATCAAAATGAAATAAAAAATGTAATCAGATTTTAAAGTGTATAATTTTGATTCTTGGGAGAAAAAAAAAAATCATATTTCAGTATTTCTAATTTGCATCCTGAAGGGAACAATGAAAAGGCTACATGGAAGGAATTCACTGGACAAAGATTTCCAGGGAAATTGAAGGAGATATACAAGTGGCTCCAAATGAAGTTAGAATTCAGAAGCCTTGGGGCTGACACCTTCCAAAGAGGTTGGGCCTATAAGAAATTCAGGAAACTTGAAGTTCCTTTCTTAAACTGCATTAATTCAAATACAGGAATAAATACTTCAAACTAATTTCATAGAGCTCCATCAAGGAACACTGCTTTCAGACAGATTAATTTGGGCACATAATAGCACCAGAAACACTGTTGGTAAATCAGCGATAATGGCAATTACGCTGTCTTGACTCTTGTCACAGTTCAGTGCCTTTTGTACAACTGCAATATGTCAGTCTCCTCACTAGAACGACTTTCACTGTTCTGTGCCTTACTGACCAGAACTGTACTAAATATGGGATGAAAACAGAGTCCATGTGGAAGTAAACAAGAGGCTGTGGAAAAACTCCAAATTTTGTTGTTACTGAACAAATGACATCATATGGAGTAAGAACGTAACAATAGCTTTTGTTTCTCAGGATTAAGCTATGTGAAAGTTTGTTGCTATGCTGATATTATGTATCTACAGGATTAAAAAAAAAAAAAAAAATGCAGCCTTGCAGGATGGCCAGTGAAATCCCTTGTTCCGTGCTCTCACGGCAGGATGCAAAACATTATCTACTCAGTTACATAAATATACCTTACATACCCAACCAGATCCCAACATGGGTACAAGATGGTCTTCCCTGCTTTGTTTATAAGTTTCTTTGTTTCATTTTCATCTTTAAGAATCTAATTTGAAGTATACATACTGTTCTTAACACCAGCAAATGTCTGCAGCAGCAGGCACAATTATAGAAATGTATTAAGAGAAGGGTGTTTCAGAGCCAAACTTACTGTTTCTTGAAAATGTCAGATTTTTATTTATTTTTCTTGAAAATAAAACCTTGCTGGATCAAGTTTTACTCAATACATCTCTCCTTGGTATTGAATTTGGTAACCTACGAAAATAATGATAAAATATAGTTTACCCATTAATGGCACAAAGATTAACTAACCAGAAAGGAATTTCCAGGTTGCTAATTTATTCCAAACTGAGAGCTGGCACTTCCAGGACAGCTGAAGCCATGGCATGTTCTGTGCTGTTCCACAGACCTGATGCATTTAAATAACCATAACAACACATCGGATGTACCATGGCTGCACAAGGAGTGGTGCAACCCTCTGCGTCACACTCAGCTGCCCACGTTCTCCTAAAACCAGGAACGTTTGGTCTCAGGCATCTGAAAATGGCATAAGTCTACACAACAGGTTCTGACAGAGTGAAAAGGTACCCAAAGATACAAATGGGCTGTTCCAAAACCATCGGCAGCCCGGCTGCAGTATTCATATCATTGTAACTGAAGTTATCCTTTTTGTTTCCAGACATTTCCTCTGAAAGCTCATAGAAAATCAAAGTGTCTCGGAGACATTTGCTTCAAAACAAACCATCTCCTCACACAGAGATCAATATAACATAAAGGAAGGAATGAAAACTTATTTATAGGCACCAAAGAGAGAATACATATTTCTATCTTTGCTGTATTTAAGGCACTCTTGCCAAGTTCTGAAAATTGGTTTCCTTCATTACTGGTTTGGGGCTGAGGACTAATCATTGCAGGTTTTGTGCTTCTAGCTGGCAGGGTCCTCTCTAGGCATCATAGGTCCAGGGATTTTATTGTTCTTGTATCACAGCTATTTCACCAAAATATGAAACCCTATAAAAATAATTAAAAAAAATATTCAGTGTGATAGTTGGAGTACTGTTTTATTTATATTTACTTTTGTTACAGTTCGAAAGGCCAAATAGCATTTGAGGTTTTCCATATTAGCAAATTCAACACATTTGGCCTGCATAACAAGGAACACAAAATAAGGTAACACTGATTATGGCCTGGCAGATGAGAATGCCTTGAGCTGCCTTCAGCTAGAATAGCAAATGGTTGAATAGCCCAAGGCTCCGTTAAACAAATGACCAGCAAAACCTGTCAGCACAAGTAGGTTGACTTTTATTTTCAAACAATTAAGTACAGCAAAATAAAAATCAGTGGACAGTTGTGTAACATTGTTTTCCTGATATCTTCAAAAGACCTAATAAAAAGGATTGAAGAGAAGGAAGAAGAAACAAACAATGTATACTCTTCAGAAATATTCAGTAGCAAAACCAAAATTTTGGGAAAAGAATGAAAGCGAGAGTGAAAAGTGGATTTTGTCCAAATGTCAGTCATGTGTTAAGAGAAAATATAACAACAACTGTGCAAACTTCGGTTTATTTTTAACTTCAAGTCTGTAAAGGGGATAGAAGATCACAATGTGAGATAAAACTGTTTGCTAGGAAAAAGTTAACAATCAATCTGCAATAATAGTTTTCATGGGCTACAACTGAGAAACTGCAATCCCATTTGCAGCATGTTTTCAAAAAAAAATCTCATTATGTCCTTCAGACAGAAGTACTGAACCTAAAACCCAAGACTGAACTCTCAGAGTATATAAAAAAAAAGTACAGGAAGGGGAGTAGGATAAAAATGGATGGATGAACAGATACACATCTTTCCTTTTGGTCTTTCATGTGTATCCTTCTGTGTCAAGTACGTACTTTTAGACCAGATGGGATTTCAGTCTTCAGTCTTTCTATCCAATACATAGTTCACAAGCTGCTGGTTTGTTTTTTAAGGGAGAGTAAACAAATGAGCAGACACAGAGCAGAATGATGAATTTTTATTCACTGAGGATAGTGGTCAGCTTAAGAGAAGTAATTTTACTTGAGAAAGATCTTGTGCTGCTTTGTGCATCTTAATGCTTGAAAACCATGAAACACAAGAAGGGATCTTCTACTGCAGCCTTGCTTCTTTCATGTTGAATTGCCTGTCTGGATGGGGAAAAGCCACTTATTACAGACATTGGTTCTTTGTGTGGAACCCATGAAGTGTTTTTAAAAGAACCAATAAATTCCTGAGGGTAACATATAATTTGTGCCGTAATACTTATAATAGAGAAATAGAAAAAGAAACCAGAAATTAAAAATAAAATAATTATTTTAAGTGGGCATTATTCCATTGAAAGCCTATGATGCTACTGCTAGACAGTGTTCATGTGTTTTTAAAGAAAGTGTTTAAAACAGATAGAAAAAAACTATGTTAAACTTCCTTTAATACCCCACCATCTTTTATACCGACTTTTTTTCTTGCCACCCACATTTCACTGTTTATGCCTCTCAGGAGGGATGCCTCAAGGTCAAAGTAGTGCAAATTCATACTCACTTCACCGCCAGTTTTGCTCTTCCAAGCAGTTCAGAGTAAGCTCCAATTCTATTTCCAATTTGTCTCTTGTGGGAAGGATGTTGAGTGTCATTTTTTTTTTCTCAGTACTGTGATGTGAAATAGATATGTGCTGTCATGCTTCTGAGAGATTTGAGGAAAGGAAGCGGCTGATTTCTAAATCAGACTTGCGCACTTATTACCCATCAACATGAAAGTCACAGGGAAAAAAATATAAAATATAAGGAAATTAAAATATATTGCTGTCCTTCAAAAACGCTGAAAATTCAACACACTCATCACAAGAATTTTGTGGTTTCCACTCAGTTAGTTGGTGTTTTATGAATTCCTTACCTTTTTTAATTTAACAGTTATTTGGGGCTGGTACTGGCTTGCTTATTTTTGTGTGAAGGCAGTTGTTTGGTTTGAGTTTTTAAGAACTTTTTCTCAGAATTCATTTATCAGATGTTTAAATGTTGGAACTATCAGCAGCCATATGCATAAGGGTGATGAGTACTTTCCCTTTTGCTTTTAACTCCCCTTCTTTCTCCAGTACATTTTTTTTAGGCATTTTGCTCTTCAATGACCTCTGCCTGTCTTTCTCCAGGAGACAGCACAAACAGGATTTCCTAATAAGTGGAAAACTCACAGAAATCATGTGAATATGGCCCAACAATTCATTCAGTCCAACAGGTAGGAAAATCACCATTCTCCAGGGTAATAGAAAGCTGTCTTTTGTCTTTGTGTCAGACAATGAAATGACTCCAAAAAATCAGTGTCAGGAAGGAATGTCATGGGATGTTCAGGAATACTGATCTCAATGTTCCCTTTTTTTTTCACTCATTCCTTTTAACAGCACAGCCTTATGCTCCTTTAAATGTTTTGGACAGAATTTGCTCCAAATCATGGCACCTAAAAAGCTAAAAAAGCATAGAAAAGGGGACTTTAGGGTATTGGTAGGCAGCAAGCTCAGCATGAGCCAACAGCATGCCCTGGCAGCCAAAAAGGCCTCCAGCACCCTAAGCAGCACTAACAGGAGCACAGCCAGCACAGCACTGCCTGAAAAAAACCCCAAGCATTTATTACTACTGGGGAAAGGGGAGGGTTGGCAATAGCATAAGACAGTGCATTCCACCAGCAATTTGCTTTCTCACACAGCCTCCTGGATGCAAATCCCTGTTGTCATGTAAGACACATCCCATGGATCGTGTCCTGCCTGGTGCTCTGCTTTGCTGTTTCACCTGGTGCAACCTCTGTAGTTGCTGGTGGCATTTCAGTTCAAGAGTTAAATAACAAGTCACGTTTACGTGGCCATTCTCACACATGCTCTTCACCAGCTGAGCAACAAGAGCCGTTGTGATACAAAAGGCAGTAATTTCTGCTGTTAGCATATACAGGCAACAAAGAAGTTCAGAGTATCAGACCTCACAGATTTTTTTTATTTAGATAGATCAGCTTGGATACAATGAGAAGAGAAATTTGAACAGGTATAAGGTACAGCAATTTTAATTTGTATGCCTATTTTTCAAAAATATTATAATGTACTTCTCATAAATAGAGTATTACATAAAAATAGTATGAACTGATAATGGACAGAAAAGCTTTATCCTAAGATAAGAGTATCAAATAGAAATATCATGTTCCTTTGGTTTCCAACACCGGCTTTTCCACATAGGATGCCTGACTGAGACCCAAAAGGGGCCAAGAAATATCTACACAGGCCAATGGTGATCTCAAAACCCATAGCCTCATCTCTTAAAGAGATGTTAAGATACACCAGTAAAAGTTCCTACCTAAAAAATATTTTATAGCTTACAATTCCACCCAAAAGCTCCAAGGACTGAACTGGGACAACTCTTCAACCCTTACTGGTAGCCATTTCTGGTCATCTGGCTAATTATGATGATAGTATATAAAGCCCCTGCCTTTTTAATCAAGGGTAAAACTCACAGTACTTTGCAGACATAATTTTCTGGAAAGAAAAGGAAGCACAGTCAGCAGTGATTGCCATTCAAATTAAAGGTGAAATACGGCAGGAAGTATTCTGGCCATTACAAAACATGCTGACAGCAAAGATATCTGAAAATTGTAAATCCAGGCATGCGATTAAACATATATTTGTGATAAACCCAGTGAAACAATTACAATTCTCCATTTTAGAAGGGTCAGTATAAATTATTTTTTCTTTTCTGCATTGTCAGATTACAAAGTTCATCTTCTCAAACTTCTACTTTCAAGTCTGGTTTTGGAGTTAAATCAGAATCTAGTCACAATGACAATCTCACCACAAAAAAAAAAAAAAAAAAAAAAAAAAAAAAAATTAAAGACCATTTTAGCAAACTATCTTAAAGAAAAAAATTTACTGTTTAGCTTGAAAAAATATTAGAAATCATCATTCTTTCCAAGAAGCTCTATATTGTAAAATGGTTTTAAGGAATATATTCTTGCAGACTGTCTTCTGCCTCCTAAAGAAGATATGCACATATGGAATGATGTCTTATATAAATACCAGATTTGTGTGCACAGATGCCACCATGTGCGTGTCTGCAAGCTCAGATCAGTCTGCGGTTTTCAAAAATTCAGCACTGGAAGTTGAGCACCTGATGGAAACTTTCCCATTTCTGCCATGCAGGGCTTCGTTTCAGAAGTGTTTTTTTTCCAGACCGTTGTTCCTCAAACAGGTGCAGTGGTGACGTAAGTGCCTCTTTGCTCAGGTACATTTCTCTCTTAGGAATAATTTCATGGATGCAATGTCTAGTTTGCCCACGTGAATCACTGGTACTGCAAACTAACGTCTTGTGGAATGGAATAATGTTTCTGGAACAGCTGTCAGCAACCCAGGGCCAAGAGCACTTGAAAGATTCTGAAAAGACTACCCACAAGCTATGATTTTATCCCAGCATACGAGGATCACTTCCAGTTGACACCACTATGTATCCCGGTGCTTCTTGACCTTTTCCTTGTCAGCTCAGCTGTTCTGCTCGATATGATTCAACAGATAGAGGGTTGGCTTGTCCATTCCCTTATAGATGGAAGAAAGAGTGATTCCATGACTTACACTGGCATGACAGGGCTGGTGATAAGGTAGTCCTTGCACAGTCAGGTAAAGGAGTTTCTTATTCTCCTATATCCCTTTGTGCAGATGATCAAGATAAATCCATTTTATTTAGCTTTCTAGAAAAGAAGTTTATTATAAACCTTGGCCAGAAATATCATACTTTTTTTCTACTATTTCCACATTTTTCCCATTTTCCTTTACCCTTGCGCTTCTGCTACTTTTCAGTTTCCTAAACACCACACCATAACACAAAAGGAGCTACAAATGTTCATACACAGATGATCAGCTGCTGCATTTCTAAGCTAAAAACAGGTGATGCTACTAAATAATAATAGAAAGTTGTTTTATAACAGTTTCAGGCAAGTAAAGACATGGGGCATTAAGGAAATTCAGTAGACAGGGATCGAACCTTGCAGCTGGATGAGCAGGATAAATGATAACAAGCTTTAGTGAAAGCAAGACTTAACAACAGCCTTCACCAAGGAAAAAATGTTATGAATGTTGTATGTCAGCAATGCACAAAGTCACAGAACAGATTATCCAGGAGTTTAACAACAATGAAATTAGCTTCAGAATCTCCGGAGCTTTACAAACAATATTATAATAAAAAAAAAATCACAGATAAGGTATTTCTGCCTGCATATAAACAAGCAATGTTATATTACTCTTTCTTAATTTAGAAGTTATGAATTATTTGTAAAATAAAGATATAATCCATATTCATGGAAGTGGAAAGACTGCTATGCATATTATGAGAGAGAATTTGTTTATCTAAATGGTGAATAAAAACCACAATCAAAGCTTATGCCTATAAGACATAAATGTACATTGATAACCACTCAATATATCACATGCACCTAATACATCTGAACTATACAGAATAGTCTTTGCTGGTCAACCAGTCTTTGCTGATCAACCCCTCCTTCTTTGTGGGAAGATATTTTTTAGCGTCAGATCCTGCTGATTCTCACTATAATGGCATCTCAGGTAAGCTAACTCAAAATTAAACCACAACAACACCAACCAGGACAGTCTTCTAATGCCTCTTTTGTGGCCCACATTAAATCTTTGTTGATCTAAAAACAGATATAAAAGACAAAAGCTGTGACCAACGTGCATTTCCATTGATGACGCCAAAGTCTGTCAGGCAGTTTATCTTTACTCACACAGTGCTTTGCCTTCAAAAGCAAAGTACATGCTGATTAAAACTTACACAAAACCCCCTTAATTCTTGAGATACAGGTAATTATTCCAGGCCAGACTTAAGACTCACCAATAGAACAGTGTACAAAAAACCCCCCAAAATGTCATTACTTGAGTTCAGTGTACTAATTAAATACAGAATTATGCTTTCCACATCTGTTAGTCCAGTGCCTTTCAATAGAACATTCAGCTCAGGTCTTGTAGAGAGAAATAGCTACCTCCACAAAATATGGTACTTAATTTCAGAAAAAAAGTGATTTAAATATGTAGAAAAAATTAACTGTCCATTTGTATGATTATTACCACAGCCCTTAAATGACAATAAACCAAGATTATCAGCAGAAGTTTGACTCTAGCTTTGAACTATTTTTTTAATAGTAATCAGAAAAAAAAAAATCCAATTTTTCTTTCCTTTTAATTTGAAATCTGATTTCTTAGCTATGAGATGGCACTTAAAAATTTGCCTTTCACCTAGCTCACTAATGTTAGTAGGTTTAAAGTGCTTCAGAAAAAGGAATTATTGTCATTGGAAAATGCAGGGGTTTTTGCATAGTCATTGTCCTTATTTGCTAGACAATCTCATTGTGATAGGATCACATCTTCTCTTCAAACTTTTCAGGGACACGAGATCACATTTGCAAATGCTTTCCATTTCAATGTTTTAAGGCCAAGTCAAAGATATAGAGATAAAGAATATGTGGAAGCATAATAACACTCTCAACACACTAAACAACAGCAGGATAAGAGATCTTAGAATATGAACTATTTTTCTTCAACCCAACAGGAACATTTTTTAAAGGAGCCATGTTCTAAAAACATACATCTTGAGAGCTTTTCTGGCCTAATTTCTAGTCTTTTCTTTTTTTCTCACAAAGGCTCTTACAAAAGAATATTTTCTAGGACACAAAAGAGAATTGAGGACTAGAAACTGAGTAATTTGTTTGACACCGCAGAAATCTTGCATTACTTTTCCAGAAAACCTGCTTTGTAGGAGGTTTTCACTTACCTCATTACATACATGGAAAGAGGCATCTTTGTTCTGATTTTCATTTGTATCTGAAAAAATCGTTCATAACTTTCTAGCAAAATACCCTCTCCTCATCAAATCAGAGTCATAGTTGACATTACTTGTGGTTCCCCAGTTATGTGCCTAAAATAAAAATTGGAAAATGATTACAGGAAGGTTGCAGCTGAAGATGTATCCACGGAAGCCAGAAAAAAATGAAAAAAGCAGAAAGTGAAGCAAATCAAAATTAAGTAGAGTGAGCAGGTTGCAGTCACAGTGAGTTTTTCAGTTCTAGACTGAAAAAATAAGTATTAATATTAACATGGATATTGATGGAGACTTACAGGCAATCTCATGTTTTCTTTGCATAAAAATGAAGATTAGAGGAAATCAAACAAAAAGAAGGGAAAATAGTCACAAAAGCAGGTTTACAGTTACTGATGGTTTCCTGTCATAGGTAAAGAAATCATCAGATGTGAAAATATTATGATGAAAAGGACAGAGTTCAAGTGTGATGGAAAAGAAAATGTAATCTCCCAAGAAATTTGGAACACAAGTTCTGAAAAGTAGTGCTGCTTAAATGTTTCACCACTGGTTTTCATTCCCAGTACTACAAAATTATATCTAGAAATGTCCTTTGTAAGTTTGAGTCACTTAATGCTATTAATAAACTCACTGTACTTTCTTTTACATACTTTAAAAAGCAACAGAAGGAAGCATCTTGCTAATGGAGAAAATAAATTCATTATATTTTTAAGAGTTTTTCACACGCACAGAAAAATCTTATTCATTTAAATAAATTTGGGTTTAAAAGGAAAAAAAATCGTGAATTTGAATCTGACAGGCAAGAAATCTTACACAGCTTTCAGGACTTAAAATGCTGTCCAGTCTGGGGATGTATAGAGATCATCATCTCCCTTCTGAGGTGATCCATGTCACAAAGCCTGGAGTCATCCAGGCATCCTTAGATAGAGTCCAAACTCTCACAGAAAACCCCTGTTTAAGAAAAGTTATGTACAGCATGTTAAGTCTTTTTTATAACACAAAAGGGTGTTGACTTTGAGCAGTCAATAGATGCTTCTAATTTTGATTTTTCACCTGTAACGACCAACAGATGATTATGTTCTCTGTTATTTCAGAGCAATTTGATTTTTCCAGACTGTTTACCACTTCCTCAAAAGAGAAATGGTTGTTGCAGTTCCTTGTTTATGCACCTCTTGGTGGTATTCCAGGGCACCTCTGGCATCTAGATCCCCACACTTGTCATTCCCACAGTTTCCAGATGTACTTTTCAAGGAAGTTTCTGATTCACATAGCTACTTCCAGGCTCCAGCTTCCAAGCTGAGGCTCTGGCACTATTTTTCAGCAGTTCTTTTCCCCAATAATTTTACCTATTTAACCAGGCACCTTACTGCTGCTCACATCAATATGTTCTAGAGGGCTTAAGGGTTATCTTTGAAGCATTTTCTGCTATCATCACTCCTTATGTAGCTCTAGCAAGGTCTGATAATCTGAAATGATCCAGAAAGACTGAGGACAGGAGGGAAAATGGAAAATATTTTAAATTCAAGGTGCACAGATTAAGTAAAAGAAAGTACTTCCCACATTGATTAAGCCACTATTAGAGTTACAAGTTTTTCTTTTCCTTTCAAAGACTTCAACCCTCAGCCCTTGATACTGAATTTTCATAAATTTGGAAATCTCACTGAACCAGAGAATGGTCTATCAGACAAAATCTGTGTCAGCAAGTTTGAAGAATGAAACTTTTTTCTTTCTGTAATCATCTGAGAGTGAACAGATGCATGTTTGACGATTTGCAGACAGAATAAAAAACTAAGGAAATGGAGAAACAATTGGTCTAACCATGCAGTCATTTACCCAAGCAAGCTATTTCCATTTAAATCAAAAAGCATTGCTTACCTGAGCAAGTATTTCCCACCTACATAACCACTTGCAAGAATGGAATCGAAGTCATCCCAGTAAAGTATTACTTCTGAGCAAAGGGAAAACAGATGAATAATCTTTCAATGAGATAAGCAAAATTTTAACCAAATTTTATATTTGACAGTATATTAAATGTATCACAGAGCAATCCTCCAGAGGAATCAACATTTGAAGTAATCTCTAGGCAACAGAGCATTTTCTCCCTGCTGTAGTTATTGTAATGTCTAGTTTCTGAGTTGCAGTTTGTTTGTTTGGACAATTTAATTAAAGAGCTGAGCTTGAAACAAACTTTTCTCCATTGTGAATTCTGTCTAGGATATGATTCTATCTAGTTTTCTTGCCTTGAAAAATCTATTTAGGAACATAGCTGGAATAAATATATACCTTTTCAAATTTATCTAAGTGTATAGATGTTCGCCTACTGAGGAATCTCTAATGCTACATGAAAACCATTTGTGTTAAAACAGTGAGGTAAGGAGGAACTAATTGTGGATTTTGGCAAAAATGGTGTTTCTTATTTAACAAAATTCCCACAATAATCACATAATTAAGAGCTAGCTTGAGACAAAAGGTTAGGAATGTGGAACCTTAGGAGTTTCAGGCATAGGAACATTATGATATACTAACATGGAGGGATGAAAGTGTATTCTTTTCCCTGTCTTATTTTCAGGAGGTTCAGGAAACCTGAGGGCTGCTTCTGGCAATTCACCTGGATGCCCTTTTTCCCTTTTATCAGTTTCATTGTGTTTTACAGAATGTACAATGGCCTGTGGTGGCATAAGATCACCCACAGAGCCTAAATCTGAGTCCAGCAGTGCACAGCATACACATATGCAAGGCATCAATCTCAGGAGGGACAGAAAATAACTTCTTCAGAATTAGAAGTAGAAAGGCAGATTGTGACATTGGCCTGCACTGGATGGGGGTATGAAATGGTATTTGCTTGTGGGAAAACACTCCAAGCCTTCCTGATTTCCACAGGAGTTCCCAGTTCTTTTTAGATGGTGTGCTTATACCATCACACCCTGGTATTTTAGTCAGCTCTTCCCTATATATCAAACCAGCCATAACATCAAAGGGAAACAAGAACAAAGAACAGCCTGAAGTGGTGTCACACACACAGGTGGCAACAGATCCCTTTTTGCCTTCTTCTTTCCTGTGGGTATTCATCAGGGCCAGGAACAATCTGTTGTTTCTCAGGTTCAGCTACAGTTTTGTTTTTTAAAAAAAAAAAAAGCACCAACCCTACCTACTTAGATATAAACCACAGCAAACTAAGTCAACATGAACTTTTTACATCTGTTTCATATATAATAATGAAGTGCAGTGTCATGGAATTCCCTTATTTTGCCAAGTCGTTAGTTGCATTGGCAAAGATGATCTCAGGGAAAGGCAGTGGTGTTAGACTGAAAATTGTGTTTACTCTCGAGTTCTGTTACAGTGCTTTATTTTTACCAAAGTAAGTTCCTAAGCCTCGGATTTGTGGTGTCAGAAAACATGACACATGGAAAGTGGGATGGAGGGGTGCCTGTTGTTCCATGGGAAAAGTAGGGTCTTGCTTCCACTGCAGAGTGAAAGTGTTGAGAGGAAAATTAGGCAAATATGCAACACCATGGAACTTCATGTTAGCAAATTCAGGAGGTTTAAAAGTAAGCTGGCAAAATGTAGGTACCTTAAACAGCCATGCCTTGCTGGTGAAAGTTCTTGACTTCAATAATGGTCGTTCCCACTCAGCAAATCACAAAATTTGTCATTTTGCTGTTAAAAAAACTCATGCATTTTCATTTAGAACACCAAAAAGACACAAAAAAAAAATAAAATTGATAAACGGCAAACAGGTGAGAAAGTATGTACAAAGCAAAGTGCAGAACAAGGGAACCATGCAGTTAGTTGTAGCTGCTACAGTCTTATTCAGAAAAAATAGAGGTGGAATACATTGAAAGACAGCTCTGAAGGGCAGAGGAGCTAAAAAATTGGCAGGTTTTTAAAGACAACCTGCTTCAAGTACAGGAATAGTTAATTCAAACTAGTAATATAAATAGTAGACATTATGATTTGTCATTTGATCTGTAAGTTGGTTCTAACAGAATGGATCATAATTACCTTTGTATTATGTAAATAACCAATCTAATCAAGGGAATGACAGGAATACGGAAGAGAAAAATAAAATCTCTAAATCTAAAGAAAGAACAACTACCCCCATTCTCCAAGGCAAGAAATGTGGTCTTTGGATAATGTCACTAGAATATTCCCCAGAGAAACAGAGCTAAACTCTTCCAGCAGTAACCCTCCACCTTTTTTCCCCCAAAGTTTGCTCTCACTGCCGTGTTCTCCACCACCCCCATTCCCACACCTGAGTTTCTCCAGTCTTCCTGTGCTGTTGCTGTGACCATGGGTGCTCTCCCAGCTGTTTCTCCTGCCCCAGTATCCCATATCAGTAATCATCATCCCAGTGTTACAGTGACATGCTCGCAGGTGGAGTGTGTCTCCTCATTCCAGAGCCCTCTTGCACCCACCACTGTCTTCTTAAGATGTTGCATCAAACAAGTTATTTGCACCTTCAAATGAACTAAAATTGATTGTGTGCTCTTTCCAATCCAGATATGATGAAATATCTCACAGCAAATCCCTGATTCTCTATACAATCTCCTAGGTATGTTGCCTTTTTTCAAATGCCTTCCAAAATGTTTGGGGTTTTCAGGTTTTAAGTCATTGACTTTTTAGGCATCTGGTTTAACACTGACAGCTGAGAAAAAATTTTTTAGCACTGGACCCTAGAAAGCCCAGGAGTTGTAAAAGACCTGCTGATGATGTATTCTTTAATGGATTTTGTCACTTGCCTTATTTTACTATAGGATCATACGAAAGCAGAACTTAAATGGACACAAGATAAAAACTTCTTATATGATAGCAATTAGAGTATTATTAATAAAATGACATATTCCTATTTTTAAGTCCCAGAAAGAGCACTTTGCTGTCCCATATATTCTATCTATAATACATGTTCAGATGAAATATATTTTATATTTCTATAGTTTCAGAATTTAACCGTGTCCTCCATCTGAGGAAATTCACTCTAAAGGAATTTATCGATCAAAACAAAAAGCCACACAGGAAGCCAGCCACAGCAGAACTGATAAACTGTTTGGAGCTGTTGTCTTTAGATAACAGTAACTTACATTGATTAAGATTTAGAGTTTGATTTTTAACAAAAACAATCTTGGAAAAAATTGTTTGAACTACTAAAAAAAATTCTCTATCACAGAACTCAAGGGGGAAATCAGCACAGAAATTTTGTAAGATGGTTTACACTGGGGGGAGGGAAGGGACTAAGAAGTTAAAGACAGAAGAATAAGGTACTGTGACTCATAGACCTCTTCCTCCAAAGCCATATGTTTGATTCATTCAGTTCCCTCTCATCCAGGGAGAAGATAATGTTCCATATTATGCAAGCACTATGAGACCAATAATAACATCCATTGTCCTAACCAAGCTATCGAGGCAGATGATAACAGCAGGAGCAGGAAGGGAACAGCACTGTAAATCACCCAAGACTAGCAGAGAAAAACAAATTACTGGGGGATTTGGTGCAAATCCTGTGCACTGACTTCTCTCCCAGTAAGGAAAGGATGAAAGCCGGGATCTTGGAACTGGTTCTGATATTACTGGAAAGGGCAAGAGAGAAAGTTACAAGGCAAGAAACAAGGTGCTGCAGACGTTCCATCAAGGGAGGAACAAGCTTCAGGGAGTAGCAGGAAACAAAAAAAGCTATAAGAAGAAATTAAACTATTCTATGTATAGCATGATAGCTGGAGAGTTTAACAAAGTGTTGGAAGAATAAATGTTTTTCCCTAAAGCAGAAATGTCAGTGTATCCTCACTAGACCTAGCTGTGTGCCAAGAGCTTCAGCAGTTCCAAGAAAGTGCACGACAGTATACAGTCTATCATTTTAAATATAAGAAGGGATTTTCAATCACTGAGGCCCAATATTATAATCTGAAGGTCAAAAGATTAAAAGAAAAAAAAAAAAAAGGAACATACACTACTGCAGGTGAGAAGTCTGAAAAGGAAACACAGGGAGTGCAGAGAGAAAGGAACAGCACTGTATTGATTGTTATGAATTTTTAGTATGAAAATACCAGTAAAGACACAGCAAATTTAACTTGAGAAATATTCTGTGACAGAAAATCTCTCCAAGGCAGCAAATAGAAGGAAGGTGTATTTGTTGTGAAAAAAGTTTACAGCCTAAATATTAACACTGTATTGTGTCAAAAACAAACATTGTACAAGTTATGTGAGTTAACAGGAAAGACCACAAATAATTAATTTACCCTGGATATTAATAAAAGACTAAATATTCATGTATGCAAATGATTAATATTTAAAAACATGTTATTACCTGCCTAATTATCATAGATTAATCAATGATAATTAACAAGTGATTAATCAATGGATCTCTAAAGAATTGAAAGAAAACAAGTTCCTACCTGAAAACAAGAATGTAGATAAGCAAACTTCCCTGAAACAACTGGATATACAGAGGTGATGTTTGGCAAGAAACATAATTCAGCCCCAAACCACAGGCAAGTGTGAAGACTCACATCCTTCCAGAGACCTGTGGAGTGGAGAGGGCATGGCAGAGGCACTGCCAGAGCACCAGGCAGAGCTGAGATTGCACAGAATTATGTCAATGGGTAGGTGAGAGCAGGACAGTGGAGGCACATCAACCAAAGCTTAGTGCATTTAAAAGTGGAGCTAAATTGCATGACCCAAATGGATGTCAAGTGGTACAGTACAGTGGTGACTCATTTCTCAAAAAAGGCACAAAGTGATCAATTTCCAGACTAATTTCTGTATAAAAGAAAAGTATTCAGGTTATGCCATAATATCTGCTGAAGCAGCAAAATGGCTTCAGATATTCAAAATAGGTGCAGGTGCACAATTCAACAGCTTTCCTTTGAGGTGATACAGATGGTGATTGGCAAAAGCTCTGGTTTGGTAAGCCAGGGGTCAGGCAAGGCCAGCTGTGAGCACACAGCAGCCCCAGGATGCAGGGGACACGTGCATAATGCAAACACCAGCAGGCAGGGGAAGCACTGAGTGTTGGAAAGGGGCACCAGCTGACCAAAATTGCAATTGCTCTGGGGGAAGCACCCAGTCCTAAGGGGGCCACACCAGAGAAATTTGCAGCTGTGATGAGGGTACAGAGGACCCTAGGAGTCATTGCCAAATCAACAGTAGACAGCTTACACTGCACCCCCTCCTTCTGACCAAAAAGAGCAAACAAAAAATGTTTCCTATGCAAAATACAAATCAGGAGGAAAAAGCTGAGTGGGTCAAAATCAGTCATCTTAGTGACGGCCATAGCAAACAAAATAGAAAAGAAATCATATTTTTACGTGTCTAAGTGTCTTAATAATAAACTGTTGCATGAATACAACAGCCACCACTAAGGGCTGCATGATATGACATTCAAGCTGCTTTCAGTGTATAAGGTGAACAGGTGATGCACTGGCAAATGAAGCTGGATTAGAAATGCAGCCTGCTAACCTGCAGCACATCATTTGGCAGCTGCTGATTCTTTTAAATGCCCTTTGCATCTCGTCTGCAGAAGAGGGGGATTTTCTTCTTGCTTTTCCAGGAGGAGGAAGTGAGGTGCTTAAAGGACTGCGCAGAGTGAAAGTCATAACCAGCAAAATTCCCAAGTACATATTCACAAGTCAGCAACACAACAAAAAAAATTCCCTAAAAATATTATATTTGCTATATACAGCTGAATCTGCACTCAAAAAAAAAACCAAAAAAACAAAAAAAAAACAAAAAAAAACACAAAAACCACAAAAAAAGCAAGAGGGAATCACACGCTTCAAAAACATTTTAGGAAAGAGAGATCAGAGACGAAGCAAGATGAAGGGAAAAATAATCAGCAGATTTCCAAACACATCTATAATTTTTCAGATATTTTGGAGAGAGCAAAAATGCCCAGTGACATGAATTTGTCATGTAAAACTTGACATTTGCCACAGCACCCATACTCAATGAAAACACCTAGAACTTGAGCAGTTTGTGTATCTGTAGTCTGATGAACATCATTCTCTCTCCAGGCACGTGCTCCTTACTTTTTGTTGCTGCTATTCTACACATTGTATAAAAGCAAGGTCTAACGGCAGAAACACTTTCACCTGTGCACTGCTATAACAGTGACTTCAAAATACCTGGTACGCTTTGGGGTAAAAGGAAATCCCAGAACAAGTTAGCTTTGTTAGGCTCCTCCTGAAGAAAAGACTATAACAACTCCATAACAACTCTTCAAATGTATAGAAGCTTAAAACATTTCAAAAGTCAGGAAATTTACAGATTTGGGATTCTGCTGTTGCATAATTACTTTTCGGAGTCTTAATCTTGACTGTATTCTAAACTTAACCCCTATGCTTCCTAGATTAAAGAAAATAGATTAATATGTCAGCCTTAAAGAAGATTTTTGAGCTTGTAAAATCCCATTAAATTAAACAATATTTTCCAATGTATAACACAGTATTAGTGACTACAAAAAGAAATATTAGTTGCTATGCAATAGATTTAAAATCATTTCAGAGGCTATAAAGATTAGCATAATCTTTCACTACTGAGCAAATCCATCATCGAGGGTAGCCTTAAAAACATATGGTTGCGAATAAAAACTGGAAAAAAAAGTGATTTTTCAGTGAAATCCAGTCAAAAAAAAAAAAAAAGAAAAGAAAGGATTTGGAGAAGAATTTGCATTTTGTTAAAGGAAAGGCATGGATTAATAACCAACACTTTCTGGGAAGATGGGGAAGTTAACAAGGAATTTTTTTCATTTACAGCAAAGACATACGCAGGACATCAGGAGAAATATTTTCTAACAAGACATGCTGAAATACAAAAGCGAGTCCACGCTTTGACAAGACAGTAGTCCTCGAGGGAATGTTAGACACGGGGGCAGACGTCACGGTGATTTCATATGTGTTTTAGCCCAGAAGCTGGGCAGTCAACACGCCATTGAGCTCTCTTTCGGGCATTGGAGGAAGTTCTTTATGTCCGCAGAGCGTCAATGCCATTGTTGTCACAGGACCGGGATGAAAAGTAGCCATCATACGTCCTTTCATTGTGCAGAAGCCCATCACGGTATGGGGAAGAGACATTTTAGCACAATGGGGCGTCCGAATCGAGTTGGAAAAGGAGCTTGGAAAAAAATCCCACAGAGATATCTTAGATAATTTTTTGTTATTGAATAGACTAAGAAAATCTCTTGAAGCAATTTTGAATCCTATGTTACTGTAATTCCCAGGAGAAATTCTATGTTTGCTACATTTCCTTTCATTTAATAATTAAGCTTTTAATAAGGCATTTATTTTTATATTTTTATATAAATATATAAAATCAAAATATATATAAAAATTTTTTTATATATTTTGATTTTTCTCTGCTATTGATTAATGTTCCACCTTTTTACCTATATATTGAAATGAAGATTATATTAGAGTTAAAAATACATATTTTTTGACTTTTCATGGTTTTTTTACCATGAAATTACTAATAAGTAATGCTACTTCTAGGTTTGTGACATTTCTTTCTGAAAAAGCCTCATATTTCTGAAAAAAGTTTGCAAGTTGATCCACATTTTATGACCTTTTACCTCCAAGGACATTATTTATTACTGCCTAAATATATATTCCATAAATCAGTAGCACACACCTCGGGTTTTGGTTTCAGTTTTTGACAGCTGAAATGATCACTTGTTTACTGGGAAAGAGAGAAAAAATATTTAATTGTCAGCCAAATCTTAATCTACCGCTGCACCTTTGTTAAGCTGTGTAATAATCTGTGTGCAGATTATATCTACTCATCTTTGAGTGCTTCTCAATTTCGGTGTTCCAGTCATTCACTCAGAGTGTAAAGTTATTTTAATGAATTTATTTTAGTGATACAAATGTATGTCTGGTCATAGAGCCTTGCTACTGCTGATCTTTTTTGTTGACATGCCACAGTACTTTGCAGATTGGCACAGAGGAGAAACTTACCAAGGTAATTTTGTCTTCTTTATTTTCTTTTCGTATGTAAAGCTAGTAGAGACAGAGAAATCTCACTTGCAATAAAATTCTGAGTAGGAAGATATAGCCACAAAATAAAAACTTTTTTGGAGTACTCCAAGTAAGGTCTTGCCTCCAGAGGAAAACAGAGAGCAAGCACACCCTTGTGCAGAGAAGGATGACACCAAAACAACCAGCTCAGCAAGAACAGCTGCTATCCAGATTGAACAGCAGAGTCAACACACAGTCTAAATCCAAAGGAAACAAATCTTAAAAGAAACAAAAGTGTTTGCAGAGCCAAGGCTATTTTTCAAGACTGTGAAAGAAAAGAAATGGATTAATGGTAGGTTTACTACAAATCATACTTAATGCTTTATTCTTCCCTATATAGAAGATTCTCTGGAATATGAGGATCAAGCAGTTGAGTGAAGGATTATGTTATCTGTACATTATGTTGAAAGTCGAATTTAATGTTCTGTGAATGCATAAGATTCTTACCAATAGAATATATACAGTGCTTAGAGAGAGTACAACCAATATTGTGGCATGAACAGCTTCTGTGCTTGTCACAGGGGTTGGAGTAGCCACAAATAGTTGCCAAACCCTAAACAATATCTGAACTGCATTCAAAAACATGCTGGTTCCCAGAAGTAGGGCCATGCTGGTTTCAACAGCCCAAGGACATTAAAATTTTACAAATTCTCAAAAGCTATTGCAATTAGCCTGGAGAAGAAGGGGGACATAAAAAGAAACATTTCATGTAATACCTAAAATTATGATAACTTCAAACAATGTGTTACAGAATGGCAAATCCTTCAAGATTTAAGCCTAATGAAATCAAAGATACATAGGCTTAAAACCACTATTCACATTCAGTCAGCCATACAATTAACTTTGTTGGATATTTTTCATGTTGAATAGACTCTACTCATAAATGTCACCACAGGGATATTTGTTCACCAGAATGCATGTTAGCATTTTCAAAACCTCTGAGCAAAGATCTCCTGTTGTGGCACTTCTGCTGCCATCAGGATATCAGTGGGTTTTGGGATTGCAGCTAAAATCCTGGGTGGAGGCGAAGCTTCATTTACCAGTTTTTAATAACTCAGAAAGGAAGGAAGAAAAGAGAGACTGACAGAAAGAAAGAGGAACTAGCTTTCTGCATCCAGCAGTAAGTCATTCCTTAAACCAGTGGACACATCTCAGCAGAGTATACCAAAGTCTCTTACTTCAAGCATCTTTCATTTTGAAGCCACATGACCCAGATATCCCACCATAAATAGGAATTGTCATTCAATTAATAATAGGTAAAAAGAAACACAAGACTGTATAACAGTTACTACAATGCTTGATTTGTCTGATTTATTCTTGCTGTTTCCTAGTCAGCGTGGAATGATGAATCCTTTCTTTTCATTACTGTCTGCTTGAAGTTATGCTTCTAATTTTCTCTCTCGACAAAAGGTGAGAATTCATGTTTGGCACAAGTGAATTATCAAAAAAAAAATCAAACAGGATTTTTAACTATAGATGAATGCATTATTCTTCTTTATTCCTACCTTCTTTTTTCCTGTGAATCCTTGCCAGCCCTTCTCCCACAATGACAGCACCTTCTTTGCATGAGCAAAATACAATAGAATGAGTTACAGTCTTTTTTTATTTAGGGGAATTTCTAGTTACAGAAATACTTAAAATAGCTGTTTTAGATTTAAGGTTTCATCTACTGCTAAGTTTATGTATTAAAAATTCTAACATGAAAGAAAAGGGTGATATTTCGTCTTTTGGTCTATCTTTTCTGGTGATTTCACTGGATTATAAATTATCTCACAAAGATTATATTTTTTATTTAAGTGACTCAGTAATTTGAAAATTTTCTAGTCCTACAAATAATGTCACTTCCTATGTGTGATTTCACTGGGCAGGCTTCATGCAAATTAGCTCAGTTTCCAAAATCTTCAAGTCAGCCTAAGTAAAGATTTTAGTCTTGAGCTTTTGCTGAGCTTCATGCAATGAATTCTCTGCATATACCAAGCCCCAGCAATATTAGCCCTGGCTTTGGGGCTGAAGTTGTTCTTCAAATCCTTGTGCACTATTTCCAATTAAATTCACTGGACTGAAATCAAAATGGCATTTTGGGAAGTAGGTATGGTTTTCTGTGCTTCAGAAACCAAGTGAGAAATTCTGAGAAGAGAAAACAAATGAATAGAACGCAGTGTGAGCAGCAGCAGTATTCATGATCTCCTCCTTCAGTTTTTCTCTTGGTGTCTCTACAGCGTGTCCAAACTCCCACATAATCCCTCTTTGACTTCAACTTTTCTGCCAGCTCTCCCTGACCATGACATCTTCAATTTTATCAGTTCAGTCTCCAGTTTTGAAACAGAATATAATACTGGAGACGTAGCTTCAGTTTTAAAGGAAACAAAGGCAAATTATTCCTGCCTTCCTAAGACAACCTCAGTTGCCTCTTTCAAAGAAAGCAGAGTTAGGATTTGTCTGCATAATGTCAGGGTGGCTTTGGTTCTGCTGAAAGCTGCTTACAGGAGAGGTAACATTCTGTGACTGTGCCTCTCGATGTGGCTGCCAGCCTTGTGGGAGAGATTGCCAGGGCTGGCTTGCAATAAAACTGGAGGAAAGAATCATGTAGATGTCAAAAGTTTAGGGGACATTTCCTCTCCAATTTCTTGAAAGAGAATCCTTTAGGCTTTTCCTTGGTTCTTCTGCTACAGTTTTAGAAATTTTGAACCCCTCTCTTAAAACCAGCACAGAAGGGCTGGAAGTCCCCTATACATTTCCTAAGGTGCCCCGTGTGCAAATACACTGATAACTCCATGTAGCCAATTATACTGTCTGCCTCAAACATAAACATAAAATTAAAATGCAGAAAATGTGTATTTATCACTAACTAAAACAATATGTAGCAATAATTCATTGCATCTTTCTAATCTCCATATCCATCCCAGCTGTTTCCCAATTACCCATGTCCACCATAATCTTTCTTAGTCTCATTTGCTCAGCCCTAGGCACGGTATTACAGCATGAGTTGCTCTTCCTTTCTGCTTGTAGGACAGACAGATAGCTACTGCCTTTTGATCTCCTTTTACCCACTGCTTTTTGAAACCATAACAGAAGTTAAAGCTTCCATCCTTGGGAAGATTTAAACATCTGTAACTGCTGTGACTGCATTAAGATGTGTGACCTGCTATTCCCTAACTGTTGTCCAGGACTGTCATCTCTCCACCAGGGAGTGACCCCAAGAGACATGCTGCTGAAAAGAGGCCCTTATTTAACCATTTATGTATTAAATAGCACGTCTTGAAGGAGGCACAAATACAAACAGAATTATGACTTTTAGAAAGATGGATCTAAGAAATTTCTTCCTATTCTTTCAGTGAAAGAAGTCTATCTCAGGATATAATGGCCAGGTGCGTGGTTAAGAAACCAGAAGTAATCATATAAATGGATGGCAGCCACCTTGTCAGCATCTGTGATGTCTGACCCTTAAGAGGAATGGAGACTCAAGCTTCATAGATTCTCAGGGTTGAAAGGAAAAACAGAAGTCAGAGGGTCCCAAATAACTCACAGAGTTTTGTTAGCAATTTACACACTTGGCATGGAAATTAGTAGGTTAGTCCCTGACGTTCTATATAAAGGATTTGGATAAAGGGGTAGGGTAAAAGAGAAGAGAGTAAGGAAGAAAAAAGGGCTTCAGGGGGTTTTGGTGGTCTTGTTCCCCCCTTACAATTCATGATTACTTCTTGATCTCATTCCTGTGCCTGTGCCTGTATTGTGTTGTGCTTATCTGTAGGAACTAGAACAAGGGTGTTTGTCCCAGAAAGTGCTGCCCTACCTCCCCATGGCTCCTTTCTGCAGCCACATCCTGCTCTTTCTTACAGTCTGCTATCATCAACAATCCTCAGCTGTTGGTGCCAACAACTCTTGTTTGGCTTCACAGCCATCCACCTGTTGCTGTTTAAGACATGCACAAAAGTCCCTTATCTTCTGGGCTTCTACAGCATCTTAAGAAGATAAATTAGTATTGAATACCAAAGAGGGTGATGATGCTACCACAAGAATTGCCAGTCTTGGCTTTTCATGTGACGTATCTTCCAGGCAGGTAATGTGTTTACATACACACTCCCACATAGTGAGCACACTATTCATATAATGCAGTCCTGGGATTTAACTGAGGTTATATGCCAGCTTTTCAGCAATGCACAGTATCACTATGAAAGCCATCTGTTAGAACTGTGATAAGATTATAGGCAGTTAAACTGCTAAATGTTATTCGTCCGTCTTTTTTAGTCCCCTTCTGTTCACTGAGACTCACTGGAGCATGTGCAGGTGCTGTAACTCCCTGAGATAGGAGGTACTGCAATCAGACTAGTCTCCTAGCAGGGAAACACTATCACTGTCTCATTTCTCCTAAGAATTTTCCTTAAGTCTCTGCAAAATTGAGAATGATGCTACCTGGAGATTGCTTGACTCTCTAGCAATGGCCAGCTCAGAATCTGAGAACTTACATCACTCATTCTAAATGTATGCTTGCTCTTGAGGTAGGAAGAAAGGGTTTAGTCAGTAAAGAAGTACTGGTTAAAGACAAATCTGAACTGGATTTGTTGGATTGTTGCAATACGACACAAAAGAAACGACACTCACGCACTGAGATGTTCAAGGCAAAAAAAGGGGCAGTTTGTTTACAGAGCTCAACATTTATAGAATTGCAACAGTGACCATGGATTAGAGGAAGAAAATCTTCCTCTCCAACCACACTGATCAACCCAACAGTCCATCAATTCTCTCTTCTTACAAAAATGAATGTAAAACAATCATTGTTTACATGAAAAGTGAGTGAGAAACTCCATCTCAAAAAGTAAACACAGAAGGCTGAAGGAACTTTAGAAAAACTTTAGAAAAAAAACCAGAGGAGAACAGGGCAATGTTGGATATAAATTCTGCTCATCTCATCAACATTTTATTCATATGGGAGTTCTCTAGAAAGGCTGATGTCATCTCCTTGAAGGAACTGGGTGACCATCTGCTAATTAATCAAGGTAGCTCAATAAAACCAAACCAAGCTGGAAAGAAAGTAGCATTTCAAAAGGAAGGGAGTGCATTCAAAACCAGAATATTGTGAGTTTTCTTCTCTGTATTTCAAAGGAAAACTCTAAAAACTAGAGAAATAAAAGTTAGGCAGAGAAGTGATAGCTTTAAGACTGAACTGAGTGATATCTTTAAAAACCAAGGGCAGAATTATTGCACCCTTCTCACCTAAGAAACTTTAGGAGGTTTTATTTGTTCCCCAAATAAATTACACTTGCAAGAAGTCATCACTCTTAAATACCCATGCTTCTGCTTGAATTCCTTAAAAGTTACGTGAAACATTCTTAAAAAACTGAAACCTCGTTCTCTTTCAAGATATCAGCCAACCAAACTATGAGGTGTAACACAGAATCCATAGTTTGTAGCTGAGATATCAAATGCTATGTCACCAGGACAGGTTGTAAAATATAAAGCCCCATATTTTCTGTCATGATAAAAGCAAGCACTTTTAACACTATGAGCAAGTTTGGGGTTTTTTTCCTATAATTCAGTATTCATGACATCCAGAACTGAAGGTTAGTGCAAGTCTGCACAAAATGCATTGAAAGCTTAGTTTTTAATACAGATTTAAAAACAAAAAGGTTGCTTGCATTCATCTTCCTTTTAACTATGGAAAGAAGACAAGAATAATGTGAAAAAACCCCATGGCTTCTTAAGCTGATTTCAGATTGCTTTAGCTACCTCTTCAGGCACTGCAAGCACCAGCTTTGCTTCAAATATAGTCTGCAGACTACTTTTTACAATTAGGTCTTCAGACTGAAGGCACTCTCACCAGAAGCAAACCAAAAAAAAGAAGGTCATATCTACACTCCATTTGAGTCCTGTAGTAGAGACACCCACAAATGTGAGTCACCAAAACAAAAGAGCATTTTCCATCAAGGTCACAGGATTTTCTCACAGACCTTGCCAGTTGCTACAAACCCAGAGCCTTAATCTCTCAAATTTTAGGGAACATAAACATAGTCTCAATTTTACTGCTGTGCATCCCATTGAAGTGAGTAATGCTTTTTAAATGGGATTGTTGACTAACTCTGCAGAGGACAATTTGTTAGATAAGGAGAGAAGGAAACAAGCACCCCTGTAGTCACATCTAGGCATAGATAGAAGTGACATATTGTAGTAAATGCCCGAGAAACATAGTTTATATATAAGTGACACATCCAAGTTTTATGGAATCCCTAAAAACCTACCAGACCTGTTTCCTGACAACACAAAAAGGGTTAATGTTTGCCTGGAGAGGACTTATATGGAATCTGAAAGTAACCACTAGAATTGAACAAATTGCATGCGTCGAGGGATTGGTAGGGTCTGTCTGTCCACTAAACTCAGTGGAAGATACAGCAGAGGACACAGATTTCCTGACTTTGTGCAAAGATATTTCTTCATGTAAGCTCAGTCAGATGAATTCCAATTGTTTCAATGTGAAATTAAATTCTTATATATCCTATAATTTTTTGGATAAGAAAGTAGTTCAGGAATCCTGGACAACTTTAATGATTAATGATTGTGATGTCTATACATGTACCTCTCAAGGGCAAATTTTCTGCATGGTTCATTATTAATGGAAATTGCATGTCTAACTCCCTGTACACCATGCAGAAAATGTACTTCTTTACAACTATCCTAATACAAAAAGTAGGAAAATATTTATTTTCTTATTTTAAAATTATATTCAAAGTATCTCTGATAAGAAGCTAATAAATATGCAAAAGACCTGGAGAGAAAAATAAGCAAAAGTGGGAAGAGGTTCTAGCAACAATTTATTCTCAACACAATAAGGTGATTTCCAATATCTTAATGTAAATAAAAGCATTCTTTAAGGTTGTATCTTCTTATACCTACCTGTACAAGACAGAGTATATTTTCTTTGTTCCTCCCTTAGTAGTTATAGGAGGTTATATAGTGCATATTATGTACTTAAAATTACTATTATAGAAGCAAAGAAAAAATAATTGCAATCTTTTTTAAGTGTTACTGAAACATGACAGAGCCTTTATGGACAAAGAAAAGTTCAGAACCTCAGTTATTAAGTCTCAGTTTGGAGTGAAGGGGTCCCCCATTTTAAAAAGATTGACTCTAGAATTGGACAAGTTCCTCTTCAGAATACTTGTAAGTGATTTAAATGTTCAGTTTCTCAATAGCATTGCTGAAGTCCAGACCAAATCTTCTCACTGCCTTACACATGATTCTTCAGTCAAAAAAACCCCCATAGAATCATAGAATATCTCAAGTTGGAAAAGACCTGTAAGGATCATGAAGTCCAACTCCCTGCTCCTCCCCTAAAGCTAAACCATAAACTAAGAGTGCCATCCAGGTGGTTTTTGAACTCTGACATCCTAGTCCTGTGATGGCTTCCCTGTGGAGCCTGTAGCAAAATATGAGGTAAGTAAAGGTAAAATGATGTAAGTGTCACGAGGTAAAAGAATGTGTCATTTAAGTGACAGAAACTTCGATATCTCAGAACATCTATCACAACATTAAGCAGAACATCAAACATGTGGTCTGGGAAAAGAGTTGGGTTTTTTTGGAAATGAATAAAATATTGTTTACAGTAAGAAATACACACAAATATACCATGAAAAAAAATCAGATAAACGACAGTAGAAGGCAGAAAACAATTCCCCAAAAAATAATATTGTAGCAGAAACAAAGACTCAGAAAGTGGGATACTCCAGGACTAACTGGAAGCAAAACATGGCTATGATTTGCTTACAGAGGATGGTGTGGGGGAATGATGTGGCAAAGCCTTTTTTGTTTCAAAATAGTCGGAAGAGGCAAAGCTTGAACAGATTCTTAACATTTACTGCAACCTACTGCCTACCTGATTCCCAAGCTACTTCCAGACATTTTAGCATCACTGCCTAGAGGGTGATTCTTAAAGCTGCCAAGGACGAATCTTTAGCATGTTAGATGTTAATTAAGCAACCTCAGTGTCATCTTAACACTCTCCCATGAAATTTCCAGCTATGACCAGGCTAAAACCAGATGTTTTAGCAAAATCAGGGAGGAAAAGGGAAAAGGAAAATAATTTACAGCTCTCATTAGGGCTTTGTCTAATCAAGTAGAGAGCAGTAAAATGTATAGAAGTCATTGATCAGTCCTAAAACAGAATGAATCAGTAACCATGTCTTCTAATTAGCCAAGTTTCTGGATGGTCTCTGGACCATAACATAACATGTTATGTTATGTTCTATAAAATATGCAATCTTGAAAAATCCAAACAAATCCTAGGCTGGCTTTGTTTTCTTCCTCTCTGGACATCCAAACACTGGAATTATTTGCTTTCTCTCTTTTAAGAGATCTCTGGTTATGCAATACAACTGAAAAAGTTTGGTCATAAATTCCTCTAGTTTGGAACTCAGCACTACAAACCATCTTTACTTTCACAGAAGACAAAATTAATTCAAATTGTTTATTTTGACTAAACCCATAGAGTCACTTTTCATCAGTTTTTTGTTTTTGTTTTTTTAAACAGGATTAAAATTCTGTTTGAGACAACTCCTATGAAAGTACTAAGCAGGATGAAATTAAACAGCAGCTGTAACACTCATGCAAAATTTAATCTGCAATGAGTTGAAGAATCTGATCTTTCCATTTCAATTTCTATCCCAAAAAGTAAGCACAGTAGTTGAATGATGAAATAATCAGACTTTTGTGGTTTCATATGGAAAAGGTAAACATTTTTCCCTGTTTCTCTTGAGTGTTCCATATAACTAGTTAGGAAAGGAAAAAAAATACTGAGAATTTATTATTTTACCTAATTTTTCTCTCTACTACCCTTTGTCAGAACCTTATTTGAAGGAGTTAGAAGTATAATCTCTCTGTCACACTAATTTATTTTTTGGAACTAGAAGTTTTGGTTGACTGAGAGACACTGTAAATATTTATGCCAGATTCTCTGCACAACCAGTCCCAGTGGTTATCTAGAGCCCCCATTCAGATTAACACAGGCTACATACTGGATTTCTGGCTGCAAAAAAGTTTAACACATCAATATTTAAAACAGTCTACAGCCAGGCACACTCATAGCATTTTCATTTTCTGACTGAATTTCCCATGTACATCCACATGAACATCAGGACTTAAATTTTTTTTTAAATCCACACCCCATTTCTGACCACTGCTTGGTCTTTAACTGGAGCAAAGGAAAACACTCCTCAGAGGTGCAAGATGGAAAAAGTAGCAGCAATTGCAGCATCCACATTTTCCTGGCTTCCTTTTCCCATTCTCCCACTAAATTCCAGTACCAGCCTGGGGGTTTGGTTTGGTGCCTTTTCCCCAGTCTGAGTTTCCTGGCTGAGTTTCTATCCAGGGCTGCATCTCTCACAAGCTGCTGCAGGTGTCTTGGGAGAAAGCTTTAGTGCTGTGCCATTTCTCAGAAATACATCACCTGGCACCTGTGCCCCGGGGGCTTCCTCAGGCTCATCCCTGACATTGAGGCAAAGGGCTTGAGCTCCACCTCAGTGGGATGAGGATGAAGATTCCAAACACACACCCACAGCTACAGAAATCAGCATTCCTTCTTTTTCCCTGACACTTAAGGCCCTGGAAGCTCTGCTCTTCTGCAAAATCCTTGTGTCAGCATCAGCCCCAGCCTCACCCTGAGCCCAGGGACACCTCTCAGAGCAGGTCCCAGCACTGACCCATGTCTCCAAGGGGTTGTTAAACCCGTTTCAGAACACTACTCTATGAGTGAAAACAATGTACTGAATTATGTACTACATCCATGGGTGCATCACAGACAACGCAGAAGGAATTTCTCTGCAATAGTACAATTTCAAAACTGTACTTGAATGTTTTGTATAGCCCTTGTCCCTTTCACTAGAACTAAGAAATTGTGAAGGAAACCACTGGGCTGCAGGGAATCAAAAGTATTTTTCATTTAAATAGGTAAGAAAATTTACATCTTACTTAGGAAAAAACCCTAAAAAACAAGAAAATGAAGTATCAGCTAGTCTGGCAGCAAAGCAGATGAATTTTCTTCTAATAATTCCCTTTCTGCCAAGTACCACTGCATGACAGTGGCTCTAATTTTTAGGCAATGCTTACTAATGAGGAGCCCCTTCACACTTGTAGGGCTCCTAGGCATACCTGCTTTAGAAATGCACAATTTGCTCCAGTTTATTATCCTTAGCTTTGGAAAGTAATATCAGTACCAAAATCAACAGGAACTTTTATCACTGAACACTAACAAGATTAGTTTCCTGACATGGAATTTTTAGACAATACTACAATGCACCATTTGTAGGGCTGGAATTTAAACACAACACATTCCTTCCACATGCTGAGATCCTCGTATGGGGAGCAGAGAAATTCTCAAGAAACATAAAAGAGCAACTGCATAGGAAAAAAAAGTAATTAAATACTCAAAACCAGATGGGAGAGAAGCTGGTAAATCGAAATGACAGCTTGATCATGGACAAATGTATACCAAAAGAAGAGAGTTTAGCAATTCCAGAGAAATTTCTGTTTGTTTAAGCGTGAACCTCAATGAAATGGTGTGGAAAGTGGATGATACATCTGTGCACTGCTGACTGTGTATTGCTAAGCCTTTTTCAAGTGGGACAGAGAGTAAATGTCAGTTGTATGATACAACAGCACATTCAGGACATGCTTTAACAGCACTCTTGCATAACAAAAGGTCACAGAGACATCACTTCAAAAGGCAGGCTCTTCTTTTAACATCGTAGAGAAAAATCTACTCTGTCAATACAACAAACAACTGAGTTGCACAGTCCAGTGTGAAATAATGGTGCCTCATGCACCTAAGAATGCAAATGTTAAACATTTAAAACCAGAAGGAGATTTACATAGCAATTATTTCCTTCACCAAAAAATATCCCAACACTACTTCATACCAACTGGGAGTACCACCAGGGAAGCACAGAACAACTCAATTGCTCAGTTGTGGACTATTTATTGTGTCCTATCCAATAAATGTTTCTCACTGTTGTTACTGAATTAAAATATCTCAAATGTAATTTTATTACTTTAATGTGAGGAAAGTTTATCAGTCTTAACTTCTCAGTAGAAATTGCATGCTGCTCTGAGGTCAATATATTTCAAGACAATGGATTTACTTCATTCCACTCTATGAGCCCATTCGTGTCAATATTCATGCTTTCAAAAATTTGAAAAGTAGAATCAAACAGAGTTATATGTACTCAAGGCTAGATTTTCTTCAAGAAAAATCTGTATTTCCCACAATAAAAGGAAAAGCATTCCAAGTCTTGACTTATTAAAGTTATTCTTAAAATTGCAATCCAAGAAGATTTTGTTCTATTGCTGATTTAATGAGATTTATTTGAATTTGATAGAAAAAACTTATGGGCATATCAGCTGGTCCACTAAGTGGACACAAGTGTGTGGCAATATCTTGAGTATCTGAGAAAGAGAAATTAATATAGAAGCAGAGAGAGAATGTGTACCCTAACAAGTATTTTGTAAATTCCTCAGTGGAGTGGCAGTCAACCCCTGCTGTGAGAACTGTCACAATTTCTGCAGCAATGAGAGAAAGAGAGATGAGAGACACAGAAGAAGAGACAATTGCCACCTGAGCTACAGATCCTGTCAGATACTGTTCTCAGGAAGTAAATGAGATTCCAAGGCAGAGGATCACAAATTTCCCAGTGTAACTGAAATGGGGCTTTTCTCCATTCAAAGCCAAAATTAAAAAAAAAATAGAAAGTGTTTTGCTTAAACTGCTCACTGCCACAATATCACAGTTTCCACCCCACAACAATCAGGCAGAGTCATCCCACTCCCTGTGGGAAGATGACAAGGGGAAGGACAGCATCAAGTAATGTGTGTTTTTCTTATAAACGTTCAGTACTTTCACTCTAGCCCCAAATTCTTCCTCTATTGAGCTATTATGGCCATACATCTATAATTTGTTTGCTCTAAGTGATATTTATTAAAATTCTGTATTAGTCTTAATACCCCTTGACAGTTTGCAGGATTTTAATCAGCTTTCCAAGATGCTCTGCTTCTGGTCAAGTGATAGTTTTCTCCAAACAAGGTCCCAAGCAGAACTTAGTCACACCTTGGTCATGCAAATAAAGAGAATTTTCCAGCTTGTGATGATCCAAGCACAGTGTAAAGAGGGGGAAAAGCTTAGGTTTATTTCACTAGGTGAAGTAGCAAGCTGTTTTCCTATTGAGCCTGAAATGAATTTGAGCTGCTATATGAAAAAATCCAGGACAGATCTTGATTTTCCTGTGTTGAAAATAAGGAGGAATTGAACTCATTTATAAAGTCCCATGGTCTGTGAAAAATAATAAACCAAGGCAAAATATGTTTTGAAAAGAAATTAATTTAGTACAAGTAACCTTCTGAAGGAAAAGTTCAATTCACAATGAAGAAAGAAAATTTCCTACTAGGTCCTAGAAAAATCTTTGCAAATCTAATGTTTTTTTTGTTCCCCTCTGAATTTCTAAAAAGCACCAAAACCCCATTATGCTTTCAATTATGAAATTTATACAATTCAATTAATTTGAAGAAATCCTTGTAAGTAAGGATAGGGTTATGCCACCAAGCAAGAAAGCACAATAAGAATGGCTCTGCAGAACAAAACCATTCATTCTGAAAATGTTATAAGCACATGGCTGCAGGGGGGTTCCTTAGATTAACTGTAGTCTGGTTTTGTGCATTAAAAAATCCATGAGGTGGTGAAGTGTGTAAACTCTATTCTTAAGCTTGCATTGTGACTTAGTTTCATAAAGAAGAAATCCAGCTTTTATAATTCCAAGACCACTCTCTGAAGCTGCACAGAGCACAGTAACTGTGGATGATCTGGAGGTTCACACAGGATCAAAAATAAAACAAACCAAGGTAAGCACACCTTAATGTTTCCAGACAGTCAGAATTTAGAAAAGGGTCTGCATAGGTTTAAGTACATGAATGGTCTCAATGGTCCTAAAAGAGCTTGGCTAAGTTTATATCTATACACTTTGTTAAAACATAGATTCAGTTGGTTAAATGGTTTTTACATTGCAAGCCCATGTAGAATTTTAACTTAATTATATCTTTTGAAATTCAGAAACATCCTGCCCTTTCTTAACATTTATGTAGAATGGTCATTTACCCAGCTATTTGTTTCCCTTACAATTCAGAAGTACTTTCAGGACAGAAGCCTTAATAAAAACCAGTATGGCAACATCCTCCACATCTTCTCTCAAAATTGTTAAAGGCACAAAACAAAATATTTCAATTTCAGGACACTCAGGGAACGAGATAAGGTTTTTTTTACTTCTCATTTTTTCATCATCTATAGACTCATGTGGACTAGCACAGCCATCAGGGAATATAGTCAGCTAATCCATCCAGTACAATTAGCTTCAAAATGGTAACATTCTGCTGGTGAATGTCTTTAGGCACAGAATACAGGTCTCCAGCTTTCCTACACCAAAAAAATGTGTTACTTTATACTACTGATCCATATAGCCAGACAATGAGATTATGGAAACACTACAAAATGAAAACAAAGACTGAGAGCAAGCCATTTCATGGTCACACTTGGAAGTGCAAATTATCGTCTTTGAAGACAAACAAAACACTTTTATTGGCACAATTCAAAGTGTCAGACACTTGATTTCCATATGATATGACACAATAAAAATTGTAAATCTTCAGCATTACTCATGACTGTAACCAACAGTGAGTGACTAATGATAACACATTAACACCACAATTTCAACTAAACTGACTTTACATGGTAATTTATGTAGTTCAGACAAATGTGTTGGCTAAATGTAAATCAATTGTTGCATGGCATTTGTCAAAGACCTAATGCTCACTGGAACTTGCAAAGTTTTATCTGGATCTCTTTTCAGAATACTATCAAAAGGATTGTCAGAAAACCTTACATATTTTCATCAAATTAGACTAACCTCTCAAAGAAGTGGTGGAGTCCAAAGTCACAGGCTAGAAAGGTTAAAGAGATTCCTTAAACAGTATGAACCGCAAAACCTCACGCAGCAAACATTTCCCTAAAATCCCTGGAGAATACCAGGCCAAAATATACTGGTGAGCACAGCTTGTATAAGGTCAAACCCCTGGAAACTCCTTTGCCTTTCTAATTTTGTTACTGTTCTCAGTGTAAAAGAATAGTGAATGATGTACTTAAACTATCTAAAACTGCTGGATGTGATAACCTACATGAAAAATTAGATCAAAAGTTATGGTTTTATAACTATTTGGCTGTGAAGGCCAGGAAATTCATGAATATGTTTGAGCTTGGAGAGAAAACTGGACCTAGCAGCTACAGGAAAATATAGTTACTTAGCAGCTGTCCCAGGTTGTTCTGGTGCCTTCACTTAGAGAGTCTTTAGGGTCATCTTGAAACAACAGAGATTTGGGTCTTGGTCTGTTACTGTATTTTAACATCCTCAGAGCATGCCTGCAAACAGGAGTCACAAAAGGAAAGTATTGCATCATTCCAGATTCTGATGAGTCATTCAGTAAACCTCATTCTCATTCACAATCCCTCATCCCTTCTGGAAATGTATGTGAAACTATTAGGAAAAACAAAGAGAATCCCTACTCTGCCAGTTTAATCTTTGTTAAATATCTGAAATAAAAATAATTGTTTTTAATAAAGATAAGCCTGTGTCTCATAATGTCATAGTGATGTGCTGAAGCATTTTCATATATCAAACTATACTTGGAGTATGAATATTGGAAAAGTATCATCTTACCTTCTATTTTGCACATATAAAAGATGCCTTAACAGAACATAAGAACTGAACATAAAGTTTCTTATTTTTCTTCTTCAACTTACCTTTTATATAGTAAATAGTTATTGTATACTGTTAAAATGAAATATTGAAATTATTTAATTAACCTTTTTTGACCTCTGTAAAATGCAAAAGCTATAAATATGGAGCAAATCAAATTGAGTTCTGCTGTAGGCAAGAAACCAGCCTCCAGTGGATTGCCTGCTGCTCAGATAGCATTTGCTAATTTCAGTCTTTATACTTCCACAGGAAAAACTGAGGGTACACACGCAGAATAGTTGTGTTCAGTGATTTCCTACAGTTTGGTGTTATAAAAATCATTCTGATCTTAAAAATGAGACATGGCTTAATCCAATTAATTCAGGGCACAGTTAAATCTCTGTTGTAAGTGAAAAGTTTCAGACAACTAAAATCCAGAAGAAGAATTTTTTAAATGACATTTTTGTATGTGTCCCTACTCACCACTGTTTCCATACACAGCCTCTAGCAAGGGATAATTTTCAGTTCATTCTAATCTTATCATCTGTCACTGAAAAAATTACTGACAAAAGCCTACAATACAGTCCTGATATTAATAAAAAAACTCAGGACCCATAATTTAGAGTCATAAGAATCAAAAATTTTACTTTACATGTCATAATTTTAAAGTTACTACCATCTTCTAACAACTGAAGTATTAATGGCAACTGAAAGCACTTGCCAAAAACCAATTTTGTGATTATCATAGAATTTAGATTTGCTTTAACAAGTACAAGCATCTTGAAAACCTTTTTATAGTTTCTTCTGCTCCTCTGTCATAAATACGTTCCTTTATAACTCTTGTATCTCACTGCTTTGGAAACTTGAATTTTGGATGCTAATCTGTCAAATATTCTGTATTATAGTTTTTATGGCAGCAGGCAGTGTAACATTCACTTTTTAAAAATTTTTAATTCTGTTTTTCACCTAGGAGCAAACTCTGATTCGACTGTCCTGTATCAAAATGGCAAGTGATATCATAAAACACTTTACTTTATTGTTATGTTTTAAAGGCATTAAAAACTATGCTGTGTTCACTTCTTAATATGCCATGTTCATTAAACAATATATTAGGAGGTCTAGAACCACAATCCATAAAAAATAAATCTAGAAAACTTATAAATGTTTGTATTCCATACATTTCCGTGATTCACATGCATTTCAATGTGATCATGAATAACAATGTTCTGCTTTAAACAAAAAAATAGAAGGTTTATTTACATGCAAAATAATGTAGCAATTACAGTAACAAACACCTCTCACCTACTCTGAAAAAACAGTTCAACAGACTGACAAGTTGTTGTATTTTGCATAATGCCTTCCAGCTTACTTCTTTTCCAGTAGATTTCCACTATTTTTCTTCTGAAGATGGGTGAAGTCAGTTCCACAGTTTGAGCCAGTACCAAGTTGCAATGTAAGTCATTATTTAATTTAGTAGTCATCGTGTCTGTGTTCATTTGTGATTTATTGGCTTAATACAAGAGATTCACACACTTCAGGGTAAAAAAAAAAATAAATCCTGGAGCTTTCACTGACTTCATTCATGATGATTATGTTTCTGAGATATAACAGATTTAAAGTGTTAGGCAAACATTTCAGAAGAGTAACTACATCAAAGCTAGTAAGCTACTTAAAAAAAAAAAAAGAAAAAAAAGTAAATAACTGAATCCTAATAAATGACCAACAGATATAGAAAGCCATATTAACATCACTAAAATTGAAAAATCAAAGACTAAAGAAATACCAGGATTCAGAATGGCCTATGCAACTTCAATTTGTCTTCGTTCTGCAGATACATTATAATGAAGTATTTAATTAAGATTAACGTCAAAGGTAACCACTAATTCCAAGTGGCCAATTTTCATTACACAGCTCTGCGTGTTCTTAGTCCAGTTCACACCGGCTTTAGGATGTCTGCAGTACTTCACATTTCTGCAGATTAGACTTTGGTATGAAGTTGGGAACTGAGAAAATGAGCATTAATATCAATTTATTAGCACTGTAAAAACATTTGGTCTGAGTGACTTACCTAACATCAGAGAGGAACTCTGAGGCATAGTGAAACATAATCCAATTCTCAAAGGCCTCATTTAGTTACTCAGAGACTGTCTTTTCCTCTTCTTTCAGACCTCTGCCATATTGAATGCATATTTTCTGTTTTTTTCTTCAGTTAATGAACTAGAGATTCCATCTATCAGTGTCTTCAACCCAAACCCATGAATCACCCCCAGAGCCTCTTCTTGGGCTGACTGAGCCCAAGGCTTTGTGTTATGTGGAGGAGGGGTAGAACAGGACAACAGATGGACGAGGCACAGAAGAAAACAGAAGGAAGAGCTGCCAGGCAGTTTTAGTCTATCATATAAAAATGCAAAAGCAACCTAAAGTTTGTATAACTAACAAGTTCATTTCTTTCATTATGACCCTCTCCTAACTGTAAGATCCTTATGTACAGTAAATGTATGTATTTGCCTAAAATTTATGGAAGTGAATGAAGGAGAAAAAAGGTTATCACATTGATATCCATGCAGATCACCAGAAGGCACAGAGTTTTTAAATCCACCTGAAATCTTTTCATTTCAGCTCATCAGTTAGGGAGTGGTATAGAAAATTACTGTTTCTTAGAGGAGACAGTAACTTCATAAATACTTTATCATGAATCTCAGATATTTACTAAGAGCAGATGCATTATGAAAGTGAGATTAAATGAGTTTTGGGCCCTGCAAAACAATTTGGGTATTGACATTCCTTCCTTTTGTTTTGTTATTCTCCTTGTTTGTCTCACCTATCAGTAACTAGTTTTATCATTCCCCTTCCCATTCCTCTGGATTCTCAGCTCATGCTGTGTAAGTTCTACTATTTAAATATTGATTTTTTTTTTCTATCATTTGTGTCTTCTTTTTTCTGCTCTCATTTTTTTTTTTTTCCTGTTGGACTTTATTTTCTGTTTTTTCATCACCACACAGCTTCCCTTTGTTTTCTATTTCCTGGTCTTGACTCATGCTCCCCATCCTGTAGTTCCTCAGTCCATTTTCTGGACTCAAGGATTCTAAGTTCCTCTTTGAAGCTTTACTCTGTCTTCAGATTTATCGTATCCTGCTTATTTCCCACATAATCGGCTGGTCATAAATTCCTCACCTGGATGACCACAAACTCCTTCCATTCTGGGGTCTCAACACATTCTTATCACTTTGGTTTTCCTTACTAACAATTTATCTTCCCTCAGATTTCAACCTCAACGTTATGCCAGCCTTTTTCATCCATTCAACCTATCATTTTAAGTCCTAATTTTACCCTGACCTTCCATCACACCTGTACTTTTTCTAGATCTAGTCTCCCAAAATAATTTGTCTGAATATATTTTACCTTCCTCCCTTGTGGATTTTTCCTCTGTTCTTTTTCTTTTTTCTTTTTTTTTTTTTGGTACCACATGACATCCTTTTGATTCTGCCTAGCGTCAGCAGATCAAAAGACGACACAAATCTCTGAAACCAAAGACCTGGATCTATTTCCAACTCCTTGGGAACTGTGGTGTCTCAGACTGCATCAGCTGGGAATTAACAGGAGCAGGGCTGCTTCCTAAGGAACACAGGGATGCTCAGCCCACGAGGACAGAGGCCTCAGCAGTCCCACAGTGCTGAAGCAAAGACAGACCCAGAGGTTATAGCAAAGCCCAGCCAGGAGTCCAGACCATAAGGCAACATCCCAGTGCTGGAGCAGGTCAGAGATCACACTGCAAAGGCCAAGGTTAGGATCAGTGGTCACAGGATCAAGCAATCAATTGAAATCTGAATATTCCATAACAAAATAGGGGTAGGACTAAGCTAGAGACATGCACTCTCCTAACACAGCTCAGCTTAAACAGAGCTCCTGAGCCCATGGATGTGGGTGGAGACCCCAGGAGAATGGGATCATTAGGGGTTAAAAATGCCCTCAGCATCCTGACTGAAGAGAAGAGCAAAAACTGGAGCACACAGTTTCTCGTGTTCCCTGGGTTCTTTGGTGTGCATGCCAGGTCAGAATAAAACAGGTCTTCAATAAGGATGATTGTGGCATCAGAACTGGTCAGACACAGGTCACGCAGAGCCTGCTCTTTCTGCTCCTAATTGTGGTATTTAACACCACCCATCTGACAGAATTACAATCTCATTCCCATTGCTGGAAAGAGCACTGGTAATCCAGTAGAGCTGTATTTCACTGCTAGATCATCTAATTCTTAGGAGAATGTTGAGCAGAGACAGAATACATAGAAATAATAAAGGCTATAATCTTTACAGTCAGTTGTGTGCATTTTTTTATTTCCCTGAGGCTTACGCTGTGGGCCAATTTTCATAGAGACAGAAAAGGAAATGTGCTTTTCAGAAAGGTCCTCTGAATTTAGAGCCTTGATTTAAAAAACATGGATGTGCTTGAACAAATATTTTAGGAGTCTTTAGTATGGGCAAACTGATGTATTTGTTCAATTCTATGAGTCTTACTCTGAATCAGTTAAAATACTTTGACTTGTATTTGAAAATATTTTCAATATAGGATGCACTAATGTGAAAATCTTAGTCAGAAAAAAATCCAAATACTGAATCTAAATGCCTAGAGCTTCCTTTATATTATCAGAACACGTGAGAAAATCATTGTACTGTGTCAGTAACAGAAGCTGTTCTTCAGAAAGTAAAATGGATGACATGATGTTCTACAGAAGGAACAACTCCCTTCTTACTGAGTTTTTGAATACTTTTTTGTCACTTCAGCTGAGTGCAAGAGAGGTTTTGTGCAACACATCACATAATCTCTGCATAAGTAATAAAAGGCAAACCAATTAAAACTTACAAAATATTAGAAATATTAAAAAATTAGATAATCGGATAAATACATATTCCAAAGAGGTGAGCTGGGATGTATTCTATGTAAATCTGTTCAAACACATTTAAAACACAATTAGTGTGTATTTAATTCCATGCATTAAGATGTTTTCATGGCCAACTGTAACATGCATTACATAAAATCATTGGATATCCTGCATTGGAAGGGCCCCACAAGGATCATAGAATCAGAAAATCAGAGAATATCCTGAATTAGAAGGGTGCCATTAGGGTCATTGAGCCCAGCTCCTGACCCTGCACAGGATACCCCAAGAGTCACACCATGTACCTGAGAGACTTGTCCAAATGCTTCCTGAGCTCTGTCAGGCTTAGTGCTGTGATCACTGCTCTGGGCTTCCAGTGCCCAACCACCCTCTGGATTCCACAATATGGCTGGAACATCTTAAAAATCCTAAGGAAATAATGTTACAAAAGCTGTTAAAGTTGTGTAACTCCCCAATTCTCTCGTTTTGGGTAGGGAACTAACATTTCTTCAAGTAGTTGCTTCTTGGCTGAGGGTTAGAAGGCGTAGGAAAGCACACACTTCTACTAATTATCAAACACTCTAGGAAGTGGGAGACCTAACTATAATATATGGAGAATCATGTTAGCAGCACCATTTTTTCTGTGTCTTCATTCCACAAATTATATGGATGAGAGGTCAGGTAATGAATAAGATAATTCTGCTTCCACTCATCATTGGTAATTCTCTTCTGCAATTATATTCACCAACTCAAAATGTAGATTAGGTATTTTTCAATGAGAATGATACCAGTGAGGTTTGACCTTGGTTTACTTTGCATTAGCATTGCATTGACAGGGTTGTGTTATAGACTTTTTCTTCTCCAAAAGTCTGTGAAATATCTCACATTTATAATTGCTTTATAAATGGGACTTCATCCCACACATATTTTATATGTAGTATTCACAGCATGCAATTCCTCTTACTTGCTTCATCTTACTAACTAACACAGAACAAAATTTCACTGAATTCATAATATTGCTCTGGAACTGATACATTCTGTATATTTACACACCAATATGTTTTATGGAAATGAACACATTTCTTCTCTGGAGCATATTTTCAAACTTCAATTGCTCTTTACTGAAGCCAATTTTTTTTTTTTTCCCAAAAAAAAAAGTGCAATGCGTTTCATGTCTATATATTTTTATTCACGCCAATATATTTTCACAGTTGGATAGATTTAACTAAATTAGTAGTTACAGTATTTGTTCAAAGCATTGCTTTTGCTGGCATCTGGTAAGTAAATGTTATCTGGGTTCTTTTTTTTTTTAGTAATCAGCTTCCACCAAACCCAAACCTTTGAAAACAACAGCGACTTACCTCAACCGCTCAAAATTTCTCACCTCAAAGAGTAACAAAAGCAAACAAAACCCCAACTCTGCTGCTGCAGCTGCTGAAACACGGCAAAGGGCAGTGCAAAAGGGAAATGCACTGACTCCAGTGATGAACTCTGGTGCTCTGATTTCCACACGGGCCAGGAATGGTGCACTGGGCAGGGAAATGCACCTTCTGTGATCCCTCCTGGATCCAGGGATCCCCCACATGAGGGAAGCCCTGGTGCCATTTTCAGGTGTGCTGGGGCAAACAGAAGAATTAAGGACTTATTAAGGACTACTGCAAGAGGCTGCAACACAGCCAGAGATTTCTTCAAAGCTAGGGGACAGCTGTAGTGGGTTTTCTCAGAAGATTTTTTTTTTTTTTTTACTGAGCCATGTAAATAAATTTCACTTTCCAAACTGCTGTTTTAAATGTGATCATGAGTGATCAGCAGTTTTGCAACTCAGGATAGAATCTGTCTCTAATTTCTGTCACTAGCAGCTTGCCTTCTCCTTATTGCCTGTGGGGCTTTTTTAGTTGGTTTTGGTACTCTGCAACCATATTTTGACTACTTCTTCACTACCTTCACTTCTAGATTATGTAAAATTTATTTTAATATATATATTATAGGTCATAGCACAGAACAATTGTTTCTAGAGCTATGTTTCCCAGCTTGCAATGCTGGAAGTTTCTCTTTCCATAAATTATCTATGTATCTTCCACCGTTTGATGAATTCAACAAAACCATAATATTTTGCCAAATATATTTTCCTTGGGTTTCTCCTCCCTAATTATTGACCACGGAGGCTATCAAGGAACATCATTAAGAAACATGATTATCCCTTCAGATTTGGCTTGTCTTTCAGGTCAAATTCTAGAAGTACTCAAACCCAACACAGATGGCTCCATTTAGAAGAGGTGGAGTTCAGCTGTTGTCTTGGGGTGATTTTATGATAAGTTGGAGAACTTTTTACTTACCAATTCAGTGAGAGGAAATACCTAAGGATTCTTTCTGAATCATGTTTGGGGATTGAATTATTTTGCTTTGTTTAGCATTAGGAATATTTGCACATATGAATATTTGCACATGTCACCTTGGTGAATAACAGGATTATGCAGAAGAACATTTATTTTGGTTCTGATAAAATGTTTACCTTCTGCATCTGATTTTCAGTGTTATCTCTTGTTGGTATTTAAGGGTATTACTCTTTACTCTGTTCTGAAGTATGTTTCCTGAAGAATCCCTGTTGCCCTTTTGGTCTGGAAGCAATGAAGCTTCTGGCCATGCTGCTCATGAGCTCCAGCTCCACAGACCAACTGCAAGGTTCTGAGTTTGGTTTAGATATCAGCTGCCACTGCATGTCACAAGAATTGTTACTATGCCTACAGAAAACATCAAATTAACACAGCTGAGTTCATCAGGAGAAGTATGACATCATATCTGGCAGTTGTAGTGATTTTAATTATAGATTTTACAGATATATAGTTGGTAAAACACCCAAGGACTTTTGTTGGGGATTTTTTTTTCTCTGTCAACATGTTGCTAGCTCATTTCAGACCCCCCCGAGCCAGAAAAGAGTGGCAAGAACCAGTTATGCTCTGGTTATTTTTGGTTATGCTCCTGACATGGGGCGTGATGTGATGTCCATGTCACTGAACTCTGGGAAGAGAAGGTCAGCTGGTGTTTCTAAGCACTCAGATCAGCTTTTCCAAGTGTGGCAAAGACTTGAAGATCCCACGATGGACAGGCACTTCATTCCTGCACTTGCCAGAGAACCCCCTTCTACAGCTTTCAATCACTGAGCTAGGAAGACTCTTGTGTCTTTTTCTATAATGTTTCCTGGAACAAGACTATGACCAAAAGTATGTCCTGTCAAAAGTACAGAGCTATCAGCTGTCATAATTAATGCAAAAGTACTTCAGGGTGGATTACAGTCCTGCCTTAGTGAAGGATTTGTGGGAATTGGTTTTTTAATTTCCTCCACCACCAACCAAAAAAAAAAAAATCCACCAACGTTTGTTGACATTTATAGGGCTGCCTTAAAAATGATGACTTGATCCTTTCTGTAAATCTTCTAAAATATTTTGATAATCATTTCCCATTCATTACTGCTGCACCTGCACTGAACCCTGAGAACAGTTGTAAAACTTTTGCCTGTTGTGTCTTTTTTCACTAAGAATAATAATAATAAAAAAACCCCAAAATGAGTAAAGCAAATATCTACTCATGCACGAAAGACAGACTACAAATGCTTTCCTGTCCTAGGGGACATTCCAGTGCAACATCCTCTGTAGTGTTAACACAACCCTCCAAAGGCATGGAAATGGACATGATGGCCACCAAACCATACAAATGCTAGAACCTTAAAAGGTAATTCTTTAATTTCATTCTGTATTTTATGTGAACATCTTTTGGAGACTGGGGAACTCCGTGTAAATCCTGATGCAGTCTGAACTGCTGCCAGGCATAATCATCACTTGCTAATTAACAAAGTGGAGGATGTGACTACAGAATGCATAACTTTCCCCATCCCACTCCTGTGCAAGCTCTTCAAGGTGAAGTGGACAACTGATTGCACTTCCTCGACGATCTGAGACCCTGCCCCCTTCAGAGAAATGATCTTTTAAAGAGCTTCCCTCTCCTGTAGGTAAGACTATTTCACCACTTATCTCCTCAAAGCTCTTTGCTGTCAGAGGCTGGGACATCAAGGTGGAAATTCAGAGAGTTACTGTGGGAAACATGATGCATGGTGTTGGAGAGAAAACCTCAACAGGGAAAGGACGGAACCAGAGCCGGAGAAACATCTGGTCATTACAGGCATTTGTGTGCAGGGCAATCCTGCTTTCTACGGGATAAGGCAACACAACTCCTCCACAGGGTGTTTACAGACAGATCCAGCAATTCAAGCCCAGGCATTCTGATTTCACTGACAGGCTGGTGCAAAAGGTGCCCCATATACCGTGCTGAACACCAAACACACACAGCTCAAGTGGCTGCCTGCCTTCTTGCATTTCCTCATGACGTTCAGTGCTTTATCTTTCGGAACATAAGCAATTCCCGACTACGAGCTGAATGCTACCGACCCTCCCAAGAAACCCTCCAAAGAAATAACTTTCTCCACGCCACGCAGAGTCCGGACAACACCGCGGAAACTCCGGGAAGCTCATTATTGCCATTGTTCGGGGGCCGATCCCATCGCCGCCGCGGGGAAGGCACCTGCACGGGATTCGTTCCCACGAGCACGGAGACGCAGCCAGCCCTTCTTTTATCCGCTCTTTTCGGGGAGGAAAAGCAGAGGGAGGAGAAGGGGTTTTAGGCAAGGGGCCGTGTCCCTCGCAGAGCCCCGGGCCGGGCCCGCGTCCCGCGGCGCTCCCGCCCGGCGCTGCCGCCGCTTCAGCACCGGCCCTGGACAGCGCCCGGCCCCGCCCCGCCCCCGCCGCTCTCGCCGCCCATTGGCTGCGGCCCCGCCGCGCGGCCGCCGCTCCCCGCGATTGGCCCGGGCCGGCTGTCATTCAGCGGCGCGCGAGGCGGGCCTGGCCCCCGGGCGCGCCCCTTTGCTTTGTAACGCGGCTTCTCATTGGCCGCCCGGCCCACTCCGGTCAGCGGCCATTGGGCAGCGCCTCGCGCCAGTCACGCGCCCGCCTGAGGGGCTGGGCGGGGGGTGAGGGGCGGGGCCTGACCGGCGGGGGCGGAGCCAAAGGGACACCGGGGGCGTGGCCTCGGCGCGGGGAGGGCCGGGGTGTGGCGGGCGGGCGTGGCTAGGGGCGTGGCCAGGAGCCGAAAGGGGCGGGGCGAGGGGCGGGGGCGGGGCCGGGCCAGGGGAGCCTGGCGAGCGGAGGTTGCCCTTGTGTCTCGCGCCGGGAAGCGGCTGGAGCGGAGCGGGAGCGGAGTCCCTGCGCATCCCACCCCCGCCTCCGCCGCCCCGCGGCGGCACGGCACGGGACAGCCCGGCACAGGCCAGCGGAGAGACGGACGGACGGACGGACGGACGGACACGCCGGCAGGGGCAAGGGGAGCCAGCGGGGGCACCTGGCACCGCTCCGCGGTGGGAACCTGAACCTGCCCAGCAGCGCCGGAGCCAGCGGAGAGAGCCGCTCTTTCCTCCTCCTCCTCCTCCTCCCTCCCCAATCCACCCCCGCGACCCTGGTCCTCCTCCTCCTCCTCCTCCTCCTCACCCCACTGGATACAGCGAGGGAGACACTGCGGCGGAGGCGGCGGCGGCGGCGGCTCCTGCGGGGGGAAGGAAGCGCCCGGAGAGCGGAGCGGCGGGAGGCTGCGGATCTGCGTGCCTGGCGCCCACCCAGCCCGAGGGGAGCCCCCAGGATGCGGCTGAAGCCCGGCGCGCTCCTGCGCTTCTACAGCCTCTGCGGGATCCTCGTACAAGGTACCGCCTCCTCCCCACCCCTGCCCCACGCGCGGGGAGGGAGGGACGCCGGGGGGGCACCGCCGCGGCCCAGGGCATCCCAGATTTCACCCCCCCCGCCCCACTCCTGACCCGCTCCCTCCCTCGCCCCTCTCCCGGCTTTCCCCCCCTCGCCGTGCGCCCCCAGCCTCCCGCTCGGGTAGCGCTATCCAGCGCTGAAGCGCCGCACGGCTGTTAACCCTTCCTGCCCTTCCCTCGTCAGCCTCTTCCCCTCCTTCGCCCTCCGCGCTCCTTCCTCCACCTACCCCTCACCCCGCCGCCGCCGCCGGCCGCTCGCCGACCCCCGCAGCCGCCCCCCGGCTCGCCGTCACCTCCGCGCTCGCCCGCCCGCCGGGAACGTGCCCCCGAAAGTGCGAGTGCAAACCGCAGCAGCGGCGTGCGCGCTGCAACAACATCCCGGGGAAACGTGCGGGCTCCAGCCGGGCCCCCCCGGCGGGGGGCGGCGGGATGGGGGTGGGGGGGGTGGGTGTCCGCGCCTCGCTGCGCCGCCGCCGGGAGTGCGTGTCTGTGTGTGAGGCATCGAATGTGCACGTAGGGTAATCGGATGAGCCGGGGGTTCAGCGGCGGATCCCTTCGCCATCCTGCTCCGGGAGGCTCATCCTGCAGCTAGTTTCCAGACTGGATGTATCCCCCCTCTCCCTCCTCCCCGCCGCCGCTCCCCCTTGCTCCCGTTATCCGGCCGAGTGGGATGGAGCGGCCCCGCCGCGCAGGGAAGCCCCGCGACGCGCTGCGAGGTGACCGCCCGCCGCGGCTGCCTGCGGGGGAGCTTCCCCCAGACCCCTCCCGCTCCAGCGGGAGCCGAGCCGGCGGCCAAGCCCTCCGCGCTGCGCTGCCGCCGGGAGTTTGCCCCCCGGCTCCCGGAGCGGCGGCGGGGAGCCCGCGGTGGGAGGCGGCGGTCGGGGAGCGGGCGGCGGCCCCGCGGCCCGGCGGGTGCGGAGGGGCCCGGGGAGCCACCCCGCTGCAACTCGCCGGCGGTCCCCTGTCCTCCCGGGAGGATGCGGGGGGCCGGCGGGGCATCTCCCTGCCCTTCCCTCGCTCGGCGTGCCGGGTGTTTCGGTGTGGGAGGGAGAAGCGAAGAGTCGATTAAACTAAGTGGCCTTGTAGATTTTTTTTTTTTTTTAATTTTTTTTTTTCTCCTCCGCTCGCCTCCGTCATGCCATTTCACGTCAAGTTTAATATATTTCGCGTTTCACATGGCTGCGTCATGTGTCGGGCGATCTCTCCGGAGGGAGCCGCGGCTGGCAGCCCGGAGCGGGGGCACAGCAGCCGCCCGGGTTCCCGAAACACGAGAGCCTCACCCCCCGACACCCCCATCGTCCAGAGCCCCTCCGAGTGCCCCCGCTCCACCTCGCGGGGAAGTTCCCGGCCGAGGACGCGAGAAGGAATTGGGAGGGGAAGGAAGTGCGCTGGGCAACTGCGAAGGACGGGTCCGTCGGGCGGATTATTTGTATTCTTTCCCGATGTTTATGGGTTGCCCGGTACGTCACCGCACAAGGAGCTGCTGTGTTGGTGCTATACAGGATTATTTATGGGGGCATGTGCGCCGCGCTGCACCTGGGGGCTGCCTCCTCTCTGCCTTTTACATTTCCCTGTGAATTGTCAATTCATTGCCCTGCAACGGAGCTGGGGGTGGGAAGCCTCTGGACTGACTTTCTGTCACCAATAAAATCGGGGTTGCTGCTGGAGGAGGAGGATTTGATCTTTCCTAAGATGCAATCAGCCGCATTCAGCGCGGCGCAGCTTTGAGAGTAAACCAGTGATTAAAAACAGTGATGTCTTTCACTGCAGTTTAGAGAGCGTGCCAGGCAGAATGTAACTCTGTGAACTGCATAAGGTAAAAAACGTGTTGCAAGGAATGGGGTGTAGTACAGATCTGGCTATGACTATGTGAAAATAACCAGATTGGGCCTGTCCTTGCGGATGGGGAAAAGTGATTACCCAGCTTGCCCTCTGCGTGTGTAAAACATCCCCCCGTGTGTAAAACATCTCCCCTCTCTTCAGTTTCTCACACAATTATTTTTTCAGCTCCTGATTAAAACTTCAATCAGAAATACTTAGGCTCTCTGTGTACCACAGTTCAGCAGAGTGTTCTTTCAAGGAGATATGAAGAACCTGTAACACTCAGGCAGAGGTGAGAGGAAGTAATTTCTCCACCCCTTGTTTCCTAAGGCAAAGGAGAATGGAGGAGATAAGTAAATGAATTCCTTAAGACTTTCCTCGGTGGCAACTGTATCCAACAGAATATCAAATTTTTTTCAGTCCATCTTAAAGTGCAACTTCGTAAATGTTGTTTTCTTAGTTTCTGCCATTTATTTTGACAGAAGGAGCAGACACAGTTACCATTAGACACATTTCTTGTTGATAGCTTAAGAGCTGCATTTGAAAGTAGTTTTTCCTGCTGGCTTGATTTACTCTTCCCCAAACAGTATTGTGAAGTGGCTCAATGGATTTATTAGATTTCTCCAATTTTCTGTTTGTGGGCTGTGGGACATGCAGGTTTTTCTGTCAGCTCTGATGGGAATAACATCTTTGTTCTGAGGATTTGAAGCACTTATGAACTGCAATACCGATGGTTTCTGTTGGTGAAACTGAAGTAATTAAAGACAAGGTGACAAAGAGTCAAGCTGACATGTGTCCTGTATGGAAGTTTGCTTTTCTGGCAAGATCTGTGGAGAGTCTCGCTTAAGGAATCTGTCCTGAGTATTGATGAAGCATCAGCTGAGGGAAGAGGACATAGAATAATGCTTCTCAGCTTGTGCATGGAACAGCATTAGCAGCAAGCAGTCCCTTCAGAGAGGAGGCAAACAAGAAGGAAAAGGGCCCAGTGTCAACTGCTTGCTGTGAAAGGGGAGCGATGGAGGTGGGAGAGGAATAATAACATGTGGAGCTGGGAAGCAGTTTGTCAGCTGAGTTTGGGGATGGTATTCATCTGCTCTGCCCTCTCCAGTGTTTGCTGTGAAAATAGTGGGATCTCTGGCTGCTGCTGTTGTTAACTTGTGCGCTGTAATGAGCCTGGAGTACTTAAATGATGTCCCGTGGGTTAACCTGTTACTTATGTTTACAGCCAGCCTTATGTTTGTTTATTGTTGTTGGTGTTTTTTTTTTCCCATTCTGATTGTCTTTTGACTTCATGAATGTAGTCTTAGACAGAATATAACAGTTGTAGGGGGGCGTGCTTTTAGAATAAACTCAAGTGCTTCATCTGAGCTGCTTTTATGCAACCTGACCAGTAAGCTCGTTATTGCCAAGAGTCACCACGTGAGAAACTGTAACAATACAAAATAGTTCTGCTGGTTTCGTAGGATACATATACAGGTTAGGATTATCCTGGAACTGTAGCTGCTGTAGCCCCCTGCTGTGTGATAATGCAAATGGCATCTAATGCCTTAATGTGCTTGGCTCCGGGAAGGCACTGGGTAGTGCCATGTGTGGGAGCAAACGATCCACTCCCAAGACTTTGCCAACGCTGGGCAAATCTTCTCAGTGTGGTTGCTTCAGACACTTCAAATGCTTGCAACCTGGCTACTAATGAAAATAATGTAGGGACTCTTTAATTTGTCAGAAACTGTGGTCACTGATGCAACAAATCAGCCAAGACAGGTAATTGCTTGTGGGTGAGACTCTTTTCGTTAGCCCAGATCTGTTGCAAGCAGAATAAAAAAAAACAAAAACAAACTGCAAACAAAGCTGGACAAACATGGATATGACTACTTATGAGGTCGTCGAAGCTGATTTAAGGTGAAGTTGTTGTGCATTACTCAATATCTTGTGTGTTTGGACTTTGTTTTGAATTTTCGTTTGGATTTCTGTTCGCAAAGCCTTGGCAACCCAAGGCTGCCTGCACAGGGGTTGTCTTGGCAGCTGAGCGTTCATATGCTAATACAGTGTACAGCCAGTCAATGCATGTAGTTTTAATTCTGCAGGTACTCTGAGGGCATACACAATTACATAATAAAAGACAGTGGCTTTAGTGCAGTCTCTATGTGGAATATTTTAGACGCAAGTTGAAGCATAAAATCTTTCACTCTGCTTGATGGCGTGTGTCTTTATATGAGTCCCATCAATCTAGCTGAGGCTTGGTAGGCTTATTAGCTGCTTAGTTCTTGGGCTAGTTCATATTTTATTAATTATTTTGCTTGATTCCTTCATGATTTTTTATTGATAGTCATCCTATAGCAGTTCAGGTTTAGAACAAGAAATGACTAAACAATCCAGATTCCCATTGATGATGTCCCACAACTTCCCTGTGGAGTATACGAATAGGGATTACTCACTCAAATATTTATAACTCTTGCACTCAAAGTATTTATCAAGTTTCTGCCATCAAATCAACAGTAAACAGTTTTGAAGTTTGTACCAAAGAAGTAATTCCATGGAAATGCTGATTAACAGAAGCACCTCTATTGAAGCAAATACATTTTTCTTGTCTACTTTCCTGTTAGATTTCTTTTTTTTTTTTTTATTTTATTTCAGAAATGTAGAATAGTCAATCTGCCTCTGCTTTTAAATTTACTTGTCAGTTGCAATTCCATGATAACGTACTGTAAATGTCTCTAAGTTATAGTTCATTATTACAGAAGCCTTAGTTCTCATAATTAGCTTTCTCATCCCTCTGGCCTCATCCTACTATTGACCAAATGTGTTGAATGAGATTACCCTTACTCTTTCCACCAAAGAATTATTCTCTTAATAGAAGTTATCCTTTTAATATTGCTATGTAAATTGAAGCTTGGATTTTGAGGTGGTTTTGGTTTGGTTTTGGTTGTTTTTTTTCCCCTTTTTCTCTCTTGTGCATTGGAATTATTGATTAAGTAACTGGTAGCAGCAGTTATGTGTGGTATGGACGTGGGCATCACGTGCTTGCCAAAAGAACAGCAGTGTAACCAACCAGAGTGTGGTTGGCTGAGCTAGAACAGTGACTCCCTCTCCATCTAACACGTAAAAATGTAGAAATAGGAGATGTTGTAATTGTCCTCTTAATGCCTTCCCCAAGAGAAAGAAGGATTACATCAATTTTAATTGAGTTGAACAGCAGGCAGAAACTCTCAAAAGTTAGGCCCTCTCAAAATAATGCAGGGTCTTCTGTAGAGGGGATGCTACTGACATTCTTTTTAAGATACACATCCTAAAACAAATGCAGAATGGTAAAACTATTAGACACAGTTTAGTGTGTGTATCCTCTGGGATTGCACTGATATTAAGTATGGTCTTAATGAGCATATCCCTTCTTCCCAAGGAGTTTTTGAGGTGTGTTTGAAAGGAAGAAAGGCAAATATCACATTCCAGTGGCAAGGAATAAATTGTAAAATCATGATTTCTCTCAGGGATTTGCCCTTGAACAATTATCCTTCTGCATAATGAAAACATTTTGGAAAGAACTGAGTATTTTCAAAAATGAATGTGGGTGTCTTTGCAAGGGTTCTTAATGTTGTGGGTTTTTCTCCTGTTTTTTTTTTTGGTTTTTTTTTTTTTTTGGTTGTTTTGTTTTTTTTGTTTTGTTTTGTTTTGTTTTGTTTTTTCTTTTTTTTTTCTTTTTTTTCCCTCTGAACCTATTTCAGGATCTTTTTCCTTCATTTTATTAATGAAAATTAAAGACAAAGCCCAAATGTTTGCGGTTTCTCTTATGTTAATGCATGCTAAGCTCAGGATGGGTGCTTTAAATATCAATGCATAAGACACTATTGTAGTTGAAAGAAGGAGAGAACATTTATTTCAGTGACAAAACACTGGGGGCTGTGTAGCTGTTCTTCCAGTGCTCTCCTCTAGTGCTGGAGTTTGGTGTGTAGGACTTCTCAGCATGTGGAACTTGGAACAGGCAGAGAGGGTTTAGTTAACAATGTAGGTGGCCTGCCTGTTGTCCCATCTCCTTTCTCTTTAATCTGTAAACGTGAAAAATAAAATCATGCTTGCATCCTTTGCTATCCTTCTATTTACTAAATAGAGTTCTTGGGACCTTGGTGAGTCTTATTTAGGAATGCTTTTTCTGTCTTGACAAGTTTGGGATTTTGGAGGGAAAGACAATTTCCTCCCCACAGTGGGTTGAGTTGTGTTTCCTGCCTTCTAGTTGAATGAAATGGCTCTTGGAGAGTGTGAGTGCTTTTATAACTTTCGCATTTTAAGTAGCAGCAAATCAATTTTAATATAGTTTTACTATAAATTCATGCATTTATTGTTGTTTTTTTTTTCCTGTTTTGTAATATTCAATTTAGATTTATCCGTTTTTTCTTTTTCTTAAATAGCTGATAAAGATTATTAACTGTCCAGAGGCAGCTGCTCTTCAGTTTCAGAAAAATAATTATGGTGTATGTTCCTCAATTCAAACCCCTGAAGTTCTTTCAGAGCTGAAGATTTTTCTGTATGAGTTTTGTTCATGTGGAGATACATTCCTGAACTACTCTACAGCTTTTCCTTTGTTCTGTGAATGGACTTGGCAAGGTTTAGGTTATTTTGGTAAAACAGTGCATATCATCACATATTCAGTATGGATAGCTTTGATATTCCCTCTATCATCATCTTTGGGTAAGCAGTTTGTTGGGAAGGATAGTGCAGGAGGGACTGTTTTCTGCTGTTAGAGGTAAAAATATCCTGGTGATATTTTAAACCTCTTATATGCCACAGTACTAATCAAACAATGGTCCTAATCATGGTAATTCAATTACTAAACCTCAGGTGAAGGAGCCAGAGTCTGCTGCTACGTGCAGAAATAATCTGTGACCACTTATGAAGATGCAGTTACACCTTTATCATCAATATATGATGCACTGCATTATTGCTGCTTCTTCTGGCAGAAGCTGAATAGGCAGCACAGATCCATTGGAGTCTTAAAACTCTGTTTTTTCCCAAAGTTCAGCACTGGAGATTCAAGAACTGCCACTGACTGACAGCTCTGAAGAGAGTAAGACCAAATTACTTCACAGCAGCAGTTGTAGTAGGCACGGGCACTGTGGTATTTTCTGTCTGTTCCGATATTTATCCCAAACTGACCTACATCTGCTGGATTAACAGTGTAACCTGACCTGCTTTTATTCCTGCTATGCTATAAGGCAAGAAGGCTGTTCTGGTTAGTCCCTAACCAGGGGAAAAGCTGTACTAGTTGAAGCAGAAGCAATCAAATTTCTTTTAATTAAAAGATTGTAAAAAGTATGTTCTAGCATCAAGTTCATTTTATATTTATCATCTTTTAAAGTATTTTCTTTTTTCTTCCCTGAGTGTTAATATGTTTTTAAATGTGAGGTTTAAATCTTGACATGCTAGTTGGTGCTTTATTGTGGTACACTGGAGAACAGTGAAGAATTCTCCATCGATTTGCACAGTTCATACAGAGAAAGTAAGACTTCATTTGATAAATGAAAAAATTATTTTCGCTCTTGAATTTCTTTCAACTGAATGGGATTTTTTTAATGTCTTCAAATACACAAAAACATCGAACTGCAGCCATTTGCAAATTAGAGAATAAATGCAGTGTCTAGAAATATTACTCACTAAACTGATAATCAAGGATCAAATGCTAATCAAGGATTTACAAAGTATCCCAAATCTGTGACAAGTCATCAAATGGTATAATATACTGAAATATTCCATTTATATGAATTCTTTTGTTAACAACTAAGATAATAGTAGCGAGAATGAAAGAACTTCTTGTCTTTGGAGGAAACCTTAAACTAACATGCCAATTCTTAAATGACATGTGAAGCATCTTTTTGGCATTGCAGTTTTCTCTTAACTTTACAAATTTTTAACTTCTCCATTGCAGGTTTCTTATAGTGTTACTAATGTTCTTCAGGCTTGTATCATGTAGCCTTATAACACTATAAAAATAGGTGAGATTTGGACTGATATGGAGGAAGGTAGAAGTGCCATCTTGTTCAGTGATGATTGTAGTCAATGACAAATTGTATGTGTGCCGTCAAAAGGGAATCCCTTCAATTTTAACTTAAAACCAGTTGTAGCAAAAATGGCAACCCCTAGCACTGAGGAGCTTCTCAGAACTTAAATATCAAGTCAGACAATTGACAGGACTTTGTGTATCAAAAAAGCCTGTCTCATGTTTTGGTATCAAACCCAATTAGCAGTGCATTAGCTTTAATGATTGTTTTCTCTGAAGGCTGGAGTCCTCAGTCTAACATGTCCTAGGGCATATCTTGACTGCTGCTTATATAAACACAGTCAAGATGGTGTGGTTTTGAACACAGGCAGGGTATAAGTAATTTAAGTATGGGTTAAAACCTCGACTAGTTAACCATCTTCAGAACTGTTTGCCATTCTTCTTATTATATGGATTTTTTGTCAATTATGTGGCATATCTCTCCTCAGTAAATACAAAGTTTGTGGTTTACAAACTTCTGGTTAATGCCTCTTTTTGATGTGTAAAATGTAAAAGTCATACCTTTCTCTAGGCTGAATAAATCTCATTCACTCCTTAAAGAATGGTCCAAAGCTCACATAATTTCAGTACTTCCCCCATAAAATAAGCCTGAGTTTTAGAATTGGACCAGAATAAAATTAAAATGTTTTCAGCTTCTTAAGCCATCATTGTTTTGCAAACTGTAAATCATTACTGCTTTGCTGCATTGTGTATGGTGAATTTGGGAGCCACTGGGAAAGCATATAATCAATAGAAATATATGGGCCATTTGTTTTTATTTATGATAGATAAAAAACCTCACTGGCTTGTAGACTTATTTATGGGACTTTCACATATGCTTAGCACGTAAGATTAATGTAATTTCAAAATAGCTTGGAATATAACATTGGTTTAAGTGACTAGGCTTTTATATATTTTGTGGAAGCAGTATCTGGGGGTGGGGGGAGGAGAAGTGTTTTTGAAAACAATGGAGTTGTAGAATTTCCAAGCTGTCTTTGGATTTTGAGAAAAAAGAGTTATGCCAGATTTTGTACAGATCTGCTTTTGTCTGTTAGAAAAAGAAGTGATACTTCTGTTTACAAAAGGACAATTTCTTCCTCATCTGATGCAAAAGGGAGTAACGGGAAATCTGGATAAAGAAGGCAGATGAACATGTGCTATAAAGGATAGTCTTCGTTTACTGTGATACTTTTACCATGGGATTTGGAAGTGCAGATGCACTTAGTGTTCATTAGGCTATGTCTGTTGCAAACTGAAATATGCCATAAATCCCATCAGGAAAACAGAATCTACTAGTCTCTATCATTTCAAGTAAACATACAAAAGGTTTTTGTTTAGAATTAATATCATAGGCTTTTTATTTTTTTTTCCTTTTAATTGCTTGCTAAAACCCTATCATTTGAACGTTTTTTAGAAAGTAAATGTCTTCAGAAATGAATTTCAAAATATGTGACTGGCTGGTCACAGCTAAATGCAGACTAATCTCCCTCTAGGCCTTGTCTGTCAGGATACTTACCAAGAAAAAAAAAAAAAAACTTTTTTTTTTTCCTTCTGCTTGCTGCTTCAAGGCTTATGGTGGGGAAACAGCAGTAGCCCTGCTCTGTATGCAAGAGGGATTTGCTTTCCTAAGATTGTGAGGATAAAGGCCTCAAATTTGGATCCTGTCTAATCTGTTTACGTTGATGTGTCAATTCTGCAAGGAGAGAGCTGTGCCAGGACAGCGCCTAAGTGGCCTTCATGGGTGATGGGGACGTGGATGGATGGAGGACAGGGCGTGTGGACAGCTCATTTTCTCTAGGAATAAAGCATCCCTTCTGGAGTTAACACAGAAACCTTTGCTGTGGAAGACCAAGACATCTGTGAAGATCAGGCTGGGACAAACCCCTGCGTGACTGTAGTTTTTGCAGGATGCAATGGGACTTTCCACCTGTCTCCTGCTGGGACTTTCCACCTCTTCCTCTCACAGGAAATGGAATGAAACAAGTCAAGATTTTTGGGGAAGTGCATTCTGTAGAAGCTGTGAGAGGACATCCTTCTTCCTACTTTGAGGAGAAAGTACCTGAGATGGATGTGATAGCAGGCTTAGAATTATTTCCCCACCACTTTTTTTTTTTTTTTTGGGGGGGGGGGGGGGGGGGTTGGTTTGGTTTTATTTTTAATTATTAGTGTTTTTTCCCCACTACTTCTCTGCCTTCCTCAAATGTGCAATGACAGAGGTGAGGAGGAGAGCCAGTGGGAGTCAGTCCCTGGCACTGGAGCCTGCCTCCTGCCAGGGACACCAGTTTCAAATGCTTTTTACAGTGGTGGTCACAAAGCTCCAGTCTCTTACGTCCATTCACCTGATTTTTTTTTTTGCGTCAGTAAGGCACAGAAGACTTCCCACAGGCATAAGCAGGACAGGGCAATTATGAGAGCTGAAAATACTTCAAAAGTCACCATAGGAAAACCAGGACTTGAGACGAATTTCCACGGATTGGTACAAATGTACTGCATGAGAGCTTTCAGCATAGCCCCATTTAATTTTCCTCATTCTGAGTTAAGAGAAATCAATTGTTTGATTTGAGCATTTCATTCAAATGCAGCTAAAGCACTTTGTAGGTGCAGTTAACTCCCATTTTCTCTGTAATGCTACAAGACAAGCCATTTCACTGTAGAATGCAGTAGTACCCAGAATACTCAAAGTATCAATGTCACTTGTGCTGTTTCAATTAAGAGGCTTACAGAGAAGATCCAGTGAAATGTATATTAGTATGAGAAATTGGAGTTGACTTATGAATATCAATGTCAAAACAGAAGATGTCTTCAGAAATACAGTTCCACTGCTATTATGTCCTCTTGATCTGAGTGGGAACTTAGGAAATCTAGCATGTCTAGAGAAATGGAATAACTGCTCTGCGTGTGCTTGTCAAATTTAAACATTGGCAGCCACGCTACTGCAACTTGGGTAAAATGTTTGCATGGTAGGAGTAGGCAGCTTCTTGGGTGCTGCTCTTGCCTCCTGTTGAACTTCTGGATTGTCCCAATGCACACCACTCATTCTCTGAAAGGGGAATTCTTCACATGAAAACTTAGTCCAGCTAACCCCTGAAATACCTACCCCATTTCTGAAAGGCTTCTGCTGCTTGCAGAATAGAAAAGTAACTGTGAAACAACTGGCAACAAGTTTTTTTAAAACACATTACCGAGGCTCTGGGGATGTATGTATTGTGAATATGTATTTTTTGTCTCTGGAACATGTGTACACACTATAAAGTGTCAGCTTGTTGTACAGGGGAATCAATACAAATACAGTGTTTTGGCTAAATTAGGGAAATAGTCCCTAGAGCAGAATTAAGAAAAGATGAGCAATCCATCCAGTGTTTCTGGTGCTTCAGAACAAGATTTGTGTTATTGCAAGTCTCTGCCGTTCCTGCATGTGCAAGTCGGTTTGGTTTGTGGTTTTTGTTTTCTTTTTTTCACAGTATATCCTTGTAAGGCATCTACATCAGATGCTTTAATAACTCCTGACAAACTTGTTAGTATTGTTTCCTGTGGCAGTGTGACAGATTTTATTGCCGAATACACACGCATATGTGAATTTAGATTACAAAAATAAATCAATGGATGATGATATTTGAAAACTTTTAAATAGAGAACTAGGTGGTGCTGTTCTTTCATCTTTGTTGCTTAGCTGAATTCTTAAGTGTGGACTGAGAACACCAGGCTACTACTTTTCAAAAATGAATTTAGCTGTCCTAAATGTTAGAAGAAGTTACAGTTTCAGATTTCATTGAGAGTGCTACTTTAACAGCTAATAGTTGCACAATATGACACTTTATACTTTATGGAAAAGAACTTTTGCCCTGAAGGAATGGTATAGTTTTATTCAGCATGGTGATATACTTCCTTTTATTTTCAGTTTGAATGACTTCGGAGTTAATTCAAATAACTTTCTAGACTCTATGCTTGGTGTTGTATTTAGGATTATTTGTTCTAATCAGTTTAGCTTGTTTAGATGTGTGAACCTTTTTAATCCTTTTGCATTACTGTTTTTTTCAGCACTTTGGGACTAATTTGCTAACAGCACAATGAGATCATCAATAATTGTTGGAATAAATTTGTTGTAATTCTGTAGTAGCAGTATATAAACCACAATTAATTAAACCAGAAAACCAATTTATTAAGTTTCATTCCATTTACAAAAAATATAAATTTTTAATCACTGTCTTGTCTCAATGCCATTAATGCTGCAATAAGAAATAGTGAAGCTAGATTATAATGAACTGCCTAGGATCGAGATAGATTTGTTTTATTAGTGTTCAATGTTGCAGCAGAATAATAAATGTCTAATTAGAATCCAACTCCAGTATGTAGCACTTCGGTAGAGAGTGCCTCTCGTTGACCACTGCTTAAACTAAAACGTTGAAAGAACAGATGGAAGATAAAGAAATAAGGGGAAAAAATGTACTTCTGCACTGAAAAAGAAATGAAAATGTGCTCTGGCTAGGTCAGAGTTATAAATGTGTTTGCTCTAAGTATGTAATTGCTTATTCAAAAAATAAGCTGCAGCTGTTAATGGAGGAGTGTGAAAACACTTTTTCCCATTCTGCTGAAGTGCTGCAATACAGAGCAGAATCTGAAACAGAAAGCTGGGTTTGTACTTTATGCTTAATAATGCACAATCAAAAGATCTTTTTTACTTGACACAAATTAGAGATTTAGTCAAATATCCAAATAATACCCATACAATTGCAAATTTGTATCTACCAATGTTAAAAGCAATAATTAATTTTATGTTGATTTTTCTGAGATTTCGGTGTCACAGAAGGAGCTACCCCAACGTTTGAAAAGCACCAAAAAATGTTTCAAATTAATTTTGGAAACGGGAAAGAAACCCAAAACAACTCTAATTCACAAAGAATTAAAAATAAAACAAAACAAAAACCAAACCCAAAACAAACCCTAAAACCCTAACCCCCGCCCCCCTCCAAAAAAACCCCAAAAACCCCCAAAAAACCCAGTACCTTTTTATTTCTGACAAGCAAATATTCTTAGCTCTGAAGCAGGGGTCACATTTTGTTATGCTCTATGTAGTAATGGACTTTGTACAGTGTTTTTGGTTTGTACCATAAAAGACTATTAATAAAAACTCACTGCCAGAGTTACTTCAGTGCTTAGCACTTGCTTATTGCAGAATTGCATCTCAGAGATAGTGGTTCAATTTGCATGGGTTAGCAGACTATTTACTTTTAAAAGCGGTGTGTTAATAGATTAAAGTGTTCCTAACTGCAGTTGGGTACAAGTGTGCACAAGATTTCTGAACGCGTATTATAAATTGAAAATTATCAAACCAGCTACATTCAGAAGTTTCTACTTTTCTCCCACAGCCCATAGTTTGGCCTGTGGATTAGCACATTCTCACAATTATTGCAAGTACTTAATTTTTGCAGCATTGTCCTCTTTTTCTCAGGAAGTATTGGATCCCTGAATCAAGTCCTTCTATGTGCAAGTGTCCTCCAAAAGAAATATTTAACTGGAAAGAGAGAGAATTTATTACAAGTAGTTACTTCTTTTCAAGTGTTGTGATTCAAACCCACTAAAATTGATCATTTATGTACTGTGTTGGAGGTGGGCTGTCAATAAATAAATGAAGGACCACTTACAGGTCTTTCTGCACCAGCCCACTCCTTTCAAAACAGCTAAGCATGAACATGTGAAGGAGTGAGGTGTTAGAACCAGAGCTGCTGTTGTTTTTACTGATTTTTCTAAGTTAGAGATGCTGTTTAAGAATCTAATTTAAGCCCAGTGCACTGAAAATGTCCTGTGATTTCTACAACATTCCGCAGCACTCCAAAATAACTTTTAGAAAATGGATGCTTAGATCTGAGGGAGAGAGAGGGATATTATTATTTCAAAACAGAGGAAATATGATAAAAAATGATCTTTATTTCTTTTGTTCTGCTTGTGTTCTGGGAAACACAGTGATTCCAAAAGCATGAAAGGTGTCCTTGCCCATGGCAGGGAGGTTGGAAATAGATGATCTTTCAAGTCTCTTCCAACCCAGGCCATTCTCTGTTTCTATGATTCTGTGATCACTAAAGCTCAGATTTGCTTTCTTAGTACATTAAAAATAATACTAAGTTCTTGATTTGTTTCTTCCCCCCTACTGAGTATTACCAGTATGGGGAGAGATCTGAGTAAGGTACTGAGTTTTAGGTAAGTTCTGTTTGAAATCATTTAGATTGGCACAGTAGGTTTTTCCCCTTGGCTTACATTGCAATGAATAATTTATACATGAAGTGCAAGATGACACCATATATAAGGTTACTTTTCTAATTCAGGAAAATGCCACAATGTAAAGGAGCCATAAAATACTTTGCATTTCTTTTTGTGAGAAAATGATATTTTTTTTCCCAACATTCTTTGATTTAGGCTTTGTAAAACACTTTTATTCTCTTTAAATCTGAGACTTCATCTGTTCTTTCTCTGTTGTCTGGGTTTTTACTTTTTTGTTCTGTTTTGTTCTTACGTCAGTGTGTTGCCCTAAGTCCTGACATTTTAAATTTATTAAATCAGCTGAAGAATAATTCTGAATAAACATGAAATTGTTGTCTGGTTTGGGTCAAAATCATGAGTCATCTGTCACCAGTTGGGTTTTTTTTTGGGGGGGGGGTGCTGTTTTGTTTTCCTTTTTTTGGATTTGGGTAAGGATAATAGTAAACATTAATGTCTGATTTAGTAAAAAAGACAACTACACCCAACTTAACTTCCATGGTATCTGTGGAAGAAGGGTTGTGAGAAGGGGGCAATAGAGAACTACCTTGTTTTTCTTAAGAGTGTCTCAGCTTTTGGTGCTGCTGCAACACTTCTAAGTTTTTAGATACTTTTTTTTGATATTTACAAGTACTTTCCCTTTGTTTTCATCACGTTTCAGTTGCCACAGTTACAGTAACTGTTTATTTTCAAATACCATCAAAGCAAGACTCTCTAGTATAAATAACTTCAGCATGGGTGTGACTTTGGTTTGTGCCTTCAGCACACCTTCAGACAACTCACACTTCAGAGCTCAGATGAAAACTGAACAGACATGTACATAGAGACAATTTAACCTGAAGTCTTCCTTCCAAGTATAGAATTTAAAAAAAAATAATTAATATTTAGAGTAAACAGTGCTTACTCCTCTTTCTCCCTGACAGTGGGATCTCAGAATCTTTGAATTTAACTTTTTAAAGTTAACACTAACTAAATTAAGCTCTAAGGCTACTCAGGCTCATGGTAGTGATACAGGGTTTTTTTGAGACTAGTTTCATTGTGTTTGTCACAATTAATTCATCTTGAAGACCTCTATCTGTGCATAACATTGCCATCAAAGCAGAATTAAATGGAAATGATGAGATAAGCAAAGAATTGTTTGTGTACATCTGTTTATATCAATACTGAAAAAGAATGATCAAGAAGACATGGCAATTACTACATGATATTTGATGAACCTAATTCAGTTAGTTACCTGGTGCTATGCAAATATTCCAAGTACCCAGGAAAGAAGATTTTTGGGTTTTTTTGCCAGCCACCCTTCTGTCTCCCCACTTCCCTGAAGAATTTGAAGTGTGCATGAAACTTTGCTGGCAACATTTAAAAATATAAATAAAATTCTGAAGTCCAGCTCTTCCACCATGAAACCAGTTCTTTAAGCTGAAGCAAAGATGTTTGTGTTTTTTCATCTCTGCAGGACTGTATTATTTGGAATTCTGTTTATTTTCATTGTGAAACACATAAGTAATTGGTTTCAATGCTCAAATAATATCAAGGTGATGTTGTTACTGTAGCTTGTGTGTTCTCTATGATTTTTTGCAGTTGGAATTGTAGCCATGCCCATGTCTCTGCTCTGTACCTCCTAGTGAAAATTCAAAGGTGCAGTCACAGTATGTGAAAAGTCATTCAGTCCCATAAGAGTGCTGGCATTTTTTTCAACTTGCTGGGTGCATAAGCTGTAAATTTTAAGTAATTTCCATGTAGAAACCTCATGCATATAACAGGACCATTTTGTCAGCAGCTGCATCCCAGAATGGATTTGTAAGCACCACTGTTCTACAGTCTGCACTTCTACGTGCTTTCAAGTTGTCTGATAATCTTAGCATATCAAAAACTCTTCCCCCACCCCACCAAATAGTCTTCTGAGATTGTGGAAGTACTAACATTTGTTCAGAAAGGTGATATAATAAATAAGGCTTCCACCCACCTAAAGTGTTGGCTAAATTTTTGGCTATTGATTCATTTAATTTTTTGTCTTGTTGCTGGGTCTGCTGGCAAGTATCTTCCAAGCATTTTTCATTTTTGGGGCTTTCTCATCACAAAATGCCACAACAGACAAAATATCAAGTAAAGTTGAGCTCTTTCTTCTGCACTAACCCTTTGAGTTGAGCCTCTCTTATTCCATATGAAGTTCATCTTCTGAGCAGTTACAGTTCACCAGCTCATAGCAAGGTTAAAGGGCTGAAAGTGGAGTTCTCCAAAGAAGTCCTTGAGCTGGAAACATCATGGGGCTGTGGCTGGTCTAATTAGCCTTGTGTAACTCATCTTCAGTACACTGGTTTCCTTACTCTTCTCTTTACAAGCACAACAATTCACTTTTTGTTAATACATGTCCCATTCTTCTTAGTGAGAGTACCACTGTACTAAACCAGATTTAGTCATTAGTCTTGGTGTAGACTGCTAAAAGTGCATGTTGAAATTCAGGGTTTTGAGTCAGATGTAGTCCACTTAAAAATGCAACATCTACTGTGGTCAGTAGAAATTTGTGTGCGGAAGTTTGGAAAAAAGTCAGGTTGCATTTTGTATTATTTAAGAAAAAATACATGGTGTAGAGGTTGCATTTATTTAATATGTTTTAGCTATAATTTTAACTGCATTGTAGACTAAATTTAAATCTGTATAAACATATATATATGTCATCACTTGATTGGTACTGCGTTCAAAGCTAATACATTAAATCTCCATGCATGAGTTGGCTTCTGGTGAGAAAGTTGCCCAAAACTAAAGACAACTTAAGTGCAATAACCGAAATGTGAAAACATCCCTCCAAAAATGTGTATTTTTGTTCTCTGTGAATAGAAGCCACATCAAAAATGTGTGGTGTGCTTTTTATTTTTTATTATTATTATTTTTTTTTTTAAGTGTTGATGTCAATGCAGCTGAGTTATGGAAGACCTGGTACTGGCTAGTTCAACAGAGTCAGAATTATGCTGTTCCAGGTCATTGTGGGTCATCTGGTTAATGCTGGATGTGAAAGGCTGTGCTACATTCCAGCCTTTGTCCTACTTTCATGAAACAGATGCTCTTCGCTGAGGAGACATAATTAATTTCTGCGAAATAGGTGGGTGTCCACTTGCCATTCCTTAAATGCAACCATTTCAGTTAGTTTTGGTTAAATTCTGTGTTGTTTGTAGCTGCAGGAGTTCATGTTTTGAGGCTGTGAATTTCTTAGACTCCAAGACAAGCTGAACAAATGGAAATGCAAACGCCTGATGGAAATGCTTTCAGTGCTTTTAAGCTTTTTGCTTATTTTGCAAGCATTTGAGCTTATTAACCCTAAAAAAAGTAATCTGAAATGGTAACCACTATAAGTGTAATGCAACCTCCTCTCTCACAAAAAGAACCTGAAATTTGCAACACCAGGTCACTCAAAAGACCTCTAGTTTTGCACTGAATGCGGTTTAATGAACATTTTCTTTCTTTCTTTGAGGGTTTTTTTGTTAAGCTGTAATTCTCCTGGAGAAGATTAGGCTATTTACTAGCAGGACTAAAAGGTAATACATCTAAGAAACATGATAGCATGAATTTCATTATGCATGTGAAGTACATCCACTAAATTTTCAGTGGCAGATGTGTTGCTTTTATTGTTGGCTTCCATAGGCTGCAGTGAGGGGAGCTGCCAAACCAGACCTTCTGTAGGCACCACCTTGCTGATCCTGGAGTTTCAAGGCTCATCTCCATCACCTGGCCTGAGTGTGCACATTTAGGTGGGGGAAGGATCCAGGCAGCATTTGCAAGGCTGAGAGACACCAGTGTAGTCATATGGAAGAGGTTTCAGATGGAATCCAGACTTGGGGATTGGTTTTCTCTCTCCTGGGCAGCCTAAAGCTGCATTTACATGGATATTATGGTGAGCAAGGAAATGGGGAAATGCAGAGAGATCTGAAATGCTGGATAGAAAGGAGAGGGGTAGGACTGATGGACAATAATATGGCAGAAGGGAGAGAAAGAGGATGTGTGATTTGAGGCATGAAGGGTGGACTGCCTGCTGTAAAGTATAGGAAAATAACACAATATCAGATGTGTACAAAGATCCCTGCCACGTGTAGCTGGTTCAGCCTCACTACACAGTTTAATCCTAATCAAATTGCAACTTAAGATGTGTTTTAAGTTCTTCATTAAAATTAAGAAATTACATGTCTTGAACATGCTTCAGCTTCACATACTTTCTGTAACAAAAGAATAAAATACTTTTTATGGTGAACCTTTAAATACCAATGTATGGTTATAAGTTGCTTTTTCTTAAAAAATATTGTGCAAATTTATATTATTTAATTTCTCCACCTTTTTTTTTCCCCTCTATGAGATCTCTTTAATAATGATATTCTTGTTCCTGTGGTTGGTTCTTCCTGTGCCTGATTTCAGAAGAACAGCTTGAGTGACTTCCTCAATTCAGTTTTTATATAGTGACAAGTATCTCATGCTTCTAATCCAAATGCTGTGTGCTTGACTAGCCTCAATCCAGAGGGTGAATATCCCTCTATGAACAAAGCCTATTCTAATAGTTTTCAGAATATATATCAGCATTATTCTGCTATTCTAAGCTGCCACATGCTAGAGTCCTTTTATGAACCAAGAATTCATTTATAAATAAGATTAGGAATTTATTGTTACTAATCCTTCCTTATTTTTAATGTCCACTGCTGCTGGATTACTCTGCTTGTCATTCACAGGAATGTAATGTTTGGAGCTCACATTTTTGTTTGTTTGTTTATTTATTTTTAAAATATTTTTTCTTTGCTTCCAAATCTTAAACCAGAAACTAAAACCAGGGAACTCTCCATAACATGCAGAAGGAATGAATAGCTACCATTTCTCCTTTCAAGCTGCTGTATTGGTCCAGTGTTCTAAGTCATTAAGGTTTTTTAGCTGTTAAATTTTGCTTTTTCCCTACACTGATAGTTCTTCCCAAGTCTATCATCAGTAAATTTAATTAGCAGAGTCCTACTGATGTGGTAATTGTTGCTTATGGGAATGTTAAATGAATTTTGTCCAAAGATCAGTCTGAGGCTGTCCAGAAATAAGCAGAAACTAGTAGAATTTGATTTCCATTTCATACATGAAATATTTTTTGTCTTGGGAAGATCTGAGAATATTTGATTTCTACCTTCTATTTGTGTCAAAAAATGATGGGGTTGTTTGTTTGTTTGTTTGTTTTTAATGTGTCCAGCGTGGTATTTATTACAGCAAAAAATATTTATCTTTGGGTACAGAACTTGAAATTTTCTTTATTTTTTTGATCAAAATTCCATTCATGTTGTATTAAAAAAAAATATACAGATGGAAATATGTTTCCTCCTTCAGTCGTCCTTATATATTCATTGCAAGACCTTACTTGTTAACTGTTCTTTTCATCTTCCTTGTAAGCATTAATTTATTCTTGCCTTGTTTCATTTTTATGATTGCATTTGTGGTAATGTTTTCAACAGGTTTAGGTGAAAATTGATCAAAGAGGTCTCTTGATGTAGCTGTCTATTCATTTAAGTCAGAAGCTTCTCAATAGGTTTTTGGGTTTCTGCCCACGGATTGTCTTTCTAGACAAACTCTTGTGAAAGTGCTGACTGAGTATATGCTGCATTTCATTGTAGATGCTTCAAGTCTTCATTTTGTCTTTCTGAAATGAAAAGTTTGACTTTTTTTTCTAGTTCATCAGAAATATTTTTCTAGTTGTGCAGTCCAAGGTTATATATTCTGCCCTCTGATTTAGCTACTTGACAAAGCAATATGTGAGATTATATGAAGTCTGACTGATGCTTTGTGGCAAAAAAAAAAAAAAAACAAACCCACTAAAAAACACCAAACAAATCCCATCTCAATCATTTTTCTGTATTCCCAATACTGGTACTCAATGTTCTTGAATGTATATCTGGAGAGTTAAAAATGTATTAATTTCTAGTGGTATCTGCTGACAGACCAAACCCACCGAACAGTCAAAAGAGGTTGAACTTGAAAAGGAAGCTTTCCTGCTGGACTTGCAAAGTTCCTCTCTGGGTTGAAGTCACAAAAGAGAGAAAACAGTTTGCATTTTATTTTTACTCTTCAATTAATTATAAACATGAACTTCCACCTTTAAATAACATTTTTAAGTATGGCTTTTGCAGACCTGCAGAATTATGACTTTGGAATAACATGTAAAGTTATTTCACTGTAGAATAAAGAAACCACCGCTTAATATAATGTTAATCTTTTTACTAAACCAAAGCTCTTAACCTGAAACGTTATTTTGGCATTTCATCCATTTAACAAGACTTCATTGATTCTTTGTACATAGAGTTTTGAAATTGATTCTTGACTGCCTAGGGTTGTTTTGTGTAAAAAAAGTTGAGTTGTACATTTAAGAGTCTTATGACAGAAAGTCATATGACAGAAATTGCATTAATCTGGTGCATATATGTGTGTGTAGTTAGGAATATGTGGTATATTGAATGCCACTTTTTTTTCATTTTTACTCTTCTTAAAAAGGAAAATATGTCTTCGCATCTTTTTACTCGTGGCGGTTTCATCTAAAGTGACTGAGGCTGAAGTTGTTTTGGCTTACACCTCTTCCCCTAAAAGTTCACAGCAGTTCATTAAGAGTAACTTTTAGAAAGCAGGTAGTATTAAATAAATAACTCTGAAGTGCTTATGCAATTTTCTGTAGCATACAAATACACTGTAGAAGTGTGCATGCATATGTAAACTCTCTTTAGAATGTTTTGCAGGCATGTTATTGGACATTTAATTTAATAGGTATTCAGGAACAATCTTCTCTTTTCTGCTTTGCTTAGTCATACTCCTAAAGTGCTTCCTCTGCAGAGCATATTACAGCAAATCTTTTGAAGTGTTTCATCAGAAGCTGCAGGTGCCTAAGACGAGTGAGACTCCCGAATAGCCGCCTTATGAAATCTACTCATCATGTGGTATTCACACAGATTCATGTTTGTTTACAAGTCAATTTAAAATTCAGTTCTTGCAGGAAGCACCAAGACAATGGTTAAAGATTTCTTTCCATCATAGTTACTGAAGAAAGAAAAACCAGTAGGATCAGCTAACTGATCTATTTCCACTACACTGTTTTCAAAGATTCGCTTTACTCTTGGAGCAGATGAGGAAGCAATAGCTAAAAAAGGCTCAAAGTTGTCTTTATTTGCTGTGTTTCCCACAAAGGGCACATGCTAAAATCTTACTAAATCCAGGTGCTCATTTAAGAAGTCACTTCACTTAACTGATTCGTTATTTATTTTCACGGAGTCAGTTGCCAGCGAAATTGCTATCCTCCTACATTGTTTCTAAACATCTTTTGCTTGGGAGAGTGACCAAATTTCTCATCATTTCTGACTTTGCCAGGATGCATTTGTTCTGCGACTTAAAGCTGTTAGCCATGCTCTAAATACTCTGGAAATTACGGATCGCTTGGATGGCACTGTTAGTCAGCATCCTCAGCTGCCGTGTCTCCCAGGAGCTGTTTCAGGGTGATGGGTGGAGCACACAGCCACGCTCAGCTCCTGGGTTTGGCCCTCTGCCTCGGTGGGGGTTTTCCTCCTGGCATCCTCTGTGTGCCTGGCAGCCCTGAGAAACACGGAGCTGATCCTGAGGGAGCAGGTTGCTCCATCTCTGGCCCTTGGGTCCTCCACTTGCCCACGTGCAGCTGGGGTAGGGGGGAAGGTGGTGGTACAGCCACTTTTGGGGAGCTGGGAAGGGTGGGAGAGGAGGTGTAGGGAAGAGGAAACACAATGGTGCCTGCAAGTAGAGGAAAATGGAAGAGGAGAGGATATGGCAGCAGGATGGGAGGAGAGCAAGAGGGAACAGGGTGTGGTGGGGAGACAAGGGTCTATGGAGTATAAGGAGGAGGAAGCAATGGCCACGGGCCTCTTTAGAGAAAAGCAGAACAAATCACTCAAACACTGTGCTTAGAACTGTGTTAGAACCATGTTCCATTTGTATTTGTATTTCTACACTGTTGTTGCCATCAGCATTTAAAGCTGTTCAAGCAAGAGCACACAGGAAAATGATCATGTCTCTCTCCTTTGTCTCTTCTGATGATGTAGCAACATAACCAGATAACCCCAGCACTGCTGAAAGTGTAATCCCTGAGTCTGGAGTTCAGGACACAGCCAGCCTGCTAGTGTCCTGTGTGTTTGTGTGTCTTCACACCTGGAGAGTGTTCTAAGACACTGATGGTTTTGCTCCAAATTTAGTACATTTAGTACATTTTACATCTCTTTTCCTAGGTAGAACAGTTTCACAGCTGCCAACATTTGCAAGCTTGACAGTGTCATAGAATTTGTTTCACATGTGCATTAACTTCTAAAGTGTATCCTAACTAGAAATGCTAAAAGTTAACGTCTGTATGTCCTTCCTTTTTCTTTATTTTCTGTTGCTTAGACAGTTCCCCACATTGCAAAAAAAAAAAAAAAACAATGTAAATGAGACATGTAGTTGAATTGAGACTTTGTGATTGAGTTAAAAAAGTGTCAAGCATGTTTCAAATATGAATATTATATTAATTTGAAAGAATATAAGATATAAAATAAACCAATATTGTTGTTTCATTAATGCATATATAAAAATAGATTGATTGTATAAATATGTATTTATATAAGATTCTGAGACCTTATCTTGTTCTAAACTGTGCAGAAAACACAGTCATCCTGCAAAAATCAGGAAGAATTTCTGTCTAGCTCTTTCCTCATCTTCATCTTCATGTCTGGCTTTTGCATGAGCTGAGAATACTCTTCAGTTATCCATCCTTGGAGCCTGTCTGAAGTTGTCAATTTTAAAAGTTAAAAAACCTCAAAACATCCAAAGCCCAAAGCTTACACTTCCCTCTCCTTCCTTTTTTTGCATGTCTTAAATCATTTAGGTGAAGGTGAAAAATACAGCAGTAGAAGACAGAGCAAACTCCCATCACTGATTTTTCCCTCATTTATCAGTGTGATATTTGGGAGGGAACAGAGGGGAGCTTAATGTATCCTTCTGTGAATGCAGCGTCCTCCTGGCTTATGGGAACTATTTTGCCAGTTTTATTTCTTCTTTTAGATGCCTCTAAGTTTATGGCCCATCTGTTGGACATAAACAAGCCAACAAGTTGTCTTGGGTTGCAAGAACTGCCTGATTCAATGGCAATTTGAAGCAGATAGGGATAGGGAGGATGTTGTATGCAAGGATTAGACACCTGCAGCATTGCAGAGGCTTTTGTAGTACAACAGGTATTGGGGAGTAGCAAATTTGAGTGACTTGTGGCTGGAAAAAAGAAGGAGTGACAGGTTCTGCTGAGAGCTTGTTCTTTCTTGCCATGGTCAGTAGTCAGAATCTCTAAATCAGCCATATGCAGGCATTCTTGCAGATGATTACTATCCTGAAGGTCCTGCATGGAAATAATTGAAATATTTTATCCTGTTTCAGGGCATCAGGATTCAGCAGCTCCATAAGTTCAATAAAATCAAAGGGATTTTTGCCATCACTCCCCAGTGTAAGGAATTTTATGGATTATCTGGAATTTAGCTGCAGCTCCAAGGCCCTGTGCTGAAAGTGTCTATGCTCCTTCTGCTGCATCTGTTGTCAGCTCCATGTCCCAGCACATTGTTGGGCTGTAGTGCAAGGCCTGGAGAGTTTTATTTATGAAATAGCCCAATTTTAATATCGGTGCTCATTTGCTTCGAAAACTCTCAAATTGTTTTCTTTTGAGAACGGTGTTTTTTGCATACTAAAACTGCTACAGCAGAGTAGTTTTATGTAAGAATATACTCCATATTTGTAAGGATAAATGCATTCAGTATATTGGTAATGACCACTATTAGCTTTGATAATGAACACTTCCAGCTTTGTTGCTGGGCCTCAGTGGTTGTAGATGATCTTTTTGGACATTAAGCCTTTGTGTTTTGGGGTTTTAAGGCTTCAAGGTTTTCTGAGTCACCTTAGAAAGTGCTTCAACATGCTATCAGTTGGTCAAATAAAATGCAAAATACAAATATGTAGATTTAAGTTAGTGTGGATCTGGAACTTGCATGCCTGGGTCGGAGAGGCCAGTATTTACATAACGTAGGAAATCACAGGTGCCTAAAGAAATGTGTCAAAGACTTACTCCTGCATCCTAGAATATGCACTGATTTCTCATCATTGTGGTGAATTTGTAAATCTTGATTTGTTGAAAAGTGGGCAAGAACTATTTGCCTATTCATACAAAGGCAAGTTGATGTTAGTACAGTCTAGAAAAATCATTGCTTTAGGCTGATGTGCTCATTTCATCTACAAGTTTGAGGCAAATTCTGTATTTCAAAACTTTCCTTATTTTCATTGGGGTTTTTAATTTGTTTGCTTTGGTTGCTTAATTAGTTTCCCTCTTTAGAGGAATTTCTTCCCATACAGCTGTAGCATTTAAGCAGATAATAACTAACTAACATGGACACTTTGCAGAGGCTCGAGTTTTCCATGCAAACCATTTTCTTTGACCCACTACCCAAGTCGTTAGATCTCTTACTTTTAGTGGTTTGGGGATTTTGTTTGTTTGTTTGTTTGTTTGTGTTTTTGTTTGTTTGTTTTTGTGGTTTGTTGGTTTTTTAATGGTTTTAACATTTGGCTTTTACTGTCCTGTGCTATCACTGGCCTCTCAGCAACACTGAGAAATTTTTTAAGCTACAACTTGCCAAAACAGAAGATCATGTTGATGATGTAAATGCAGAAGTAGTCTCTAATCTATACTTGCTACTGTCAAATTGGTGTCTGTAATGGTGTATCAATTCACCTTTCCAGCTTTTGATGCAGAATTGATTATGTAGCATTTTGAGTTGCTTTCTTCCATTTACTTCTGTTTTCAATAATCCATTTAATTGCTAGGCTTAGACTAATACATGGTTTTGTTCTTACATCCAGAAAGTATAGTTTTACTTTAATTGTTATATCTGATTTCACATTAGTGTGCAGTATCCTAGCAACTTAATTCTGTGGTAATTTTTCTTACTTCATTATTATTTCTGCAGCTTGACCAACCTTTTCTTTTCATTCTGTTGTAATGTGAATCTAAATGTGGTTCTGTCTAATCTGCCATTTGCTTCTTCAATAAAATGGAGAATATCCAGCTATAAGAAATGGAGTCTAGATTAGGCAAGTCTACTGAAAACTGAAGCAATCTGGACCTTCTTGCTGTGTTAATGGATTTCTGTTCTTTAGTGTTTATTCAGATGAGGGGAATGCAGCTTTTTGCCCTGACATCTCTCTTGACCCTGAAAAAATGTTTTTTAATCTTTGGTGCATACAGAGTTATGTTCTGCAGAATTGGCATTCACACCAGGGAGGTTGTCCTGACAAGTGTGTGTTTATATCTCCAAGGCTGTTAGTTTGGGAAACTAAATGGAAAGAACTCTTATTTCTGCATATGCCTGATGTGGTAGCAAATAGGTTTTGTTTATTGGGTATCTAAATAGGTTTCTGTTGGACTATATATTTGTTTTTCTTTTAGATTTTGCATATTTGTAATGATTAGGTGTGTCTACTGGTGAAGTGGCACATATATTATAATTTATTTAGCATCACTTTCCTTCTGGGTAGTCACTTTATCAGGGCACATTTTGGGAAGAAATTTGTTTACATTTTGAGGCCTTAAAATGGAAAACAAACATCATCCTGGATGTAAGATTAACATCAAGCTTGGAGAAAATAGGCTTGGAGTGCTGTGCAGCTGGAATTATTTGAAAGTGTACTGGGCTGAGGAATTAAAGGACAGATGTTCTCCCTGTAAACTAATATGGATGTATTAAATATGAGAGTAGTGTTGACATTTATAAAAATAAAAAGTACACTATATGTGTATCTTTATAGTGAGAAGAAATTTGAACCTTTGAACACCAAAATAAATAAAATTTGTCAAACCTATGCATAAGACCTAGTTACCAAAGTGCTCACTAACATGGGGATCAGCTTCACAACTGTAGCTTGATTTATTGAATTTCACTCTTTGGCTGTAAGGAATTTGTAAATGACAAAGGGGACAAAGCTATTTCTGGGAACAGGGAGAATGCCTATGCTACCTTGATAATTTTTGCTAAATAAAATTCAAAATATCTTTGGGGAAAAGAGTGCCTTGTTAGAAAAAAAGCATTAACAGGCTGTAAATACCTGTTACCTCAACATACTTGTCCTGGAGGCTGTAAAGTCAGGAGACACCAGAAGACTGGAGTTGTTGAGAATCCCTGTGGTCAGAAGTAAATGTACAGAGACTCCCAACTGCATCTCCTAGCTGCTGCTGGGCGTTGGGAGACCTTGGGGAAAGCAGTAAAGCAGATTTAAATCTCATCTCACAAATCTGCTGTGGAAGGGATAAGCCACTGCTTCAGCTTGAACTCTGCAATTCTGTGCTCTGCAAACTTAGACATGACTGTAGTTTGCCTTCCCTATATCCCCACTTTCCTGAGATGCTGGATTTTTATCTCTGTGTATAATATTTACTCAGTAATTCATCTTTGCAGTTGATGGATTGAATGCTTGTGCTAGGTAATGAGCAAAATAAATTTTTTTTAATCTCCCCAATGGAAGACTCCTCACCAGTTCCTTCTCCTTATGCTTTCAGTACTAAGAGTATTAAGAAAATGTGTAGTTATTATTAGAATTCCCAGGAAGGGAAAGAAAAGTTGATCTGCATGTTAGATTAAGGATAGAAAATATTCAATAAAAAATAATAGTAATCGGGATATTTAACACATCCTAAATTGTGGCTTTTGCTAATGAAATTTAATGTAATGTATCAACATATTTTTCCAGGCACAAATGAAGAAAAATAGAGATCCAGTTTGTTTTAATCAATTTTTATTAATTCTGCCCTGAAGCTCCTCATGATTTCAGCATGGAACACAAACATGCAGAGCAGCAGGCAGAGGGGAAATCTGTCTCATTAATCTCATTTGGACAGAGCATGGTGGAGAGTCATTTAGGATGCAGACAGGTTTTATGGATAACATGCTGTCCGTGTTTCCACCCAGGCCAGAAAGGCTTCTGTGTCCTGGTCCAAAAAGGTGCCAAGCTGTGAGTACAGAGAGTGCAGTCAGGGAAGGGGTGAACAAAGTTTCCTGTCTTCAGTTTGGGAGGTGGGGGGAAAAGGCCAAGGTCTCAGGATTTTTCTTCTGTGAAAGGAGTTATTGATATTAAACCACATAACTGTGTCTTATCAGAGGCCTTCAGTGCTGGTTTCAGGCATCTTTATTTCTAATTCATGAGAAATATTTGTACAACTGTAAGTAGCTGATTTTAAAAGGTGGTTTTTTGTTTTGTTTTGGTTTTTGTTGTGTTTTGTTGGGGTTTTTTTAAGTGTTGCTTTATCAATTTGAGATTAAATATTTTTCCCGGATTTGCTTTAAGGATTAAAAAACTCCAACAATAATTGAAAAAAATTATGGGAAATACCTTTAAAAAGACAGCAAATCAGACTCCACACAAACCCCCCAACCTGGAGGAGATAGCAGTCAGTGCTTTAATGAATAGCAGATTTTAATGTGCAGCAGATGGGAAGAACATGATGTGCTGAATAGTTTGAGGCTTTTTAAGGCAGTTTGCTCAGAGTTATCTACAAACTAGAAATCTCCCAGTTCTTCAGCCAGGAGCTGGAAGAGCTCAGGCTCCAGCTCTGAGCTTTCATGTGCTCTTGAGCAGAGGCAGTCTCAGATTTCTGTGCTCCAAAGTGCATTTAGGCTCCCTGATCTGGAGAAAAGGGACACGGGAACTTGGGCACAGAAAGGCTGTTCCCTGCCAGTCCACACAAGCTGATAAATAATTGCTGATGTGATGGCACCATGTCCAGGAACTGCCAGCAGGGGAAGGCAACCTCCGCAGCTCGTGTGCCCTGAAGTTTCTGATTTCATAAAAGGTTAATCACCTTTGAGACATTTTGATAGTCTTCAGCATTTTCCAGAGATCCATTAGAAAATAACCAGCTCTGGTTAGAATCAGTATTGAAATGCAGCATATTCCAGCTGTGCAAAATGAGGCACTAGCCTGTCTCTCCTATGTGGAATACAATTTATATTACATTTTATAAGTTATTTTCTGAAAGAAACTAATATATGATGTAGCTGCAGAAAGTGTATGTTCTGTAAGAGACCACAAAACTACTCCTGTTCTTACAGGGAAGTGCAAATTAAAATTTTGTGTATTACTGTCTATACAGCCTCTATGCCTAATCTCTCTCAAAACAAGAAAGTTTTGATTCATTGAGTGTTAAGTTTTATTTTTTTTTTTGGTAAATTCAGTGGCCATTCACTTTTTCTAATGATTCATATTTTAAAATCTGAAAGAGCTAATCTTTCCAAGAGAACAGGTTAAGAGGGGGAAAATCCCACGTGGACAGCTCCCTTTTAGTTTGGCTTGATAAAGTGGCTCTTAAATATCTGCTTGTTTGTTTGTTTGTTTGTTTCCCTCCTCCAGTGTTACTGAGTTAATTTTTATTGGCATGTGGGAGAAAAGAACCCTGAGCGAAGTAACAGTACCTAGTTTGATAGAGGGCAACTGAGTTATAAAACACTGAGGATTTGCATGGAAATTTGCATGGAATTTGCCTTTTTTTTTAATTTTTTTTTTTTTATATCTTCTGTGTTACACTTGCATTTTGGCCTTGGAGACTGAGAGTTTGCTGTCATAATCAGTCTCTTTTCTTTGTAATGTGTCTGAGTGCTAAGTCACCATTGTAAACCCTATTTACTGCTACTCTTCCAAAAAGTTCATGTAAAGGAGGATTACAGCCATCATCTTTTGATGTTTCACTACATAATATTATAGAAATTCTTGGCTGGCTGAGTTCCCTAAATGTCTTTCCTGCCAGATGAAAGTTATCAGGGAAATTATGTGAGTACATTTTTGGTTTAGTCTGCTGCCATCTCTTTCTGGGCAAGAAACTTGTAGCCACAGTTTGTGCCTGCCATGTTTTGATTTCAGAAAATTCTTTTCCCAGGGACTCTTGGTGTAAACAAGGGCATGTTATTGTAAACTCTCTTATTTTTCTACATTCTTTCCCAGAGGAGAGAATTTGCTTGATGGCCCCTTGGTGTGACCAATGGGTCCAAGGATCCCACCTCTTAGGTGGGCTCATTGTGAAAAGGTATAAAAACCAGATTTTTGATAATAAAGCAAGATTTAAATCTTCAACCTTCTGTGAATCTGTGTCCTGATATCGTGCTCTACAGCGACGAGAAACTCAAGCCCAGATTGACAGAACAACACTGGTGTAGGAAGGAGATATCTGAGGGATGATCTTTAGTTACTTGTCCAGGAGTCTAGATATGGAGGAGAACCAGGGTGCAGTAAATGAGCTTCCAAGACATCTCCTTCTGTACAAGAGAAAGGACTACCACTTTCATATCTCATCATCTCTTTCATGCCAAATCAGAGAACAGACTCCCCCTCAGCCATCAGGGGCTCCTGGCAGGTGTCACCTGTCTCAGATAAGTGCTTTAACCAGAGGGCTTGGAGAATGCTGCTCCATGAATTCTCTCCCTAGAACAGCAGGTTATAAAGTGTTAGCTACTCCACGTTACAATTCTGGTAAGAGCATGAAGTAAGATAACTTACTTCCCTTGCTAAAAAAGCCTAATATTCCCTTGGTGAGACAGGATGGATTCAAACTCTTCTGTCTGAGTAGCGACTCTGTACTTCACCATTTTTTGATTATTTAAACCACTGCACTTTTGGGATTCCATACATCCCACTTAAATGGTAGTGGATCAGCAATACCCTGTTCCCTTCGGCTTTCTGTGATTTTTTTTGAAATACAAAAAGCTTCCTCATTTTACAATTCCATCTCCAATGATGGCAAATTTTAGACCTGTTTATTTGACAATGTTAGATTCTCAAGATAGATGCTTAAACCTCCGAGACCTGTGGAATGAAATGAAGTGTTTGCTGTCATCCAACTTGTATATTTTCCTCTAAATTGCATCTTCTGCTCTTAAATTGCTCTCTTCTCTGAATGCTCTGTGCAAATTGGACCCCTCCTGTTGACTTGGATATGACACTTAAATAATTGCAGTGTAAATGCTGAGTAACTTTACTCTGAAGTACCTGTTTCTATTAAAGATGGCTTTTGCAAGATTTAAGTTTTTAACCATTTTTTTTTATTTGAACTTGAAAAGTTCTTCGTAATCTCTTCATGGTCTTCTCAAAATCATACGTTTTTCAGATGTGTTCATTTTTTTTTCCCCTGGAAAAGCTAATACATGCCAAATGGAGTGGTGTAGTTACTCATCACTGTTAGGGAAAAGACTTGTCTCAGTTCAATGCAAATCTCAGGTAATATTTGTGCAAAGAGAGAAGCAGCGAGAGAAATTAGGAGTTATGATAATGGCAGTTCTGAATGGCATTTGAAAATTCAGTCCACAGCTGTGATGTATTGGGAAAAACCAATTAATTTTCCATAGAGCCTGCTGTAAGGGTATAGGTCTTTTCTTCTGACCACCAAAGTGAATGTTCCAGGCTTATGTTGCAGCATTAACTCACTGGAATATAAATTTGCTTGCAAAGGTATTTTTTAATAGGTGCTCGCAGCCTAAAAATTACAAACCAGTTTTAAGTGAGATTTCTGTGAAATTTTTCATAGTTCAGTACCTTCATTCTGGACAGCTCAGCTGTCCACCATGTTTTGTGCACAATGGAAGGACATTGAGCTGAAATCGCTTAAATGAGGGAGAAAGAAGAGCTCATATGATTTTTCCTTGAGAGGAAGAATTTCCTAGCCTTTGGAATTATTCTTTCTTTTCTTATGAGGCTCCTGATTGCAAAAAAACCGTTTCTCTAGCCAAGTCATTTGAAGCAGTCAGTGGACTTCTGAACTAAACTCAGAGGGCTTGTTCCAAGGATATTTTCATTATTGTTATCTTTCTTATGTTTTCAGCCATGAGTATTTGCCAATAAGTATGTTACAATTGAAATAATTTCACTGACTGTTAATTCGAGTCTTTTTTAGGTGTTCTAAAAACTGACTTATTGCACTAACTTACTGACATGGCTTTAGGATTATATTTATTTTGAAATTCCATTTGATCTTGATGTATTCAGAACCCTCATAAACAATATCTTGGTATCCCAGTTGGCTGATTAAAAATAAATATGAATGAATATTCTGTCACTCTTCTCATATCCTTAATTCATACAACATTCTGGAATCATTCACTTCCTAAATATTTTTTTAATTAGTTGGAACTTGCAAATTGTGTGCTGAGTTTATGCAACAAAGTCTTTTATATTAGAAATGCTCTATAATTACATTTTTTCAGTCATGAAAAATGAATTAGTGCTGCATTTTATGTGATGACAAATTTTCCTGTTTGTTCTAATTTTACTGAATAGCATGCTGTAACTTCTTGGCACAGCCTAGAATAACTCTATTTAGCCATGAAAGTAGGAACTGTGCTTAGTACCAGAAAAGGCCAATATTGTGTGTAAACAATTAACTTACATGAAAGCAAAGCAAAACTGCTGTGAGAAGGATGGCATGGGGAATTGGCTATCAGACACCAGTACACCAGTTTGTCCAGACAACTGGGATCAGTGAAAGTGCCTGAAATGGAGCTTCAGCAGGACTGCTGGGCAAGTGGTGCTGATATTTTCTCTTCTGGGAATATTAGTTTATCCTTGTCTAACTTTGTTTTGATAGTGTGGAAGTAGGAGATGGAAGACATCAGGGCTTTTTTTCTTCATTGCTGAAAAATCTGATTAGAGACATCACCAAGCTTACGTTTTATTTTGTCCTGTGGGAAAGTGTTGTTTTTGTTTTGTCCATTCCAGATGAAAATGGAAAATACCCGAGAGACAAATTCTCAAAAGAAAACACATTTTGGGTCTGTCAAAACACTTTGTTTTGATGAGTGTGCTCGCCTGCTGCATTGTTTTTAACCTTTATTAAAGATTGGTAATCAGGTTGCCTACTATTTGGTGTAGTTGGCTCGCTAGCCATCCTTCTTCCTGATGCTTCCTTGGTTCTTGTGAGGTGTCAGATGGAACCAACCAACCATGTTCCTGTTGAGCTCCAGAGAATTAGGAAACACGTCAAACAAGCAAACAAACAAACCCACCAGTCTGGGTCCACTGAATCACCTCCATTTCATGCAGCTTTCTGAACTAGATCCGGCTAATAAGTGAAAAGAAGGATTTGAGGCAGGAGAGAGGGAGATAATAATGACTATTAATCTAATTCCAGAATTAGATTGCTCTTCTGGTGCTGCTTTCTAATGCTCAGGTTAATATCTAGTTATTTGCTTTTCATTCTGCCATATGTGTGCTTTTTGCCATTGAGACACCCTGCTTCTTTGCAACACATATCTAAAGTTCAGAATGTTTTTTATGTGATAACTAATGTAACAAATGCATTGTTCAAATGGGACAGAATGTTCCATGCCTGGGTATATTATTTGTAATGCCAGATGAATCTCTTGAGTCACTTAATTCAGAGTTTTTACTTGTCAACTGGAAGGCTTCCTCAGCTTTTAAATCTGAATGCTGTGTCAGACGTTCAAAAGCTTTCCAAAAGTCGATGTACATTGCATTCACTGTGCTTTCCTTATCTGCATAGACAGTCACTTTGTCACAGGGGGAAATTAGGTTGGTCGAGCATGATTTGCTTTTTGTAAATCCATGTTGACTAGCTCCTGATTGACCTTTTTAAACATGTTTTGAAATGAATGGTGAGGATTTACAATCTGTGGCTTATGCCTTTCTTGTTATCTCAGGTGGTTGCCTGATTTCCTTTTAAAACGCAACAAACCCAAGCCCCATAATGAATGATTTTGGCTTTGTTTAAAAGCCTTTGAAAATCTTTGTAAATTCCTTAGATGGAACATCATTAACCTTGTGCTGTTGTTCCTCACAGAACTGCATTATGTTTCCAGGCTTTTCTTCAAAAGCCCATGTTGACTCTTCCAATATAATTCACATTTATCCGCACATTTTACTAACTCTGCTCTCTTTGCGTCCCTTGCTATTTTGTCTAATGTAGCGATCAGGAGCCTGGACCTGTTCCCTCAATAAACCATGGAACCATTTAAAAAAAAAATTGTTATAACTATTTTTTTAACAACTGTAATTTCCACTTCATAGATAGGAAGGTAATTTTAAATGTGATTTTATTGTGCAAGCTGTGATGCATTGTACAGCAAGCAATGCACTGTGCTAGATGGGTGGTTCCCTACCAACTTCAGCATTTGTGGGTGTATCTTTGCTGGGTTTTTAAAAAAAATGAACTGAAAAATATAGTTTGGACTGCCTTGAGGATCCATTACCAGTTCCTGGTGCTGATCAAGACATTCATTTGATGCTGGCTAAATATGATTCTTAAAAAGTAGTTTCCATCATAGTTTAGCAGTTTCAGGCTGTTCCAGCAAGCTTAAGGTGAAATATGTAGTGCAGTTCTCCAATATCAGTGACCAATGGAGGACAAAAAGTGCTTTGGACAGGAAAGTTTATGATGTGCTGACTTCTCACAGACCAGGAGAGAGATTGTGAGTCTACACATCAGACAGCTCAAGCACTATAGAAGCAGCAATCTTCACAGTACAACACTTGTCACAAAATCATACAGCAGAAGCAGTTTTGTAAATATACTAGCTAAAATAGCTGTCTCCATTATTCTAATGTGACCTCTCTATTAATGCATACAGTTTAAACTGAGTCTAAATGAATTGGATAACTAGCCAAGTGATGCAAACAATTTGAGATTCTTTAAGTGTTGCAAAAGCAGAGTCTCGCTGCAATTAGGCGCCTGCCTTGCCCAAAGTAATACTTTTTTAAATTTTTGTTGTTGTTGTTAAAACAGGATGCATGTTTCTAGCTGAGTTTAATGGTTAGTCACTTGGGAATTCGTGCTGCTCCAGCTGATGTGAATTCCTAGTCAGGATTCCTAGTCAAAATCTGTGGGTTTTCCCCATGGAATGTAAGACTGGTTGTGCCCACAACAGAAGTTTAAAAAAAAAAAAAAAAAAAAAAAAAAAAAAGGCAAAGAAAGTAAAAGCAAGGTGAACATCTTTGAAATTTCTCTGGAATATTATCATAATCTCCAATAAATTATGATTAGGATAATACCTGTGTTACAGGTCGTATTTCCTCTTTAATTAGGTGTTCGGTTCATGTTCAGTCACCTTATCTTCAATAGCTAACTTTAATCAGCAAACTTGATTACTTTCTTATTCATCCCTTCTTTGAGATAATTTAATAATGGACCATCCAGTTGCTATCTTAGAGCACTTAATTGAATATCTCCAATTTCAGTATCAATCCTTGCAGAGCTCCACCTGTGCCTTCTCCTTGCTGTGAATTGTGCCCAGGTGCTACTGCACTGCTCCTTAGCCAGGGATTTCCTCCTGCTGGATTTTACACCTGCTGGCAGCTTTGTTCCTATAAGCACCTGGGGAAGGGGCATTTTCGAAAGCCTTTTGAATAAGTACGCCCCTGTCCACGGCTTTTTGGCACCTTGGCAAGACCCCCAATAGCTTTCTGAAGTATCAGTCCCCATTACAAAAGCCAGGAATGTCAAATTTCAACCCTTAAACCTTCCACCCGTTTTTTATAAAAGTTTCTATTAATCTAATAGTCTAATCAAAAAATACATCAAATTCACGGAGATGTAAGGGTTTGTTTACCTCTACACTGTCTGCAAAGATGAACTCGTTAGAGCTTTTTTTAGTCAAGTGTCCTTGCTCCCTGAAAATAAACCCAACAGGAATATTGTTGATAAAAGACTAAGAAAAATACCTAAAACACTTTTTTGGTGCTAAACCTCGTAGGTCATCTGCTTAATACTTATTGTGGTGTTTAAATGGCATTTTATTTCAATATTAATTATACCCCGATGGACAGAAAGGTCCCCGTTTAAACAAATTTTGTCAAGACTGACTTTAATTTGTGGTGAGTGGAACAAGCTAAAAAAAAAGTCTGTCCGGGCCCCAAGGACACTAATTGCCCTTAATTGCCCTGACCAGCATCACCTGGCAATGGAGTCACACTCCACCCCTGGGCCATGGAGCTCCGTTTAAGCTCAGGCCAGGCTGATGCTGCCTTGAGTCTGTTTCCAGCTTTGCTCCTGAGCTTCGGTGGGATTTCCCTGTTTGTTCTTGGCTCATTCCTGTCCCTGCTGCTCCCAGGGGTGTGTTGGTGGCACCTGTGACCAGCATTTGTGTCCCTGCTCACCGTGTTCAGGCACTTCAAGGCTTTTCTCTGCCCAGGAGGCACCTTCTGTGCTGGGGTCATCCACAGCTCCTTGCTGCCTTCTGCCAGTGAATTTGGTGAGTTTCATACATTTAAAGTAGTTGAACTGCCATTAAAGGTAGGGTGGTTTGTTTTTTTTTTTTTGTTGTTTTTGGGTTTTTTTTTTTTAATTATCAATGAAGATAAAAAGCAATGATGTAGTGCATGTTGCAGAAAAGCAGCAGTGGCAGAATATTCTGTGTCCTGTGGTTTGATTAGTCCCGTTTCCTCAGTTTCTCACCTGCAAGCTGTGGATTCTGAAGCTTAGCATACTGATAGCTTTTCTTATGGAAGTCTTGTATGGCCGTTTTGGATTCGCCTTAGCATTGTTACAATTTTTTTTTTCTTCAGAAATTTAACTGAAAGTGTATCATAAGTGTATCATTTTCAAGGACCACTATCAAGAGCTTCTAGTTTTGGTCTGTCCTTTTTCTTCCTTTTGTTGTCTGTATTTACAGCTTCTGTAGATAAATGAAAAGGCTCTTGTGATATTCTCACACACAGAGGCAATTATTTTCTTGGTTGTTCAGGTAACAAGCCATTGGGCAAGAGCAAATAGCTTCTTGTTGCACTCTCAGTTGCACTGGGGGGGGTTAGATTGAATATTAGGAAACCTTTTCACTGAAAGTTTGGTCAGACATGGGAACAGACTGCCCAGGGAAGTGGGGGGGATCCTTGTCCCTGGAAGTGTTCAGAAAATTGTCAGTGTTATGCTTGGGGGCATCATGTTCAGTGATGTACTTGGCAGTGTTAGGTTAATGATTAGGCTGGATGATCCTGGAGCTCTTTTCCAACCTATAATTTTTAATTGAGTGGGTTTTTCGTGGTGTTTTTCTGTGGTGTTTGTCTGTTTTGTGTGTGGGGGGTTTCTTGTGTTTTTTTTTTTTTTTTTTTTTTTTTTTTTTTTTTTTTGTGTGTGTGTGTGTGTTGTTTGTTTGTTTTGGTGTTTTTTGTTTTTGTTTTTTTTTTTTTCATCTTTGCATTGTATCTCTGAAGGGTTAGTGGTTACCCAAAAGGCTCTAGACATGGCTGAGAGTCCCACCTGGTGTGGGAAAAGCAGGAAAGGAATGTGATACCCGTGGACTCCTGTTGGCTCAGAGCAAGAGGTTTAGCACCATCCCTCATTGAGAACAGGTGAGCAGAAGTGCTGGGTCAGTCTGCATGACACCTCCAGGCTCTTCTGACAGTGCAGTGCAAGGACTGTTTCCCTTTCCATAAACACACCTTAGAAAAGCTTTCAGTTACCTAAAACTCAGCACTGGTATTTTTGATTAGTATCTGTTAACGTATTTTTTTCTTAGGCAAGAGTGCATGAATTGAGTTCCTGCACTGTGTAGGTGATCCTGGGTTGTGTAGTTGATGACATGGTGAATATCATGGGCAGAGATGAGACAGACTATCCCTGCTCTTAGAGACAGCTGTAAGCAATGGATGTCTGAACTGATGGATGCTGTGTTTCAGCATGAATTACTGCTTTTTGGTCTGACATTGTCCATGTGCTCAGTGGGCAGAGCTAATGCTGTCAGAGGAAAGAGGCTCATATCTGCCCGTAAAAATCCATTCTAGGCTGGACTGTTTGAATTGTGTTGTAGAAGCTGACAATGCATAGCGAGTCAAGAATAACTTTATGAATTTTGTAGTAATTAAAAAAAAAAAAAAGCTTGGGTTGTGTCATGATTGGTGCATGCTCAGAAAATGCTGAAAAGAGTGTACAGCTGCAAAAAAAATGTTGCTGCTTGTTAAAACATGCAGGTATGCTGCTTTGAGCACCTTGGATGCACAAACATACTTGTGATTGAATCAATGCAGAATTAAAGGCAGTGAAAGATACTGAAACTGAAAGATGATGTTCCTTTTTCCCTTTTCCCCTCTATTTCCTAGTTTTTAGCTTGGCAAATTTTTTTGCCAGAATTCTCTGTGGCTTAACTAGGTCTGCTTCAAATTGGGAAGAATCTGCTACTTCATCTTAGTGCCAAGCTTCTTCCCTGGCTGCCTGCGCTGCTGCTCTCTGTGCTGAGTGAGAGCTGTGTCTGTGCAAACTGGGTTTCACAGCTGTTCCAGCTGAATGGGAGCAGTGCTGGCATGCCTGTGGGATTGTGTTTGCAGCAGCTCCCCACAGAGGGAGATTGCACAGCCAGCAGCAGAGAAGTTTCTCTCTGAGGAATTTTCACTGTGAATAATGCAGAATAGTCCTAACTGAGTGTCCAGGGTGAAGCTGGTGCAGTTGCAAGCTAAAAGTAGCTTTAATCTTTCATTGTAAACTGAACAATCTCCTTAGGTTGTTCTCAATAGTAATGAATCAGTCTAGGTTTCTGTAACTCTGTAGGGGTGTGAGATGTACTTATTTTTTTGGGTAGATGCGTTTGTAAATTAAGTTTTGTGGTTTAGGCTTGTTGTTGATATTTTTCAAAAGAATACATCCTGGAGGAGTGTCACAAAGTTGCCAGAAGAATGGACAACAAAAAAGTTCACTTTGTTTCAAAAATTCTGTCATATCTTTGTCTGAAATCAAGGAGTAATCTGAGAATAAATATGAAGTGAAAATAAATGTATTAAAGCAAATACACAATTAAAGAGATACAACAAAAAACCACTGCAACTTTAAATGAGGTCTGTTTCTCCTTGTACGAGCTATTATGTCACATGAGTAGTTCTACTTTTGAGTGCTTAGACACCTATTGCAATTCACATTGCTTTCTCACTATGGCTCTGTCAAACTCCAAGTGGGATTACTTCAAATGGATTACTTAGAATAGCAGGGTATTTTTCATTTGTTTTCCTTCTGCCTGTAGTTGTCAGAGCTGCTCTTTGCATTGCAGCCTCTGCTGCTCAGAGTTAATCTGTGCCAATTATTAAGGATTCAGATGCCAACAGGAACTGAAGTTAAACTGGTGTTGCTCCCAGTTGTTCACCAGGCTAGGGTTTGACATTCTGATAAAAGGCCAGTGGATGGTTGAGAGAAATTAAGTAGAAAAATATAAGTGACTTTGTGCACTAAGATATGAAGAACTCTCTTAATTTATCCTAGCATCACCTCTTCTTTTTTACTGTCACCTAGATTGTTCTCCACCTCCTTACAGCTGTAGAGAAATCCCTTCTCAAGCAAGCTCACTATTTTTATTCAGGAGAGGTAGGGATTTTGACAATACTGTATTATATTGCAAAATACTTTCTCTACGAACTCTTTAGGTTTTAGTCCTTATTTCAGCTAGTGAGTGAGGTATTTACAGTCAGTACTCAGTGATGCTGTATTTGTTTACATAATTTTTTATGCATGAGGTATTTAATATGATTTTTTTTTGTGTATTTCTCTGAGTCTATTAAACTCCCCTCTTGACTAGGTGGGTATTTCAGTACATGTGCAGTAAAACCTTGTACAACTCATGCTTTGTTTCTGTAGTGCTGATACTGTAGCCATGTAGTTTTGACATGTGTGATTCTTGGAGTCTCATTTAGATGCATATTTGGATTTGATGCATGATTCAGGGTTTAAAATATAAAAGTTTAGGATCTGGAAGCATTTCCTTCAAAGACAAATTATATTACAAAGTGATTTCGTGTTTATTAGCCAGTCATTGTTGTGTTGTGGTATATAATACTGTCTTTGAAGATTATTTAACTTAATTGAACAGTTCTTACCCTTCTCTTGAATAGTTCTTTGGAGGTCTTTAAACCTATCATTGCTGGTTGTTTCAGTGGTTTCTCTGATTTAAAGATGCTTTGTTTAGATCTGTTGGTGTGTACAAGCAGGATGACTGAATTTTCTGAGCCTCAGATGCTGGGTGAGAAAATTTACTCCTTTGTATACGTACTTCAGGTTTTAAATATGGAAAAATATCATGTTTTTTGTTGTCTTGAACTCACTGGAAGAGCAAATGCCATCCAACTAAATAGAGATAGAACATGAAAACTTGCAAAATGTTGTTTATAACGCTGCCTTTTTTTTTTCTTTTCCCACTACATTCACAGACATCAATGTTTTTTGGTTTGTTTTGTTTTTTTTTTTTCAAGTAGGGTTGGTTTTTTTTAAAAAAAAAAAAAAAAAACATTTTTGGTTGGTGGCTCTTCAGCAAGGCCAGAAAAAAGTATTTCTGTGATGGCACAAGTTCTGAGAACTTACAGATGAAAGCTAATCATTCTGCTAGGTTATTTTGTGTCTGGATCCCTTCCACAGCCCAGAAGCCAGCAGTCAGAGTGTAGGTGGCACAGCAGCAGGAGTGAACAAAATGGAATTACAGGGAGAGATGGAATTCCTTCCTTCAGTTCTTTACAGTGTCTCAGTTGATGTGGGGTTACAAAGTAATGGAGACAGAGGAGCTTGTCTGAAAGGGGATTACCTGCCAATTCAATACTTTTGAAATATGACAATGGCTTACATTGCACCTGAAAATTTTATTTCTTACTGCCTTTGAAGATTTTTGAAGAAATACTTAATTTTTCCTTTGGTAAGGGCAACAGGCAGCTTTGAATTTCAAACATCAGCTGAAGGTGTATTTCAATACCTAATACTTTCAGTTAAATTAGGTTTTCATTTGATCAGGCATAAGTAAAGACTTGGAAATGTTCTCCTCTGATTACTGGTTGGCGTGGGTTTTTTTAGTTTGCTTTATTATTTCTCCTTCTTTATTTAAACAATGCAGCTACATTTGAATTGTAAATACCCTGGAAAACATCCAGTTGAAGCAGATGTTTCTACTGTAATCTGTTTAATTACAAAAAAAAATAGTTTAATTGATTTTTAAATTTGGGAATTCTGAAGTCTAAATTGGCCTGGTCATAGTTATTTGCAAACACTTTGATTCAAAAAAAAACCCCCCAAAACAAGAAACCCACACTAAAATTTGGCAATATAAAAAAGAGACAATTGAATATTTCTTGTTCATTTTCACTACTTTAATGAGACTAGCCAAGAGAGGATGTCACTCCTTCAGTTAGTCAGCAATTTCAATACTTGTAAATAAGAAACTACTGTATTTAGTTATACTTAAAATATCCTGCTCCTCAGGTATTGTGAAAGACTTAATTGCAAGTTAATGAATAGATGACATTCAATTGAGGAAGAAAAACAATATATACATATAATTTCTATTATGCCAGCACAGGATAGGGTACTTCCAGTTGGAAGGCTCCTTTAGAGAATTTTAAGCCATCCTCCTGCTTTCAGAGCAGCATCAGCTGTGGTGTCTGACCAGGTTACTCAGCTCTTGATCCAGCAGGAGCTTGAAAACCTCCAAGCACAGAGATTGCACAGGTTTTCTGGGCAACTTGCATTGCTGCTCGCCCTCATGAGGAGGGAGATTCTCACTGTAGCCAGTTTGGACCTTGATGGATTATTCCTTCTCTGACCCAGAGATGGGGCAGCTGAGAGGTGTTTTAAAAACTTTTATTCCGTTTTCAGCCTCATGTGAAGGGTGAGACAGTACAGATGTTACAATTCATGCCATCACAATCAGAAGCTGAACTATTTCCTAATTACAATACATTATAAGTGTTTTTTGGCCTATCAGGTTTTGCCACACAATGCTGTTAATGCTCTAAAGCCAATCATCTAAAATTACCCCTCGTGGGTCCTACTACAATGCATCTTTCATAGTTCTATTTCTCCAAAGTATCTAGTCTATTTGCAAGGCCATCATTTGAAACTTGTTTCCAGTTCCATTTTCTCTCACGGATATCTGCCCTATTCCATAGAATTTCTAAGTCAGCATTTTTTATCTCAAAGTTTGCATGCAGATGCATACTATGTGAGCCTTCTGTCAGGCTTTAAGAATTCTCTACAAGTCCCTTTCCCACAGGACCTCCTTTATTTCAGCTTATTCCCATTGTCTCTTGTGTTCCCACCGGGTAGCACTGCCTGCTTCAGGCACCTACCTGCTCTGGTGTGGGACCCTCCCTGGGCTGTGGGTGGATCTCTGCATCCCCGTGGTCCTCCCTGGGCTGCAGGGGCACAACTACTTCACCATGGTCTCACCAGGAAGCTGCAGGGGAATCTCAGCTCTGGCACCTTGGAGCACCTCCTTCCCTTGGTGTCTGCAGGGTTGTTCCTCATTGTCACTCCTCTCTCCCACTGCTGATTCTATTGTGTAGGTTTTTCCCCCACTCCTTGTCAGATCTCTTGCCTCAGAGCTGCCATTCCTGACTGGCTCAGCCTTGGAGCTGCCTGGCATTGGCTCTGTCACATGTGGGGGAGGAAGCTCCTGGCAGCTCCTCACAGCAGCCACACCTGTAGCACCCTGGGCTACCAAAACTTTTCTGTGCAAACCCAACACAGGCAGATATTTCACAGAATCACAGAATTTCTGGGTTGGAAGAGACCTTCAAGATCAAGTCCAACCCATGCCTTAACACCACCTCAACTAGACCATGGCACCAAGTGCCACATCCAATCTCTTAAACACATCCAGGGATGGTGACTCTACCACCTCCCCGGGCAGGCCATTCCAATACTTTATCACTCTTTCTGTGGAAAAACTTTTTCCTAATATCCAGCCTATACTTCCCTTGATGCAGCTTGAGACTGTGTCCTCTTGTTCTGTCAGTTGTTGCCTGGAGAAAGAGACCAACCCCCAGCTGACTACAACCACCTTTCAGGGAGTTGTAGAGAGTGATAAGATCACCTCTAAGTCTCCTTTTCTCCAGGCTAAACAACCCCCAGATCCCTCAGTTGTTCCTCACAGGGTTTGTGTTCCAAGCCCCTCTCCAGCCTCGTTGCCTCCTCTGGACACGTTCAAGCATCTCAATGTCCTTCCTAAACTGAGGGGCCCAAAACTGGACACAGCACTCAAGGTGTGGCCTCACCAGTGCTGAGTACAGGGGAAGAATGACCACCCTGCTCCTGCTGGCCACACCATTCCTGATACAGGCCAGGATGTCATTGGCCTTCTTGGCCACCTGGGCACACTGCTGTCTTGTGTTCAGCCGGCTGTCGACCAGGACCCCGAGGTCCCTTTCTGCCTGGGCACTGTCCAGCCACACCGGCCCCAGCCTATAACGTTGCAGGGGGTTATTGTGGCCAAAGTGCAGGACTCAGAACTTGGACTTATTAAACTTCATCTTATTGTACTCTGCCCATCCATCCAGCCGATCCAGGTATTTGTTTAGCTCTGCCCAGTTGTTTTCCAGAAGGTGACAGCTTGATAAAACTGCTGGAGTAATTTTGTGTTGCTAGGTCTGAATGTACATCAAGAAAGGTGGTGTGTTGCTTTTCCAAGCATATTTGGTGGTTTCTGGGATTCTCTACCAGAGTTCTGTGAGGATAAGAACATGAGAAACTGCTGTGACTGTAATAATGGGGTAAAGTCTTGAAATACAAAACAAAATGGGGGCTAGCAATTACACAAAAGAACCACTGAAAGCCAGTTTTGTGTAAAAGATTGTCAGAGCCTCTGGACAGGAGCTGTATCTCCTGTGGAGAATATCTGGTGCACGCTGCTTATTAGAAAACAGTTGTTGTGTTGGAACTCCAGATGGGAATACCTGAAGCTGTACCATAGAGGATGATCACAAGTAGCCTTACTGTTTCCACACTGCTGCTTGGAAGATCAAGTGGTGGATTAATGGGGATGTAATGTTGCTCTGGTTCTCCATTCCTCTTGCCTAGTAAGAGAGCTTCATAATGGGACATCTGACTGTAGCAGCACTGTGGCCCTATATCTTCATGATGGTCATGGCTCTGTGTTTATCAGCATTTTGGAAAACATCTGCTATTTCTAAAATACTATGAAAAGTGATTTAAATAAAGTTTTTTCAGGAAGCTATACTGCCCATTGCAGAAAAAAAAAAAGGAAGAAATCATGACAAATGATTGTTTGGCGTTCACACAACTATTGAGATTTATTTATCTTCTGTATTACCTCTTCTGAAAAGCAAAACTCTATCCTAAAATACAAGCAGTCAAATAGCAGATGGTTATATTTCATACTGCTTCATTTTCAAACTCAGTGAAAAATTTTATACCTGCTTCTCTTTATAAGAAGTTAAGTTTAGTGTGTGTGAATTTATTTTTTTCATAGTGTTCTATCACTTTACACTTTTTTTTTAAAATCAGTTTTTTCCCCACACTTCCATATATGCAAAATTGCATTGCCTTCATTGTTCCACCCAGGTTTTCTCAATGAAAGTAATCTCTGAGGAGTTGGTGAGGCTAAAAATGGCAGGGACATGGACATCAGCAAGGCTAGTTGGGAAAACAAATGTGTTCATTGACATTTAAGGTCTTTTTCAGTTTCCCTGCCTTTTCAGTGGAATTGGAGGTATTATTGGATTATCTTTCAGTAATACTGGATGGTGTGGGGGCAAAGTATATTTCAGTCCCAGAGATACATTTTGCATAAGTTGTTTGATATTGGACAGGTGTCTTTGGTCATAGAGAGGTAATTTGCTTTCTTTGACGTAAATCTAAGAAAACCTCTGTCACTTTCCTCAGCTAGTTCCCAGTGGGCAGTTTTTCAACCTTTTTGTACTGGATGCGTGATTCTGGGGTTTGATTTTTGTTTAATTTGCTTCTGACGGTTCTTAGTCGTGTCTTTATTTTTCAACATGCTAAAATCGCTGAGAAACAGCTTTTTAAGGAATAACAGGAGATAAAAAGGGCTAAAGACACGTAGGGAAGGAGAGTCCTACCTCATTGCAACACTTGTCCATATCTGGAAGTACGTCGAAGTGGCTGTGTTTTTCTAAAAGCCCTCCCTCTGCTTTTGCTGCCAGCATCCATGGATTTATGGTGCTTGAATCTGTCAGCCTTCTTTATCAGGACTTCAGATCCCTGCCAGCAGAAGGGAAAAGGCTGTGTGGAGTTAAACCCTCTGTTAGTGCAGTATTTAGTTCAGATGAGCCTGTGCGTGTCAGAGCTGCCCTGGAATCCTTTTGCCTGCTGGTGACCCCGGGTGCTTTGGGGAGGTGGCACTGCCAGGCTGGGTGCCCAGTCCTTCTCCACAGGGCTGGGGACAGTCTGGCCTCTCTGCCACCTGGGAACAGCACAGCAGCCTGCACCTCAGGTTTCTCCAGGCTTAGTGGTGGCATTGCCACAGAAAATTTCCTCCTATCCATGGAACAAGCTGCCAGAGGTGAACTTCTGTGGAAGCCTGGGGAGAAATGAAAAGCAGAGGAAGGGAGACAATGAGCACTGCGCTTTGAATATCACTCCATTGTTATTGGGATGAGTTTTAAGTTCCATTGAAATGCTGAAAAAATTAAGTCAGAGTCGAGCTGGTGGCATGAGTGGTAGAAGCCTGAGCCACCATGCACAGGGTGTCAAGGGCACCTGCTTGGTGGCCAGGCTTGTCCTGAGCTGGACACAGCTGGTCCCAGCTGAGCCCCCACCCAGGGCACAGCTGAGCTCACAGCCACAGTGGTCATGCCTCGGGGACAGCTGGGATAAGGGAGGGCAGCACTGCCTGGTGGTGAAGGGAAAAATGTGCAACACAGCCCCGAGAGCCCCAAAGGGACAGCTGCAGGAGCAGGGATTTCCTCTGCAGCTCCCAGTGAAAGTGTGGTGAAGCAAATATCACCTGGCAGCCTGTGCACAGGATCATAGCAGAGCAAATCCCCCCACTGCATCCATGGAGAACCCTTACAGGAATATTTTTATCCCAAAGGACTGCAGCCAGTGGGAGGGTCCCATGCTAGAGTGAGGAAAAAGTGTGAGGAGGAAGGAGCAGCAAAGAGGAGCTGGGGATTGACCTTGAAATGCTGTCCAAGCTACTCAGGGAGGGTGAAGATAGAGGAGTCAGGAATGAGGCAGCAGAGGAGAGCAATGAGGAGGGGAAGGCATTTAGTTATGGTCTTTTTTTCTCACTCTGTTACTTTAGTTTTTGTTAATAAATTAATTTTCCCCGGTCTGGTTTTTCTGACACTAATTTGTAAATGATCTCTCTGTCTTTATCTCAACCCATGGGCTTTTCCATCTCCACTGGTGAGAAGGGGGAATGAGAGCAGCTGGGTGGGTGCCTGGCAGCTGGTCAAGGTCACATCATCAGGAAGTTGAAATCCATATGTGCTCTTGAGGGTATTTAGCACAAGGGTTTAATTTCAATTGCTTTCCTATGAACGTGTTTTCAGAATTTTTGTGTTCAAATGTAGCACGTCTGTGAGATGAGAAAAATGTAAGTGGTGTTTTATTTAAAATTTTGAAGAAGCTCTTTAACAATGCATACTTCTTCAACTAAGACATGGAAAAGGCTGTTCAGTTCTAGGGTGCCATGCCAGTTAAAGGTTGTTCAATAGAAGCAACTTTTGGGTTTTCGTAGCTAATTCCAACAAGATAAATTAATATTTGGCAAATGGAGAGAACTTGATGTGGTAAATAGTAAGCTGTTGGAGAGGTTTGAAATAAATATTGTAATAAAAAATATGTTGAGACTCGTCCTAGAGTGTCTCCATTTACAGAGAACAGATGGCATGGAGATTATTAATGGCATACAAAGCTTTTTACCTCTTGGTCATGAATTTGAACTGCCACGAGGCTGGACATGATTGAAAGTTGTGGCCATCTGTCTAATGGCCTCCATGAAATGAGTTAGTTGTCTAAATCCAGTTACTAAAGAGCATCACCTTCATCATCATGCAGATATCACAGATAATACCCATTTTGGTCTTTAATCAGTTTGCCTTTTGAAAAGGAAATAGCTTTTCAAGAACATCCAAATCTCCTATGGCTTGCAAATTTATTTTTGCCATAATGTAAATTTGCTTTGTTTTTCCACAGATATGCAACTGAATGCATTAATTTAAAATATCCTGGTTTTAAGGAAATATATTGATGTGCTGGTTTATTATGTTGAAAGAGGCATTTTATTTCTGTTGGCAGCTGCCAAGAGTTGTAATCTGACTCTGATCCCGCAGTTATGCCGCTACAGTACCTTTGCTGTGCTCTGTCTCAACACAGATGGAATGTTCCAAAGGTTTTAAGGCCAATTTTATTAATTTTTGACTTAACTTTCTGACTCTCTAAAATTCAAGATGATATTAGCCAATCCTGCACTTGGTTCACCTTGCAATGCAAGTGTTGCTGTTATTCTTTTGAACGCTTGAATGATGTCAAACAAACAAAACCTTTTTTTCTAAGCAGATGTTTGTAAGGAAGCCTGATAGAAAAATCTGAGCCTTTTGATTCTTTAGCTTTTAGATCATAGAGTTAATTTGCAGATGGGAAAAAGTCATAAATAGGGAAAAAAAATACTGCCTTGAGAAGAAAAGAAGCAGACAAACCCTTTGCACCCCTAACTGTTGTCTTTGATGTGCTTACTGTTGAGAAGAGTTTTTATACAGAGCTGGAAAATTTATTAAGATATTTGACATATTTCATTATACACAGCTTTTGGAAAGGCTTGAAATGCTGACTGCTTTCTTTCAGAGGATTATAAAAACACAACAGGTCATGCTGAGGATTCCTATGTTCTGTCTGGAATGCTAATAAGCATGTGGAAGGAATCAATGGACTTCACTACTCCTGTGCATCAGTCCTTACATGTTTTTCCTGTTCTTTTAGTGACCAGCTTCTTAGTAGGTTACCACGTAGTAGGTAAGAGAAGTTATAAGGGGATAGGAAGATTGATCTGAATCCACTTTATCATAGCCAGATGCCTTTATTTCACTGAAAGTATTTATGAGTACTTGTTTTACTTCTGTTACATTGAGTGAAAAACACAGCTAAACTCAATAGATATAATCCCAAGTAATTTGTTCTTCTGCAGTTTGATCCTAACTAACTTGTGCTTTTTCACTCTCATTAGGATTATCCTGTAAAACCATACTAGTGTTGGCTCAAGCTGATGCATGCATTGTCTACACATAGATCGAGGGAATTCTGAAATAACCAGACTTTCTGCACCCTCAGTGTCTCCCCTTATTTAGAGATTAACTTGTACCATATCCAGTGAAAGGGAGGCTTTTCTGGTGTGCTGAATAACATTTCAGATAATATTCTATATTCTGTAGCCACTCTGCATTATGAAGAATGGGGGAGAGCTGGGGATGAGCTTGCTTATGTCATCGAAACTAAAATTGTTGCTGGACAAGACATGGTGAAGCAAGGGGTTATTGAGTGTTTCCCCCGAGAAGTTGAAATGCCTGTTTCAAAGTCAACATTATTCCAAGTGGGAAAGAACACTGATTACAACCTAGGGAGAGTGGTAGCTTTTTGCAGTCTGAAACTCCTTTTCTCTATTTCTTTTGGTTGTAAGTCAGTCAAAAAAACCCCTCCAAAATCAATGAAAAAGGAGTTTGCTGAAGTTATAAAGAAACCCTGCTAAAGTGCTGTTGGTTATATCCATTCACTGCTTTCTCTGAAACCATTCTGAATATTCCAGATCACAGAGAGGAAAAAATACAATTTGTTTGTTCTTAAATAATAGACTTGGTAGCTGCAGCACCACGAAAGGGAAACAAAGGGAAGCAGCTGATTTTTTTTACGGAATGAAAGCTTGTGATGTCACTGTCTTCTTTCTCTGTCATGATACTCAGGGTCAGAGATGATGTTGGCAGATAGTTTCTTAATAGTTAATGTACTTCAAGTTTCACTCTGGAATGAACAATGGGCATTGCTTGGGGCACATCCTGCTCTCAACTCACAGAAGCATCAGTGAAATTGCCACAAACAGGACATTTCTCCCTAGTCCATAACAGAATAAACCCTGTGTTAGCTGCCTAGATCTAATATTGTTAGTACATTTAGTTTTAATGATCTATTTGCAGATCAAGTTGTCCTGGTTTGAAAGCAAAACCAGTGAGACTCTCAGTCAGAGATACAATTTAATAGGAGAAGAGAGGGAAAAAAAAGGTAAAATAAAATAAATGGAATAATACAACCTAATACCCTGTTGGTCAGGGTGTTTTGAAGCAGTCCAAAAGTGAGTCCTCCTGGAGTGGCAGATGTGGTTCTGTTGGAGCAGAGATGATCCTAAGAGAGAAGGGTCCAGTCTTCCTCTGGGAATCCAGTGGAGCCAGATACCTTCTGTTCCTACATCTCAGTTTTTATCCAGGTAGGAATGGTTGGGTGGAGCATCTCACAATGGGGATGATAGAATATGTTGTGCCCTTAAGTGAGCCTTAATGGCCCATTAGCAGAAAATATCCCCCTGGAGGGAGGACAAGTGGTGAAAGAGATAAGAAACACTGCCCCACCTGGTTTTAACAGTTGGCCCATTATCAGAAGGCACCCGCCCCCTTCCCCTCAGAGTTACAAGAGATAAAGAAGAACATCTCCCCAACTGCTTTTAACAGATGAAATAGAATACATATTTTTGGTTCCATAACCCAAGACACAAGTCTAGATGCTTTTCAAATGTTTGTTTTTAGTGGTTATTGATCAAGTTACAGGCTCTGTTAGGGACTTAGCGAAATTTTGGCATGTTACGCTGAAGTGGAACACTCTGAGAAAGGCAAACCTTAAAGGCTTCATTTGGTTTGAGCATGGTGCTAATAATGCCAAGGTTGTGGGTTTGAACCCTGTATGGGCCATTCACTTAACAGTTGGACTTAATGATCCCTGTGGGTTTTTTTTTTTTCCAGCTTGGAATGTTCTGTGGTTTGTGGCAGGTAAGCCCAAGTGCGTGTGTGTGTTCGCTTTTCTTTGTTTACTCCTCCTGACTTAGAGCGGTTGAAAGCAGAGTTTCCCTGTGATCGTGTGCAGGATTTCTTTAACTTGGCACTGACAAAGCTGTGTGTCGGTGAGCAGCAGCTGTTTGAGTTTGCAGGAAGAAAACACGTGTCATTATCTGGGAACGTTTGATGAGGCATCTGGAGCAGCGTTCAGCAGTGCCAGTCAGCGCTGCTCGGGTGTTCTCCGTGCTGGCTGCAGTGCTGGTGCTGTTCTGCAGCTGCTGGAACTGTCAGCCTTTAAACACACTCCAACTTTATCTGCTGCTGGGATTGCAATAGCAGAGTTTGGGGTTTTTTTTTTTTTTTGCAGATAGAATATTGGCCATTAATATGCAAGCAGATACCCGGTTGCTATTTCTCCTGCTGGTTTTGAGTCAGGCAGGCTGTCAGTGCTAGGATGGGAAACAAGCTCCGTGGTGTGCAAGGTCTCTCTCGTTTGTGAGCAGCTCTGACATGCACACTGACTTTCTAAGGCTTCTTCAGTTATTAGACAGCATTAAATGCTTTTTTGGGGTAATTTTTAGCCTGTTTAAAAATGGATTTTGCTACAGCATTTGAAATAACAAATATCTTTGAAGATATTTGATGTGTTGCCATTTTTTTCAGGTGACTTATAAAAGTGTGCTGATAAAATTAATATAAACTAGGAACAATGTAAGCTACACAGGTAGTTGAATAGTGCATCTAGGTTTTGGCTGAGTCTAAAAGCTACTTAATTAAAAGTAATGCAAGTTAGTGTTTTACAATTCTGTGTGAGCTGTGTCTACCGAATTATCAGCTTCTGTGAAAATGACTAACTAGGTGATGCAAAAAATACAGGTTAGCTTTTGAGAAACTGCTAGTGGGGAAAAAAAGAATCTGATGCAAAGCAAAACTAAGTCTGTGTCTAAAAAGCACATGTAAAAGGTTTCCATGTATTCTGCCTCGTTTCCAGTCTTGAGCTGAATTAGATGCATGTGGGCTTTTTTTCATGTTCTTCTCTTTTTCAGTGGTTTCACTGATGTTAAAACTTATTTCCTTCATGCCAGCGACAGATGTACTGAGTAACAGAACCAGCCTTGTACTTCTGTAAACATAGAACTAACTTTGTCCCTGTTAGAGGACTTTAGGCAAAGATAATTTTTTCATTTTAACTTCAAGAAAATATTAATGTATTGGCTTAAAACGGATATTTGATTTTTTTTTTTTTCTTGGTCAAGGATAAGAGCTGTAGCTAATAAGAATGTGTGTTGCTCCTCTGTCAGCCTCATCTTGGGCAGAAATGCCAACCTGAGAGGATTTTCAGGGTTTGGGATATTTGCATAAATGCACAGCAAGGTGTGGATTTTACTTCCTGAAGAAAAGGTTGTTAATATATTTTATTTGGAAAGGAAGCTGATATGGCACTGGTCATTTCAATCCACTCTTCTGCACAGGAATCCTAGTAACATTTTTCTGACTAATTAATTTTGTCCTGAAAGAGTCATATTGTGGCAGAAGTTTGTCATGGTTTATTGCCACACTTGCACAGAAGCTTTGGAGGGCATTTTGTATATTTTGGGTTGATCCTGGATAATGACGGAGGCATCTGTCTTGGTGATTAATCTTTCCAGACCTTCCTGTTAAGGTGTATATGTACTATCTTGCTTTGCTGAGGAGATGTACTTGTTGGAGTTCTCCAAGTTTTTTGAAATTTGAGATCAAATAGATTGATAGATAATTTTGGAGCTGAGGCTCTGCTGGGTTTTCTGCAGCCCTTACTGAATTAATGGGAACTTGGTTAATTTTGAATTCCTTGGAAGCAGGTAGGCTGCTGTTTGAGAAGGAACTATGCTGTTTGGGAAGTACTCCCAAATATGTCTAGTGTTTTATTTGAGTAGTGTGGAGCATCATCTGCAGTAAGAATGCATTCAGGCTATAGGCTTTCACAATTCATGATGCTGTTTATGGTCCCCAGGTAGATGCTTAAAGAATTTTATTTTAAAGCAAAATTAGATAACGTAATTTTCTTTCCTCTTGATGACTTTGATTCTTGTTAGAGCTGTGAAATGTAACCCTCTGCTAGGAGATGTTTGATGTTAATCTGCACTCTTGATCACAGTATTTACAGCATTCCCAAACTATTTATAGTGAGCAGATCTACTTATCACATTCTAAAGTGAGTTTTTTTTTTCCTTATCAAAGAGGTTCTTGAGGTTTTGTTGGAATGATCACTAAGTGAAGCACTGAGTTAGTGAAGAACATTAAGTTCTCTCCTACCAAATATGTGTTAAGGTGTTACCTCATGTATATAAAAGGCTGTTAAACAAATTTGGCTTGCCGTGGTGGGGTTGGCCCCATTTATCTTTTTACAGTTTTTGGCTTCAGAAGAAGCAGAATGTTAAATTTAGCAGTGAATATCTTGAATATGTGTTAAAATTCAAGTGATAAAAGACACTTTTTTTTTTTTTTTGTGCCTCTTTGTGGCTACATTCTTTTTAAGCAGAATATCCTCTAATTTTGGGCTATTTTTAACCAAAAGTCTAAAATACACCACTGCACAAGAGCATGAATGATGGGATGATTTCTTATTTTGTTGACCTGAGGTGGTGTTTTTCTTTTTAATTCATTTGTCCTTTGTGCTACTGCATTTTTCTGAATTAGTTCAGAAACTTAGTTGTGTTCATAGAACGCAGCTCTAACTAAGATGCTGAATGCTGTCTGATAATCAGATTTGATTTATTTATTTGCTCTCACAGTACTTAATTAAATGGTTACTTTTTCTAATATTTTTTTTTTGAATCCCAAAATAGATTTAAGCCTCAAGGAAAAAACAAAACCAAAACAAACAAAAAACCTCAAAAAAAAAAAAAAAAAAAAAAAACCTCAAACAAGCAACAAAACAAACAAACAAACCCCAAAGAGATTATATCATTGCAGTTTTCTAGTTTAGAGAACTCATGAGTGGTGATCTGATGTCGTTCATAAATCTATAAAATATTACATTTGTCTGAATTTCATGTCCTGAGATGGCATTGTACAGAAGGCACACCTGTCTCTCTAGGCTGATTCTGGAATGTACAACATTCGTAACCCCAGTCCTCTGTGATGAAAACCTGGCTGTCCTGTTCCAAGCCTTGCAATGGACAGCAGCTATCCTTAACTATCACCTTTATATGGATGGCATGTTTACCTGTAGTTTCTTCCCCTGAAATATTAGTTCCAAATGAATTTCAGAAGGAGCTAAATCATGTTGAAATTGGAAAGGGTTTATTTTCCCTACTTCTGTTGTGCTGTCTCTTGTTGCAGACAAAAAGGAATTCACCATGTGTATACAGGGCCAAGCATTTCATGTAAGTCCTGATATTATTTTCAACAGTCTAATAATCCAAACTACCTAATTAATACAGGAAATCTCAAAAATAAATGCTGTCTTCATCTGTATCCATGTAACCAGTAGCCTACACCTATCAGAAAAGCAGCAGTGGATTTGGTTTTGGTGTGCTGAATGAATCTTTATCTTGCAGCTGTTTTAATGAGGCTCATTTTGCAGTTTGTAGGCTGCACTTATGGGCTGAGGCAGAGAGGATTGAGTGATTCTGGGTTCTATTGAAAATTTATGAACATAACAAATGATGGCTTGTGCCACTGCATGTAGCAGCAGCCTGAGAGCTGCAGCTCAGTGCAGCAGACAGTCATATTTGAGGGAAGAGGAGAGAATGATGGAAATAAAAGACATTCAGACCCAAATTGGGTAGCTGCTCAGGTAGCTGCTGCACACACAGATCATAATTTGGTTTGTGCTATGATGAAGAAATACTATTCTGTCAACTGTAGAGACATATCAATAGAAAAAAGGACAGTGTGTTTCTATTTTTTTTCTTTAAGCCCTCCAAAACACAATTGAAACCTGTGCCAATGTATATTTCTCTTTTTTCCTTGAAAGAGTTTTGGCACAACAGGTTTATTTGGGGTGTAGTTCCCTAAGCTTGTTAGTTATGTGAAATTAATCAAATTTTGTTTAATGAATCCCTTGACAGCTGTGGAAGCTCCTTCTTTCAAGCAAGAATTTAAATAAGAGCGGGATCTGAGTCTTGTACTTCCATTATTTAGGAGAATGATTCACTAACCTTGTGGCAGGCCTTTCCAAAGCTTCAGGCTTCCTGTCAGTTGTGACCCAGGTGGATCTGAATTTCTCTGTAGCTCATCAGGATATAAAGGAACTTTTGAAAAGTAATAGATCTTGCTAGTACTTGAATATATTTTTGCACTAATATAAAAGAAGAAAGAGGAATGCTTGTTTAGTTTCAGTTTGGGCTCTTTTTTCTTTTTTGAGTCTTTGGGACTTATTCCCATGGTGTTTTTTTGACTTTCCAAACCTGCATTTTATAGCATGACCATTCCCCAAAACCTCTAATACTCATGTGTGTTTATGGACAATAGTTATGTTTTCAGTCAATGGTGCAAAAAAAAAAAAAGTTTAATTCTAGTTATGGGTAAAGAAGTATTAGTAAGAAAAGAAAAAAATAGGAAATATGCAAATTCATTTCTGTAGTTATTAGAAATCATTTTCAAAGGGAATAAAATGGTCTGAAATAGAGGGATCAAATGACAGGAGCAGTGGTGTGAGTTTGAGAAGAAAATAAAGAGTTAAGATGTGTTGAATTAGATGTGTTTCAGAAGAATGGTGTTCAGATGCACAGGTTGCAGCTTCAATTTCTGAAGTAAAGATAAATTATGCAAACTCAAATAACAGGGATCAGCAGAGGAAATGTTAGGATTTTTGAGCTATAAAGGGTTCTCAAAATAAGGCTTCTGTATGAACTTCCTTGCAAAGGAGATATTGTGGAGGGTGTTACTATGCTGATTTGGAATTTATTTCTATGAAGCAGTGAGAAATAGTTGCTGAGATCCAGAGTTGTGAAAGAATGTATAATGACCAGTATTTACCCAGACAGTGGCATCACGCTCTGAGACTTAGCACATAACAGTGTGTGTGGATACTGAGTTTGCAAAGGAGAGCTGGCAAAGAGTATTCAATATATAATTATTAGCTACACTTCCCAAAGCTCAGGGACACAGGGGTTTTGTTGGCTGTTAGCCTGCAGCCACAGTTAAGCTGACAGGAAGTACTCAGGGTAGTTGAGAAACGCGGAGAAACTTTGTTTACTCATCAGATAACACACTTTGTGTAATCTGTGCCACTGTGCTGCGCTGAAAATCAGATCAGTGCTGCTGGCACTAGTCTGTCAGGCAAGTACAGAGAACACTGACAGAGCTGGTACTTGGAGGCAGCTGGTGACTTGCTGCTTCATCTGAAATTTTAAGTGAGTCACACCAAGGAAAGTGTTGAGCATGTAGTTCTGTGAAACAGCCTCTGATGATGGGCTGCAGCATGCTGGAGAGCAGCTTCACGATAGCAGCTTCAGCATTGTTTTACTGAACTCAAAATGACAAAAAACATGAATCAGTCCAATTGCATAAAGTTAGCTTTCACAGCAAAGGTTGGTTTCCTGAAATCTATGCAGATTTTAGACCACTTACTGTTTAAAGTTACAGACTTAGTTGGTAGAGGATGCTCACATGAAAGCAGAAGACTCAGTTTGGCTGTGTTCTGTCTGATCAGACTTGTTACTGATAATCAGAGAAGGCAAATTTCAGTCTGAGTAATTCAGTGAATAATGCTTCAAATGTCTCCCTGATGAGTTTTGTTTTATTGACTAAAAATATAAATATTGACTGGATCCGGTTAGCAAAAAAAATCTAAGATGGTTTACATCTAAAAAACCAATGTGCACCATCTTCTGATGATTGTTGTGCAGCAAAAGTGATGGTGTGCATAAGGCTTAAAGCCAAAGTTGGAGTGATGAGCTTGTTTGTCTCAGTTGGAAAAGGTGTGAGAGAGGTCATACTCTTCCTTTTTTGTGTGTGTAATTAGGTCATAATAAAAAGATCTCAGCTGAGACACTGGATGGGGGCTCCTCACAAATTAACCACGCTGCTCAGTATTAGATCTTGAAATATATCAAGAAATTCTAAGCAGAAAGAGAGGAAAGCTCATTTGATGTAATTTGTGACGACTAGGGAATGCTCACTGCAAAAGTTACTGTAGTACTACACCTACAGAGAATGTCTGGAGCAATTGCCAAGATTGCAGATGTTTTGCTGTGAAAGAAATGAGCCTAATGAGAGACTGTCTCAGCTGACTGAAACAAAGGAAACTTCCCAGCAGGTAGCAATTGAGGCAAATAACAGGGTTAAAATGTGAGAAGCGTGTGGTAAGGTTTGCTGGGTGAAACGAACCAGTGCAGTCTTTCTGATTTCTCTGTTTGCAGATTTTAAGGTGTGATATAAAAATATTGGGTTTTGCTTATCCACTAGGAGAAGTAGTATTTGTATGGATACAGTGAAGCTGTAAGTACTGAAAGTAGTTTCTAAATTTAAAGAATATGGAGTTCTTAGGTATCCCTTTTTTTCTGAATTGATGTGAGCACAACACCAGCTAAATTAGGAATATAATGTTACAGAATTGTCAAAAACCACCATTATTCATTTCTCCCACTTCTTTTGGGGGTGTCTCTAAGTTCTTTCTTCTATTATATTGAGCTAATAGTAGGAAACCTTAACAGAGGGTGCCTTTAGTTGCAGGTTACACAAAAATACAGGAAAAAAGGAAGCAGAAATGCAGAGGTTCAATTCAACCTGCAGTTTCCCTTCAGCAACTCATCCCAGAACTTTATCAAGCCAGCACCATCCTTCCACATCTGCCTAGAGAAGAAGAATCCAGATGACCTACCTTTATCTGGAAGATGGGAAAGTAGGGCTTGTTAAACACCATTTTGACCTGAGGAGGTATTATATTGTCATAGGAATCTTAAACATTCTGGTGTTTTTTTTTTTCCAGAGAAACCAACAGGTCTGAAGTAGTCAGGATGACATAAGTCTCCAGGGCCATATGTGGGAACTGGAAAAGCAGAGGACTTCCACAGTGTTGCAATGAGCTTTCGTAGATAGATGTTTGAAACAGAGTTGAATTTTAGGCCTTGAAATATTTGGAGGATAGGAAGTTTCTGAGCTGCAAAAGGTATAGAGCAAGCAACTATTGTATGCTGTAAGGTGTACATATAGTGTTTAGTCATTGGGTCAAGCAGATACTTGTAAGCTTTTAGCATTAGGCTGTGGGCTAAAAAATTTCTAAAAGGCCTTGTAGCAAAGAGAACTTTGGCTTCTGTTGCTATGGTGTGAGTTTTACCATCTCTTATGTCTCCACCTTCACTAAGACTGAAAATGAAATAAACTTGTAGAGACCTCAGTTGCCCCATCCTGTTACTAGAAATAGATCCAGCAGCCGTACTTAAATGTTTAAGGAAGAGAGATTGCTGGGCTTTCCTTTCAACCAACAACATGTTTTGGAATAATTCTGTACTAGCTTCGAAAAAAGAGCCTCTACAACAGAAGGCAAGCAAACTGACAAACTCTGTTTCCATATGGTTTAAAAAGAGTTATAGGGTTTTTTAGATAGAGTAGATGAAGCTCTTTGGCCTGAAAATTGTGAGGATTTTTTTCAGATTAGGACAAATGGTTCTGTTTGTTGACAAGGACTAAGAAAGCAGCTATTCAGTGCACAGGGGTGCTTTTGCTTGGTGATTTGTAAATAGCCAACTACAGAAGCTGAAAATTGTTTTCTTTTTTGGTGGCTTTTTTTTGGGTTTGTTTGTTTGTTTTGTGGTTTTTTGGTTGTTGTTTTTTTTTCATGTAGGGAAGTTTGTGGTTGAGGTGGCACATCAGTCTGCATTTTACTTGAGACAGGAGCTGATGCTGATTTACAGTTTAAACTTTGCATCCTGCTTTGAGCTCCTAACTACCAAAGCACAGAAAACTTTGTAGCCCAGATACAGAAGAACATGTCTGGACTGAATCAGGTTTAAGGACCATATATCATTCTCCCATTTCCAGCAGTGAGCACAGTAGCCTGAGTATTTATGATACTGCCCTTAATATCCCTATCTTAATTTCATTAATTTCTAGAGCCAGATGTGGGGTTGTACGTAATTGGCTACCCTCATTTGATTGTTATTCCATGAGCTTGCCTAGCCCCTGGTGTAATATTGAGCTTTCACTTATCTTTTGGCAAGGAACACAGTGGGTTTATCTCCCATTGCAAGCAAACTGCTTCCTTTTGTTTTAAATTACAAATTCATTTTGATAAGTGCTGGCTAACATATTGCAGTGTACAGTGATACTCAGCTGCTCTCTGTGCCACGGGTGACTATGGAGAGTTGTAGTCATGGTTTTTAAATGAATTAGCTGCTGCTGCATGATTCTATGTTTTTACTGTGGTCCAAGTATGGTCTCTGTTTTGTTTAGTTCTCCTAATAATCACTAGCATTTCTTGGGGAAAAAAAAAAGAAAAAGAACAACAAAAAGAAAAAAAGAAAAGAACGACAAGCAAACCAACAAAATAATGGCTTAATATTTATAGGATGATGTAGTATTCAGAGCTGAATACTCTGAAATATTTCCATTCATTGCTGAATGGAAATAGTCAACTTAGCCTCCAAAAGTGCATACATGAAGTTTAGGATTTTTGCCATGTGTATCATGACTGGTACTGAAATTCATGTACTGTTTCATTGGAAGTCACTAAGTCTCATTAAGATAATTTGCAAGTCTTCCTTTGCCCATTGTACTTACTGTTCACAGTAATAGCAGCATTTGCTTGTCCCCCTTTTTCTGGATAGTTTGTGTGTATTTTGGTTTCACACTATCCATAAACTTTGCTTTTGGTTGAACTGAAGAATGAACTGGGAGATTAGCATTGTGAAGATAGTAATTTACAGACTGTTTATGGCATGGGTCTCTGCCCACGGTGTCAGATAAATCATATTCCCTTTTGTTTGTTCAAGTCCCTGAGGTTGTTTTTCCTGTTTTTTCCTGCTCAATATCACGGTTTCTCTTTGTCCTTTATACTAAGCCAGCTCCATTTCCTGGTTGTTTGCACTTCTAAACTTTTTCCTTCACTGCTCTTCAGGTGTGAGAGCAGCTCTCCACCAATGTAAGCCAGCTGCTTCACAGCACTACTATCCATTGCAGATAAGTACAGTCCTTTTCCAGTGACTCCTGGAAAAACAGTCTTTGACTTGTTTCAAATCATTACATCTTTATTCATCCTCTGTGAAATTACACTGAAACCTCTGCCTGATAGTGTGTTCCTTTTTCCTCAGGCACAGTCTCTTTTCTGGGTTGTTGTTTTCTTTTTTTCCTTGGAGATGTGTTAAATTAGTAGGCTTGATAGTAGGAGCCTGGTCTGTGTTTTATGAACTCTACTGCCACAGGTAAATCAAGTTATACAGAAAGCAGCAGCTGCCACTGAATGTAGGGGAAGCCCTTCTGTAATCTTGTGCATCAATAAGGATGCTTACTGTAGTTATGGGAATTGAGATTTTTATTTTATCTTTGTTGTGTCATTAGGCTTTCAGGTAGAGTTAAAAATAAAACCAAAAAACCCAAAGTATTTCTTTTCTTTTTCTTCTAATTGTTTCCTAAGAGATTGTGATGTGAATTAGGAATAGTAAGCATGGTAGGAGATGGGGTTTATTTTCCTGCACTCTCTTGCTTTTAGGGGTTGACTTTTTACTTTTTACTTGATCTGAATGCTTAGATGTTATTAGGATTCCTGAAAGATGCCACATTCATTTGTAAAGAAATTCATCCATATATGACTTGTATGTTGAACAGAGGAAGCAGTTGGGCTGCATTGAGGCTGCATTGATGTTTGAAATCAGACTAGGTGATGGGATGCTCTGCATTTGGGTGAGGAAATGGGCCTGTTGTGCTCAGGCGAAGTGGGAAGTAGGGAACATAACATAGAAGGGAGTAAGCCTCTAGGAATTGAACCAAAAGGATTATTTGAGAGTGATAATCTTCATTGGGAGAGGCAGATGCAAGAGGTCTTGAACTGCCTGAAGAATCTGGAAGTGAATCCAGAATTCCTGAGTCTCAGTCTTGGTCAGGTGTTGGCAAGCAGCCATGGAATCCACTTAGAGCAAACACGTGCTCCATTTTTCTCTTGCTGGCTCACACAGCTGCTGTAGGTTATCGTCTTTTGTCTGTTAGGACTGTCAGCATTCATGTGACTTCTTCAATTTTAATTTGCCCCCCGTTCTCCCTGTGAGGATGTATTATAATTGTCTTTAATTACATGTTCACACACTGTCTTTCATTGGATTCTTACTCAGTTTAATGGGTGGTATTTGGAGAATGAGAGCTGTACAGTTAATGAAGCTGTTGTCTCTAGGGTTTCTGCTGTAGCTTGGTGCAGAAACAGTGTCATGTAGTGAATGAAACAGATGAATCAGGGAGAAGAAAAATAACCATCTTCCAATGTAAATCATTCCAGAAGATCACTTTTCTCATGGCTTCCAATTCTGAAGTTTTTTAAACCAGTTTTTCATGTCTCCAAAGCATTGCTCATAAAAGTGACTTTAATATCTTGTCACTTCCATGGAAGGTGTCTTGGAGTGGCTGTCCAGGCACGCCAGCAGAGGAAGGAGGACTTCAGTTACCTTGCTGGATATCTGAAGGAAGAAAATTCTTTCATCTTGCAGCTACAGATGGGTGCTGTGTTGTGCCAGGGATCACCATCTTCAGCTTGTGGGATGCTGATGGAGGCATATCCTGCTTCAAGAGGGAAGAGGGCTTAAGAGATTGCTAAACCAGAGTTGTGTGACTATTTTTTTTCCCCCCCATCAGTTTTGAGGAAAGCTTGAGAGAGTAGCCCACTGTCCTTGAGCTGATTTTTCATATAAATCCAGTGGCAGGAAAGGAGAAAGCACACTACCCAGTTTATTTAATAATAGAGGGTATTTGATGCCTTTGTACTCCTTGTGAAATGAGTGTATCTACAAGAGAATGGCATGGAAGCTGAATGGGGGATAGAATGACTCTTCTTGTCAGTGACAGCAGACTTAGATATGCATTTGTATGATAAAAACACTTGTGTTTATGTACTGGAAATAGATTTCTTGATATCCCTTTGGCATTTGGTAGTAGTTGTGCTTTTCTGCCAAAATGTTAGGTTTAGAAGTGCACAAGGCTAGCCAGAGCAATTCCTTGGTTCTGTTCCTAGAACCAAAACACTGATGGTTTGGAGCCTGGGTTCTTCAGCATGGATCCAGTCCCTCTGAGGGTTCCTGGCTGTAGGACACTTGTTACCCTGGCCTGAAGTCATGCCATGCTAAGTGGAAACACAGTTCCCTTTCTCACCATCCATATCTGATATTGGCTGAATTGAATCAAGCTGTGACTTGGCTGATATCCCAGCATGAGAAGAAATGTAACCTAAGAGTGGACTGTAGACTTCCCATGTTGTGAAATGATGCTGCATTTAAACTGGTCAGCGATTTTCTTTTTCTTCTCACTTATTGTGATTTTTTTTTTTTTTAAACAGCGTGTGGAAGAGTACCTTGTAACTAACCAACCAGTTGTTAAATCTCCCTTCACAAAAGCCTTTTCTCTGGTAAATTTTTAATCACCAAACCTTCTTAGAAATGTAGCACATTTGTACCAATGTGTGTTGAGTGTTCATAACTTGAAAAAGTTAAATACAGGAAGAGATTGGCTATTAACACAGATAATAAGTTCTCTGCAGTGTTTGTATGTGGGAGATAGTTGGTGGTTGTGAGGTTACAGGAATTTTAATGGGCCACTGTAAACATCTTCTCCAATATTAAATGTGATGTGTTGTTTTCCCCATCTTTGAAGAAAGTTATAGCAACATATAGCTTTACCTAATGGGAATGTTTTTGGTAAAAAATAAATGATAAATAAATGAAGTGTTTCTAGAGGGCTGAGATACATTGAGGATGGATAAACACAAGTGCTTAATTCAGAGAAAGATAGTTATTTTTCAATAAATGATTTACAGGAGTGCATTTGAGTATGAGGAGAATTCTAAGGTAATCATGGTCTGAACTTTCAACGTTTTCCTATGTAATAGTCTTCTATTTTTAATAGACTTTTAATGTGTTATGTGTAACACATGTAGATGTAAGTCTTTTTAAGAAAGTTTTCTCTAAATTTGAACTGAAAAAGTAGAATTGACTGTAGGTAGTTAGGCTTGATGGTATGCAATTATTATTGTAAAAGGGACAATAACAGAATGTATACTTTTTATGGTACAGTATGCTTTTCATTTTGATATACTTTAGAGAAGAAGTAAATAAAAACTCCCCTCTTCTAGGTGAAAAACTGGGGATGTTTTGCTTGCAAATTTTCTTGTAAATTATTTTCTTTATATAAAATTCTCAACTATTTTAACTAAGTTGGAACTTTTTTTTAGAATCATCAGTCCCATGTTATTATAGTATGCCAGTTACAATATATAATACCATGTTATTATGTTATACCAGATAGACAATAGCACATGAAGAATAAAAGCAATACAACAGAATGTGAATTTTGAAATATTTACACTGACTCCAATTTTTCAATTATTAAGAGGCTTAGATTTCTTGAGAATGACCTTCAGTTGAGTTGTTAACCAGTTCTATGCAGTTTTTTTCTAATTAAATGAAGAGCACTTACAAACTGATATTTCAAAGTGTGAAAAAAATCAAAGCTAACCTTTTACCTTGTTTTAGGCTTATTTTTTATCATTAATGATTTTTGCTTTTCTCAAATTGCCTTCTGAATCACTGGCTTTATTTCAAAGTGATAATACCATTGTGTATTGACAAACTAATTTCATCAGAGTTGGTGTTAACCTGCTCTTCGTTAAAAGTTTGAGGAAAAGGAATGGAGTGAAGGAAGAGGCTGTGGCATTTTGTGAAATGGAGCTTATTTTAAGGAAGGAGCTGTACTTTTGCCAGGATTTCCCTATTTTCCCCCCACAAGCAGGAATATGTTTGCACGCCCCATCAAATATGTGCACAGCAAACATGGCTGTGCTCAAACTTTGTTGTGCCTTTGATGAAGAAATTGTCTGTATAAGAGAATCCTCAAGGATTGCTTGTGATTTAGCTTTTTGTAGCACAGTTAGTCCACTTCAGTTGAAGTAACTAGAAGCTCTGGCCACAATAACCATGCTGTGTAGCTGCAGGGCCTCTGAGAAGTTGGTGGCATGGGGCATCACCAGTACTGTGCCTGCATGACCATTTCCAGCAGGAGTTTTCAAACATCTTCATCCTCATAAGCACAGCACTCTCTGATGCAGTTCCTGGGGAGCTGGAAAGGGATACATGTAGTTTTCCTCAGTCACACATGTATATTAGGCTCCGTGTTTTAATTTTTCTGCAAGGCTCTCACAGAGAAGAAACTGTCAAAGGATGCCTCATCTGAAGGTGTGCTGGTTTTCCAAACTCTAGATCTCTATGGGAGGAAAGCAAGTTTGTTACTTATTCTTAAACTCAGAATCATGTGGTGGCCTTTTTTTGGTCTGTGATGTTTTTTTCAGGCTGAAGGGTCCTATTTATTTCTTCTACAGAAATAATTTGCTATTTTGTTAATCTATTTCCAGCTCAGCTGCTGGAAGAACAAACTCTCATTTAAGATGCATCTTTGGCTGGTTCAGATTTCGAGTACGAGTAGGGGCAAATTAGATTTAAGGCTTAACAATACCTTTCCAGCTGAAATCAACCATCATAAAAATATATTTGCCATTTCTTTTTCTTTCACACATCCCATTCAGGATGTTGCTGTGGATTCTGATCTAAGCCTCTTATTCACTGTGAACCCAATCCTAATGTGGTAAGGCTGGATCTTTAGAGTTTGGCTTGACCACATTAACAGATTGGAAACAAGACAGTAATTTTTGATCTGGAGCTTAGTTTAACCTTGTTGCTTTTCCACCTGTGAAAGACTGAATTTTCCACTCAGTTCATTTGCCTTCCTTGGCTAAAGGTTTCTGAGATCAACATACGTTGTTCAGAGCCCTCCGCAGGAGTGAGCATCTAATAACCAGTGAAATCCATAACAATCAGTATTTTTCCTAAAAAAATTACTGCTGTACTTAAATGCATAGTAGCATTTTGATTTGTGATGTTTCAGGAGAAATTAGAGCACAAAATATGAGACTGAAGTGCTTTGTGATTTTGAAAAGAAGGTAAACATAGACACTGTACTGCTTTTGCATTTGGAGTAGCAAGTAAACAGAAGGGAGGTCAAGGCAGTAAAGATGTTACCACATTTTGCACTTTAAATATCAGTATAGTTGTTAGTGGTTTTGTGGGGTTTTTGTTGTTGTTGTTGTGGGTTTTTTTTTTTCCCTGGAGTTGCAAGATGAAATGTAAGAAAGGATTTCTGAAACTATTCTTCATCTCTGCACCTCTATCATTGTCATGTTGCTTTCCATTTCAGAGCTTGCATTAGGACCAACAATTAATAAAAGTAAACTGTTTCCAATTTCAACACTTGCAAGGCCTCTGAACTGTTGGAAAATCAGATAAGTGTTGCAGTCTAACAGGACTAAAAAGAGGTTTTGAGCTTCCATGCAAATTTCAGCATTCTGGCTCTCCTGTGTTGTATTAACATTTTAGTATCCAAGTATTTGAGAGGGGTTAAGTGTTCAGCTGGGCCTCATACCCATGTAGTGTCTGCCAAACTGTGCGATGGTATCTCTTCTCAGCCACCTCTTCCTTCTAAACATCAGTGTAATGATTGATTCTGGGAAGATTTATGTGCAAAACAAAATTTATATAACACTAGGAATCAACTTTGAGACAGGCTGGTAATTTTCATTAATCAGTCTCCTTTTAAAAATCAAACTGCAACATTTCTTCTATTAAAACTCTTTGGTTTTGTTACATTTTTGTCATGACTGTTATGGTCTGAAATTATTTCAATGTTCAAAATTATTTTAGTGAATCTGCAATTGAGCAAGTCAAATTTATCTCTTGTCCTGCAAACCAATTATAGTAAATTACAGTCATTCAGAACCTGAAAACTGTAATAACTCTGACAGAATTATGAGCAAACTAATGGGTCATTTATTATCAGATAAGTTTGCTTTCATTGAAAATGAATATATACTTGGCTATTTTTCCTTCTAACTCAAGAATGGCTGTTAAACCAAAAAAAACTTGAAAGATAGCCTGCTGTATTGCTGTAATACAGCTCTACCTCATACTGTGCTAACAAAGATCTATTAGATTTGAATAATATTTCACCACTAACAAAACTGACCAAGTTAATTTTTATTTCAATGGAGCACTTGTTAACACTTGATAGTTTTCTGTCAGCCTGGATAATAATACCCGGGGGGAAAAAATATGATCCAGTTTTACTGTTGCTAAGAAGAGTATTAAAGATTCTTCTTACTGTTTAAAGTTGTCTTCCTCACCAAAAAAGGAGAGGATGTTTTTGTTTAGTAACTTTGCAGGGTGTATCTGTGGGGTGAGCTATCAACAACAAAACAGTCCTCATGGAGATGCTATGTGGTTATTCACCTAAAATTTGGCAAGTGAAACTGTCATTGTGTTTGAGGATAAATTTGAAAATACATATACTGATACCAGGTATGAATGATTCATTGTTTTTTGTACAGCAACAGCAGTAATCACCTGCAAATCTGGATATGCATTCCCTAACACTGGTTTGGTTTCTGTACAGAAAGCTAAAAGACAAATAATTTAGGTTCTGAGTAATGTCTGAGTGTTTTTATCCATGTTACTTTTTGGGTTATGAACTTTCCTAGATGTGTATTGGTCTGATACTTGCACTAAAATTCATAAGTCTTACTTAAATCTGTGATGCCTTCAGATACATGTCAGAGAAACCTTGATACTTCTTTGATCAATACATCTGATCTAATTTGAAATTTAGGTTTGAGCTTTGTGTTTAATTGTGTGTCTAGGAGGGTCAGAACATCTGTTGTCTATAGCTAGAGGCAGTTTTGAGAAGTGTTTTAATAGGGTAATTGATTGATGTGATCAACCAGCCTAATCTATAAAATCTCATGGAGAGATGGAAGAGGCTTTTTTTACTAAAGGGTAGTTAACAGAAGGGTTCAAAAAGATCAGCCATCATGATTAATATCAGTAAGTGCCAGGAGAATCTAAGCCTCTCACTGCCAAGGAAATAGTTTGCTGAAGGCTGGCACTTAATCCAAGGGGGCTTCAGGCAGGATGATAGAATCTGGAGTTGCCAATAATTTTTTAATTTAATTTGAGGCAGCAGGAAACTGAATAAAGGGTGGAGGGACATGAAGACAAAAGTAATCAAAATACCTTTTATTCTTCCAAATTATTGGAAGTACTTGGAAGCCCCAAACTACTGGATATGGAATAATATCCAAACAGAGCTTGAAACTAAGGTGTCTCCCCATCACCTCAGTTCTGTCAGGGCAGGTACAGAGGAGATGCAAAGCCTGGTCATTATTAATGTGGCATTGAGACATCTGGCTTGGGAATGGGGTGTGGTGCTGGACTTGCCGTGTGTGGTTAATGGATGGGTTGCATCTTAAAGGCCTTTTCCGATGTCATAATTCTGTGTATTGTTGATAACTCAGAGACACTGTCAGTGTCCCAAGGTGAGGGAAGGAAAAAGCACCTCCTAGGAAGAGAAAATTTTAAGAGATGCAAAGCTTGTGGTGGTCTATGGTGAAATGGTTAGATTTATCAGCTGGGGTCTCCTTGGTACTGTCTCATCTGACCTCAGTTAATTTAGGCAGAGTGATTCTCTGGTACAGGTGTATTTGCAGTTCAATTTTGCTCAAAGTTCTTTCTCCTTTTTGATTATTTGTTTGTGCTGTGGTTTGGGTTGTGTTTTTTTGTTTGTTTGTTTGTTTTTGTGGGGGTTTTTTTTGTTCGGTTTTTTTGTGGGGGTTGGTTGGTTGGTTGGTTTTTTTGTCTTTTTTTTTTTCCGTTCTGTTACTCTTCAATACTAGGGCTCTTGAACAACTATAATATATGCAAACGAATATATATTTGATATGCTCTAATTTGTGATTAATGACTTTTTTTCTTCCTCTTAGTTTTGTGTGACAAAGTAACTTATATCAGTGTCACATTGTGGTAAAGCTTTTTATATCAGTCTGCATCTTTTTATCACATTGGTGTTTTTATTAGCATCGTTGTCTGTTAATGATGTTTGTGGAAAAAAAAAATCAGGAAAATTGGAGTTTATTTCTGGTATTAATATTAAAGTATTTTTCATAAAAACATGGTTAAAAAATGCTACGGACCACTTTCATAAGAGATTTTGTTTTTGAAAGAGAAAATGAAATGGAGAAAATTTCAGAATTGATAAATTCAATCTCCAAATAACTATGAAACACCAAATTTACCTGTGGTGAAATTCTTTCTTGTTAACAATTGGATATTTGCAATGGCTTACTGATTACATTTGAAATGAATTTGACTGTAACATTTTGATAACCCTGTAACTTTTTGTTGCAATGATGATGAAGCACTACCTTAGTCATCATTTAGTCATTCCAGTAATTATGGACAATAAAAAAGAGCAGAAATATAAGGCCAAATGAAGACTATTTAAAAAATTATGCAATATTCTGTATATAATATTTAAAATTAATAATTTAGCTTATAATGAAGGTATGAGGTTGTCGTTTTTTGTGTGGGTTTTTTTGTTTTCTTTTTTTTTTTTTCATCTTTGTTTCCATTCTTCAAGTGTTTATTTAATTCACGGATTAAAATACCTTAAAACAGCACTTCTGGTCATTGACACTTGTAGCTTATGATTTTTGGGAATTAGTTTTCCTTCACAAAGAAAACAAATACTAAATGCTAAGCTCGGTTGCAAAATGGGTCTTGAGTTTCATTGGCAAATCCTTTACTGAAGTGTCTGCAAAAATTTTAGTCCTGAAATGCAGTGTAAGCCACAGGAGAGTATAAGCTTTGTTTCTTTTTTCTGTGCTTTAAAGGAAGGCAGGAGGAATTTATTGCTACAGACAGATTTTTAAAATGATGAGTAGGTAAAGTGACAAGAATTCTGCTAGTGTAAGGACCATGGGCTAGAATAAAAAGATACCAATATATTAAATAGGTGATAGCAGATGTAAAGAGAAAATTAGGCTTTAAAGGAAAGCAAGGGCCTTTTCCAACTCAGACTCTTAGATTTTGCTGTTTAGGATTGTGCAAGCTCATGTTATCTAATGATGAAAATGCTACATGGTTGAAAGGGAATTGAAGAAGATGAAGATACAAGAAATAATAATAATATAAGAATTAATTGGATGGGAAGAATTAAAATTAATTACTGAGGGCTTAGGGATTTTTTTAATGGAAATTATTTCAAGTTTGAGAAGAACAAAAATGTGTCCAGATGGGATCAATATTATGTGTGTGTTTTTGTTTAAGATGGTTTAATTTCTAAATTCATTGTCCTTTATTTTAAGTTTTTTGGGAGACTGGGTTAAGGATTCTCTGTAGTGTAACTATTTCCCCACTCTTACTATTAATTTTCTCCTATCTATAGATATAAGTAGCTACATAAACAATGAATTGACCATTTTCTGTATGGAGAAGAAGCTAGGATAATATTCCAAGCTTGAAGCTAGTGTGGCTGCCTGAATTTGAAGTCCATGGACAGAACACTGGCAGTCAGTGCCATCCCTGGCAGTGTTTGAGGCTTTTGGAAAATGCCCTTAATTATGTGTTTTAATTTTTGGTCACCCTGAAGTGGTCAGGCAGTTGGACTAGAAGGTCCCTTCAGCTGAAGTACTCTTTTCTGTTCTAATTAACACTCCTATTATCTAACTCTTAGGTTGAGAACAACATTATGAGCCATGAATTACCTCTAAAAACAGAAGGGCATGCTGACATGCCCCCAAAAATCCCAGGCTTGCTTAGTTTTCTTTTTTACCTCATTCACGCTATATTTGTTGGTAATGATGTCATTATAGTTGACTTGAAATGACAAACACTGTCCCTATTGAACAGGTTTTTTTCAGTCAGGACTGCTTGCAGAGTGTTAATGTAACTTATGGTCACTTTTTCCTCAGGCTGTCTTTTTGCTGGAATCTAAAATTCCTGAATTGCAGGTTTTCTGCTTGACAGAAGGCATGCTTAAAAACGGAAGACTCTCACTGAGAACAGTTATCAAATACAAATTTTGTTTTCTGTGCTTTTAGTCTAAAATAAAGTGAACAAGTCCAAGACTTCTATAGACAAAACTTATTTTAGAGCAGAAGCATAGAACTTTATGCCTACACTAGATGAGTACATACAATCAGCATCTCTGTTAAGTCCCAGTACAAACTACAAGTGGAATATTCTTTCTTTTATTAGTCTGTTCTGTTTGACTGTAAGCTGTTTTACTTTGTATACATGGCTGTTTTTCAGCAAATCCTTTCTGATATCACGGACCCAATTACATTTTCCTGGACTTCATGTACTCTTGTTTCTTTTTCAGAAGTCTTTTTCCTTCATATTTTTAGAGATAAAGTGGTATTAAATTTATTATTTTGATGATAGTTTTATTTAGTCAAAGGATGTCTATTTTAAATATTCCCTTGCTGTTCTTGCTATTACTAAGAACACTTTGTGGCCTATCAGTAATTGATTATTTATTGTCTCATGTTGAAATAAGTATTCCTCTTTTTGTGTGATTCAATAACGAGTTGCGGCATTTTGCAGTCAAAGGCAAAAAGGAAAAGTTTTTCAGCAATGATTTTATTGAGTCTTGTTTTCTGTAGTAATTTGCTGAAGTTTGGCAGGAGTTGTGTTTTTCAAGTTCCTGGCATCATTTTTACCCTTCTAGGTGTGTGCCATTGATGGGATAAATGTTTTCAATGAACATTGGTGTGTGGATAAATCTTTCTCTTTATGTAAAATATTTTCAGTTTATAATATGGTGTTAAGAGCTTTAAACTAACTTTCTTTGGTCAGATCTGCTACGAAGCAGAAACTCTGATGCACCTCAAATGGATACTTCAGTGAGAGTTTAAAGCAATTATGCAAGACATTAAACTTGGGATTACACCAAATGCTGATCATAACATTGTAGTAAGACTATATTCTGATTGCCACAATAAAAACAGCTCCTGTTAGTCAACCACAAAACATCTTTAGAGGAAAGAAAGATGCACATTTAAACAAAGCCACAGTCCCAGGAGAGATTATGTGCATATACAAAGGAGATCTAATCTTTTTCCTCAAGAACAGTAGATATGGTGTTTGGCAATAAACAGGAATACTGATGTTTTGATGCTTTTCATAGTTGATTTACAATAGGTTAAAAACACTGTAGAAAAATAACATTGACTGCGCTTTTTTTTTTTTGTATGTTAATCTTTGTTTAATTTTAAGAACTCTGAGGTATCATTCTGTATACATGGGAAGTACTGTAGTCACTGTTTGGGTTCTTTTCTCCTCAGCTAAACAGTCTTTTTTTTTTTGTTTTTTGAGTCAAGTCACCTACCCAAGTAGCTTTCATTTCTCTGAAGGTGGCAAAAAATTCCAGGATTCATGGCAAAGTACACAAGTGGTGAGAAAGACTGGCTGCTGCTAATTGGCTGCGTGGAACAGTTTTACTGAAAGATATTTCTGTGAAAAAGCTGATGCCTCCTCCTGTGAACATTTGGTTACCTGGATAAATGCCCGTTCTTTGCACTTAAGGCTGCAAAAACTGCAAATATATTTAATTACCCATTGACAGCATCTAATGGCTATGCTAATATGATTAGTGAGAATTTGAAATTTTTAGTGTTTTTTTTTTTAATATTTTTGGCAGGGTTTTTGGGCTGGTGACTCACATGCTGTGACTGAATTACTTTTCTTTGGTTTCTTTGGTTTGGATTCCTTGAGAGGTCTCTGGCATACACAAATTCGATGCTGTTGGATTTTGCAGACCCCCTTTCCACACGTGTTTTTCACAGTTAACAGTGTGACGTGACCTTTGGATTCCTGCATGTGCTGTTGCTGACACTGTTTGGGTTTCTCCTAGACTGATCTTGAGTCTCAAGGATTCTGCATAGGTAGCAATTCTCCCTGGAGTATGAAGTGTGTATTATTAGCCAACAAAGCATGTTTGTCTGCAAAGTCCTGACACTTTTGCACAGTCAGCTGTTTCATTTTTTTTCCTGTGACCTGTCTGTCCACTATGCCTTAAAAGAGGAGGTTAGAACACAAAACTGCTGGGTAGCGCTGCCTTTGTGAAACTCGCTTTGTAAGTTTATTTTTTGCACTGTTTAGTTGCCTTTTGTGTTGGCTTGCTTTTAGATCAGCTTGGATGCACCCAGCCCATTGTTTGTAGCCTGCAAACCATTCCCATGGAGCACAAGTCCTGTGTGGAAGCTGCTCACATCATGTCAGCACAGCATTGGTGTGTATTTACTGCCCCATGGAGGCAGGTGATTATCTGGGGCACTGCCTTTGTCATGGCATTTTCAGGTCAGAATTGTCTTGTGGGAACCTGGATGTGATTTCACGATACCCAGATGCAGAATGAGTCCTGCCAAGAAGCCCATTTGAAAGATAATTCTGATCCAGAAGCAACTGAAATATTTTGGTAGCTTTGTGAGGGCTACTCATGTATTTTTTTTGTCTGGTATATGTATTGGTCTTGAGCTCAGGCCTGTTGTTTCCTTTAACCCAAATACTTACAATAACTTATGTACTCTGTCCTGAATTTCTGGTTGGTTTTTCATGGGAATTAAAGCATTACAGGGAAAAATGCAGAAGATAAGGCTGTGTTCGTTTGATGCATTGTCTTCCCTCCTCCTAAATTACTGGGTTTTGCTCCAAAGCAACTCTTAGCACGTTACTTTACATACACTCATGTCTCTTATTCAGAGACCTATTTCTCATGTCCATGTTGCCATTGAGCTGTCTTTAAGAACAATTGTGAGGCTTGTTGCAACAAAAGGCAAAGCAAGTACAAGTACAAGCCATGTAGGCCATATTTTGGTAGGGTTGTGCCTCAAAACAGATGCTGCTTCAGCAGGCAGCTCTTCTGAAAGAAAAGCCTTTTAAAATGGAAGTAAAATGAAGTGCTTGGAGTGAGGGGGAAAAAAAATGCTAAGCTCAATGCAGTTATGATGAGATTGCTTGAGAGCACTGGGAGCAAGCCAGGCATAAAAATTAAATGCCTATCTGCTTTTTGTCTTGGGGAGATATCTTAAAAGCTAGATATCTTAAAAGCTGGTGTGCTTGAAATGACCAGAAAAATGATCCAGAACCTCACCACCTTCTTCCTAGCAAGAGCTGCTTTTCTGAAACTCTGTTAAATTGTGTCTTCTGTCATGCCTCAGCTGAAGTTGGGAATGAGTCAAGTGTGCGTGGCTTCCTGGGTTCTCAGCCTCCCACAAATGTTCCCTGCCTTGTGCAGAACAGTGGCTTCTCCAGAGAAACAGGATTTTTTAGGTGATTTTGTACAGACCTCAAGCTGATATTATTTAGTTACATACAAATATAACTCAACAAAGAACCTGCAGTACTTCAGGAACATCTATCAAGCTGGTTTTTATAAATGTGGCTTTAGTTTTGAGGATTCAAAGCAATCAATTGTTACACATCTCTAATATGCCTCACAAAAAATCATCTTGTTAAATGACTTTACACTGTGTGTCCAAGTGAACAGACTTTAAGTTTCTTCTTGGTCTAGAGCAAATGTAAACAGTTTTCAGATTTTTGGAACTCTAACTTACTGTTTAATAAATAATGAATCTGAATTCATTTTTAGTCCTGTACTTCTGTACCTGCTAACTTTTAGTTGCTCTTTTCTGCAATTAACTCTACAGGCAATATACAGGAAAGATGAACATTACAATTAGGCAGTTTCTACACCCAAATGGAATATAACTCAATTTTTCTGCCTAACACATATGCTGGGTATGAGTACTACCAGAGTGTTTCAGTCCTAATTCTTAGTTGGACTTTGATTGTCCATGATGTGTGAATTGGAATTTGCCAGTGAGATCACAGTGTGGGGAATGTATCCAGATTACTTAAAAAAACTTGTACAAAACATGTTCCACTGAAATTACACTGAAATCCATTGGATTTCCATTACACTGAAATCCAAGGTCATAGTTATCACAGAGGCTTTGCTTCAACAGAAATTACAAAAAAAAAAAAACCAACCCAAAAACCAACCCAAAAAAACCCAACCAAAACCACCCCCTACAAAAAAAAAAAAAAAAAAAAAAAAAAGCCTGGGTAAATTAGTCTCATTTTTGGTTAGGATTTTTTGATTTTTGACTTTTGTCTTGGTTTGGGAGTGTCACTTTGCTCATTTTTTTTTAAGTATGAGGGGTTATTTGGTGGTATTTTTCTTTATTTTCTTTTTTTTCCCTTTGAAAGGCACACTTGAAGTTTAGTTCTTGCTTCTCTAATGAGCTGTGGTTCACGAGAAGGAAATTAGTGCAAGGGTAATGCCCCCAGCATTGAAGAGATAGGGGGAAGACCCAGTCTAAGTTAAAAAAAAAAAAAAAAAAAACAAAAACAAAACAAAAAAAAAAAAAAAACAAAAAAACCCCACAAAACAATCCTTTTACTTGTTGAATATTCTCTAAAAATTTGTTATAACACCTTGCTTAAACATACTTGTATTTACCTGAGAAGCATCAGATGTGGTCTGCTATGAGCTGTAGGGAGTGCTTAAAGCTTATTTATCTTTAAAAAAGGGGAGGAGAGGGAAGAAAGTAGCAGAGTGATGGAGGGAGAGTCCTCATTGACTCGGTCTATGCAGTATACAAATTGCTTCATTCAGGGACTACTTAGTATTGTAAAATGCTCACAAATGTGAACACGTGTAAGAATATTTCTCTCTCACTTTGGTGACTGATCAAGAATATTTTTTTTATTGTTATTGTGGCAAATGTGTGATAGTGGCTACTAAGATATATCCAGTGCTCAGCATGAATCCTGAATTGGTCAATTATACTATAAAACTTTCTGTACTAAAGACATTTTGAGGTTCTTACTCCATAAATTAAGGTAGTAGAACACTGAAAACAGTCTAATTTTTCTTTCTAGTTCCTGAAAACAGGCAGAAGGCTAATGTATTTCCTTCACTATTTTTTTTTTTATTTTTAGTTTTCTAATCGATTTCTTTTTATTATCATTTTTAGTAAGATCTGCCAGATAAATTATCTTTGTGCAGTAAACTCAAACACCACTTTAGGTACTGAAAGGATTCCTGTGTGTTGTGTGGACAGCTTTGATTCAATAAGTGGAAAACAGCTTAAACATTCTTGAGTAAGAAAATCTGAAGCTCATTCTAAAGAAAGCAAGTCTAAGGAAATCTGCATTTAGAGTATTTTTGTGGTTTGCTTGGTTTTGGATGATGGTGTGTTGTGGGTTTTTTGGGGAGGGTTGGAGGTTTTTGCTTGCTGTTTTCTATTGGTTTCTTGTTTGATTGGTTTGTGTTTTTTTAGTTCGAATTATGCTACATTTTTCCAATTCTGTGTATTCTGTAAGCCCTAGATTGTTTCTTCTGGCCAAACTAGACATTACAATGAGCAATGAGAAATAAAGAAATAGAGAGACTCTCATGTCTCTTTATCCTGCTGAAGAGGGCCTGGCAGTTTTTAAGTCATTTCCCAGCAGAGTTAGACTGTCCTTGCTCCTATCCCTTCCCAGCCTTAATTTTTATTTATTCAGCTTTCAAAATATAGTACATCTGTTTCAATTATGAAGCAATCAAGTGAATTCTTTAACATGAGTATTGTAGATGTTGACTAAAGTTAGTAATTTTTGAGAACTGTTACACTGTTAAAACTAACAAATACTAGTATAACACTTGTAATTTTTAAGTATTATCAATCTCACAAATTTTCACTTGAAAAGACTTAGTCTTTCAGTATGTAAGTTTAGAGAAGCTGCAAAGACCCTAGAAGCACTGTAGTAAATGTGTGAATAAACATCTGAAGTATTTCAAATATATGCCTAATTAAATTCTGTTACTTTATATTCATGGAGAGGATTTGTCAACATTAATTAGTTCATTTGCAAGACAGTCATATTGGCAGGTTATTCCTTTCTTTTTATAGGGTCAGATGTTAAAGTAAAAATAGGTGGGGGAAACCTAACGCTGTAGCTGTAGTTCAGCAGACCTGGTGAAGTCCTGGTTTTGTGCATTTGCTGTTATGTTTTCCAGGCTGTGCATTGTTTTGATAGTGAACTAATGATTGCAAAACTTTCCTTTGTTCTAAGTAAGAAGTTGAAAACAGAAGTTAGTTCTGATATGCTGAAAAACATGAGCAGCACAGTTTCCTCATTCACACTTTATGAAACATTTGTACCAAATTCATGGCATCAGATTAAGAAACTTTGGGTATAAGTTTATAATAGGAGGAAACAGTTTCTTAGCTCATAGTTGTAAATTTTTCATGGACTGCTTGAGGGAAAGGAATGTGCCTCCGAGTTTTGGTTTTTTCCTCCATCCCATGATGTTTTAAAAGTGGGGTAGAGTACTAGGGGAAAGAGGAAACAGGTTGCCTCTTCCTTCATTTAAGGCTTAGCATATTTTTCCTTTAAATTCATTTGATGTCCATTAACGTGTGTGTGTGTTAGTGCAGATGGTGATGTACTTGTCCTTCCTACCTTTCACTGAGCCAGCATGAAGTGTTCAGGTCACAAGAAGGAGACTTAAGCTTGTTTTGAGCTCCACTGAATTATTGTCTCCAGTCTGATAACCTAAACCAATCTTTTCCAAGTCATCTCTTGCACATTCCTGCTTTGCAGGAATTTGCAGTGGTAGTTTTTGGATTTGGAGCAACAAACACTTGAGGGTAGGTCCTTTCCTTTCTCACCATCTTTTTTTTTTTTTTTTTTGGAAAGCAATGTTCCCAAATAGATCTCTTCCCTCCCACCCATAAACTCAATATTAAGTAAATAGCACGAGCACATGTAAAAGGAATGTGATGTTGCAGCTCTTTCTTCTTACTCGTTGCATTTTCAATGTGTTTTTTTTCAGATCAGAGAAAATGAGGTTAGTTAAGCAATACTGTGCTTTCATTATCAGATCTGCTTTAATTTTGAATATGATGGTCATTTATCAACATCCATTGTTTCAATAATAAAGCCATGTTTAATTTCCTTTTTCAGGTTTGCTGACAGTCTAAAATTATTTATGAACACTTACCAAAAATATTCCCCAACTTTGAGACAAGGGGGAGATTAACTGACTTGACCAAAGTGTCAAGCTAAGTATCTGCTAACAGCAAGCTCCTTTCTCGGACACTATGCCCTTTCTTCATTTAATGTGTATAAATACCAATTTATTACTAGAGGTGAGCTCAGAATACTGGGAAAGAAGAATCCTCCATCCAGAAAATGGAAGATGTATTTATTTCTGTGCTGTCAGTGCTTTAGAAGGAGGGATGAAAAGAGGCAATGCATGCTGAGATCAGACAGCAGATGGTGTTTTTAAGCACAGGTGAAAAGGTGTAAAGGCTTTTGAGGTTTTTTTCCCTGTTGAAGTGTCAGTCGTAGGCTTGCTTTTCAAAGCCCAAATCTGCAAGACACAGTGACCTGTAGAGCCAGAGCTGTGGAGTGCCACCACTCAGAGCTGTTCAGGCCTGGGAAGGCCTTTTCCTGCTTGGCACCCCAGGCTGGCTCTAGCTGTTAAGTAATTAGTATGAAGTATCAAGTTTTCTGTCCACTGCACAGGCAGAAGATCAAAGTGGCTGGTAGCAGGTTACATAGCATCAGCAAAAGCAAGTTAAAAGCCAGTTAAAAGAAATTTTGACCTCGAGGTAGGTCAAAAGTAGGGTGGGAAAAGAGAAGGAACCACAATGAGCAAGAGAAAAATGGATGGGCTGCCCTGTGGTCACGGGGCTCTCAGACTGAGGGAAGAGGTGCATGATGGAGAGTTGCTCTGCTCTGTGATTGGGCTGTGATAAAGGTATAATTACCCAAATACCTATTTCTTTTTTGTTCCTTTCATCATTTTGGCATGGATTGACATTCTTTATGTGAAGCTATTTCCTGTCATCTGCAGGAGTTGAGCAAATCTGGTGGTCCTTTCTGGACTTCTAATTATAAAAATATCTTAGGTCAAATGTGAATGTGCATAAAACAAATTAAGGGGCCTCAGTGTGATTGTGGAGTGCACTGGTGATTATAGTAAGAGTGAGTATCAAACGTGGCTGTTTGGGCTAGGAAGCCTCCTGAAATGAGATCTGTTGTGGGTTTAGTTTTGTGGTTCTGAACTGAGAAGGGTCACACAAGCATTCTCAAAATAATCATAGCATCTCAAAATAATTAAGACCTAAAAACATTCTACTGTTAGTGTATGTTTGGGGAGACTCAGCCCCTTTCCTTGTGTGCTACCAGGGATTCCAGTGAAGGTTGCATCTCGGGGCTGTGCGATGCAGCTCTTCCCCAGGCTGCTGTTAACAATCCCGGCTCTACCTCAGGCTTCCCTGCCTGGGGATGTCTGCTTGAGCAGGGTTGACTGACAGCTTACACAAGGTCGTTTCAGGTAGAGCTGGGACAGAAGCCAAGCCCTGCTGCATGCTGGCAGTGTGGCTCTGTATCAGCCCTCGGCTGCTGCGCTGCCTATCAGCGTGTGACAGCGCTGCTGTTCCCCTGCAAAGGGGTTTGTTTGCTCCTTGAGCCCACGTCCACTCCTTCACTTACCTTGAGCAAAGATGCTGTTTCATGTAGCTGTGACAACTGAACCATGGGTCCTTCCAAGAACTGAGGGAAATCCTGGAGTATATATCACTTAGGGTTTAGTTGTTGTGTGTATGTTTGCTTGGCACCCTTTAACGTACATTGGTGTTTCTCGTGCTCTCCAAGGAAGAGCTTGTTGCTGCCTGGGATGGTACCTGTAAATAAAATGATGTGTTTACACATAAAGTGTCAACTTTCATGCTATGGCTTTAATATACTCTGTTTTATCTTGTGGCCTTTTATTTGTTAGTGTTTTGACTGGTGTTTCTTTGGTTTGTTTGGTTTAGGTTGTTTCTTTCAGGGGTTGTTTGTTTTGGTTGTTGCTGTTGTTTTCCCTTTTGTTTGTTTGGGTTTTTTTAGATCAAGTACAGATGATGTTTCACTCTCTTGGGTCCTTTGCCATGAAATCTCTCAGCTGTAGCTAAAATGATTTTATGTAATTTTGTAAGATGGCAAACTTGTTGTCTAACGTACTTAAGTAAGGATGGGGAAACAAAGGGTTATGATAGGACACTTCAGCTGCAGGGATTTCAAAAGAGTGTTGCCACAGATAAAAAAGCATTTTGTAACATGTGGATGCTCTTGGGAGGCTCAGGGAATCTAGAGAACACAGTCAAAAATGGCATTTAGATGATAGGAGTGAATGACTGGGAAGCAGATTTAAGAGGGCAGAGAAGGAGCTCACTATTTTCTCCTTGGTTGTTTCTGACAAAATGAGTTGGAAAGTGTCTGTTCCATAGGAAGTCCTGCTTTTTAATTATCGCTCAAATTCAGGGCAAAAATTTTGTTTGTCACAGAAATAATACGCCAATAATTTAGTTTTGGGTATGTTGAAGTCTTTTTGCCTAACCGATGTTGAATCATTCCCATTTGATTTTGAAAAAAAATCAAAGCGTTGTAGATTGAAATACATGAAAATTCAAACAGAAAAACAGAAATATTAAGTTTTAGCAAAATGAAAAAAATGCTAGTCAAGTGTTTGAAACTTAAAACATGTTTTCAAACTGCACTTGAACAAAACCAATTTTGATAAAAATACTATTTTTTGATGGAAAAGTATATAACTTTCTCTTACTGTTTTCAAGTCCTGTAGGCTGTATCACACAGAGATGAAAATGAGGTAGTTGAAACTGTTAAACAGACCCTTGTAGCTAGAAAGGAGTTGTAAAGGTGGGAGGCTGAGATGGCATCCTGCTTCTGCCACACTTTTCCATGTTGCTGCTGAGCATCAGAGGACCCATTTAAATAGGTACAGCAGTTCTTGTTTGGCTCACAATAGACATCAGCTCCATGTTTTAAAGGACCTGACTTATGATGTTGAACTGAAATTTTCTTGTCACAGCAAGAGATTCAATGGATGACAATCAGGCTGCTTGTAGAGAAGTCCACAGTGTTAGAGCTTGTATTTATATTTGTCTAAAACAGCTCGAGGTGAGGGAGTGCTTTTTTTGCCTAAGCAGCTTTTAAGGGATTAATGTAAGGAGATCTCCTGCAAAGCTGACTGGAGAAATGACACAGAAACAATCAGTTCTCTGTTTGTGTACTTTTGCTGTTTGTGGAGTTGTACTGTCAACAAAAGCAGTAAAACAGACTTTCCAAATTTGTATAATCCCAGAGGAATGTACAGAAACTGTACAGTGCTGGTGATGCACTTAATGAAATAGGTGTATATGCAAATAAGAGGAGCAACTTTTGTGTGCTCACTGTAGATACAGCAAGAAAAGGAAAAAAAAATCCAATCAAGACAAAGAATTCCTGTCCCTTGTTTAAAAACAAGGTTGTTTGTGATAGAAGATATCTTTAGGCAACAATGAAGAATAATGCTTTAGAACTTGTCATAACAGTTCAAACTCTAATTTGTAGAGTAGAGCTTCAGAATGTATCTTGGGGTTTTGGTACATGTTTCTGTTGGTGTTGGTTGCCAAGATGCCTAACAGAATACATTGATGGGAAATACACCATCAGGTTTATTGGTAATCTGTGGTCTGTGTTGATCTGTCCATTCCAGTGAGGTTTCATTAATGTTTCTATGCTTACATTTTAGGGTACAATTTTTGGTAAATGTCATTATAACTTGTAGCTTAAAGATATCTACTCATATATAATCAGTGTGTGTGATTTCAGCCTATGTAACAACAATCAGATGCAAATGCAGAGAAATTAAAATGCCCACAAGTACTGGCTTCCTTGTAACTTTGCTGTAGGTATTGTGTAAGCAAATAACTTCAGATAATGTTGCTAAATGAGTGCTGGTTATGTCTTTTAGTCTTATCTAAGAGAAAAAAAAAAAAAAACAAACAAAAAAGGCTGGTAGAGGCTTCTTTCCCTCATTTGAGAGCACATGGCAATTGTTCTGAGTTGTTACTATGCATTTATGAAGTAGTAAGCCCTATATAAAAAAAAAAAAGGCATCAAATCCCAAATGTTGAAATATATTTGAGACATTGAAAGGTAACATAAATTAACATAGTCTTTAATGTGATTCAATTCCATATCAGGCTTTTTGGTGTGTTGGTTTCTGGGCAGGGGTGGAGATTGATGTTAAATTGGTAAATCCTGTGATTGGATTTCTAGGGTTTCTACCATGAGTGAGGAGAGTAGTATTAAGGTGATAAATAATGTTTGTTTATATTCTTCTCTAATTTCTCCTAACTTTAATAAATTAATATGTTGACCTAAAAAAAGGCAAGCTGCCAATCCTTACCAAGAACACAGGGATGCAATGTTTGTTGTGTTTTTATCAATCTCAAAAGGTAGGTAAAGGTCAAAAATATTATTTTGCACTGGGAGATATCTTTATTTATTATGTGGTAGGCAACATTACAGTTCTGTTCTTTCAAGAAACTGTCTTTGATTTTAGTAGTGATTATACTCATTACAGGATGAAAAGACACCATTGAAGAAAACATTTATGTAAGTCCATGTAAAAGAAGTGGTGCTTTACTGTGTCTTCTCAATAATTAACCAATTTTCCCACTCTGAACCAGAATGTTACTGAATCCTTCCCAGAGCACTACTTGAAAACATTTACATCCTGTGTATTGTTCATTTATAGAGCTCTTGTTCATTCATGGACAATCTCTTAAGTATTAATTGCTGTCAAATAATAATAATAATAATAAAAATGATCAGTTGGTGATTTATAAGTAAAGCTAACATTTATTCCTGAGTTTATTTAAATTTTATCAAGCAACTTAGGAAACTTTTCAATAGACAGCAATTACTTTAAAGTTTGGGTCTGTGGCTGTAGATTCCTTGGAGAAGAGGGTGTATTAATCTCAATATCTTTTACTACTTTATTTTTCTGTTCAGAAATTCAATTTTCTAGAGCATATTTTTCTGACACATTCAGCTAATTCTGCAGAGATATTTTACTGATAATCCAAGTCCTATTTCTAACTGACTTTTTTTTTTCTTTTTCAATGTGAAAACCTTGATTCTGAGCAGAGGTTTAACCTTCCAGCATGGGAGATGTTAAGTGATTCAGCCACAGTCTGACTTTTATTTTCTGAAGAGAAGTAAAACCCTTAGGTAAATAACAGGAATAGTAATAATATATTGGAAAGCCCACTAATACTTTTGGATTTTTCTGAACCTTAATATTTTGAATAGCCTGGCCCTCAAACAGTTTTCATACTCTGTCTAGCCATTATGAAATTCAAGGGTGTTTGTTCTGTGTATATAATTTTACATAGAAATACCTAAAATTTTTCATTGTGGTCATCACACTTGTTAAGTTTTTAATTGAAACTCCTGTTCACTGACAATGCTGTTCTTCCTAAGGGATGTGGAGATAGAGGAGAAAAAAGTTTCTACCAATCTTTTACTCCCTAGGATAAGCTGTATCAAAAGTGTTGTTTTAGCTGTGTTTTGCAAGTAAATGCTTTTAATTTATTAGCTTTCACTTATTCTGCTTGTTCCACAGCCCCACCTGTATTACCACAATCATATTGAACACGTAGAAAGCACTAATATTTTGTTTGGTTTGGTTTTCATCCTTTTAATTGTTTGTTTACTGAGTCCCAGGGCAAAATTGAGCAGGGCCATTGAATTGCAGTTAGGGTGTGACAGATTTGTGGCCTTGTTGGTGATGCTGCTGAGGACATTGCATTGCCTGAGAAGTCAGACTGTGTTGTGATTCCGTTCAGGTGACCCATCCAGGAGGGAGGTGCTTGGGCTGTGAGAAGACAGGAGTAAACATATTGTTTCTGCTTTACCTAAATTGCAGTATTATATGCATTTATTGTTGTTATTATTACTATATTATTATATCTGAAAGTGGCACATATATCGTAGCTGGATCATCATGGGGGAAAGGACACTCTTATCCTGAAAACTGTGATTTTTTTCAGAGTCTTTGGAAGGAAGATTGTATTCTACAGTGTTTTTTTCTTTTCTTTTTGCTACTTTAGTAACTGGGCTTTCTGTTAACCACAGGAACCTTTAGATATTTTTCTCCTACTTTACTAGACTGTACTTGTCTGCTGGGAGGTTGAGGTTAACTTGATTTCTGACTTGAATTGAAAATCAATTCAACTACCCCTTAGTCATAATGTTATAAACTACATTTGAGAAGCTGATCTCGTGTTGAATTATATGTGAGTTTGTGCTGGGAGTGGAGTCCTAGCTTCCTGAAATGGAAGTTTTCATACAATGACAGGCTCTTTTTCCCTTTTTCTTTTCCAATAGTATCTGTCTTAATGAGAGGTAACTGTAAATTATATTTTGCCAAAAGACAGAGGAGGTAGAATTTCCTGAGTTGCAGTTTATGGGGTTTTAGTTGGTTTTTGGTTTTGCTTGCAGCATAATGCCTTTTTTTTTTTTTTTTAATATATGTGTGTGAAACTTTTCTGCGGGTCTTTCCTTTAAGTGCTTGTAGTCAGGTTGCAGCTCATAAAGACAAATTCAGTTAGCAGGTAGAAATACTAAATGGAAGAATAATACCTGGTTGTCCATAATACAGACATTTTTAGTTTTGGAGGGGGTTTCTTGTTTTGGTTATGTTCAGGCTTTGTTAAGGTGAATTTGTCAGAGACTAATTTTCCTGATGAATTTTTTTGTTACTTGTAGAACAAAGCTAAAAAAAAAATAAAATCATTAGTTCTGTTGTTTTTTTGTTCTTTCTTTAGTCTCATGACTCTGGAAGTGAAGTTTATACAAATCAGCCAGTTGAGTCCTTTCCACTTCATGCATTGCTTGTTTTTTTGGTCACCTTGTGAACTGGCGTAAATTTGAGAGAAATTAAATACTCCCCTTAGTTTTAGCAGAGATCATAGTTGTTGGCTGTGTTTGCTGCTGGATAATTGCATCCACGTTTCAACATGATTCAGCACATCTGTTTTTTGAAGTTAACTGAGGCAGGCATCTGGTGCTGCAGTTCAGGGTGTGAGCACGAGTGGTGGAACAGACAAGGATGACGTGGAAGCTGGTGGGAATGAAGGTGTGTTGAGGTGGAAGAGTTCATAGAAGTTGTTGTTGATTTTTTTTGAGTGGAAATACAAGGTTCAGATCCAGAGGAGGCTGAATTGCTTCAGTTTGATTGCTCAGCTGGATGTTTTGTGTTTTACACTTGGGTGGAGCTGTGGAGTACCTCTGGAGAAGTTACAAAGTCTGTGTGACAGCAGATGTCCTATGGTTTGGGTGCTCTTCAGAGAGTCTCATTTTTTATAAACATGTGGCAGTGAGAGGCACAGAGCACAAGCATTAATAGCATGGAGAATTTAAAAGGGAACAGTAGATTCAGTTTGTTCTTTAATTGCATCATGTTTATATTAACATAAATGAGCCACAAATTTATTGAAGAAACGTGAACTTTGTGGCAGTCCTTAAGGATATGTTCTCAGTTTTATGCTTAAGTGTATTCATAGTTAGCTATGATATAGAATATTATTTTCTGTTGATTTTTTTTTTTTAGGGGAGAAGAGAAAAAATCTTAAGCATTGATGAAGTTTGCAGCCAAGTTTTTAGGCCTGATCTGTTTTGGTTTTTTACCTAATTTCTTCAAACTGTGATCTGCAAACTTCAAAGTTACCTCACAGATCCCAGTGATTTCATGCTATTAAAACAAGATAAACAACAATATTATCACTACATTTTTCTGCTGTTGAATGAATCTATTTTGCTCTAATATTGTAGCTGTGACAGCTAGGAATTTGTTTTTGTTAAATACGGGTCTCATTACCACAAACTCAAGTGGGTATGCATGCATAAACTACTGGTTTAGCCTTTCTTTCCCCAAAAATCCCCAAAATCTGTCTACCAAAGTGGCTAAAGCAAAAGACCAAGTGATCTCTTTTTTTTTTTTTTCTTTTGAAATTTCTAGTGGCCATTTTGTCTATATTAAGTTTTTACTGAATCTCTTTTATGATGAGATCTGTTCTGTTGTTTCTGAATTCAATAGCAAGTGGTAAAAAAAAAATAATAAAAATAGCTAGCCCAGATATGTTAAGATGATTTGCTTTCATCTAGTAAAGTCACTCTGATTTGATATGTTGTAAATGAGGATGGTTTGGTCTCTATGACAAGGAAAAAGCCATTTGATCTTTTTTGGTTTCCCATCTGTGAAGGGGTGATTGCTGCCTTTTATCACCTGCAGGACAGTAGTACTTGAAATATGCCCTAAAACATGTGCCTGTAAAGTGTTCTGTAGACTTTTGTGTTTTACGATGTCAAGCACTATGAAAATGAAACTTAGTTATAGTAGTTATAAGAATGAGAAGTACATAGATTTATAATGTCTCCAGCATATGATTGATTTAGAGCAGTGAGTAGTTTCAGTTTTTTAAATGGATTACAAGACTCACTTGGCATAAACCTTGCATTATCCATGACTTTTGTAGACAAAATTTTTGTGCAGTTGCATGAAACACCAATATTAAAGGCAATTATTTCGTCTTGCCCTTTCATGAGTTTGTTCATGTTAGTAAATACGATATCCATGTCTCATAATGCTTTTCAGGGTAAGAAAAGCCTTGATGAGTAGTTTTAGATTTTTTTTTTTTTCTTTGTTGGTTAGTCAAGACTTTTTGTTCCTGTTTCCATTGTCTTTTACTGAGTAATCTTCAATGTAGCTGTGAAGATCTATGGACCTTAAAATTTTTTTGTGTGCACGGTTTTGATTGGAAAGCCTCTTCCCTTCATGAAATAAGAATGAAAAATAAAGATAACTGATATGTTACTGTATATGCTTGCCTGATAAAAAGAGATTGTATTGGCAAACAACCAGTGTAATGACTTTGTGCTTTATTACCTGTTTTGGCTCAGTAATGTTGATTCTATCCCCATGCAATCTACTTGATTATCTCTTTAGGACATATAATAAACACAGAAAGCTATTTGCTATAGAATTTTATAAGGGAACACTTGTGGTAGTGGTATATAATACCACTTCAATACTGTTTACTGCATAAAGCATGAAATTCATTCTTTTAAATCTCACAGTAAGTAGGAAATGTAAGTGATTACAAACCTGCATCTTTATCATCCATCAGAAAGTGACAAATTCTAAAAAAAACTATATTTTAGGATTTTATTGTGCAGGATGTGTTCTGAAATTTTAAAATAGGTTTGTTTGCAATATCTTGGTTTGAGCCTTCTTGGTAGAACCAAAATAATTGGCAGTGTTAGGATTTTCTCAAGTTGACATGCTTTTAGAGGACTTATGTTAAATGTCTCTTTTACTTCTGTTAATGAAAAAATTAATCTTACTTTTTTTTTTTTTTTTTTTTTTTAAAGAATGGTGTTCTCCTTTGTCCCAAACTATAGGGTCTACTAGGAATTGAAAGGAAGAAAGCAATCGAGCCAAAGTAACCTTCTCTTCTTTCATATGGTTGACATGAATTCTGATTCTTTTGTCCCAATTATCAGTGACAATCAATGGCAACAGCAGTCAAGTTAGATTACCCTTTGGAAGGTGGCGGGGGGTTTTGTTGGTTTTCATTGGGTTTTTTTCTTTTCCTCTAAGAATATTTAGGCCATTTTTTTTTTTAGGAATATTAAAAAAATCATGCAAAATCCTCTTGAGCCAGTGTGCAATTGTGTCCTCTTATTTTCAAGAAAGAGTTGGTGAAATTAGAGAAAATGGGGAGAATTATCAAGATGAGGAGATTATCAAGAATATGAAGTAGCTGCCAATGAAGAGAGGACCCTCAATATTTGAGTCTGAAGTGAGTGAGGGATAGGACTAAAATTACTAAAGAACCAAAATTATTTTAGTGGTAAGGCAAATGCAGAACTGATTGGGAAATAATGTCAGTACTGGGGACCTGTGATGAAATGAGCAGGGATGTGTAAAACAGATGGAAGAAGAAAGGATTTGTTTACACTGGTTTGTGACCTTCTGGAAGTTGCTGCCACAGGATGTTGGTGGGAAATGGTACCAGCGTGTTCCAAAAAATGGATCAGATGAATTTGTGGGCAATGGGCACAGAGGGGTACCAAAAGGCCTGGGCAGGGGGATAAACCTCCTAGTACACCACAGAATCATTAAGTTTGGAAAAGACCTCAGAGATCTAGTCCAACTTGTGACAACACCATTCACATTAAGCCATGTTGTGGAGTGCTGTGATTACTTGGTTTTTGAACACTTCCAGGTGAGGAGTTGAGTATAAAAGACAGGGTAGAGGTTAAGTTGGTGTGCTTTCACTGGTGTCTTCCTCTGCTGACAGAACTGGGTTAGCTAAACTGTTGCCTTGATCGAAGAGAGGATGTCCTAGGCAGTAATGAGTTCATAACAAAACTTTGAGCACGAGCCCCAATTCTTCTGTCTATAATGATATACAGAAGGCTTTCCAGCATGAGGCTGCATGTTCTGTCATTTTGAATATTTTGAATATGTTTTGGGGTAGAAGTCTCTGAAACAAACCAAACATGCTGCTGATTCAGTAGGAGACAATTTAAACATCTTTCCTAACAATCCTGCTTGGTAAGATTGGGGGACACCAGTCTGGGATTTTACAGTAGGCTTTGCTGAAATTCAAGTGTTGGGAGGTGAAATTCTCCCTCTTCGTTCTCCTATTTTGAGGCTTTGATGTGTGAAAGTCTTGGGAAACCCTTGGAACCCTGTGAGCTTTTATTTACCAGTGCAGTAAACTAACCAGTGGGGGAAGACTGCTCTTCATAACCCCAAACTGCATCCTTCTTACAGAATGTGACATTTCCTCCTTTTGGGTGGTTTGTTCTTACAGAGGAGTTGTGGTTTCACCCCAGGCAGCCACTTGCTCACTCCCCCACCAGTGGGATCAGGGAGAGAATCTGAAGGGTAAACGCTGGGAAGCTCATGGGTTGAGATAAAGGCAGGTTAATGGGGAGAGCCACAGCTTCACACACCAGCAGAACAAAACAAAGAATTGATTCCTCACTTCCCATGGCTGGCCAGGTGTTCAGCCACCTGCAGAAGAGCAGGGCCTCATCACATGTAAGGGTGACTTGGGCAGACAAATGTTATCACTCCAAATGTCCCCTACTTCCTCTTTCTTTCCCCAAATTATATACTGAGCATGATGTCACATGGTCTGGAATGTCCCTGTGGGTCACCTCTCCTGGCTGTGTCACCTCCTGAGCACCCCCATGCTCCCTGCCAGTGTGGCTGCATGAGAAACAGAAAAGGCCTTGGCTCTGTGCAAGCTCTGCACAGCAACAACAAAAAACATCTCTATATTATCAACCCTGTGCTCAGCACAAAATAGAAATACAGCCCCATACTGGCCACTGTGAAGAAATCTAACTCTACCCCAGCTGAAACCAGCACAGGAGGCCACCCCTTTTTATGGGAATTATGAGGACAACAGCCCTTTTTTTTTTTTGTTCCCTTGCCTGTCAGATTAATTTTGGATGTATTAAAGCAGACCTATTAGTTCCTCCATCAAAAGTGGAGCCCAGGAGATGCAGAAAAGGATAGAAAGAGTTCTTGCTGGGATGGATTAGCAGTAGGCTGTTTATTGATTGATGCTTCCATGTGGTACCTTATTTAAGTTAAACTGCATCCATACTATTGTCTGCCAGGGTGGTGTTCAAGACAATGGCTAAATTGAACCACTTGCAGATATGTGGTTTGAATTTATTAGCAGTACTTTACTTGAATATAAAAGGATTCCTGACTCAAATAGGCTTTGTTTGAGAAACTGTACAACTGCTTTGTTCATAGAACAGTACATCCTGTTTGACTTTATTTCCTTTCAGTGTCTTTTGAAAACCTTTTCAGGTGCTCAATAGGAACACAGCCAAATCCCCACCAGACAGGAACAGTAGTTGAGTGCACTTACACTTGTTGTTGTGTGCAGTACATCAAATATAATGGGAACACAACAACACTGTTGTATACAGTGATTTTTTTTTTTTTTTAGTCAGCCTCTTTAATAATAACTTTTAATGTTGTGGTTTTCATACCTTATAGTTTGCTGTACTGTTCTCTTTATAAGTTTAATACTTGGTTCCCCTGTAATTTCAAGAATTTGAAATTTCACGCTGTTCTCCCCTTTTTTTCCCCTTACTTGTTTCCCTCAAGTAATAACAGTAGCTAATTTAGAGACTCTGATTACTATAGTATTATATTATCAAGCTTACTTTTAACATGATTTGGTGTTCCTTTTTTTTTTTTAACAAAACCCTTTTGTGTGAACAAGTTATTAAAGTTATGGATGTAGGTGTGATGTATTAGTGTTGTCCCTATTTGATTTAATGGCTTTTTCATATTCCAAGTGCCCTAATGTAGGTGATAAAGGAAAAAGATTGTTTTTGGAAGGGGGGTTAATAATGCCAAATGAGTCCTCCATTCTTCTGTTCGAGCCATGAGCCATTGGGAAGCAGAATTGACATCAGAACTGTGGCAAGTGGCTGCTTATAAGGGGTCACTGCAGAAATGGAGCCATAATGTTTACCTTCACTTTTTCTTGTATTACATGGGTTTATTATTTATTTTAAGTCAAATGTTCTGTGTCAGGCACTGTCAAAATCCATTGTACGTTAGTGTAACATTTTGCTCACTTAAAAGCAGCTTGCTTTGGGGACTAGATTTTTTTTTTTAATTGCATTAAATCATTCTAGAACACTACAACACTAATGTGGACATTGACTTCCCATGTTTTTTTGTTTTACTTTTCTTGAATTGATTTTGGATGACTTTTCCTTGCTGCTTCTTAATTACTGTTTCTTTTATGTTTCAGATTGTTTTTCCTCGTTTTGAGATTCTTAATTTTCTGTGAGTTAGTTTTGTAACAGAAGCATTCAAAAGTGTTTGTAATTCAATTTCTTCAGATTTGCCAGAGGAATCCCTTAGTTGTGAAGGGAGCTCACAAATATGAAGCTGTTTATTTCAGCTTGGATTTTAAGGCTTGGTTTCATGCAAAATAGAAAAGTAAGATTGCTTCTAGCCATTCCTCCATTAAATATTCTCCAGTATTTAACTCAAATAAAAGACGAAGATGTGTTTGTGTCACCGAGCAGGGGGTGATTTAGGCATTTTGGGTGGGAGGTAGGTAACCTGCATGTGCCAGAAATCCCAAAATGGGACTCTGGCTGTGGCCTTGGAAGGGGATTTTCTGTCTCTTCCAGAGGCATGCACTTTCAAACTGTGTGTGAATTGTGAACTTCAAGGGAGTGGTCAATTACAGGCAGAACTGCTTTAATCTTTTTAACTGGAGGTTTTTTTCTCTGAATGCCACAGTTCCGAAGGCAAAGGGGAAAACTGTTTCATTGTGTGATAAAGTAAATTGTATTAGTGTTGAGACCTTGGGTATGTAGGAAAGCCTTACGGCTGGATCATGAAAAAAATGGACATGACTCTGAGAACTCAAAAGAATAATTACTGTTTGGCATTTTTTCGTTTTTATTCTAATCATGAAGTTAAGCTACTGGGAAAACTGCAAAATTATCAGACTATGGGAATCTTAAAATATTATATTGCTAATGCAGAAACAATTCACACTTGCTCAGTGGGGTATTTTTGGAGTCATGCAACCCTTAAGCCTGATTTTAGAGGTGGCTCCAAGATGGACCTGCTGCTGGCCAAGGTCAAGTCCCTCAGCAAGGGTGGCAGCATCTCTAGGATAACATATTTGAGAAAGGAGAGGTAAAAAAAAATCATGTTAAAAGTAAGCTTGATAATAAAATACTATAGTAATCACAGTTTCTAAATTTAGCTACTTTTATTACTTGAAGGAAACAAAAAACACTCTCACAGAGACATTATAGATAGTTGTCTATAAACATCAACGTAGTGTTTAGCTCCTCTTACTGGATTTCAGAAAGGAAAGGAATCAAGAACAAGGGAGGAAAGATCAGTATGTCATTGGAAATTCATGAGCAACACTATCTTGGAAAGTCATAAATTAAAAATAGGGACGTTGCACAGCAGGATAATGAAGATGTTAATTTTGGCAAAGTTTCCATTTCAGGTGAGGTTAAACATACTGGTGTGCACTATGACCTGGAAGAGAGGCAACTGAGAAGAGTGTAACAGTAGCATGCAACTATGAAGTACGTGGAAAAGAGAAACAAAGAAATTTTGTTCACAAAATAATATCTTAGCTATAATAGAAATAAAATCTCAGGCAACTGGCTTAAATATCCAAGTGCCTATTTGCAAATTAAGCAATTATTGTGAACGTCACAGATTCAGAATACTACAGTTGCCCAAAAACCAACTCAGAAAGCTATTACAGAAATTAACACACCCATTTGCTTAATGACTATTCATACCAATTACATGTGTGTAACTCCAAGTGCCTGAACTGAAAGTTGTAGTGGGGATCATGTGGAGCCCTCTGTCACAAAAGAAGCCTGTGTTTAGTTTATGTCTTCTTTGGGTACCTGTCAAGGCATGGTTGTGGAGATTGGTTTTCAAACCAATATGGAGATTTCTTTTCAGCTGGTTGTATGTTCCTTGTAGAGGAAATTATGCTACTTAAGTAGAATAACTGTTGCTCTGAATTCCCACTTCACCCATACTTTGACCACTTAGTGTAGATTGGTAGCTATTCAGAAGCAAAATCTGCCCATTATTATACATTTGCAGTTTTTGTAGGACTGTGGTGCTTGAATTTTCTGTGCAGGAAAGACGAGAAAGCTAAAGAAAAGTTACTAAACTCCCAGGTCAAAATAGTATGTGAACAGCATCATTCAGTTGTAACCTGGTGAGCAGGACTGTCAGTCTTCAAAGAATTGCTTAATGAGCCTTAAAAAACGTTTTTTCTTGTACTAGATAAGTCTTCAGTAGGTTTTGTAGTTCTAGAGCATGCTGTAGTAAAAAGAAAATTTGAAAATTTAATTTATTAAGCAGAGAAAAGAGTCATTTGCACTAAGTTTGCCTCAAAAAATTGTCTGCTGGGTGAAAAAAGGTGTTTGGTTTCTATACTTGTTTAATTGACTGGTACGCAGTTGAAGTTTCATGCAATAGAGTGCAAGATTAACTGCTCTATCAATCTTAGTTTTTTGTAATTGTTTCTGCATCTTTCTCTTTGTGAATTCAGCTCTGCTAAGTATTTTCTCATTTGAAAGGTCACCCTGTTGTCTGTGCACCAACTTCACTTCCTCAAGTGCTAAGAAGAAAAGAAAAAACAAGGAGCCCTTCAGTGTCTGTTGTGGTACATCCCGATTCCCCTCTGTTTCCCCAATGTTGGTATACCCCGAAAGTTAACCCAACCTCCCTTGTCTGCCCATCACAGCTGTCCCTACCTCCCTTTCCAGAAAGTTCTATGTTCTTTGATGCCTCATTGGCCCTAAACACCCCTGTGTGTACCCCATTAGCTGTATCCCCTGGCACCTCCCTCTGTAAACCCCACCCCATAAAATCCCATTGGTTGATGCTCTGTATCTCCCCTTGTCCACCCCCATGTAAAAGCTGGGGCACAGCAGCTCCTAACTGCTCTTTACCCTTCCTGAACCTGTCAATAAACCTCGGAACCTCAGGAAGAAAGAATCTCCCTCGTGTCCTTTGCCTGCGCCTCGACAGCTGTGGCAGCCACCCACGCCCTGGGATCAGGTTCAGCGAAGGCTCGCCTGTGCCTTGCTGTTCCTCACTCCTACTGTTAGCAGTGGCTAACAATGTGTCAAGACAACCTTGCTGTTGTGTGCTGGTACAGTACACAGCTGTCAGCAGCAACAAGCTCCCTTCCTGAGTGGGAACTTCAAGTATTTATTGGTAGAGCATGGATATCTATAATCACTCATTTTTTCAATTTTATTATTTTTTTAAAATATTATTATTTATTTATTTTTTATATAGCTTCTAGAGATCCTGAGGAGCCTCTTCCTGAAAACAGAAGAATATCTTTTCTTTGTTCCTTTTATTGTTTATTTTGGTGATGCAAGCACGTTTATAAAACCTGAAATATGAATATGAAAATCTGAATAACATTTGCCCTACTCTAAGTGATCAGAAAGAGCCTAATAGAATACAGGAACATTTTAAGGCTGGGAAGAATAAGTGGCGTTAAGAGTAAGTAGGTGGAGTGCTTTTTAAAATGTTTTAGCATCTATCTTGTTAGCTTGGGGTTACTTTGATAATGGTAAGAAAATAGAAATAGAAGTATGACTTCTTGAATTCTTGCAGCTCTGAGAGAAACTCTTGCTGTAGAGACAAGACCAAAACTTTTTCATTGCAAATACTTGAAAAGGTATTTGCCTTGTTGTAGAAGGGAACTTATGCAACTCAGTAGGATTCAGAAGAGTAAAATAAAACTCTCAGCCAAGTTCTTAGAATGGAGGAAGGAATAAATTAAAGGATTAGAAAATTTAACTGATATTCAAAGTCTTCAAAGTGATAAATGATCTTCCCAGTTTTAGTGGGCTTAAGATTTCATCTTTGTCCTTATGATAGTGGCTATGTTCTAATAAATCAAGCTTGTACTTATATTGATTATTTTGTATTTTCAATATAATGAAAATCCCAATGATTGCATTCCTACTGCTGGTAGCAGATGTGATATGGTAGACTATAGACAAGCTGCTTCTTCTTTTTGGTCTCTTAAGTTGAAAACTGGAAAATAGGAAAGAAATTAATAGGCTTATCAGGATGAAGGAATTATGTGACTGCATTTTGGCATGCATACAAATTCTCACTTATCACTGATAAGACTTTGTGGGTATTTTTAATGATCCTGCATTTCTGAAGACAGTGTTTTGTGTTTTTTTATAGTTGATAATTGGAATGTAAAATGTATTCCTGTTTAAAAAAATTACAAAATTAGTGCAGTTGAATTGCATAAACTAGCAGTTGGAATATATGTTTTCAAATTTGTTTTGTAAATTTTTGTGTTGTAATTTGCAAAAGGTGATCCGTAAAGGTTTTTTTCCAGATGATGCAAACAAAAAAATACTTTTTCAAATTTAAATATTTAGCTTAGCAGAAATTGCATCGTGGATAGTGGCAGAGGATTAAAACATTAGAGGTTAAAATCTGTCAGATTTGGTTAATCAACAGACTCGTTTATTGAACCATGAAAACATGTTTATTTTCCATGACAGAATCGCTCATTAAAATTAACATTGTACGTAAATAGACATGTCACACAGAAAACTGTAAAATGCTTGTTCAATATGTAGTGTTTTGTTCATAATTGTAGCATTCAGTCAAATATCATGTCACAACATAATTCCAAAAGAAGCACTGCTCCAAGATTTCCTATATCCAGTGAACATTCCCACTTGTTTACAAAAAGGCTGTAAAACAAGTCATCTTTCATTATATATGCAAACAGGCATACTTTCATGTAATTTTCAAGAAAATAGAATGTAAAATGCTAGGCAGTATAGTAAATTAATATAAAATTTTCAATCACTGTCTTTTGAAATCATATCAACTTGTGTTTATGCCCAAGATTAATAGGTATATAGAAATGCCAGTGGAACAGAATATATTTAATTTGGCAGTAAACAACCTAATAATTAAAGATCATGTCCCCTAGTTTGCTAAGGGTAATTAGGACAATCCAGGTAATACCAACTTCTTAAAAAAGAGGTGCCAAACAAAACAAACCACCAAACAAACCAAAGCAAAGGGGAAAAAAAAAAAAAAAAGGGAGAGGGAAGGGCAACAAAACCCAAAGCCTTGCAAAAACCAGTCCTGCCGAAACCAGTCTCCAGAAAATACTTTGTTCTGTGCTGCTCAGTATCTTTGAGTGCTAAACAACTGGGATTTAACAAACTGCTTTGGTAAAAGTACTCGTTTAATGATTTATGAAAATGAATGAAAAAGTTGTTCTGATTTTTGTTGTTGGCTGGGTTGGGATTTTTTTTTTTTTTGTTAGTTTGGTTTTTGTGTTTTGTTTGTTTTGTTGGTCTTCTCACACTTTGCCATCACTGATCATTCCAGGGCATTCTGGAAACACTTCTTCATAACTCATCTTCATTAAGAAGATTGTTTTTTAATGGGGACTTTGGGCTACCAGGAGCTGCTTTTGTTGCCTAAGCACTTCACCCTTTCTCTCATGGATGTTTTTTGGTGTCATCTCTGATGTTCAGCTGTCATTGTGCAGGGAGTCCCAGGTCACTTTTCTATGCTGATTTAAAATGCCTTTTCCTTTGTTGTTGGACAAACTGAAGAGGCGAAGAGGCTTTCAGTTTGGGTGTTCTGGGTTCTTCTCTCTTTTTCTTTGGAGTGGGTTGTGTAGGAAGTTGGAGATGTGGGTGGGAAGAGGGTCAGAGTGTGAGGCTGTAAGGGAGGGAGCTGAGCAGGGCACTTTGAGTGGTAGATGCCTGGGTAGGAGGTTTTTCTTCACAGCCTGCCTTTCTTGTGTTCACCAGACTCTTGTGTGTCTAATGGTGTACTGTCATTCTCCTGATAAATCCCTCAGTGTATACATCCACCAGGACCATGTTTCCAGTATTTATGGAGCCAGAGAGTCTTCAGTTATCCTCATTTACTTTTATTCATTGCTTTACTGTGTTGGAATTTTAGGTGCCAAACTGTAATCTTGATTCAATCAAGACTTCTCCGGAAGTTAAGGAAGAAAGTTTTTTGTAACGTAAAACTGTATTTGTTGTTGGGGTTTTTTTTTTGTTTGTTTGTTTGGTTTTTTTTTTTCTCATGGAAGGTGACAAAATAGCACATTTCTCAAAAGCAAGCACCGTGGAAATCGTGACGTTCATTCATCATTAGTAATGTCAACATTGCAAGTAGGAACCATGAAGCTGATAAAAAAACAACTTCAGTAATTCTTTTTGTTAAAAACTGCTGGCTTTTTTTCCATCTCAGAAACTAGATAGCTTTTAACTTTTAAAAAGTAAAAGGAAAACTGGCTCTTAAGGCAAATACTAAATTAAATCTATATGGATTTGCATTACCACTATTGATAACATTCTGTTAATTGAGCTATGGCAGTAAGTTCAAAAGTGTCTGCTGTAATTCCAGGCAGTGGACTGTCAAGCATCACTGTAGAGATCTGTTCACTTCCTGTTTGATTCCTTGGAGTTGGGTGTTTTAATCTTTTAGAACATCACATGCATGTAATAAAGAACAAATTAAAAGAATGCTTGGGGAAGGGGTAACTAATTGACTGTGCAGAAGATAAAAGACTGCAAAATCCCACGACAAAAGAAATTAGGGGTGGATTTTCCTTTACATACAAGACCTGGTAAAACAAGAGTTGTCCAAGCGAACGACTTGGTACCTCTTTAGTAGTTCAAGTAAAACTACCAAAAAAAAAAAAAAGTGTTATTTGTTAAAATATTAATTAGTAGAACTAATTCAGTATCACTGTGTGCCCTATTTTGGTGGCAGTGAACAATCAATTGTGTTATCAACGTATATATAGGCATGAGAAATTTGCTCATGGGAGAAAATAACTTTTACATGTTATGAGATTTTGTAACAGTAAAACGATGGATGACCTCAAGTACCCAATTACATAATATTATTCTGCCCAACCTGTAAATGGATTTTGCTTCTCTAACATTTTGAGCCCTATCAACTAAACCAGTAGCTTGTTGTAAAAGGAAGTGTGATTCTTTTTCAGTACCACAAATATGGAAGAGGTAGGAAGAAGGAAGATAAATGAGATGATTTTAAATTCCTAGCAAACCCCATAATCCAACAGCAGCAAAAATAACCGATGAAGAAAGCCTAATCAAACAAAAAAACTAAGCAAACCACAGAACAATACAGAAAAAAAAAAATCCTGTACAAAAAACCCCAACGTTTTTAAAGGTAATTCAGGTCAGTTACAGGTGGAAATTTTAAGCAATTAATTAGTAGTTCAAACACAAAAGATATTTTTACTATCTTTTCAGACTCATTAAAGAATTACCCATGTCCTTGTTTTAAGATAACAGTATTTGTGTAGTTTAGCAGAAAAACAACTGAGAATTTGTAAAACTCAAGTTCAGCTTTTTTTCTTTAGGTGTCCTAAGAAATCAGTTTATAGCATGTTGTGATTTGAAGTGATACGTATTGTCTGATTCAGTTTAGAAAATTTCAAATGGTACTTTGCATGATAAAATTGCTTATTATACATAGTTTTATTTCTGTGCTCTCAGAAGCACTGGTGTGGACTTATGACTTGCAGGTCCCCTGTAGGAATTGAAGGTTTACCATTTTTGTAGCATGCTTTTCCTCGCTGTGTAAAACTTAAATATAGCAGTTAGAATAATTCATCATGGAGCTGTTGTTGGTGGTGTTTTTTGTTTGTTTGTTTGTTTTTGTTTTTGGGGTTTTTTTTGTGGGGGTTTTTTGGTTTGGTTTTTTTTGTTTGTTTGTTTGGTTTGGGTTTTGTTTTTGGTTGTTTTGTTTTTGTTTTAATCTCAGGACTCTAAAGGAATGTGAATTTAGTTTTAGGCACGATGAGCCTTTGAACTATCTCTGTCATATCAGTATGTTAATGCAGTTAAACTTCTAATTTGAAGGCAAGCAAATGTGTTTACTGAAGCTTGTTCTCACCTGTTGTAGCTACCAAACTGGAAATACATGAAATGCTTGCATGCTAAATGGCATAAAGACTTGGTGGTAATGATATTCATAGAGTTTAACTCTTGAGTTTGGCTTTACAGGAAAGGCACGGGTGCACAGAAGGCGTGCTCAACATTACCTTTGCTTTGTCACAGTTGCTGTACACTGTCTTTAACACAGTAAAAAGAAAAAAAAAAGAGTAATCTGTGGAGCTGTTGACACGGTTAGAAGTCTATATCTGGAATATTATGAAGAAGAAAAACTCAGCTCACCTTTGTGGGATGAGAAAAATTGCTTTCGAGTCTGGAATTTCAGAGGGAAGCTTTTAGGGACTTGGTATTTCTACAGTTCCTGTAAAGAATGAAGAACAACATCTTAAGTTTCAGATCTGTAGAGGTGTAGCTTTAGACACAGAAAAGCCTGTGAAGGAGTAGAACCTCTTCCACTGAAAAGCCAAATTTAAAGGAACATGGGAAAATACAGTTAAGAAAATAGAAGCAGAAATGTAGATTTGATCTAATACATGTAAAAGTATTTCTGCATATTTTGATTCCATTCTTTTGATTTTCCTCAAATACCATTGAATTAAGAAAGAGTGTATATGCCTTAATTTCTGCAGATATTTTGTACATAAAATGTTGACTTCTTTTGGCAGAGATCTCATTATTCATGGAATTAAAACATAATGTTTGAGTCAGAGTATCTTAATAACTTATAGAAGTATTAAAATGAAAAATTATCAAAATTGAGACTAAAATATATTTTTTAAATCCATGTCTATTTTATTTAACTTGAAGTGGCTTGACCATTAAAGGGCAATGAATTTCTGTTGGTCCACTTGAATTACTTTGTTGGTATTCAGTGATTCAGACCCATTCAGCCTTAAACTGGCTCTTCCCCTATGGCCTTTGCTTCTAAGACTCTCCTTTCAAATAGTGGAAGGAAATGAGAATTGGAAAGGCAATGATTAATTTATTGCTTTACTTCATGGTTGAGCTGTTGGGGATTATGGAAAGTTGGCATCAATGCTTGTTTTCCTGGAGCTGTGGATGGTTACTAATTCAGTTGATTCTTTACATTTTTGTGTGTATATATGTATTGTGAGGGAATTTTTGATGTAGATTTTGAGGTTTGTCAGAATTTTCAATTAATTCGCCACAAAGCTAACACTATTTCATGATGTTCCACTTGCACAGTTCCAACCTGATATAGACACTTTTTTAAAAAAAGTTGTCTTCTCTGATTTTCAAATATACTTTATCTCTGTTTTTTGAATCTATGTAGGTATTTCAGAATGAAAGCTTGTTATTCTTGCTTTATTGTTTTAATATCTTTTTATACATACAAACATACATATATATTTGCAGTCTGAAGATTCCTTTAGTTGTTATTCACTGTTTATTGAAATTACAGAGTCTCAGTTCTTGACAGAGGTGTTTTTTTGGTCTTTTTTGTGAGACACACAATGTCATAAATAACTTGGCATGAAAGTGACCATTGGAGAGTCAATTGTTTTTAGATTGCTGTCCTAATTGTGTCCTGAATATTGTCCTGTAAATGCCACAGGAACAAAATGTGTTTTATTAGTGGCTCTCTGGTCTCTTGAGGGTCTTAAATGATGAAGTCTTCATCATCCCTGCCTAAGCGTGGGATCATGTCATTCTTTCATGCCTAGGTGGGACCCTGAACCAATTTCTGAAATTATGTCCTCATTTAACTGCTGATGCTGACATTTTTCTTCTGTCTTTCTCAAGACGATTTTTGAATGATCAGTCACATCAAAGTATAGTGATGTAGATGAGGAAAACCTGTAAGGCACTATTTACCAGAACTAATAACAATGCTTGAGCTCTGCCCTTGGAATTCTCAGTTACAGGAGCTGTGAATGCCTACATTTTCCCTGTATTAACTTGATTTTTTCCAGAGCACCACAGAGATGATGTGCTGGCCAGCTGTGGGCAGTTGGTTCCTTTTCTGTTCCTTTTCCAGAGTGCTTTCTTTGACTCCAGGTTTGTGCTTTGCATGTCATTAGTGTGGTCTCTCAGGTGTGGGCTTAAATATCCTTGTCTATAGCCCTTACTTAGTCAACAGGTGGAAAAAATGAAACCTCCTTTTATCAGTAAATATTTTTCTCCTTGTTGACTAGCACTTTATAAAATGGGTTTATAAATCCAGGAATTTTAGCAGCTTTCTACTAATAGTGATTGAGGAAATGAGATCTGTTGCAATGTATTTAGAATTCTTCTTGTTTTAGAAATTTAGAAACCCTAAAGACCTAGATTCACTTTTCCCATTTTGTGGAATTTTTTTTTTAATTGCTTTCCCATGTAGGAAAATAATTTGATAAATTGACATGTGAAGTCATGATCATGTTTCAGTGTGGACTGAGTTTCCAGCCTGAACCGACCCTATAGCTTTTAGTCCTGTTGTGTTTCACCCAAAAAAAAAAAAAAAATTAAAAACAAAACAAAAGAACAACAACAACATCAACAACTTAAAACCAAAAACAAACATACAAAAACCCCCAAACAAAAAAAAAAAAAACACCCAAAAAAACCCCACCAAACCACCACACACACAAAAAACCCCCAAATACCTCAAGAAAATCCCCAAGACAAGACTCAAGCCCACTTGAATAATTCTTTTCTGACTGCCTAGGACTCTTGAAATATTGTTAAAAAGAAAAAAGGTGATGAAATTCTGAAGGTGATTTATCAACTCATCATACCTTATTCAGTAATAATAAATAGAAGGAAGAGCTAATAAAGATTTTCTTCATTAATGAAGTAGTAGTTCACAAGGCTCTGTGTTCAATAATGGAAATATAATTTAAACATCTACATGTGCAGCAGTGGCTTCAGAATATGACATGAGCTGTGCTGTTCTTACATGTGCAGGGTGGTGTAGCTTGCCTGCTGTGAGTTCAGTCACTGACTGATTGTACTTCAAGCCTGAGTAGGATGTCCAGAGTAATCATTTTAAATTCATCTTACATTTTTTGACTGTATTTTGCCGTTCAGTGAGGCAATCATCCTGCCAAGCAGCCTCTCCACATGGATATTTTAGTGACCCTTTTCAGCACTTTTGATGTGAAAATGCCCAGGATCTTAAGCTTAGAAAATGTGCTTACTCTTTTGTTATTTTGTGATACCTTTCACAATGAGTTTTTTCTATTCCAAATAGAAGCCTGCAGAACTGACTTTCTTGGTTTGGCACGGCAGAAACTTGAAGGTTATGTCAAGTTGCATTTTTATCTGTGATAAATGAGCTCTTAGAAGTTTTCTGTTCGGATTTAGTACAGGAGACTTTCCAACTGGACACGTGGATCATGCAGTATGGTTTTTGGACAGCATTTGTTGGACTTGTCATGAGGTTAAAGCTTTGAGTTCTTCTCCTGTGTATGGGCTACTGGGAAAAAACAAAAAAAATTAATTTATCTGAAAGTCTCTAGCCTAAAACCTACCATCCTCAACCCCACAACAGTTTCTGCTGCCCAAAGGAAGTTCTAGAGGAAGAAACAAACCATGAGTAAAGGCATCTGGGAGAGAAGCCAGAAGCAGTGTAGCAGGTTCATACATTTAATCTGTTTCCAATTCTCTCAGGTGACTCTTGAAACTTTGTTTTTATTGTTAAACTGTGTGGGGTTTTTTCCTACAATAATGGCTTTTAAGAGTTTATTAAAAAATCTGGAGACACTGTGTTTTATAGATCCAGATCAAGCGAGTTGTTCCATTTTTGAAGGTGATGTGCTGTGGCAGAAATGAAATAAAACAATCAGCTGGGCTGCTTTTTGTGAGAGGCAGAGGGGGGACAGGGAATAAACAAGACATTTGGTCCAAATAGTCACTGCAAATGTAGTGGGAGAAAAGATAGAGTTTTTACAGTAATTGCATGAGAGTGCAGGTAAGCATGCTGGTAAGTGTCAAATAAGGTTGAAATAATTAAATTACAGAAGAAAATACTAAATTTTAGATTCCTGTTACATTTGTGTGTAAGTGAAGAGAACTGAATGAAAAGGATGACATGCTGCTTGTATGTGGTGAGTTTCAGCTGTCACAGGCTGTGGGGGGACAGAACCTCCTTCCTGAGTAAAAGATTTTGCAGTTCTCTTTCTCTAGTACCTTTGGTTTATTTTTCTGCGAGTTCTCTTGCTTAGGTTTTTTGGCTGGAGATTTTATTTCAGCCTGTGCTCTTCTTGTAGAATGTTAATTCCTTTAGATTGAGCATGAAGACTTGCAAGCATATGAAGAAGAGCAAAAAAATTGCCAATTAAATCTATGTTAGCCCAACTCATACATTGCAACAAATTTATTTTGGAAAATTGACAGGATATGCAAGGGTTATTTCTAAGTCATCATGTACAATCTCTGCTGGTTCTTATTGAAGATTGGTTTTTATTTATATTTACATTTCACCCATTAAAATATTCAATTAAAAAAAAAATCTTAAAAGTAACCTGGCCGGTGATTGGAACCCAATTTTAGCAAAGGGAGGAGAAGGATGAAGGGTTGTTGCAGATAGGTCAAGATTTTGGACAGTAAAAAGGTGCAGAAATGCTTTAAATTCGAGAATAAGGAGTAAAAGTTCAAGTGATAGACATAAAGCCAAAACTACCTTTTTTACTAGCTGGCTCACCAAAATGTACACAAAGTAGAAAATTAATTCAGTGGAAGGCAGATTAGGTTTTTTTCTTCCTTTTCCATCTTGTTTTAAAATTAGGTTTGGACCCATTTAGTCATGTCTTTTCAAGAATTTACACATAACTGTAATGTTCATATGTGAAACCATTTATATGAAGGGACCTCAATATTTAAGCGTGTTTTTTTTCCATAATTGGGGAAAAATAATCAAAATGTTTATCTGTCAAACCTATTTATCTGTATAAAAAGTTTATATAATTTGGGTTGGGGTGTTTTGTTTTTTTTTTTTTGGGGTTTTTTTGTGTGTGTGTTTGTGTGATTTTGTTTGCTTGTTTGGGTTTTTTTGTGGTTTTTTTGTTGTTTTGTTTGTTTGTTTTGTATAGCTGTTGTGGTCTCTCATGAAAATGTTTGAAAGGTGTGAACTTTAAAAAATGAGAACCAAACACAAGCAGAAGAGCAGCCAGCATATCTGGGCCTGCTGTGCTGTGGAAATGGTCAACAAGGAAATTGGGGCTGATCTATGTAAAAAGGCATCAGACCAACAGCAGTGAAACCCAGGGCTGGCAGCAGAATGACATGAGCAAACAGGAGCAGTGTGATGTCTGTGAGGATTTTGCTAGATTAATAATAAATAGCTATACATAAATAATTACAGTTTTTGACAGTTTCAATGACAAGTCATCCAAGGGAAAAAAAAAAATCTGCATATTTGGAGTTGAAAAATGACAAGTTGGAGGTGACAGAGGGAAAGAGGTGCTTGGGAGCAGACAGGCAGCTTGTCTAAATATGTGTAATGCTAAATACAGGTGATTATTTTATTTGAAATTAAAAATAAGCCTTTGATTCAGTTATTTTTAAATTGTTAGGCCTTCTCAGCTGCAAATTTTGCCAGGTGCTAGAAGTTGTAACACCAAATACATAACTTATTACTTAAAAGTGACATTCCTAGGCATCAGTGGCTATCTTTCTACTAAAGAAATGCTGTTTAGTGTGGTGAAAAGTGAATTTCCCTTTTTTTCCTCGTGTAATTTGAGATAATTTGTGGAACTGTGTCATTCAGAAGCAACAGCAAAGGTTTTAAAATGTTGCCTTTTTCAAATTAATATATTGATCAGTTGGGTAACTTGTATGTGCTGTGGATTTTTTTTTTTTTTTTTGATATCTAGAGCTGAATGAAGAAATAGCCTTTTTAGCTTGCAAGCAATGCAAATTTTAAACTTAAATATCACAGCATCACAGAATATTGAGTTGAAAGGGACCCACAAGGATCATTGAGTCTAGCTCCTGGCCTTGCACAGCACCAAGAATCACATAATGTGCCCAAGGGTATTGTCCAAGTGCTTCTGGAGCTCTCTCAGGCTTGATGCTGTGCCCACTTCCTTGGGGAGCCTGGGAATCTCACATAAATTTGTAAATATGACTTTGTTTTCCATTGTTTTACCTCAGCAATCTCACTCATCTCACTGAAGCATAAAGTACTGTAAAAATCAAAATCAGGCAAAAATAGAAACCCTATACCTAGTGTTGACACATTACTCCTAAGGAAAAAAAACAAAAACATCTAAGTACAGATTTTTGGACAGAAACACTCTAAATATGTAAAACCCCCTTTGTTATTCCTTGTGTACTTATACCAGTGGGATAAATGGATCCTTGTTAGAAATTTAAGTCAGGAAAGCCTCAGGAATCTGGCAGGAGATGTGGTTGTGCAGGTCCAATGTCTGTGCTATCACAGAGCCAGAGAAAGGCAGGTGGAGCAGTAGATGTGGTTGTAGGTGATTCTGCTCATCTTCATATTATTTTGTAATGGAAGGGGTGCCCAGCTTTGCTGAGCCCAGTGTGAGTCTGACAAAAAAGGAGGGAGATTTTATTGCTGTCTGAAAGGTTATCATACCACCTCTTGTTGCAGAAGGTGATGGTAAGAATCCTCTTTCAGATCTATTTTTAATCTTGGTATTGAGAAGTAGAAGGCTTGTTAGGTCTGTATTGCAATAAATAAAGAATAAATAAAAAATATCTTATAAATACTTTTGAACTTTAAAAAAAGTAGTTTTTAGGTAATGATGGAAGAATTTATTAGCACAGTATGATGCAGTACTTCAGCATCTCATTACCTTAAGATGCTGCCCTCAGTTTTGACTGGCAGTGAGTATAAAGGTCTAATATACCATTTGCAAGCTATTTATCTGTTGTAATTTTTAGTAATGACTAGACAAAGCTCAGCTCAGATAAGCTTGTTTAGTTGTCATATATGTCAGGCCTCCAGTTAGCTGAGGATTACTTCAAGAGGTTTGTTACTTTGCTTAGAGATGTGTCAAAAAATAAACCTGTGAAGATGATGCTTCAAGAGCCACCACCCATAAACTTTAACGTGTTTTATTTTTGTCTTGATTTGAAATGTTATATGGTAAATACTAAACTTAGAAAGAAACCCTGGGCTCTCTTTTCATCTTTGGCTTTAAATGCTGTCAATTTTCAGAGAGCAAAACCCACTGAATCTGTGTATGTTTTGGTGTGGTGCTGATCTCCCTGTGGTTGTCACTAGACTAAAGGTTTTGTTCAGTGATACAGAGTTCTTTCAACTATCAGATCTGCTGTGTTTTAAAGAGTCCCTCTGTAGCACTGAGTGTTTGTGTTCATCTGGCTGTGTCTGAATATACATGAGCTCTTTTTTTTTTTTATGTTGTAGAGAGTGTTTCCAAATAGATTTGACAAAAATGTGAAAGCTTTGATCAATACTTTAATTTTATCATATATTTGATCTTTTGATAATTGCAGTTGCTTTCTAGTATGCTCATATCCATATTCTGTAATAGATGAAAGAAGCACATTGTGTTTGGAAAAGGCAACAAAAAATAGCCATGTATTTCTGAAGATTATAATGCAAATTATAAGGAGCTAATTATTCACAAAATTGTATTTCTTAATAGTTCTGATTGCTTTTAAGCAATTCTTGGAAGGAGTTTTAATGTTTAGACAGTGAGCTAATGTAGCTCAAATGCAAAACTTTCAACATGGAATGGGTTTCCACTGGTGTCAATTTAGGGGTTTTTATTCTAGATTTTACAAGGTGGTTTGTCCTCCCACCTTGTAAAAACTGGATGAACTGTCCACAGAATGAGTTAATTTTTTGATTCTGCTGTTGGTCACTAGCTTCTTGTGTCATGGGCAGATCACCAAAGTGAAGCTCATTTGTCATGGCCCACAGCAAGCTCTGGCTTTTAATTCCTGGTCGTGCACCTCGGCCCTGCTTGAGGAGGTTTCCTGCTTCTCAGGGCAGTGGTCTGGCATTCCTACTGATGCTGTGTTCCATGGGTTCTGATTGTCCCATCAAACATGACAGTATCTCGATTGTGTATCCTTACTGGTGATGTACCAGTTTTTTTGCACAAGTTAAAGGCACTACAGCTGTAGGGCACTACACCTGCTGTTCACTCAAAATTCCATGTTTAGTGTTTGATAGAAACTACTTAGTAGCAGTTAATGAAAAAATCCCATCCTTGCTACTTGTTGCCATAAAAATTAGTATTACAAGCAGATGAAATCAACAGTTAAATTATGCTTGACCCAAGATGACATGCCAAGAGATATTATCCATTTTAGAAGGGCGTTAGTGTGTGGAAGTTGTGTGAAGAATGTCGCTGCTCAGCCTTTTGTGAAGGATATATGTTATCTAGGACAACTGAAATGATGTTCATTTGTCTTTAAATCATTAAAGTTTTCATTAAGCTTAATTGCACTGGAAGTTTGAGGAGTCTGTACAAAGATAATTAGAAAAGAAATGTACCTCTTAACAATTTTTCGCAGTCTTATAAAGAACTTACTTCAATTAGTTAAATGATTTCTTAAATATCTAATTGACTAGAAAGTTTTTGGGAATTAACCTCTGCCATTAATAAGCAACTGTCACATCATTTTTCATGTATAGACAGCTGAATTGTGGCTTTAGGTGTACACCTCACCCTAAGTTCTAGATTTTCCTACAGTTGAAGGCCACACATAACACGGAGTGTTTTCTGTTTAAATTTCCACATAGATTGCATTGTCTGTGGAGTAGGTAACTTTTCTGTCTTTTGCACTGAGCAGGTGTTAACAGAAGTACCCTAGAGCTTTAATGACTTCTTTAACTGCTGCTATACTTTATGTGAAGTTTAAGTTTACAGATTGGTACCTGTAGACAAAACAAAACAAAAAACTGTCTGGTTTTGACCTAAGTTACATGTCTGCCTTGCTCTGACATGCTCAGGTTTTACTCAGACTGTGATTTCTTGTCTTGTCTGGCCTGGATTTTGGGCAAGACAGTGTAGCTGGAAGATGGTTAGAAGCAAAAAAAACCCTAAAATCCTACACTTTAAGATAGTGGGGTTTTTTTGTTTTTTTTTTAATCGAAACTTTGTGTTTTTCTTTAACACTGCATACATTTACTTTTGGATAAAAGCCTTCATGTAAAACTTAAAGGGATTGTGTCATTAGAATTAAATATACATTTCTTTGCTGTTTCTTTTAAATGCTCAATAGTTGTTAATAGTGACCTTTAAAAAATGATTTTCATTTCCTTTTAAGGAAATAGATGTATTTATCTTAAGCTGTTTCAAGTATTCTTTCATTAGAAAGATAATTGTAGATCTCTGGGACTGGAATTTATCATGATGGCAGTAAGATTAACTGTAGATATGTTTATCTTCCTTCAGGGAACTTAGACAAGTAGTATTTACTTATACACAGGAACACAGAGAGAAGTGCTAGATAGTAAAAAAAAAAACCAACCAACCAAACAAAAAAAACCAGAAGTTTTCAGAGAAGTCATGAAATGCACTTCTCCTTTCTGAAAAGTAACATAGACACAATTTTGTATTATCAAAATTGTTTTTATTCATTTGCCCTGTTTTCCTACTTGTCAAAGAAGGAAAGAAATAAAATTTATGATTTTTGTCATGTTGTGTCCCCTTTCCCCCCATTATTACAGTCAGCCACACAATGAATTAAAATTTTGGTCAAGGGGACTGAAGTTCAGCCAGCTCTCTGGAATTTTTTCCTTTCTGATAAGTGCTTTTGGAATTACAAGGCTTTTATATAGTATTCCAGTTAAAAAATGTGTGGACAGTTAAAATTTTAATTTATTAATATCCCATACTGTAGCAATGCAATTGCTCTGCCTGTATACCAGTAGCATGGTAAATTTTCTTGATGATCTTGAAGTTTTCTGACTATTTCTACCTGGCTACAAGTAAGTTCAGATTTCATATGTAGTCCTACATACATTGGAAAGTAACAAGTGAGTATAGAATTAAAAAAAAATAAATTTGAGGTGTAGTTCAGTTCTTAAATTGAAGTATGATTTGATTTAGTCAGGAGCAATCATGAAACAGCAATTGTTTTGGCTTTCAATATTGTACAAGACAGTCTCAAGGTCACTTTAAGCATGTAAACCATTTTATTCACTATTTTTGACTAATGACTACAATTTGCTGTCACATTAATAGTCTGATACTGGGAAATCACAAAAGCATAACGTTGGAAAATGCAGTTGCTTAGAAGATTTTTCACTGTTGCACTGACATAATTTGAATGATTTTATGAAAGAAGTTAGGGTTTTTTGGTCTCTAAATAACACTTCTGTATAGCAGTTGACTTTAAAAGAGTGATTTTTATTTAAAACAATAAAAAAGTATCTGCTCTTAACAATATTGCATCAACAAAAGCAATATAGCTCGTATTAGAACCTCACAAACCCCTTCTTTGCTGGTGAATGACTTTTTCTTTGCCCTTATGGAAACTAGATGTAGAGCAGAGTGTGTGGTTTGATTTCATAGTAGAAATTTGATGTATAGCATTAAATCATGTGGTAATGGTGAATAAATATTTTAAATGCTATTTGCATTGATTTTCAATTGCTTGTTCAGGAAAAAAAGCTTGTCTCACTAGTGCTTTATACAACTGGCATGAGTTTTTAATCTTCTGAAATTAGGTAAGCATTATGCTAGCAAACTTAGATTACAAATATTGCTACTTTGGAATATAAACTGGAGGAGTCCACAATTATGTTGGAACTGACAGCATTTGCAGGAGTTTTTACACATAGTATAAAACAAGTTATAAGGAGTAAATAAGGAGTAAGGATGGTTTATGGGTGCCAGTTTAGTTACCTGATACATTTGGAAGTTCCACAGCCATCGGCAGAAATTAATCCTCTCTGCATGAACCGGGCCAAGTTTTGTGCTCAACTGGATTCCCTGTTGAAGTGAGATACTCAGGACTTTATTCCCTGCATTTTTAAAATGTGCTTAATAATTGCTTCAAGTTGTGCCAGGTGAGTTTCAGGTTGGATATTTGGAAAAATCGCTTCGCTGCAGGGGTGGTTCAGCATTGGAACAGACTTCCCAGGGAGGTGGTGGAGTCACCATCCTATCAAGTGTTCAAAAAATGAGTGGATGCAGCACTTCATGATGTAGTTTTAGTGGCCATGGTGGTACTCAGTTGAAGGCTGGATGTCGTGATCTTGGAGCTTTTTTCCCAACTATAACGTTTCCATGGTTCTTTCTTGGACCTTTAGCCGTGCATTTTTTTCTGCAGTCTCTTCTTAAATGGTGGAATGGTGTGGACCCGATCTCACTGTAGACTTAACTTAGGTCTTAGAACTTAAGATGCATTGTAATGAGCCTTTAAAGATTATCTATTGCCCTGCAGGAATTTAAAATTTCTGTTATGAAACATGTTATGTACTCTTTTGTATGTTTACTACAGTATTCCACTCAGCAGTTATGCTCTAGAAAAAAATGTAAAATAAAAAGGAAACTGCTTTTCCTAAACCTTGGATGTGTAGGAGCCTACAGTGGCATCTAAGAGATGCTGTGATATGACATTTTGTTAGGTTATCCACAGTAAGACAGGCTAACCTTCTGTTCATAATATTTGCAAGTTTTTTTTCTGAACAGTTCTGCAAGAGAGCTGTGTTTGTGCAATGAAGGATGGCAGGGGTGTGACAGGACCAGTTTTAATAGTCCTCTCCACACCACTGGAAATTCTTGTGGATTACGCTAAGCACCAAGGAATGTTACTTCGTCTGGGTGGCGTTGCACCTCACTATCACTTCAGCAGCCTGGTTGCTGAAGTGATATTTCTGGGATGTGTGAGTGACTCTTTATGCACTGAAATGTGGAAGTGTGTCACTAGTGTCACCTGAGTGGGCAGCTGGGATGCTTTAGGGCTTTTTGAGTGACATCTCTGAAGGACTGCATTTTAGATTGCCTATGGTTATGACTACACATTCCACTAATGTGGAGTAGTTAAGTTATTCAGATAGGCTCAGTTTCTAGTAACTTGTGTTTTATTACATCCTTTGACATTTAATTCATTGGCATATCTCCCAAATTGGAAGACACAGCCTTTCCTGAAGCTAATGCAATTTTGGAAGATACTAGTGTTCTTGGTGAAGGTTTTACTGTTATTTTTTTCTATCTATTGTAAACATCTGAGATCCCAGACTTTTCACACAAGTAGTTTGTGTGTACACTGATGAAGAAAATTTTCTGATATTCGTAATTGTTATCTGTTCCTGCTACTCATTAATAAATGCTGAATTCATTAAATCTCTAGAAGAACATATCATTGTTAATACTCGTTTGGCATTGCCTAAAACACATTATGTTCACTATTCTTCTAAAGAGACAACACAATAAAGTGCATAAATATGCCAGTTCAGAAAAGTTGTCTAATTTTATCCGGCAAAATTTGGGATCTTCCACCAGGCTTCACTGAAAACCTTGAAAGTGATTATGATAGTCGCAAAAGTTAATGACCTTTGAAACTGTGTTCTGTTAAAATGTTGCTTTAGGCAGTGTATTCTGAACTCAAAATCTTCACCCATTTTGCTTTCAAAGATTTTTGTACTCCTCTTGTCGTAGCAGAACAGAATTGTGTCAGTGCTCCAGCTGAACGAGCTGCTTGGATTTTACACAAACATGACTTCTGCTGAATTGTTGTTTTGTGATCCACTTTGCTCTGAAACATTTCTATCTCTGTTCTTTAACTTGAATTTAAAGATATTTTAATGTAAAAATCTCATGAACATGGAACCTAATGTACTTCAAAAATTAACCCTTCCTCCCACCCAGTGTGCTTATCCCATTCTCTTCTTTTTCCTAGGTGAGTAACTGAAGGTTAACAGAATTCCTGCTTGCCAGCTATGCTTATTGCTTTTCTGTAGTACGTGGTGGGTAAGTAAGAAAGACACTGTTAATTATTTTGTTGGTTCTTTTTCTTTTCTTAATGAGCACACAGCAAAAATTAACAATTTATAACAGTTCCTGCAATGGTGTTATAATCCTCATTGGCGTGTGCCACAATTGGCTGCTATATTAACATGTTATAAAAATGTGGAAAAGATTGGAAAATATATTTTATACGGGGTAGCTTGGCTTGGATACTCAGTTTCATGGAATTGTCTGACTGTTGTGTCTTGTTGTTGTTTAAAATATGTGTATAGGGCAGGCTTGCAAACTTTTAGAATTGTAGATGTGAAAATGGTTGGTGTTGGAACAAGTGTTCCATGACAGACTAAAATTTACAGTCATACAAACTAATTCAGAAAATTATTTCACAGATTTAGACAACTGTTTTGGGCTTGTGGCTGCAAAACTTAAGAATAAATGTGTTGTATTTTGAATTTAATTAATGTTCAGCATTATGCTTTGGAGCATTATGTTTCCTCTGCAAAAGTTGTTAGGAAAAAAAAAATTGTTTGTAGGTTAATACTCAATTTTTATATTTCTTAGTTGGGATTTGCATCATTTATGTTTGTTATAAGTGGAAAACAATTTTCTCTGGAAGACTTTTAAACAAGATGGCTTGCTTATGCTGGATTTGCTTCTTATCAACCACTGAGTGTATGATGGGAAAAACTGGCAGTCGAGACTTTTGCTGTAATCCCAGCCCTACTGGAATGCATTGTGCAACATTACCAGCAACTCCAGTGGCAACAGTTGTTTTCATTGGAGATGTCTGTTTTATCAGTCAGAAATTACAATTAATAGAAACATAGCTGTACCAAAAAAAATACACAATGACGCTTCAAACTCAAAAAAATAACTCTGACTTCACATAAATTGGAGTTTATTTAAGTGGTGGTTAAAACAGTTTGTGAGATATAAAATTTGTCATGCTAATTTAGTGGTTCTTTTTTGTCTGAAAGTGTGCTGTCAACGTGGATGCTTAAATTGTCAAATGCCCAGTTGGTTTGAATGATGGAAGAAGGAAGGAAATGTTTAAAATAAGCCTCAGACATTATTCTAGGTTCTGTAGGAAACCTGGTATGTGTTCTAGCAGTAATGCTTTTGGTGAAACTGGAAAGGGTTTCTTCAGTTATACCTGTACAGTGATATTCAGGAAACATGAGAAGAGCCTGTGTCTAGGAAATTAGAGTTTTGAGAGGGGGTTTAAACCTGGGAAACTAACAAGTTTATTTAAAAAATGCTGCAGAGTCCCATGTGATGCATATGTTGTGTATAGAAGGATATTTGAGTTGAGCAAAGAGCACAGAGACACTCAATAATCATGAATTGAAAGCCTCAAGGCAGAAAATTTATATTAAAAATTTAGTGAATGGGATAAGCTCAGGATACCAGAGCCATTTTGTTCTGTCTTTCTTATTTGGGCTCTGCTACTTTTTGTCACAACTACTACATTTTGTCACTTGATTGTTACTTTCTTTAAATGTTTAAAAACAATTTTTTACAAAAGATGGAATAAAAGTTACAGGGAGATTTTTTTGTCTGATTTTATATCCTTAGGCAGCTGGTGAACTTTTCCAGAACTATTAAAACAGCCTCAAAGTTCAAATGTCTTGTGGAAACAATAGCAGTGTCTTCCTCTAACTTGAAAACTTTGTTTTTGTAAAACTTACGCTATCAAACCTTAAACTGATGACTTGAGTTGAAATACAGAAAAGCCAGTGAAAGGCTTTATGCAACTGAATGGAAATCTTGATTTTAAGGGTCACTAATTCATCCCAGAGGAAAGTATTCAGTGGTTTTCATTATTAATTTCTTTATTTTTCATTTGGTGATTCCTTAATAGCTACAATGTATAGAATATGGATGGAACTAAAATTTAAACAAAGGTGACAGTAGTTTATAGGGTTTAAAAGTATTTTTGAATAATTTCCATCTTCCTAGGTATCTAAATCTACCAAATGAAGTAACTGAAGTGTGATTTATTGATGGATTTTATGAACACACTTGAAGCAAGTTCACAAAAGGAAATATTAAGGCCATGGATTTACGTTCTGGGTTGGATTCTGTTTGGAAGCATAGCTTTGAATATGGTAGTCTTGGAATAAGAAAATTAAGAAAGGAACAAAAAGCTTCCTTATTCTATGAGCATAAGGAATTGGTTGGTAATGTAAAAGCAGGGCTTTAAAAAGCCTGGAATTTTTATGTCAGCATTAATTACCTACTGAATAAGCCTCTGATATTCTAAGAATAGATCTGAATATTGGTGACTTACTCTTGAATATAGAATAGACTGTATTGATCTTATATGCTGTCTAGAAATAATGTGAATTGCTTTTAGTAAAGCTGAAAAGCTAAGCAAAATACAGTGAGACTTTAACAGAGATATGTTAATAAACAGTATTAGGAGCAATCAATTGCAAAATACCAATGCTATTTTCATTTTAAGTAACTACTAAATGTGGATGGATACAGTGTGTCATCCAAATATAGAATTTTGTACATAAGCTGAGTTGCATTTTAAAAATAAGAGCTGCCTTAAAAAGTTTCTACAGGAATATCTTCTAACATCTTAATTAATTACATCAGCTTTGCTTACATGCTGAAATCAGTTTATCTTTCTTTGAGTAGGTTTGTGTTACTAATTACAGCAGTAATGGATTTTTTGAGTATTGGAGTCACTTTATTGCACTATTTAAAAAAAGGAAAAAAAAAAAGTTTAAACTCCCATTTTTGTAGCCAGGTTGCTATTTCTTTCTGGTTTTCATAAAGCTTGATGTGAATACTTCATTGGTTTCTAATTCAAACTCTTAGGTCTTTGGCTCTATAGACCAGAGCATATCCATCCTTCCTCCCCATGGTTCCTCTTCTCCCTCCTTCCCCAGACCTTTAGGCTTGGCTTGTGGTATTAATTGAACCATAAAATGCCTGAATATGAGAACTAATGAATACAGGGGCATCTTCCTAAATATTTTGATGAGCAGATTTAAAATTCAGCTGACACAGAAGTAGGCATAGCACCTGCTGTCGAAACCCAGAGGCATTGCATTCATGCTGAACCTCCTGCAGCTACAAAATCAAGGTGCAGCCGAACTGCACAATTCCTGAACTACCTCAACAATTTCAGCAGTCGAGACCATGTCTAATGAAAAAGGTGTGTTTCAAATATACCTTGATAAAGGATTTTCTCATCTGCAGGTAACTTTAATACTTCATTATTTGCCCCAGTTTGAGACGAAATTCGAATTTAATAAGCTTTTGAATGCTATGACTGTGCCTTGTTTTATTCTGACTGAAGGTAAAAAAAGCTGAAGAAATAATGTTTTGATAACTTGTTCTTTTCCTCTTGGAGTTAGCTTTTTGTTGATTTTATTTTGTTTGGGGTGGGGTTTTTTTGTATGTTGGTTGGTTGGAGGTTTTGGTGTTTTCCCCACCCTTCTGAACAAATGTGCATTGTGCATTTAAAACAAAGACTTCTCACTTCCCCCCTCCTTTTGTTCCTAGGGCAAACAACTCCTTTAGAATGGCTGCATTGTACTTCAAAGTGAAAAAATAGAATAGGAAGTCTAACACTTCAGACTTGATAGTGGTTATTTTTATATATGCAAGTGCTACTTGTGGAGCATTTTTGAGATCTCAGCAATTGCACACCAAATTATTTATTCAATAGTATCTGCAAGTCCTGTGAAACAAGGATCAGGTTGAAGCGTCTCTGTTCTATACACTCTGTAAGAGACCGTTTTGACACCAGTTATGTTTGGGTATCCCTAAATAAAAGTTGTTCTTTGGTTGTATTCTTTAAACACTTTTTTGCTAGTACGTGCATATGTGGAAGAGGGGTTTTGTGGAGTGCTTAAAATCAGATTTTATTACTTTCAATTGCTGCTTTATGCATAGTTTTTGTTGTGGGTTTTTTGTTTGTTTGTTTATTATCTTGATGAGTTTCTGTGTATACACTGGATAGGATATAAGAACACTGGTAATTCACTGTGTGGACAAACACACCTCAGCTTGCAGGTGGTTTTGTAGCTTTGCATTGAAAGGTGACAAATCAGCCTTTAACAGTGGCAAGTTTGAGCTGCATGGGGATGAGCTCTTTGCACAGTATTCCTTATTTATGTGACATTGACTCTCTCTGGGGTTTCATGATGTAAATGGCCTGGGAGACACAGAATTAGAAGCAGGCTGATCTAACAGCAAACTGAAGAACCATTCAGCCAAACTGAAGGGCTGAGGTCATGGCAGTAACAAATGGAAAAGAGTCAGCTGATGGGTGAGATGTGAGTCTGGAAAGCTGGGACATCCTGAATGGCAGCATGAGGAATGGAAGCAAGGCTGGAGCATCAGCAGCTGGGAACAGGGCTGGGCACTGGGGTGGATGTGACAGAGCTGAGGATCAAAAGTGCAGAGAGGGTGCAGAAGGAGAAACAAGCCAATGGATGAGTTGTCCTCTACAAAATGGGGAATGGGGCAGCTTCACATACCTGAGGAGCTTGGAATGCCTCCAAGGCTGATTCCTACCAGCAGCATGGGATGACCACCACCTGGTTCCCGAGTGGTCCAAGCAGTCCAGGCGAGGGCAAAGAGCATGTCGAGCTCAAGTTTGAAGAGAAAAATACAGCTGGGTGTTTATAATAGCTCTGCTGAGAGAATTCATGTTTGTTGGTGCAACTTTTTTGCAGAGGTATATATGACACTAAATATTTTTCCATATCAAAGCTATCATGTAATGACAATGTGAATTAAGCAGGGTAATTACTAGGAGAAACTTCACCAAGATTTGTCATGACTGCGGCATTTTTCTATGCACTGTATGGGAGGTGTTGCTGTGGGGCATGATGTGCTTTGTCTATGATCTGCAGCCTAATTGAACATCTTGTTATGTTTTTGTTTGATTACTTGCAGCACAGAAAATATGTTATGTGACCTCTAATATAAATAAAATAATGATCCTTCCTTCAGCTTGCAAGATGCAGTGTAGGCCAGGAGTAAGGTGGTAAAAAGAAGCCAGGGGAAGGGAGTATACTGAGGTGATATTCATTGGGAGCTGAAAGTGTGTGTTGATAGAACTCTTGATTTGATGTTAAAGAAATAAATAAGTAAAAATCCTTGCTTATTTTATTTTATTTTAATTTTTATTTCAGAAGTTACGTGTCTTCCAGAAGGCAGATATTAACCTGGTCCCTGTGTTAGCTCAGGAAAGGCAGCAGAGCAATTAAGCTGCCACAGAATATCTTGAATTGAAGTTGCTGCTTGTTCTTGAAGATGACTCTAGTCCAGTTTATGCTGTTTATCAGGATAGAATGAAAATTACTGATTCACTAAGTTGCCAGAGGGTCTCTCTGGCTACCTGGATGCTCTTTGCTCTTAGGTGTCTGTTATTTGCTCACATTCTTCACTCCAGCCCCTTTCTATTGTTTTAGCTTTCATCCAGTAAAACCCATTTTATGTCTTCTCAACTGCCTCCCATGCCTTATTTTATATGCATTATTTAGCTGGCTTTGTTTGTTTCTTTTAAGTGATTTTTTTAAAGGAAGGAAGCATACATTAATCTTTTCTGCAAGAAATGAGAAAAGACTTAATTTATTTCTGTCCAGAAATTTCATTTTCCTCTCTTTGTATAGTTAAAAATATGTGAGGCCACATAGGAAGATGGATCAGATAAACAGTGTAGTAGTTTTCTTATTTGCCTTGTGTGTGTAAACTTTGAGACAAATAGAATTTTTCAGGAAGTTCCAGGTGCTTCAACAGGAATGAAGAAGGATTTTCAGAGAATAGTCAGCAGTTCCAGGCAGCCTGTGTGTCTGTGGAGACCTGAGATTTTAATGATCTTCAGTGTCCCTCAGAAGAGGAGCCAAACCCCATGGTTTTCCTTAAATGCAAGATCAAGATCATGAGCAATGTGCTGTTAGTGCTGGTGCAAAGTAGTTTTGTCTGTGCTTTTGGACAGAGGTTGACCAAATCTAGTTTTAGTTAGAGAAGTATTTTTCAAACTGCTACATTTTCCAAATAATAACAGCAGTAAAAAGTATTAGACTTCAATAAATTGTTCTTTTTTTATGAAAAATTCATGATTGATTAAATTTTCACGTTCCGACAGTAGTAATAAAATTCAGTGTGGAGTTTATCTTCCTATCCTACTACACTATAGATACAGTATGTGGAGTATTCTAGACCTCTTGGCTTTTTAACATGAGAGCACTTCTTAAATGTTTCTTAAGCAAAAAATATTTTAGACCTTTCCATACCATTTTCAGTTGCTTACATTGGATTTTTTTTTTGAAGGCTTGCAACCATGATCTAAAAGCAGAAAACTGTAAGCATCTTAATTTTGTGTCATCCTGGCCCCTGGTTTCTTACATATAATCTTTTCTAAAAGGCAGTTAGATATTGTCTTGTTCTAAATACTTGAAATATATCTAGTAAGCATGACTGTGAAACCATAGTCAATGACATGAGCTTTAATTTATTGGCAAATCAGTGATGTATTTATGTTATGTAAGTTACTGTTTAGGCTTAGACCACTTCCAGGAAAAGAGAATAATGAAAATCACTATCCGGTATTTAAAAGAAAGAGACTTATGTTTTTTACTTATGTGCAACATGCAACAGACTTTTTTAAGGTCATTTTTTTTCTTTTCTGATACAGATCTGCTTGGGTATATTGGTGGGGTTTGGCTTTTTTTTTTTTTTTTTTTTTTTTTTTTTTTCTTCTGTGTGTCAGGTGGCTTTACTGACTCTTTTTGTCCCTGCTAAATAACCTGGATGAATGGCATCATTTCACTTACTGCTATTTTAGGGAAGTAATAACAGGTTTCAGATATGATTGTGGTCTCTTGAATATAGTCCATTAAATAAAATGAAAACCAGGGGCCCTTCTTGATAATATAAGGTATGGTTTATTAATAAAATGTCACCTCCCTTATTGTGAATATATTCAGGAAAATTGTTTTGAACTCAATCTTGTTGAATAAAAGCACTGACATAGCTTCAGATGCATTTACTGGATTGGATTCAGCCTAATGAACTCCTGAGGTTTAGTGGGACAGGCAAAAAAACCTGAGTGACTCCATGTTGATCTAGTTACTTTTAATTTTTGTTATTGTACTACATACACTTACAGTTCTTACTGGTTGGAGGAGGTTCTTTTGGAAGTGAATTATTACTGCTTCTTGTAAGGTAAATGATTCTAGACATTTCCTGGCTCTTCATTTAGACACGCACTATTTCATTTTTGACATGACTGCACTTGATGCAGCGTTATGAATTTATATATTGGAATTATATTTTCTTGTGACACGTTGTAGCTTCTTAATCCAGTGTATATATTCTATGTTTGCTGTACAAATTCTGACACGTACTTTCCTAGCTTTCTGAGTTTCCTTCTTTTATGCTTTGCAACAATGCTCTTTCTACTGTTTATTCAGCATTGCTCCCACAGCAAATTTTCCTTTCTCCTCTTCTATACATGGTGGCTTTATTTTTCTAGACTGCTTTGTAGTTTCAGCAGACAGTGAGAAAAAGTAATTGAGACTTTGATCCTGCAGTAAGCAATTCTCTCATTCTTTGAGGGGAAAAGTGACTCGGTACAGGATAAAGCTGTATAATATTACATTTATTTCGTGGATTAAGTAATGCTAATATGTTAACTGTGGTAATACTAAAGATCACTTTTAAATTCTTAATTATTAGTTTGCTTGGTCCAATGTCAACTGCTATCATACCTCTATTTTTTAAAAAATTATTTCAGCTGCAGCAATAATATTGGGACAGTTGGCAAGTGAAGTCTATCTTGAAATGTTTCCTGTCACATTTCTGAGGCAGAGGTAATAATTTTCTGGTTTTGACTGTTCTATAACCTAAGACAAGTCTTGCTTTTGAAGGGCTTCTGGGTAGGAAAAAAGTCACAATGACCTAATGTTTTTTTCCTGATCAATGATTGCTTCCTTGAAAGTAGAATAAGGCAAATTCATAAAAATTAGAACAGGAACACATAGTTTTTATTTATGCAGTCACCTATTGGCAGATTTGCTTGGGTGGCCAAAGTTTAACACATAGTTTTTACTGCTCACTAGAAGCCAAGGCAGACAGTTGCCAAGCTCAGTCCATTTTAGGGTGCAGATTGATTATTTTTCTAGAAGTTAAATGGAGTTCTTTAAAATGTCTGCCACCTTACTGGTGATTAGCACCTTTGCTAATTAACAGGTTGATTTAACAGGTTGTCTGAATTTCGTTCCTCAAATCAGAGTACAGCTCCCTAGCAAGTCCAAATCACTTTGTCTTGAGGTGACCAGACTCGGTAATGAGCATCTGGTGCAGTAAGTTTTCAATCATCCCAGCTTGCTGTGCCAGAATTCATCTTTCTGTGCCCTTAGTCATTGATTTTGCTGGGCTTTTTTTGCTCATTGACTCATGGCAGTGTTGCAATAGAAAGTCTTGACTGGCTAAATCAAAACCCTTTTCAGAAAGGTAGTCATGGAATGAAAAGATGAAGAAAAGGAAAAAAAAAAAAAAGAGAGAGAAGAGATAAATGAAGGGGAATCTGAGAGAGGGTGAAAATGCTGGTGTTAAACTCTAAATCAGTTTCAGAAAGGAGCAGAAATCAATAAGAGCTTCAAGTACTTTGAAAACCTCTTCGTCCCTCTCTCGTTTGTTTGATCTGGACTAGCACAAAAGTGCCAAAGACAGAACAACTCTTCCTCAAATCCCAAAAGAAGACTGTGGCAAGAAGTATCCTCTTTCTTTCTCGTTTTAGATACGTTTCATCAGTGCAGCCTGGAGTAGTTTTTCTTCTGTTTACATCTAGGACAAAATGCCACATTCACAGTATGCAAAGCCTATCTACTCTTTCATCCCTTGACTCACTGCTTTTTTTTTGCACACTTGGATCATGGATTTTGGCTGGTATGCTGTTTTTGTTACAGCCACTTTTTTGTTAACTCAAACTCAATGGTTTCAATAGAAAAATTCAATCTCTCTCTTTTTTTTTTTTTTTTTTAATTTTTTTTATTCTGACTGCTAATGGAGAATTTTGTGAAATGCAAAACTGAATAGCACAGGCTAAGATCTACTCAAGATCTCTGTAAAATGATGTTTTCTACTAGCTTGGACAAGATTGTGCTGTGCGTTCACCTCATGTGGCATCTCCGAGATAAATGGTACCTTTCTCTTGCCTTCCTTTTCTTTGAAATGAAGATTCACTCCACAAATAAAGTCAAAGGAGGTTGATGCTTTCCCATGCCATAGTGAACTCTTTAAGCAGATTATTCTCTTATGCTGTGATAATCTGTTTTGGATTAGATATTCAGTAAATAGTCTGTAATGCATCATGAAGTTGGCAATGTCAAGTGGTTTTTCAGCAGTTTGGATTTTCTGTTGCTGTTAAGGTTATTTTTGTGTGGGTTTTTGTGTGTGTCTGGTTTTTTTGGGGGGGGTTGGGTGGGTTTTTTGTTTGTTTGTGGGTTTTGTTTGTTTGTTTTTTAATTGAGGTGATTTTCTAATAATAATTGACTGTTTGCAAGGCCATGAACATGCTCTGTATAATCAAGGCCTGATTCAGTCTTAAATTTTGTATAAATGCTTCCTATTAATTTACATGTTCCTATGCTCCTGTATTCTGTTCTGAGTGCACTGTCTGCTCTCACTGAAACAAAAATCTCAGTTTTCTGGGACATTCTTACTTAGGAATTGCACTAGATTTGGAAACGTGAGGGAAACCAATTTTCTTAAATCAGACAATTACCTAATTTAGCCTGAAAGAAAAATCTTGAGGTGTGGGGGTTTTTTGCCTTTGTTTTTATTTATGAACACGTCTGTGGTCTATATGTATGCATGATGAGTTATACACAGCATATTTTTTTAAGGGGGCTCTTCAGTCTCTTCTTTTCACTCCTGGTTTGGTGTTCTAAACTTACACTAGCAGCTACTAAAACACCTCTTATGTTCTTTGAGTTTGATTTTGGTTTTAGTAAGTGAGAGAGAGAAGGCAGTTGGATGGTTTTGCAAATGCTGTGTTGAAAAAAATAAAAAAAAATGTTCTAACTTTGTGACTTAAACATTGCAAAAAAGATCAGTTTCACTTCCGCTCCATTGCATGAAAGAATTGCTGTCCACTGCATGGATGGACTTCTCAGTTTCTTAGAAAGCTGAGAAAACAATTACTGAGTGGCTTCCTCCTGTAAGCACTTCCATGCACTACACCCAGGGAGATTATTCAGCACACAGTGAGTGCTGAAGTTCCTTGCAGGTGTTTTCATTTAACATCCAGCTCCCAAAAAAATCAAGCAGTTTCACACATCCATCTAGAATTAAGCTTTTGATACATAAATGTATGGCCAAGACCTCTTAGTGACTTCAGGATACATTTAGTTTGGGATGAGTTGGTGCTGTTATGGTCTGAAAGTTGCATTATTTAAGTCCATGAGAGGACTTGTATGTTGATGGCTACACACTGAACCTCTTTTCCACTAATCATCTGAAGCAAACTTGCTTCAAAGACAGGTGATCCCCCAGATTCTAAGTGCCTGGGGAATCCTTCAGTGTCATGATCAGTATACCTCAGTGGCCTATGTATGGTTCAGCTTGTGAAAATAAAGGGGATGTAAGGACACCCTGAGGTCTGCTGACTCTCTCTCCTGAATAGGCTTTGTTGTTGTATTTGGGAGATAAAATTGTCTGGGAAAATGCCTTGTAAAATGTTGGAGGTGCAATGAAAGGATTAATCTAAAAATTGACCTGGCCCTAAGACTTGCTTGTCCCCCAAGGTGGGAAAGAAGCCGAATTATATATTGTTCTTGCAGAGTAACTTATTTAAGAACAGCAGAGCTCCAGTATATGGGGAAATTAATTTTCAAGAGTGAAATCTCTCAAGAAATATTTACCTCTGATGGCTACCGAATGTAGTTTTAAGCTCCTAAGATGTGCTGTATTATAAATAATTGTTCATAAGGAAAAGAGTATAAGAGTATGACTAACAATTTGCAGTACTAAAGTGGTTGAGAGCCCTCTTTCTAAACAATAATAATGTTTTAATGAGCAATGAGAATTATTTCTGTATGTAGAGAGTAGGCAGGACTTTATCTCCTCATTTTATCCTTCTTGGAGATCCAGGTGTTCTTGGTTGTCTTTTTTTTTTTTTTTTAGGAATCCACATTTCCATTAAGGAAAGCAAAGGAAAGCTTCCAATCACCCTGTGCCCATGGTCAGTTCTTGAGGCATACAATGCTTTTAGAAGCAGCAGAAAATTTGGCTGAGAGGTATTTGCCTGTGGGATTTAAGGGCTGCTCCAGAGTGGATTGACAGGGAACACAGGGAGCAATAACTGGAGTTGTAGAGGGAGGTAACTTGAAGACCACTTACTTTCTTGCTCAGTCAAGGTGTTTCTGCAGCTATTCCAGGTGAAGGAGTTTTGTTCAGCAAAGTCCCTGGAACACTTGCAATTCCTGAATCATCTAACATTGGCCTCACTCTGGTAACCCCTTGGGAAATCTAATTGCTAGCAGCTTCTTAGAGGTCAATATTATAGATTGCTTTTTACAGAAAGATCAAGGAAAAGATCAAGCTGTACTTCTTGTTTGAAGATGGGAGGGAGGAAGGACAGGTAGGAAAGGGCAGGGAGCTCAATAAGAGAATGTGATCTGTGCACGGCAGCACTGAAACAGCTTTTCATTGTAACCTTGTATTTGATTATGGTGCTTCAGATGTAAAGCCCAAGGGTGAAAACAGGATGGAATGATTAAGCACCAGCTCTGTTAAACAAATAATTTCCCATGGAAAAAGAGTTTAATGGTAAAACTTTTTGTGTTTTATTATGTGAACAATTTGATTTTTATTTTCTGCATCCAAACTGTATTTTCAAGCTGAGTTACTATAATTTTTAATTAAAAGCAATTTAAATCTTGTTAGTTTTTGAGGAAAGGACTCTACTATATAAGTTCTGTTTGATGTGGCAAACACAGGACATAAGTAGATTTATTGAACACTTTGCAAATTAAAATACCAAAAATGAACCTAATCTTTCTTGTTATAAAATTATGAGAAATACCTTTTTCTTTAAGTCACACATGGACTTTGTGTCTGATTTTCCTTTGGGTTTTTTTTTTTCTCTTCTGAGTTTTTCAGTTCATTTATTGTGGGAGTGCTTTAAGTAACCATATGAGTTGAACACACAGTATTGAGCAGTAGTGGCAAGCAGATAAAGTGAGTTTTAAGCACAGATAAATAAGGCCACAGGATAGTGTTTTTTAAAGTTACATTGTTAATGAGTGCCTTTACTTCTCCTTACCGGAGGCTGTATTAAAAGGTAAACCAAGTAGCAAACTGAAGCTCTGCAAGTGGTTGCTTTGCAGAATCTGTTGGCTGATTAAGTATTTCAAGAATAAAATGTTAGTAGGTAAATATTTCAATTTGTATAACCAAAATGCCAAAATAATCTTCTGCTTAATAGAATAAAAAAACAATTGTGATACCAAGAGGACAGTCTTTGAGTTCTGCAGCATGACCAGGCAAGCTTTCAGTTGGATTTTAGTAGAATATGTCTGAAGAATGGTAGAAAAACTGAGTCTCTTAATTCTATTTTCTCTCTGAAAAAGAGTACTTGTAGAATGGCTTGGTAGAACATAGAGGAAGAGGTTTGTGCTTAAATTTATTTTTTTTTTTAGCTTTTATGGTGAGATAACAAGTTGATATAGATTTACTTCACATTTAAGGGGACAATTTAATATAATGAGGCCTGTTGTATTGTCCATATAAGAAAGCACTGGGCAACACAGCAACAGCACTGTAGTATTAGAATTCTGAAAGTATGCTTTGTTGTCATTAATAGTTTAGATTGTCACTGCAGTTTTGAGATAGCTGCAGTGCTAATCCTGGGCCTAAATTGCCACTGTCTGGCAATATCTGGTCTTTTATGCCTGGTTGTTTTTTGTTGTTGTTTTTTTTGTTTGTTTGTTTGTTTGTTTTTTCCCCAGGGTCCAGCCTGGAGTAATTGCTGCAGCAGCTTCCCATTTGCAGTGAGGAGGGGAGTGAGGGGCTGGGGACAGACCCACTGCTCTGGCATCACTGCCTGCCTTGGTGTGCACTGGTTTTTCCTCAGAGCTGTGTCCATCTACAGCTGTTGTGTGTTTGGGACTGAATTCCTGATGTGGGAAGGAAGAAAGGAGATGAGGGTGGGATGTGGTGAATGGGGGAATGTGGTGTTGGAGAGGTGAGCAGTATGAAACATTTTCAGTTTTGCTTTTCAGTTACATGTTTGCTCACTTTCATTTTTTTTTATGCTGCCTGCTGAAATTAAGAGTCATGCCATGCCCCTCCAGAAGTTCTTTGGAATTTTTCTTAATATTGAGGTGTACCATTCATGTTTGTGAGCTACAATGAATTAAAGAACGTAAAGAAGTATAATTTTTCAGTTTGCAGCTGCTTTGATTTGGGAAACAAAAGTCCTCAAGGAACTCATAACGAGCAAACAAGTAAAAGGTGATAGGTTTAAAAGGGTTCACAGGACATGTCACCAGACACTACCACAACTCATCAATGCTCTACAATCAACTTTATTAAAGCCTGAAAACCAGAAATGCAATGGGATGGCAAGGAGAAAAAAAAGCACAGGAGGACCATCATTGCTTTCTTGGGTCCCTGCAGAACCAGGACCCCATTATGCAAATCAGAGCTCATTTTAGCAAACACAACTGCAGAGGTGAATCTGTCCTGCCAGAACCACAGGGGGATGAATGAAGGCAGGAGACCCCAGTTTTTGTACAGTTGTAATTTCGAGGGCTTCCCTGGACACTTGCTATGCTTTGCTTTCACAGTTAGCAGTGTGCTGTCTTGCTGTCCCAGGCTTGATAAAATCTTTACTTGAGTGAACATTTTTCTGTTTGCCATTTTGTTCCAATTATCTTTGAACAGTGCATCTTAAATAATGCTTCTCTGTAAGACAAATATTTTTCAGGTACAGTGATCTGTCAAAAAACGTTAGGGTATCATAGTGTAAATTTTATCACAGGTGTCTTACATCCTGGCTTAACTAGTTTAGCATTTATTGTGCTGTAATGATTTCCATTTTCTGCTTGTTCAAATAAGGTTTTGTATTTCATGCACCCAAGTTTTGACTGACACTGGATATTTACTCTAATATGCATTTTGGTAAAGTATAGAGCAATTAGAAGAAGATGACACTTATGAGGGAAGACAAGTAGTTTTCACTAGACAATATCATTTATCATGCTTTTATTAGAAAAAGATAGAAAAGCTGTGTACAGTTCTGGACTGAGGGCAGTGGAGTGTAGAACCGTGTGCCCCTGTCAAATTGATAGAGTAAAGATGTTGAGGGAGATAATGGAAACTTTCTATTCAGTGAGGAGTGGAATAAAGAAACCATTTCTAGTCATTCTTCAGCATTGATTGCCTTTGTGCTTTAGGCTTAGATCAGAACTTGCATGTAATAAGGAGAAAGTTGAACAAATATGGAGATCCAGTTTGGAAAATGTGGTTAGATAAAGCTGATTCTTTGGTGCAGAGACATCAGGAAAATATTTAACATGGAAATTTAATGCAAGTGATAACTACAGTGGTGATAATACAAAGGAATAAGCTGCAGGCAGTAGCACTGATAAAATGTAAAACAGTGTAGTGGAATAAATGGTCCAGTGCAAAATGTATGTCTCCATGTTTCTTGTTTGACCTTATTGCAAGGAAACAAAGCCACAAAATAAACCTACACTTCAGCTGTAGCAGTTCATAGTGGTTCTTTATTTGGGTATGTCAGGATTCACTTCAGTTTCCTTCACACCTGGCTGTACCAGTCAAACAAACACTTGCATATTCTACACCTGCTCATACCTTACCTCTGCAATCACCGTGGCAGTGATGGGTATATTAAATTAATCACTTAGCAATTTTATTATGCAACCTTCTGAAGCTTTAGCACACTGTAATTTTAAAGCAGTGTCATTATGGTTACCTGCTGGGGCATTTTATGTTCAGTTTTTATGATGCCTTGCTATTCGTTATTCGTAGTTTGGGGTTGCCCAGAAGACTGGATTTTGCAAGGCTTTGTACAAGAACGTAGGAGCAAAAAAACTTGGAGTCAGAACATCTGAAAGCAAATGAGAGAAAAATAAACAATCAGAACAGCTGCTGCTGTAACACATGCAAAAATTTGCTGTTCCTGCATCACGCTTACATTATTTGCAAAATATTAAGTTGCTATTAATTGGCACTGGTTTTATTAGCCTGGGGTCAGGAATGTTCATTACAACATGAAGTGGTGGTTGCTGTAGCTGAGAATAACTTAGAATTTCTGTGAGTGACACAGTGCAGATATTCATCAGTTTGGGATGCATTCTTCCACAAAAAAAAAAGAGTGTGAAGTAGTGTGTAAATAGAACAGAAAATCACCTTAGTGGTTTATGAAAGAAAACCCTTAGTATTATAAAAAATACTATATTTTTTTTCACTAAAGGGTGGGGGGCTTGAAGCAAGATGAGAAGACAAAATTCCAGGTAGTGGGAAGAGAGTTTTTCACTGAAACCTGTTTCTAAATGGACAAGGTTGTAAACTATAGAAGAAGAAAAAAAAAAAGTAAAGAAGAGGAAGTTTTCATCAGCAAGAGATAATAATCTAAGGGTGAAATAAAAGTTGAATTATTCAAGTTTTGGTAATTTTTCTGAATTATTGGGTTTTTTAGTGGAAACAGCTCAGCTGGTTTTTGTTACCTTTCTTTTCCTTTTCTGTCACGATCCTCCTCTTACACATGAAAAGATTTTTTTTTTTAAGTGTAGGAGATAGCAGATATATCCATAATTCAGTTTGTTAGTATGTTCATTAATGGATATATTTTTATGTTGTTTGTTTCAATCTGACAGTAGAGGAAGGTAGAGAGATGGATGGTCAGAGGAGTTACATGAATGTCTTCTTTAGCTGACTATTTAATGGGAAAACACATTGTTTGGGTCAATCTGATTTTGACAGAACGCTTCAAATGGTTGTAGCCTATCAAAAGTTGCAATTTAAAGTTTTAAAACTGATCATTTTAGGATCAGCTATTTTTATTACTGGATTCAAGTCAGAATTGGGCCCTGTCTCACTTGTATACTGTTTTTTCCTGCATTAATTTTCAATATGTGCTCTTCAGCTTTGCAACATTTCTTCCTGTGTTTTCATGTTTTGACTTTTAGGGTTTCTTCTCTAAATTTGAATTGAAAATTATGATGTTTCTAATAACATTCAGGCTACTATAAACAAGCAATATTTACAATGTAGCTTGTAAATGCAAAATTAGAAGGAAGGAATTTTCTATTAAAATCTCTCATTTTAACAAACTCGTTGTATTATGGTAAAAAACCTGCTTCCTAGCATGTTTTTCATTGTCTTGTTATGTATTTCCATTAATAAGTATTTTGTCATATACTAGGATATCTCTTTATATATGCTTGTGGAATGAAAGAAATTAGGAGCCTAAATCTAATTAGTTCTTGTATCTAACATCTACTTAAGAAGAATTTTTTTTGAGATTTAAAACAAGCACTGAGAATCAGAAGCCTTTTGAACACTATTATGGATCCTGGCAATGGGACAAAATATTTGTTGAAGGTGTGATGCAAATCCTAAGCAAGTGGCAATATAGTAACGGGATCCAGTATGTTAGCCAGCAATATCCACTCTTTTTACATTTAAAATTATTTTTTCTTAAATACCTTCTTTCATTTCAGCCCTGTGCTTTTGTCTACCTGTTGCTCTAGTAGCATGTCTCTTCTACACTACAGATTACTCTGCTGGAAATTCCTAAGGTTAACCTTTATATAAGCCTAATTTGTGGAAAAGGTATTAATCTCCCATTAAAACAACCAAAATATATTGAGGAATAATACTTCATATTTCAGGTCTTTTCATTGAATAACTTCCTCAGAATGTTTCTTAACGTTTCCATCAGTGATGGCAGTTGGTGTTGGAGTACTAATATATATTGAAGAGTAAAGTATAGTAGAGAAATGATGTTTTATGAGATACTTGGCCTGGTTTTGATGTACTTGAGATACAAAGAATCAACTTCTGGAATCTTTCAGCATGCAAGAAGGGTGGACTTTCAGTGTGCAGCTAGGGGGACTTGTTATTTTTAGTAGCTGTTCAAGAATTAATTCATTTGCTAACAGAAAGAAAAACAGCCAGGCACAGAAAAACAGAGGGAGAAATGGGGGTAAGAAGTAATACAATTTATTCTTGTAGTAATACTAGTTTCCTCATCAGTTTAATGACTTTTATTGGCAGGCATAATGTGTTGTGATAGTCTGAATGCAGTGTATCTGTTGCTTGTAATGACCACTACACCTGTCAGAGTGTTAAATCTGAGTTGGTCAACTAAATGAAATATCCTTTGCATGGGTATAAAGGGAAGTCATATAGGTAGAAAAAAATTTAGAACACAGGAAAAGGAAGGCAGATGTCCTGAATTGTGTTTTGTTTTGTTTTGCCCAGAGGAGGGGAGTACTGAGTTGTTAACAATAGGTTCTGTAAGAGTTTTAACAACTTAATACTAACAGTGTTTCTCACTGCTAAAACATCTCCCCTTCCTTGACTTGAGGGAGGGTTACTCTGACAATCATTTTGTTCTCTGAGATTTCTGAACTTTATCTGTTTCTGAAAAATTGGGTGAAAAATGTATTTGCTGACCTCCACTAAGATGTCATTTAGCTTTTTTTCTTTTTGATTGTTTGTCTCATTTTGATGGGGTTTTTTTAAACTACCAGCTGTATTTTATTGGACTCTCCTCTTCTACTTACCCTCTCTTCTTTTATTGGACTTTTACTAGCCTGCCATGATCTTTATTGGATTATGTTAGTTTTAGCCTGAATGTTATACTTTTGCTAAGGAAGCTGGGGAGATGGCAAGGAGAACAACATTTTTAGCACGATGAAGAGATGTGTGTCTGTCCTTACGTGTTGGGCTCTCCTGGAGCAGGAGATGAAAAGAAGCTGTTTCTGTGAGCTTAGTAATTTCCTGACAAATACTGAGAAGTGAACTCTCTGATGTTCAGCAGAGCACATTTTCAAGTCCTGAGCTACCTGTGACTTGAGCAAGTCACAAATGCTCCTTGCCACCTATCTTGGTGTGAGTTGAACTCCTCTTTCCGGGGGAGCACGTCAGCATATTCCACCTCATTGTCATTTGGAAGTTAGACTGGCAGAATCCTTCATAAGACTTCAATTGTTCCTTTATTAGTTTACATAAAGACTGATTACCTAAAATTTGCTGTTGCTGTTCTGCATTTTTGGGCCTTGTATTGGCAGAGGTGACTGATATAGGGCCCTCTTAAAATAATTGGGAAGATGCTGGTAACAGCGTGCAATCGTGAGAGACATCTGACTTGAGGTTTTCTGTCTTTATTCCACCAGCATCTGAATTTGTTAATCTCCCAGAACACGACAGGTTCACTCTCTCCCTTCCCTTCTCCCCATTTTCTCCTGCCCAGCACATGTGAATACGCTTTTCATGTGTTGTTGAGGAACAAGTTGCTTGAGAATATTCTGTGTTGTAGGCAAATTGCTTTGTGTTTCTACTTGTTTAATATAGTACAAGCATGTATTTAATGGTAGTTTTTAATGGATTTGGGTAGCAACACAAACTTCTGAAGAAGAGAAAGGGCGGACTCCTTTCAGTGTGAGGAATTGATAGTCCAGATTTGAGGAGGGGAAAAAAAAAAGTGGCTTTCATATCTGAGCTGTCAATCTGATCACATTTTCAGTGGGTAATGAGTGACAGTTGTTACCAGCTGACGGCTGTGTGGTGACCTGTGTGAAAGCAAATGCAATTGTGTTTGATTTCAGAGTCTACAGGTGCCTACACTGCAGAATAAACCAACAAAACTGACAGTAATTGGTATTGGTTTCAGCAAGCTCTGCAAGAGGTCAAGGACGATCCAGCATTCCAGGACATTGCTGGGGCAGTTTGGAGCTGTTGTCTGAGAAAATTTCTGTGGTTTTCCCAAGCTCTAGCTGTGCTGAGGATCAAGAGAGTTTTGGTCCCCAGGAATGTCAGTTCCAGAGTCTTCAGAAGGACTGTCTTTCCTTTTGAAAAATTAACAGTGGAAAGGAGGAGGGCAAAAGAATAATCTCATTATGAAGTATTAATTCCCTTCTAGAAATACCCTATTGGAAGTGTATCTTACACTTTCCATTAAATGAAATTGGAAATTAGCTTCTAATAGTGGATTTGATTTCCAACTTAATTAAGAACAAGGAAGAATAAGAACTGGGGGTTTTTCTGTGAACATGTGTGTATGTATGCGTGTGTGGATATGTGCAAACACACGTGGGGTTTATGTACAGCAATTAAGCTCAGCATATTGTGTGTAATTGGTGAGTTAGGACAGAAAGTGGCACAATTAATAACAATTAAATGCCAATAAATGCTTAACTGCACCTTATGCTCTATATAATTGCTCAGTAGTTTCCTTTTGTATTTACTGAAGATTCAGCTATCAAGAAAACTTCTGAAATCCAGCATGAACCTGTGTATTTTGTGGGTATAAAGTAATTTTGGGGATTTTCTTAATTTCTCTTGGGTTGGAGGGCCCTTGCTTTGAGTTTCTGCTCTTGAAGGGTGATTTCTTGGTTATTTTGATTAGAGAATAGCTTTTTGGTTTTTAGCCTCACCCTGGTTATCTTCTTCAGTGATAGTTCAAAAAGCAGTAGCAGAAGTTTGCCATTTTCATATTTAAATGCAGCTATGTTGGACTTGTGGCAAGGACAGCTGGAAGAAACTCATCTGGTGTCTAATATATCATTCTGCCTTCAAATATTTTTATTTTTTTGGAGGGAAAGAGACAGTGGAAAGAGAAGTGATTAGATGAGGGTTGATGGGTTACAGCCCTCCCTCTTTGTGCAAGGCAGTTATGGGTGCATTCCTTGCTCCCAGAATTTTACCTGATAAAGTTCATGTGACATTTTAATAGCATCAGCAAAACAGATATATGAATTAATTCATTATGCATTTATATTTTTCTTTTTAGTGCTGAGTACCACAAATATTTAATCAGCTAGCTGTAAGTACTCTTTAAATCAAAACTTGTGCCAGCTCTTAGAAATTAAAACATACTTTCAGGAAAGGAAAAAAAAACCAAAAAAAAAACCACCCACCATTGGAAATATTTTATATCTGTCATAATGATTTTTTTTTTGGTTTACTTTTCCTCCACAATTTAAAATCCCAGAGGTTACTGCTAAATTGGCCGGGCTTTTTAAAGTCCTTCTATGTTTAAGACTAAATTTAATCTTTTTACTGTCAGGAGTTATAATTGGTGCATTTTTTCATCACATAAGTTGAAGATTTTAACTTGAAAATTTAGCATATAATTATGCATTTATAAATAAAAGTATCAATACATAGTGCTAAAAAGTTAAGCTTTTTCTAAACCAGCATTTAACTCTGAAGAGGGTTTGGTGTTTTGAGTCCTTCAGGTGCCTTACATAAATCTTAATGTAGCTGTGTATTAATTTGGAAGCAGTAACTTCAATTTTCTTCTTCTTTCTTCCTTCTCCCAGATCTTTTCTGTCTTTGTCTTCCTTCTTTTCCCTTTGCACTTTTTAACTGGAACACAGAAACACTGGTGGGCTTTTGTCATGATGCAGTGTCGTTAGAAGGGATTTTATTAATTCTAGTCCCATGGCATAGGAAACAGATATTTGTGGTGGATTGCAATTGAAGCAATAAAGCAATTTTAGTTTGGATGCTTACTCAGCTTCCTGGACCTGGAATGAATTTTATTTGTTGTTAGTTTAGACAACTTGGAAGAAAACACAGTGCATCCCAAGTTCTTCTCACTATTGAAGTATTCACTGAAGAAGTATAAATAGCTGTAGGCTGTCAATGATATTTAACTGTTGATGTATCTAATTAAAGTGATTCACATCAATGCTATCTCTCCCTTTGTGTTTCAGTGCTGAGCAACATCTTATTTTCATTACTATGCATTTACATAGAACCAATAAATGCCTTTTAGAAGTATATTAATGCTGTGGTTTGGAAAGGTATTTTAAGAATTTATCCTGTTATGAACAGCTTATAAACAAAACAAGAAAGGATGCATGACAGAGAAGTATTTTTTCTTGGTGTTACTACCTGTAGGAGATCTATTTTAAGATATTTGAGATTGACCCTGAGGGACAAGTAGGAAAGGAGAAATGTATTGATGAAATGAGGACAGAGATATTTCTAGAAATGTAAAGCAATGCTCTCAAGGCAAAATTAGGTAAGGAAAATTAAATATTTGGGAAATGTGTAAAAAAGTCATTGAAAGAAAAGTACTTTGGATGCATGTTCAGTCTGGTTTGTGTGCAGAACCACGGTGATAAACTCTATTTCAGGGCTCAAGAGGAGGTTTGGGAAGCTAGGATGGACTGCAGGGTTTGGATAGTGGAATAGAATTCCATTCAATGGCAGTTCATTCAAAAATATCATTTTGGGAAAGGGAGTAAGTAAGGCTTTGTTAAATTGTTTTACTTAAAATGATGTGTTTCAGGAGTCTGTTCTCAGCCTGAATAGCTCACCCAGCAAGAGAATCTAAGGCATGCTAATCTTTTATTGGGGCTATTGGAGAAGAAAGTGGTATGATCATCCTTTAATTTCTACAGTTCAAATAACCAGGCTCTCATTCATGTGTGGATTAAAAAGGAATAGTTTTTCACATGGGTTCAGAGCACGGCTGATGCATGACTGACTTTGTGGTGAGACACAGTAACTGCATATTACTGATACAAAAAGTGAGTCTAAAGGTAACCCAAATTTATTGCTGCCCATTTCTAATTGAACTGTTTCTAATTGCAGGAATTTCAGTCACAAAAGAAAAAACACTCCTCTGATTATGAAGAGGCATATTATGAGCATATTGTGGATCAGTAAAAAGTAATACACAGTATAATTTGTAAATATGTGCTCTATCATGACATGTAGGTGTTAACAAGGAGCATCTCATTGCCTAATCTTTGCCTCCTTTTTTTTGTCTTGAAAGTTAAAAAAAATGTTTTAATATTATGCAACCTCTTTGCTCTAATTGCTGGGTTTCCTTTTTCTTTTTTTAAAGTTTTCTATGGTTCTGTGTTATTTCAGTTTTGAGTCTTTGCCAGGGTTTTTCTTTGCCAATTTCTTTTCTGTTTCCCATCCGCTGATCTGATATGTGGCTTCTATTTCTACATATTTCACTTGGGTTGGAGGAAACCTAGGTGAAACTCATTTTACTGCTTGCCTGCAAAGGCATCTTGAGTCTTGTTATGTTCTTTGAAATCAGTTGTATGTTTTTCTCTGTTTGAATTCTATGCCACTTTTTACTACAATATTTATAGATGACCTGAGAAATCTTTGATCAGTACCAGTTTTGTTCCCTTATGGAGTGGATTCCACCCTCTCTGAATGTACCACAAAATCCACCATTAAATGAAAAAGTCGTCTTGGTGTTCATTTTCTGGTGAGAAAATGAACTTTGACTGACTTTGGCACAATTGAGACAGACCTGATGACATTGAAAACTTGGTTATGGAGGATGTCTATTCCCTTCTATCCATATAGAAAAATGTTGTTATTGTATAAAAAGTAGAATCTAAGTTTAAGACTAACAAGTTTACAACTTGGATGTGTTTTTAAATTTGTCTCTCCTATTATGGTAGAAATTAAGCATTCAGAGATATATCTGTAGATTAAGAGATTTTGATTCAGTTGAGACAGTCCAGCCTTTGTTACCAGTCACCTACTGTTTTGTGGTCTCTGGAGGGAGATAGCCCTTGTTCTAGAACAGAACAGGAGCTGCTGAACAGCCCAGTAGATTTTTGAAGCAATTCAGTTTTTTTAGTAGGTGGATATTTTTCCTGTGCTATGCTTTAGAAATTGGCTGCTACTTAGTTTTGTTCTACACAAGTGGTTTGGTTTACATGGGTCTGAGTGGTATAGGGCTGGAGAGGAGAGTCAATACTGCTTCTTCTCTGTTAGGCAGCATCCTCAGAGGAAAATCCAGACTTCTGAAATCCATTGACTTTGTGTCCAAGGTTTTCCTTTTAATCTTATAAACCTATATGCTTGATTTTTTACTTTGTATGAAATATCACGTGAGAAACTTAGGACAATTCCTCATCTTTTTTTGTTGCGCTGTGTGAAATTTCAAGTCGATTTACAGCAAGAAAATGAATCTAAGCTATAGGGGTTTATTTGGTTTCTTCATGCAGTATTTGGAGGCAAGTTTAACAGCTCCTTGAGCTGTTTGTGCATCTGAGTGTACACACATGCAAATAGATATATAAATATACATATTGCATCCTACTGCCTAGATAGCAGGAAGGCTATAGAAGAAAGTATTTTTGTGACCTCAAGTAAAATATGTCGTTAGAACGTATGAAGATGGTTCCTTATATATTTTATTTATGCCCTTGACTGTAGCATTTTATGTGTAAGGCCCTTGATCATCTTCAGTTATATAAGATATACTATAGGTTTAGGAATTAAGTCTCCTCAAGCATGCCAGTTAAACATGAAGTGTACTGCAGATATTGCTAATTAGTCATTATTATTCTCAGATGTTACTCTCCTTTAACTGTAGCAATACTTTGAAGAATTGTGGTTTCCCCAGTACAGTCATCCATTACTTTTTATGTTTCATCTTCTTTCATTGGAGTTGATTGTGACATGTTTACTGGGATGTCTTTGTGTTGTTTGGCATCATGCCCTACTTGTGAGATGATATATTTTATTGGACTGCAGATTTTTAGATTGGATCTTATAAAATATTAGCTTCTATTGAAATATTTCTTCATTTAATTTCCATTTTTAATGTGAGTGCTTGATACTCTGAAGGCTAGAAAGAGCTGTTTGCAGGAAAGGACAGTGTGGTTTGGTTTATTTCAAGACACAGCCCTCTAACTTCCTGACATGACTACACTTAACCCTGTAAATGTGGGTTTGGACCAGATAACTTCTGAACGTCCCTTCCAGTTTAGTCTCTCATCTTCTCCGTGGTCAGAGAGTTGCCAAAATCCTTAGGGAATTCAAGCTTGTAGACACTCCTGTCAGTAAAAATAAGGGCAAAAGCTGGAACAGGAGTGCTTCATCTTGTCCAGGTCAGTGCTCAATTGCTCTCACCTTTAGATACCTTTTAAATTCTATGGAATAATATTGTTTAATGTAGGAAATGTTTGCACACAAGATTTTTTTTTTTCTTTTGTTCTTTGATATATTTGTCAGGATGCCCCAAATTTTGGGGGGGATTGTTGTTTCACCACTGTGATTTCTGTTTCATTGCTGGTTGTCATTTCATTGCTGTGGTTGTGAATGAGAGTCTGAGAAAAAGATTAGATACATGAGGTAATGCATTTCTTTTAGCATGCAACTTTTTTCCTTCCTGCTAATAATTTTTGAAGCTTGAAACATAAGTTTCCTGCCCAAAATCTTAATTTATGACACTTAATCTTTTATAGGTTTGTTTATTTTTTTTTTTGACTTGTTATCTTGTATTTTATTTACAGAGTGGTTAGTATAGCTGCTCTAACATGCTAGGCTGATTGAGAATATTTGAAATCTAAGACTTCCTTTACGGCCCTTTAAAAAAAAAAAACAAGAAAAACAAACCCAAAACCTGTTGGTGATATGGTATGATGGTCACTGCAATTTACTTTTGACAAATAATACTTATTATAATGAGCCTGGAGGTCATTGTGTGTGAGGTACAATGCTATATAAATGTCTACTATTATTTTTTATTACCGAGTAATTTACAATTCCCTTGTCAGTCGGTGACCCATGTATGAACATTTCTGTATACCAGTCAAAGCAGATTTTTCTTTCACAGGAAAAAAAAACCCTCCAGTCCTCGTTGCCTTACAATATTCTCTGACAAAAGACATTATCATGAAATAATTGATTGTGCTGGAGAATTACAAATGTTGCAGCACCACCAAGGTCATCTAACCCTCAGCAATGTGGGTTACTCAACGATAAGAGTGCTTTGTTCAGAAATATTGCTATTGCAAAATGGTTTAATAGTAGCACAAAGAGGATGTTCAGAATTTGAAAAAGCTGTGTTTTGAGAGAAATGCTGCCCAGAAGCAAAACCCATGCTGACAGTGGTAATGCTTTAGTGGGACACTATGGGTGATAAAAATGCTAATGACTAGAAGTTAAGTATCCTATAGCAAGTCCATGCAGTTCGCACTATGATCTTTGCCTTTTGAAACAACTTGGATTTGTGAATAACTGAAGCTGTAGACCAAAGTGTTCTAGGAGCAGAGCACATGCTCAAACCTTCTAAATCTTAAATATTTAAATCCAGCGTGTCAATGATTCTAATAATAGTCTGATGACACTTAAGAGGTCAGAATAACTTTGTTTAATTGGCAGGATTTCTGCCATTCCTGAGTAGATAATTTACCCTAAATATATTGTAATATCAATTCAAGCTGTGGCAGATTCATCTTTCTGTCTATGGCAACAGAGAGCACAATGATTGATTTTAGTTGTGTCATTAGAATGTAGAGATAAAACGAAAATGTTATAGCCGGGGCAAACTTTGTGTGGAAAAGCATGTGTCACAGGAAACCAGAGGACAGTTGCTCCAATTCATTTGTTTCTCTATTCAAGAGACAATTTGTCGACATTCCATATACTTACACTTGCAAATTAATTTAGATTGGAAAGAATATCCTTCTGTGTAACTAATACTGCTGCTGCAATGAGCATCTCTAGTGGGATCCTGATTAATGCAAAAATACATTAGCATCCAGAAACTTATGCTGATGCATGGTACTTTCATTCTATACTTTCTGCAGCAGGTGCTTCAGCAGTTTTGAAATCAAGTATTTATACATAGTATTTTTTAGGGTCCTTATTTATGCCCTTAGGACTCCTACACATTGATCTTGCAGCAACCAATCATTTTCATTGAGCAACTTTCAGAGCTGAGTTCTGAATTTGTTTCAGAGCATCCATTTTCACCTTTAAAGATCTGAAACCATTTTTTTATCAGTACGTAATCTGCAGAATCTTTCCTAACAGAAATTATATCACTCTTTAGTCCTCATATAAGACAATGTGTAAGTTTTCTGATGTTCCTTCACTCATTCAGTTTGGGATGTTGTGGGTTATCTCTCAGCCAGTCCTGTGGAGGCCTTGCTGATTTAGTTGCTGTCCTGGTGGGTGTGGAGAAGAAGACACAAGGGCTGATGAGACTTCTTTAACTAGATGCACCAAATGCTCCATTGGTTGTTGTGCTCACATGGAAACTTAAGGCAGCAGGTCTCCTTGGGAATGGGATTTTTGGCTTTTTGTCGTTTATAGCATTGGGAAGTTTTGTCTTACTGTAAAAAAAAAAAGTGAATAAACAGATCAAACCAAGAAAAATTACCAACTGTAAAACTAAGTTGTAAACCACACATCTTAGCTCTTTCTCTAGTATAAATTACTTAGTTTTGTTTATAAAGGCAATTTAAAGAGTTGTCTGTTTTTGTAAGCAATGCTGGAACCATCTTAAAAGAAAAATCTTGTGAGCATGCAGGTTGAATTTCTGTTATGAGAGATTTGATAAAAATAGTGGGTTTACATGGCAAAAAAGTAAAGTCTCAGGCTTGAGGCCTCTGAGATTATTTCTGATGGAAGTAATGTTTGTAATGCACAGCCAGGTAGCAATAGTGAGTGGGTGGTCACACATGACTTTAGGATTACAGCAGTTATTGTTAGCAGGGTCTGAGACCACTCATTTTTCTGTTTGTGTTCCTATCCATTCCCATTGTATAAGCCTTCATTCCTCCTGATTTTCTACCTTGTAGGCAGTGGTTGGAAATTATTAATTTCATAAGTAAAATATTTTGATTAGCGAAATCTAGAAAACTGTGATTAGCTGTAAAGGTTGTGAGTATTTGGTTCATTGGATTTCTAGTAATGTTTTTAAAAACTGCTGCTTACTGAACTACTGTGGCACACCTACTCACATTAAACAGTTTCTAGAGGTTTTACAGGTGCTTGTTTGAACAATTCAAATTCTGTGCTGGAGGGGGATTACACAACCAGTATTGAAAACTGAAGGACAGAAGGGTCAGAAGACTCTGGTGTGATTAAGGACGGATCAAACAATCACAGAATGGTTTGGCTTGGAAGGGACCCTGAAAGTAATATTGTTGTATCTCACCTGCCATCAGCAAGGGCACTTTCCACTAGACCAGGTTGCTCCAAATCCCATCCAATCTGGCCTTGAACACTTCCAGGAATGGGGCAGCTCATCTCAGGGCAACTTCTCCAGAGCCTCACAGTAAAGAATTTCCTCCTAATATCTAATCCAAACCTACTCTCTTTCAGTTTAAAGCCCTTTCTCCTTGTCCTATAAATACATGCCTTTGCAAAAAGGCCTCCTTAAGGTCTCTTGTAGGTCCCTTGAGATAATGGAAGATGCTTTGAGGCCTCCCTGGAACATCTCCAGGCTGAACAGCCCCAAATCTCTCATCTTGTCTTCAGAGGAGAGCAGCTTCAGCCCTCTGGTTAATTCAGGCTGTGTTTGAACACTGGGCTGGTTTTATGGCTGAGAGAATATGGCAAGTGTTTTTTTTATTCCTCACAACAAGAACTGCTCACTAGATGATAGTATTTTGAGGTAACCACTAATACTGTGCTGCCATCTCCACTGTGGCATTTTAAATGTCAGTCATTTCAGTCAGTTTTAGTTTCTCACTGCCGTGAACGAGTTTTCATTTTGTCTGAATATTTGGCACTGTGAGGGTTAGCTGCACAGAAATAAAAGGTATGTGATCATAGAAGTTTTGTGGTTTTGATTGTTTGGGGGTTTGTCTTGTTTTTTAATTTCACTCATAACAGGAGTGAATACCAATTCAAAGACTAATCTCCATCAGTGTGGGACTGTCAAAGGGTCACTGCTGTGTGTTGATAGCTGCTACAGTTTTATTGGTTACATATAATCAGATGTCAGATGATAACTTGAGTTTGCAATGAATGACTGGAGTTTAGAAATCATTTCACTGACTGGAGCTGTGTAGTATTTGAAGGATAAATTGGCATTTTTTGTTTCTTGTCATCTTTAATTTACTTTTTGAATGATGTTTTCCCTCATATATCGTTCTTGAATAGTTATGGAGCAACTCGATTTCTCTTATTTCTCAAATTTTAATTACAATAGAAAACTGAAGATTTTCTTGTAGTTAATTATAAAATTCCCTCTTGATATTACTTGAGTTTTATTTATCTTGTTAGGCTCAGTTTTGCTCTTCTGGCTGTTCATCCTCCTCTAAATGATCATTAGCATTGCTTCACCAAAACGAAGTTAGCTAACTTCTTGAATATATGTTCACCTTTATTTTCACTTAGTTTAATTTTGGTCTTTTATAGTTTGAGTTGAGGGCTCAGGTTTGAAGTTAAGGGTAGGGGGGGAGGTCTGCTCTGCTGTCTCAGGGTTGGAGTCTCACTCTCATTGCCATTTATACCCTTGTAGGGTGGGATGCATTTCTGTCAGGTCTGTGTTTAATAAACAGGTGAGTGGGTTTTGGTCAGCTGACCCTACAGCCAGTAGGGTCATCCTTCCCCTGCATCCTTCCCCTTTGAAGGGATGGTGTAGGAGATCATGGACTTCAGTTTCCTTGTCAGAACTGCTGCCTGCAAAGCTGATCCCAATGCTAGCTAGCTGTGTGTTGCTCTGCAGGCCAGGCCACAACAATCATTTAATGCTAGAATTTCTGGTCTGTTTTCCAGTATTAGGTGGCTTTTTGGGTTTTGGTAAAGCTTTTGGTACTGTCTGTCACAGGATTCTTCTGGACATGATGTCCATTCCCCAGCTGGGTAGCAGTTGGCTCATGAGTGGGGCACAAAGTGTTCCAGTGACTGGGGTGACATCACACTGGTGACCTTCCACCAGTGGGGGTCCACAGGGCTCCCTCCTTGGCCCTGGGCTCTTCAACATCATCTTAAACAACTTGGACTCAAAGATGGGGTAAGAAACTTTGCTGATAATACTAAATTGGAGGCAGCTGCTGACTCCTTAGAGGACAGGAATGCCGTGCAGAGAGACAAATTGCATGGCTGGGCAGTCACCAGCCTGAGGAAGTTTAACCAGGGCATGTGCTGGATTCTGCACCTAAGATGGGACAACCCTGGGTGTGTGAATGCCCTGGGGAATGAGAGGCTTGAGAGCAGTGGAAAGGGCCCTGGGAGTCCTGGGGAGGCAGCAGTGCCCTGGCAGCCAGGAGGGACATCCCTGTCCTGGGGGGCACCAGGCCCAGCATCGCCAGCTGGGCAAGGGAGGGGATTGTCCTGGAGCAGCCTCACCTCCAGTCCTGGGGGCAGTTCTGGGTGCTACAGTATAAGGGTATAAATCTTTTGGAGAGTGTCCAAAGGACAGCAACAAAGATGGTTTAGGGTGTAGAGGGGAAGCAGTATGAGGAGCACCTGGGGTTGCTTGGTCTGTTCATCCTGGAGGAGTCTGAGGGGAGGCCTCACTGCAGCTGCAGCTTCCTCGTGGAGGGAAGAGGAGGGGCAGGCACTGCTCTCTGCTCTCTGCTGACCAGTGACAGGGCACATGAGAATGGTGTGAATCTGTGTCAGGAGAGGTCTAGGTTGTATGTTAGGGTGATCACAACCAGAGGGTGATTGGAACAGGCTCCTCAGAGCAGTGGTCACAGGATCAGCCTGTCTGAGTTCAACAAGTGTTTGGGACAATGCCCTCAATGGTGTGATTTTTGGGGTGTCCTGTACACAGCCAGGAGCTAGACTTTGATCCCTGTGGGTCCCCTCCAACTCAGGATTTTCTATGATTTTATAATGATGTCGAGCTTCTCTCTTCCTGTTGTACAGAAAAAAATTTGGGCTGTCTTATATCGATATTATTTCCTGCTTTCATTTTTCTACAAAACCTTTATTTACTCTTGGAAAATCTTGCTCTGAATTGTTTTTCTGTCATTTTTCTTTGCAGTGATTGTAGATTTATTTCTTTAAGCATCTTGACCATGTAAGTTGAATCTTCATAGTTGTTTTTAACTTTAATGTTTAATCTTATTTGATTATCCCAAATATAATGAATCCTTTTTAGGACATTTCCCACTCTTGTTTTTCTGATAAGCAAAAATTGCTGGAAGATGAATCTCTGGGATTGTTCTACTTAGGTACTATACATGTTGACTGATGATATATTATTTTCTTTATTGTTATTCATGGCAGTACTTGACACCAGTTACTGCGAACACTGAGGGAGCTAAGCTTGTCTTTTAAAGGATGACCCAGTATAACATATGTCTTCATATGTAGTGATCCACTGGAGTGGAATTTCATCCTTTAATATTCTATGATTACACAGCACTTTGCAGAGCACTTTCTGTCTGGAGAGTTCAGTGGGAATACAGCCATGCTCATTGCCCTCTTGCTAGAAAAGCTTTCAAGTGAAGATGGCTTTTCACAACAACTAACAGAAAGCAATATTGCTTTTGCCCTCAATATTGCTGAACCTTTGGCAAAGAATCAACACTTCGGAGAAGAGCTGCTAAACGTGCTTTATCTTCTGCCAGAAGAGGAAGGGAAGGGGTAGAAAGTTGTCCAGATTGATTGAAGCTCCTTAGAAATAACGTCCACATCAATAAGACTGGAAAGTCTCCCGCCAGCTAGCAGGTGGTCAAAGTCTATGCCAAGCCATTCAGATGACCACATGGATCCACCTTGACCAATGCCAAGTCAGTGTGAGTTTTGTGGAATTAATCCTGTGTTTATTCTGCAGTTCTTAAGAGGGATAGCAGCCTTTGCTGAGTCAGACTCCAGATTTCTGAATAACAGCCTTTGTGACCTCTGTCAGTCAGCTTCATATCAGCAACACCTGTGGACTTCTGCCTTCCTGTGCTCTGACTCCTCAATCTGCCACATCAAACTAAAGCTGTCCTTTATGGGGAAAAATAGCTCTGAATCCACTTACTTAAACAGTGCTGCTTTTCTCCAAACACTTTGGGACTACAAATAAATGCCTTTTCAGTAGCTGAAATCTGCTGCTGTTGTGCAACAAAGCTTAAAGCTTCTGTTGTGACTTTGCTTTTCCCCTTGTCTTTCTGTGCAAGCTGGAGGAAACCAGTTGAGTTTGCAGAGCTACTGTCCAGTGATGGGCCACCGTCCTTCCTTGTGGAAGACCAAAAGCTCCCACTGCAAACCTGTCACTTGGCCATTCACTTGTCATGTTTTCCTAAGCTTGTGGTGAAAGGAGAACTTAGCAAAACACAATGTAGCTCCTAGCCTTGAGATTAATTCTTTTGCCCACTAAGTGCTTTAGAGCAAGAAAACCCTTTTGAAATAGTCTACTGACAGATTGCTTTTCTTATTGGAGCTTATCCTTCCCTTTTGCAGAGACCAGCAAAGACAGGGAAAGGTTTAAAAATGTTTGTAAACTGCCACAAAAAGCAGTGTTAAAAATGTTTCTCAAAACTTGAAAAGACCCTTAAAATACTGTCATTCAATAATATAAAGTAGAGAGAGACTTTCAGTACAGACAGCTTTTCCAGAAATGGCAGTGTACCTGTTGTTCATGTTCTCTGTTTTGTTGATGTGAGAACTATCAACTTGTCTTAAATTCTTCCTTTTCCTTAGTATAAGTGAGAAAAGAGTCACAAAAGGTATTGTTGCACTCATATTCATACTACCTAGAGGGTAGTAATTCATCTCAGAAAGAGAAGTTCTTTTTTATAGAATGTTTATGCAGTAGTTGATACTGTATTTTTAGAAACTGACAAACCTAACAAATACTAAAATTAAAAATACAGAATGTTAATCAAAATTACTTTTGGCAGTATACTTAATTTCAGTGAATATGGAAAAAGATGTGTAAGACCCATTCAAGGATTTTTTTTGTTTTATTACCTACATTAAAATAGTGATCTCTCTAAGCAAAGATTAGTTTCTCAAATAAAGTTCATGTTATATGGATATAATAGTGTTCCTCCAAAGCAAATTATCACTTGTCTAGAGAGGGGGACAAGAAAATGAGACAGAAGAAAACCTGAGATGCAGGCAAAAAGACCATTTCAGCTGATTAAGAGAATATGAGAACCTGTTTCCTGACCTGAAATCTGCCATCAGTGAAATAAAACCCCTATGCATGACCTAGACATGCATCCCCAGAGCTGTCAGATCACATATAACAGGTGCTTCCAGATACCAGGTTCTCAGGGAGTAGGGGGAAGCATTTATTCCAGCTTTGCAGGACAGAAGTCAGCATAGATCATCATTAAATTTAGAGGGCAATAGATAATGAAGACTTACTGATTCAGAAGTCCTTAACTAGGAGGAAAATGAAGCATTTTTTCTTTCTCCTATGCAAGTTGCACTCCAGACAGATTTGTTCCCGTGGTCTTGAAAAATGAATGTCTCTCATGTCTCCTTTCTCTCTTCTGCCTCATAGTTTTGCTTATTTAACGAAAAAGAATCCAGACTTGCCAGTCTTGTTGCCTTGTTTTTGTTGCTTTCGCTTGGATCCACTAAGTATTTTGTTCATCCTCGAAATATCTGTAATTTGCACAAAGGGCCAAGTTCTTCCTTTCTCAGTGTGTTGATAAATGAAGCCTCTGAGAGGACATGATTCACTGTAAGAAAGGGCCTTTGGATTGTGACAGAAATTAGCTTTCATCTTGAATTGCTTTTGGATTTTGCTGCTGCTCCCTGAGAGTAATGTGGGACCACCTAGAAAATGTTTGTGTAGTGTAGTACAGTTAAGGACCGCTCGGTTCTTCAGCCAGTTTGGGTCACTTTGTTCCTTGAAAGGTCTCAGCCTGAAAACAGCAGGGGTTGCTCTTGGGTGACACCCATCCAGATAAATGCCTGTTTGTGAAAAGCAAAATTCCCACAAATTACTCCTCCACCAACCATCCTTCATTGCTGCTAGAAATAAAGTTGTGTTTTGCAGCTGTTGGAAGTCATTTTGTGTGGAGCAAGGCTAACTGCAATGAAGTTCATCCATAATTTAAAATTTCTTGTATTACTTCAGTCACAAAGTCAGAATCAAAAAGAAGCAGCCTTTGGGTTAGGATTAGTGAGCATAAAAAGGAACAGAAATGAATCAGCAAGTAATATCAGGATAACAGTAAAGCTTCCCTTTTTTACTGAAGTTGGAAATATAGCTGTAACTTTTCCCATTAATTTGAATTATAGCTGGGTTCTGTGTCGTGTAGATGCAGAATTTTAATCCTCCTAGCTCCAAAACAGCAACATGTAAAAGTTTGGTTATCTATATTATAATATAATATTATGGGCAGTTTTTAAGGAATAAAGTATAATTGAGACAGGTTCTCTGATGCAACACGTATCAGTTGATGAAAATATTTTTTTGTGCATGGAAGCTTTGCATGATCCACAAAGAGAACTAATTTATCTTTTTTTTTCCCCCTCATCCTGTGAGTGGCATATACTGAAAAAAATATTGGGGAGAGTTTCAGGGTTGGTTTTTCTCTAAATATTTTTTTCTTTCAGAAAATGGCTAGAATTTACCCTACTGTACGAAAAATTAAAGCTAGAAGACAATACCTAAGGGAAGAAAAAAGGCGCTTTTTTTAACATACTTTAATTATTGAATTTTGTAGTCAATATACTGTCACAGGATGAAATCTTTAGAATATAAAGGCATAACAGCAAAGTGGTGGAATATACATTATGTTGATGTTCATATGCCTTTGTATAAGAGACACATAATATTCATTCTATTTCTCCATGCATCTCAATTCAGAGTTTCATATATTTTTTATATCAGGATAAATTGCCCAAAATAGTGATTTACAGCCTTTACTAGCTATGATTTATTTCCCATAAATGTCATTTCGGTGGAATGATGTGCTGTAATGTGGCATTTAGCATTATCTAAAAGATCTGCTTTATTTGGGTTAGAGAAATAACATTTTCTTTATATGAACTTTTTTTTTTTTTAGTAGCTTAAGTGTTAAAGCCTGAAAGGATTTAGAAAGCTGCAGTGAATGTGTTAAGACTGTTAATGAAGCCTCTGAATCTAAGGACAAAATTAGCTCTCACACCCACACTGCGCAAAGTACAGCAACTGTCTGATAGAATTGCATCATGACTTTTACCTGGGGACACGGGTATTGTATTCACTTGAAATGATGAAATTGGGAAGACAGGTGTCCCCAACGGACACTTTAAGGAGTTTGTACCTACATAAATTGCTCGACAAAAATCCCTGAAATTTGAACATGAAACCTATGTAAAAAATGCTTAGTAAGTGTGAGCAGGGGATAATACATCCCATAATGCAATATCACTCTTAAGTGTGTGCAGGAATATACTTTTGGTACAGAATAACCTGAGAAAGAAAGAAAGAGAACAAAATTAACTTTTGTCATCAAGGACTTTGAACTACTTTATTTTGTTGGAGGAAAGATAGATCTGCATATGAGATTCAGATTCATCAGATCATGCTCTGGAGGGCGAAGAAGGGGCAGCTTCTCGTTTCCTCCATTTCAGTGAGTGGGAAAGATGCCTGTGGCTGTAGTCATGGAGAAGGAGAATTTCAGGATCCAGAATATCCTGTTCTTCTCACCTCTCAGCCCACACAAGTTCCTTCTTTCAGGTGTAGCACAGCCATCAGGCCCAGGAGATCTGTGAAAAACAAGACAAGGAGAACTGCTGTTTCCCTTGAGAGCACATTGCTGATCCTATGGTGCTGATTTCATCTATTTCTTCTTGATTTTACATGAAATGCTTTTGCAAGATCATGACTGATTAGCAGTTGCCATGATCCTGCAATGCAGGCTTGGAATAGGATGAGAAAATGAGAAATGCACTACAGGAGGAAGTAGAGAGAGCAGGGAGGAAGGGATAGGATCAGATTCCCACAGAGAGCACTGAAATCAAAGTGTTCTGGATAGAGGTCTGTGATGGAAAATGTATATGGTTATGCCAGTGGATGTAGCTGGCAGTATAAAAGCACAAAGTGAAATTGCTAATTACAAGAGCAAAAAATTATATTTGCAATGTGTTTACACCATACATTCTTTGCAGTAAATGGTGTCTCTCTCTTCATCCACTTAACCCAGAAATATAGGAAGTGATCAGCAGATCACAGTGGTGCTTTTTGTCCAGCAGAAGCTCACAGATAAGCAGAAATTACAAACTCATTTTTTCCCTTCTTTTAACAGAAATCTTCTTAGAATGGGAGTCTTAAGCAGGCAGTAATTGAGAAGAACCTTAGTATCAATTAAAAAAAGGGGTATTTGTAGGCACTTAATAAAATTAAATGAGTAAGCTTGGAATCTTCAGCCTTCAAGATGAAGTATAATTTCTTCATAATGGTCTACTGAGTGTGCTGATGATGAGAAGGGAGCACTTGATAAAGAAGGGTTTACATATTTCTTCATGAAGCGTGTTGACTCCAATAGCACAGAACTAAACATTTCTGTATCATGCCTCCTCACATATCTCTTAACTTCCACAGCACCGAAGAACTCACTGGCTACTTCCTCATTGAAAAAGAAAACATGTTGCTTTTAATAAAACTAGTTCTATTTCACGTCCATTATTTTGCTCATTCTTATAGGGAGAGTCTTAATGTGTATCAAGATAATATCAGACCTTTGCTTTCTTAGAGTGAATCTTATTAAAACTTCATAGCCCATTATGGTAAGACTGGAGTTTTATATCTGATTCTTGTGGTTCTTAGAACCCTGTATAAAATTAAAACATGTTTGGAGCTACTGAATGCTGTCGGCAGCCGTCAAAATTCAGGGTTATTTTGCATGATATAGTAATATGAGGACATCAAAGTTTAGAAATTTATTTTTGAAGAATTTTAGAAATAAGGAGTCTAGGGCATGAGAGAATAGTAAAACTCTTATATTGTTGAAGAAGTTGTTAAATTAGGACTGTTATCAATGCTTTTTAGAGGTAGTATTTTATAAAGATGACAATATAAAGTGAAGTCAACTAAAAATCTTCAGAGATCCATTTTACAACTTTGGGTTAAGGTATGTGCACACACAATCCTAGACAAGTTACCAAATATAGGAGATCAGCTGTCTGGGGTACTGAAATCAATTTTAAGTAGGACTCTCTGACAAGGCAAATTGAGAAAAAGCATTTATGATTAGAAAATTAGTAAGTTAAAATCCTATAAAATAATTCATAATTACAGATAAAAAGGAAGAAATTAAATAACTTGAAAATGCCTTTAACTACATGTACAGTCACACAGGAAGGTGCAGATATTTCTTATTTACTATTTACTCAGCAATGATATATGACTTTTGATATTTACCTTTACCATTTCTGTCCTCGAGGCTGGATATTGTTTATGTTGAAAATGGATTAGTTTGGTCTTAACTCTGTTTCTATAGAACTGCAGTATCCTACAACTTACTCTGAAATCCTGTCAACGGTCATACAGATTAATTTCCTAGATAAACCTACTTTTGCTTTCTCTGCAGAGCCTGAGGCTATACTCCTTACCACTTTTTAGTCATCAGATGAGTACTTGGCAAGGCAGTGTCTAACTACAGCACTGCCTATCATTTCTGAAATATGAAAGGCTATGAAGGAAATGTAAAATACCAGGAAAAAAACAGATGTAGTACTAAAAATTGTATACAAATTCCAAAGGATATGATAGAACAAATACATAGCCTATAGCTGTCAATTAATTTGGTAAATAAAGTTTACTGTTTTAGTTACTTCAAAAACCTACAAAACTTGTGTGAGGGGAACATGGAAGAAATCAGTGTAGTAATTTTGGATTTTTGCAAAAGGTTGGCTGTTGCTTTGCTAAGCCTGACTTGCAAAATTAATTCAAATTGGCTTGGATAAGAGCACTGTCATGTGGATTAAAAGCTGGCTGAAACACTACAAACAAAGGGTGTCTTGAGGGTACCACAGGGATCACTGCTAGAACCAGTCATTTTTAATGTCTTCATTAATGATCTGGGAGAGAATGTTTAACAACATGCTACTAAAATTAACGTGTAATCCTAAACTGCGAGGAGATGGAAATACTTGAAAGTTTAGAAAAAAGAAAGATGTGCAAGGTCCACAGAGAGATTAGAAACACTGCAGAAGTACCTCAGTGAGTTTCAGTTTCAAGGAAATGGAGTCCAATTAGATCTCACAAGGAGAATTTGGAAGATGGATAACATACTTAAGGAAACTTGGAAGCAGTTAGGTAGGGGGAAAAAACCAAAAGGCTGAAAGGAAGAGTGATAATCAACAGCAAACCAAATGTGCATAAGCTGTGTAAGAGGGTGGCAAAGGAGGGTGGGGGCAGCTGGAGCAGCCCAGGAGCCCCGACTCAGCAGCTGAGTTGGAAATTTTTGTTTGTTAGAGCAGGCAACTGGTAAATGCTGCAGTGGGGAATAGCCATAAAATGACAGATTAGTTGTTTGTGAGTTTTCTTCCTAATTTCTTCGGTTCTGACATGATATTCTAAAGGGCACACTGCTTAAATATTGCAGCTTTAAATATGAGCATTTGAGCTAATACTGAATAGCGATGGAGCTAAATTATTACTCCTAAAGTACCCATGGTAAATATTTGGAAGAATCTTCAAGTAATAAATCCAATCACAAATAAATAATGGAAAATGCAATAGTATTGAATACCCCTGGGAGTGAAACCAATTTTGTGCATGTAGAGCAGTAACTAAACAGTCTTCAGATCTCAAGAATTTGATATTTCTGTAAGTGAAGTATAAACACTTATATCAGAATAAATGCTGACTGAGGGTTACATGGCATACTTAATACTAAATTCCTGAAGAAATAGGTTAGCTTTCTTAAAATGTCATTTAGATCCCCTGAACAACTTATGAACTGCTTTTGGAAATCTTCTTTTGCAGTTCACAAATTTACGAGTCTTTAAAATTGTATTGTAAAAATATCTCCCCCCCTTCAACTGTGTTAGTGTTTGTTCTATTTTACTACATCTTTCTAAAATTTGTACTTAGAATTGGGAAAAATAGCCTAGTGTTTTGGAGGCTCTATCATCATATACAAATGTATCATATAAATTATTATATATTAGATAATATTATATATTATATCAAATAATGACTCATTTGAGACCTAATTTTTATTTAAATACAATTCTACTTTAATTTCAACTAGAATAGCTTGCCCACACACTGACAATGTGCTTTGCTTGATGGAAGCAGGTGCTTCTTGCTAGTTGTTTTCTTAGTTATGTTTAAGGAATGTTTGCCAAGCTGGTTGTTTTCTCTCACAGAACCCCACAAAAGTCTGAGCATTCTGAGTTCTCCTTATTTGTAATCTTTTAAAATCAGAGAATCAATCCATCTATGCTAGGAATCTATCACATAAATGTTTTAAAAATACTCGTGTTTTTATTTCTGTTTGAAAGAATCTTTCTAACAAGTTGTAGAGTAACAAGAATCTTTATAATTCTTCAGCGGTGGTCAGTGTGGTTTTCTAGCTTCCAACAGCTGATGAGAGGCAAGACTTGTTTTTTGGGGTTTTTTTTTCCATTTTGTGGAAACACGTGAGACACAGATAGCAGATTCTTCTTTGCCAGCTGTTTCTTCTTACATATCTGCTTCCAATTGGCTCACACTTCTTTTTCTGGACTTCACCAAACAGCCCACATTGTTGGAAAACCATTTGCATTGATTTTGGAGCAGTTCATTCAGGAAGAATGTTTGAAGTAGCAGTGATAGGCTGGGAAACCTTTACTGCCTTAATTGTTTGTGGAACTAAAGGTGAAATGCATTGGAAAATTGATCTGTCTGAACAGTAACAATTTATCTTTTTATTTTTTATTTTAAAGCAGTTTATGTAGCATGGTTATGCATGAGATATGGCCTCAAAAAGACAGGATCTCTTGTAGCTCTGTTGCTTAATTGAGAAGGAGCTGGAAGTCTCTCTGTCACATCTGATAGGATCTATATCTGTAGCATCCATTGAGGCTTTTTGGGCTACAGGGGTGTAATTCTGAGGATTTTGTTACACATGCATTACTATGAGATAGCTAACGGAACCTAGAGATGAAAATGCTAGGGAAAAAAATGAATGCTCACTCATTTATCAGCTCTTTGTGAAATAACAGAAGTTTCCATCTTGTACAAAACCCTGAGAACGAGGTCGGCACCACTCGCGAGTGGCGTTGGTTGTGGTTCCAGTAACCTGTTTAGTATTCTGCTGAACTCTGGGGCTGTCTGAGTGCTCTCTATCAATAACAAAGGTTCAGTTGTTTTATTTGCTTAGCAGTTTGCGCCAGCTTTAGTCAGCATATTGAAATCTACATTTTGAGTGCTTTTTCGAAACATTTGTGAAATAGATTTTTGCCTTCTGTTGATGATTAAGGTAACATGGTACTGTTCCAGACTGCAAGGAAACGCAATGGGTTTTATTTGTGATTAAATAGATGCAAATCTCCATATATACTTTTTTCCCCATATTTTTTTAACTTCAAACTGTGAGGCTACTTGGTCTATGGGCATATTTATTCCACTGTAGTACCGGTATAAGCAAATAAAAAGCTGGGCATGAAATTAGATTTTGATCAGAAAATTGAGTTCTGGTTATGTATTTTTTATGTGCGCAGTAGTATTATAGATTTACAATATTTGAGGGGACAAATATAATATGCATCCTAATTTCCAAAGACTGAAGTATATCTTTGTCACACCTGTAAACGTAAACAAATTGAGTTCATGAAGTGAAGTTGGTAAACAACTCAAACTTGCAAGGTCACTTTGCAAGTCTTTTAGAAGTTTTTAATCTTTTAAAGGTTTTAAAATATTAGCTATCTAATCCTTTCAAAAGCTCAGTGAGGAAAGCAGTGAGTACAGTCACACCACTGAGCTCCAGGCAGCCAGAGTGAGGTTCCACCACAGCACCCAGGACTTGCCTGACTCTGGGTTTAAGCCCTGACTCTTAGTGGGTCTAGGTTCACTTTGGCATGGCATGGTTTTGAGGAGATTGCCTGGTTTTGAAGCTTGTCTGACTCTGAATTCAAACCTGTGCCCTGATTCTGAGTTGGTCTAGGCTCACTTTGGTTTTGAGGAGAACCAGTGCTCCTCACGGATGCAAAGACTGTGGAGCATCCTCCAGTGAGCACTACAAGTTCTTCCTTCCCTGGGGCCTCATCCTGTCTTAATGTTACACAGAGCAAATCAGAGACAGCCAGTGAAATCAAGTGTCATTATCTCCCTTCCAGTGGAGGGGCTTTTTATCCAAATGTTTGAGCAAGGAAGCAATCATTAGAACGTTCTGCTTGTTAGCAGCAGTGATTGCTCTTTCTTGAGGACTGTGTGTTGCTTATATTTATTGACATACTCTAGAAGTATGACCTGGTATTAATGAAAAGGCACTTGGCAGAATCAATTAACACAGATGTTTGTTTGATTTATTATTGTTGCTCTTTGTTGTCCCATCATCTATTCACTGAACGTGGTTGATTAGGCTGTTCTCCTTTGTTTCCATTTACAGTGGTAAAATCTTCTGAAGGGTTTGCTTAAACCTTTCACTTTGACACATAAAACTAATAAAATTAAGAATAAGCGCTCTGCAAGATCTCTTCAGAAAACTCTCTGTAGTGCTGTAGTACAGAGTTGAACAAGGCAGGTTAAACCATCTGATTTTGCATTTAATTCACAAAGGAGTGTGCCAGACATTGGTGGTTGTCTGGAGAACTGGTGATAAAAACAGGATGATACTGCAACTGATGTGCCAGATAAAATAAAACATAGGAAGACCAAGACTGGCGTCTCTAGAAAGGAATACAGATTACCTAGTTTATCACTGGAAAAGACACCATCTGTTTTCTCTTTTCCCTGAAAAGAGGTGGGAACATTGTACTTGTGGATTGGATTTTTATAGTTTTATATATGTGAAAAGCTTTTTTTTCTTTTTTTTCTTTTTTTTAACGAGGTAACATCAAGCCTCAAAAAGGGAAGAGGGAAAAAAAAAGACAATTGCTTTAGCTGAAATTGGTGGTAGAGCACTGCTTTGATAATTTCTGTAATGTGAAGGCTTGTACTGTGGGTACACAGGTGCCAGGATGGTTTTGGATTTGGGGAATCTCAACGACGTATCCATTGTGTGCAAGGTATGTTGTTGCTTTTAACAAGTTTTCATGGGTTTTGTCGTTTGACAGCATTTGCTAGTCATTTCCTATGGTTGAAAGAGCTGTGTAGCATAAAGGCACTACATATTGTATCCTTTAATTGACTATAATCAACCATTTACCACACATTGTTTGAAGGGGGCTATGTAATCTCAGCTAAGAATATTGCTTATAGGACGGAGCTCCTGCACAAATTGCTTTCTCAAAAAAAAAAAAATGTAATCAGTTTTAAATATCTACAACAAATTTTGTGAAATTATGTGATGTTTTGCTCACTGTATTATAACAGCACCTTATTTAAAAGAGTGGGATATTTGAATGTTGATAACACCTCATGGGGAATTTTATTACAAAGTAGATGAGAACTTAGAGGCTAAGTGGTGTTTCAAAATAACAGTTAAGGTACTGTCAAAAAACGAGGGCTGCACTTGAAAAGCAATCAGAGTTATCCACATGGATAACTTGTGGACAGCCCTGTTATCCATAGGCTGCTATGGTTTATGTGGGAAAGACTGGAAATTTTCTTTTTTAGTGTCCAGCCTGTGTTTGGTACCTCCTGGATGCTGCTGGGTGGGGACCAAGGGCCACCAGGCCTGTCCCACCATCCTTACAGGTTTTGGAGGAGAGAGCTGTGTTGTGCCAGAGGTGGCAGCTCCCAGGAGTGACCAAACAGCAGGAGAGAAAAATGTCTTAAATACTCCTAGGCTTAAAATAATGAAATGCATCAGGATTTCAGTTGGTTTCAGAACCAGGGCAAGCCCAGCGTTTTGTGCTTCATTCACTTTACAGGGGTCTTGTCTTCTTTTTATGAGGATAGGTAGTTATAAAACAAAAGGTATTGTCTTCAAATGTAAGGGGGGTGGGTTTATATTAGATATTAAGAAGAAATTCTTCACTGTGAGGATGGTGAGTCATTGGAATAGGTTGCCCAGAGAAGCTGTGGGTGCTCCATCCCCGAAGGTGTTGGATGGAGCTCTGAGCAACCTGGTCATGTGGAAGGTGTCCCTGCCCATGGCAGGGTAGGATGGAACTAGATGATCTTTAAGGTCCCTTCTGGCCCAAACCATTCTATGATTCTGTGATTCGTGTCCGGTTTGGATGATGGCTTCTCTCTAGCCCTTGGTGGTCAGTACCAGCATAATTTCTTAAGCAGTCCTCTTCATAAGAAGAGGAAAATTATTTTTTTTTCCCTTCAGGTCTTTGTTTTGTTGATTCCGTTGGTCCTATCATGCCACAGCAGGCAGTTCCATAAATTTATGTCCTCTCATATATAAATTTTCCTCTCATGTGTGTCTTGGAATAAGATGAATAATACTTTAAACCCTAGATGGGAAATTATTCATTGCTCCTTGTCACCTCCAGCAGCCTTTGGTAGAAGTATCCTGTTGCCTTCACCATCCACTGTGTCGCTCCTTGCTGCTGCATTCAATAACAACACAGACTCACCAGTGACTCTTTCCTTCTGGCGTGCTCAGCAGCGGAACAATTAATGCTGACTTTTAAATCGTTATCATTTTGCATTTTCATTAGCACCTGCTTTGACAAACAGGATCAGTTCACACCTCAGAGTGGCTGTGTCAGCCTGTCTGCAGCCCTCTGCAGGTACCATTGTAAACCAAACCCTGTGATGGTTGTTGTTGTTGTCTCTGGCATACAGACTGGAGAATTTGGGATTGGTGCATCTAAGGCTGTGCAGTGGAGTTATGAAGGAACCTAAACTAGAAAGGATAATTAAGCAGGGCTTTTCTGCAGCTGCGTAATTGCTTTGTACAGCAGGTCATGACTGTGCTGCAGTAATAAATTGTAATGTTGTCCATGCCTTTTAAAACGTTATCTTTGCTTATGCATGTGAGGAAATAACAAATAAGATGTATTCAAATTTGCAGGTAATCCAGCTCATTTAATTCTAGTTTGCATACATCACATTTTAGTTGAATTTATCACTGCTACTAAAATCGCCTCTTAGAAGTCACAGTCTGACTAATTCTGACTAATCTTGGAATGCAAGCAATGCTTATATTTGCGTTTGGTTTTGTTGCCATGTCTGACTTCTCAATTTTTTAAAAAATTTATTCAAGATTTTATTTTATTTATTTATTTCTGCAGCTTATAGACTCAATCACCAATTCACAATAAACCCTGTTTTCTTAAAACTGTTGCTTTTAGTATGTTTGGCATTCACTACCAGAATGTTAAAAGCAAAAACCCATAAGGTTCCGTGCCATCCATGACAGCATAATTTTAGCTGTAAAAAATTAACAATAATTTGAATTATTTTAATACATATTTTAAGATAGTCTTACCGACCACTTCTGTGATATTTTTCTTTGCTGAAAGTGAAATTGTTCCTTTTATTTTAATAGAGTTTTAACTATTTAACAAATGCTTTTTCAGATCTTATTACTGAACATTTGATTCAAAGCTTTTGCTTTAGTCTCAAAGTTAATAAAGTTCTGAAAGAACTGAATTTAAATGTGAAATGAAATTTCTTAATACATGACTGTTCAGTTTTCACTGAAGAACTAAACACCATAAAAGTAAAATATGCTGAATTATCATGTGTAATTTAAGGCCAAATTTATCTCTAGACGTTGTCTTCTGGCATTTAATCATCAGAACTAATGTGTATGCATTTCCCTTGGCAAACTGTACCAGAAGAACCAGTAGGGACTTCAGTCCAAGCATGCAGGAGATGTTTCTGCTGAGAGGGGCAAAAACAGGGCTTTGTTTGGGTTTTGTTTGTGTTGGGGTTTGGTTTTGGTTTTTTTTTTTGTGGGTGTTTTTTTTTTTTTTTTTTTTTTTTTTGGGGGTGTTGTTTTTTTAGTTTTGGGGTTTTTTTGGGTTTATTGGGGGTTGTCTGGGGTTTTTTTGGTTGGTTTTTTTTGGTTTTGTTTTTTGTTTTTTTTTTCATATACATGTCATCACTCTTTTCTGTCCCATTTGTAATTTAAAGTGCTTAGTAAAAATTTTTCTGGTGTTAGGTTAGAATGAGCTTTCCCTGTAGCAAGGGAGCCTCAAACCTTTATTGGAGTGAAGCAAAGACTATATGTATATGTGTGTTTGGTTAAAAAAAAAAAAAAAAAAAAAAGAAACAAAAAGCCCCAGATTGAAATGCAGGCCTTTCTAAATGGATAAATTGGGGTTGCCTTGGGGTAAATGTGAATTTGCCTAAATACTCAGCATTGTGTGGTAACAAATAGTGATCATTTCTGCAGTTCTGTGGCATGGGTAGGCTTATCGCTGTTTAGATGTAAGTGTGCCACTGTCTTATCTTTCTCCCTGTACCTGTGCTAAGTCTTATCTCTCTCTTAAAAATTAAATAAGACAATAACCCCAGGTTACTTTTTTGGACTTAAAAGAAGCTCTGTCCTTTCTTTTTGTTTCCTTAGTACCTAATGTTAATGTTTTAAGCTTGCATGTTTTCACTGATCAAGTGAAAAGCAAATTTAATATGAAAACGTGAGATTTCGTGTCCATTCTTGAAGTACTTAATGGATTAACTAACTCTGCCTCAAACTGACTGCCCATTTTCCAGTGACTTCTGTATCAACTTTCTTTCCCCCTCAAAGGGCAAACAACAAACTTTCCTTTCCCCCTTGGCAAAGACTGAAGTGTAAGTGCTTAGATGCAAACTGTTTTATTTTTTGTTTTGTTGTTGCTGGTTGTTTTTTCAGCAGTTTTAATTAAAGTTTGAGGTCTCCTGCTCTGCTGTGGTCTCCAGGTTTTCCCAAAACTTGGCAGACCAACCCCTTGCCAAAGATATGTTCATTTATGAAATTGATTGTTAATTTCCTTGCTTTGTCACAATTATTTTAGAAAAAGCCTCATTTTTTTTTAAGAACTGTCTTTTCTGTGGGTGAGGATCAAATCAAATTGCTACTCTACAGAAAAAATCATCAGTTCATCTACAGTTTAAACTTGGTTCAGCTGTAATGCCAGGATCCCAGAACTGTGAAAGAAAACAACATTCTTTTTGTCCTTCTGTTGTTACTAAACTTTCTGTTCCTCTATCTACTCACTACACTATTTCAGATGCTGAATATAGGGGACTATCTTCCTTCACACTAAGAAATAAACAATTAATTTTTTGCAGTTTGTATAGTGACTCTGTCACTGAGTAATTGAATCTGAATTATTCATATGCCAACTAGTGACATGAAGTGTGTTACAAGTTTTCCAAGTATGTATAAAATATTTTTTCCAAGCTGTATTGTATTAATTTGTGGTGAAGGTAACAAATTCAATTTGCCTCACTGAGAAAGCAAACCAGAAAGTTAATTCCGTTTTCAGTTAGCATGTGAAATCAGCGGAATAATAAAACATAGGAAGGAGAAGCAAATCTAAAAACTTGATTCAAAACTAGAGAGAATGCCTGAGGGAGCACAACTTCGGGGTCATGCAGCTAGAGAAAGTATATATCCAGTAAAATATGTGGCATATAATGGGGGAAAATAAAAAGTGAGGGGATCTTGGGCTAGGCACTTGATGCCTGTGGTGTTGGGGTTGCAGTATTTTGGGGCACATGGAGCAGTGAGGGCAGCCCAGCCCATCTGTGTGGCTACTGGGCCATGTATGTGGTGGCCAAGGATGCTGAAGCAACACTTGACAGTCCTGGGTTGTGATTACCACAAGTCAAGGACTGAAGCCTGAGAAAGAGATTGTCTCGTCCAGAGGAAATGCCAGAAATGCTGATTTGGAGACAACTGGTGTAGATAAATGTTCTTTCAAAAATAGGGTGTAAACTCCATTGTTGTTGCTCAGAAATCCTCCTTTTCTCCTTAATAAGACCTTATCGGGGTTGTTGAAGACTCATCTCTTTCATAGAGGAAACAAAAACAAAACCACAGCTTTGTTGATCCTAGGATTTTTGTTGTCTTGCTTAGTTTCTTGGACAAAGTAAAAGAAAGGGATCGTTAACAGTGAGCAAGAGTGGAATGGACTTTCTGAACCAACAGAATTGATACTGTAACACACACTGAGCATGGGAAAAAGGGAATCTCAGTCAAAACCAGTGAAAGTCTGACAAAGAATCAATGCATGTGCAAAGTACTTCAAGGACTAAATGGATCTGGATAGAGGGATCCATTCTTTCGACTAAAGAACAAGACAGATTGCTCCAGCTCCTGCTGTTGGGGATCTGCAGATAAATATTTTGGAAGGCCTGTAAGGCCAGCTCTAAGAACAAATGATAATTTATATCCAAATTGTTTTTTCCTTCAGATTTCTCTCTTGAAAAGTGCTGGGGAAAAAAACCCGTTAATTTAAGCTCTTCTAGGATCTCTTTCACAATGATTAAAGAAGAGAAATTCCCATAGTAAAGAACCTCTGGTCAAAATTCATAGCTTTAAGTGAGGTTTTACACTTTATATCTAAGGAAATGTTTGCTTTTCATAAGTGGAGAGCGGGGAGATAGTTATTTAATAAGCAGAAGTTGGAAACATTCTAAAATGAGAAAATAACTGCTTTTGTCATCAATGAAATCTAAAATGTAAATTGTTGCAAGAATTTCTTTGTTTTTCTTCCCATTTGTCACGTGTGCACCTGAAACTTTGCAAATGTTGCCATTTTCCTCTCCTTCTAGGCAGGTAGATATTTAACAGAAGTAAGAAATTAAGCAAACCAAACTCATTCAATACCGGATTGAGCGCTTTTGTGCCTGTCTCCTCTGCAGCAGCTGAAGTAAAACAAATGAAGTGTTTCTGGCTGCACTCAGTTTGTCAAGCATAACAAACTTGTATTTCAAGTAAAATAAAGCTGGCACCAGAACACTGTAAGCCAGGATGGTGCTTGTCTTGAGCTCCATGACATTAATTGTAGTCCAGAAGCATTGTCAGTGCCTTAAAATAACCTCTTTGCTTGTGCCTTTGACTAGATAAAACTGCATCTGCTTATTAGTTTCAGCACAGCAAAAAGAACAGAAGCTCAGCCAGAATTTATTTTGGTGGTTAGCTATGGAAACACTTCAACTGTATTCTGCCTTCCCTCCACCATGAGCACTGCTGGGAGCTGAGGCATCTTGATTGCAAAACTCCTGGGAGGGCATCAGAGGTCAGGTAGACCATCCCATCAAATTCAAGGGAATTAGAATTTAAGAGGTAATAATTTTTGTAAGTGCACAGACCATTTATTTGTTCTGTCAGTGGCTGTATGAGGTGTACCAGGTATTTAAACCGTCCTAGAAACTGGATGTGATTGACTTGACCTTAGTCTACCCCAGTGGTTTAAGCAGAACTTCAGTTGTGTACTTGACAGGCGGTGACTGATGGGACATGCTGGCTTGTCTAAGTACAAGCAATCTGCCCATAATACTCAAGGCAAAGTAATTGGCATTTCCCTCTGTCTGCTCAGTCTTGTGGCTGCTGGGCCCAAAGATCCATCAGCACGAACGCAATTATGTGACTGCCTGGAATCCTTTCTGCCCAAAAGTGCTTTTAATCAGCATGCAAATGATGTAAATGAATGCAAACGTGAACCACTCCAGAAAAGAAGCCTCACCTCACATTTTTTTCCATTAATTTATTGTTATGCTTGTGTTTATGCCATTATGTATCCATATCATACCATTCCTTTATTCTTTTTGATTTTGAATGCTTTAAATTTGGCAAGACAACTTTGTGCACAAATTGCAAAACCAGTATGACCTGAACTAATAAATTTTCTATGAGCTGGGCTCACTTTCTTATTTAGCTGTAAGAAATCTACTCAAACTATGCTTTTTTTTTTTTGCATGTGTTGTGCTAAATGTAAGCCTTTGATCAGACAGTACATGAATAAGGAATGTTGTTTTTCTGAATTAAGTGGAAATGAGGCCTAAGGCAGCCTGCTGTTAGGATCATAAGCACTAAATAAAATATAAACTTGTTAAACTTTGCAACCTTCCAAGGACAGGCATAATTTCATATATTGAGAGAAAAGTTATATAATGAATTAAGATTTGTCTTACATCATGTCATGTATGCATAGTTACAGCTTTAAATGCAAGATTGAAATTTAAAAGTGCTACTCTTAGAATCTAGAATGTTTTTACTCTATTTCCTCTCTATTAACATTTTGTTTTTAATTATCACAATGTTCTTTCACCCTTGTATTTTTGCTCATCTTAAAAAAAAATATGCTTTGTAGTTCTACTTGTATTTCCTTCTTGGCAGCCTAAAGGCATAAAAAAAAAAAAAGTTGATTCTTTAGTCAGTATTCTTTGTCTTTTACATTTTTTTTTCTTTATTTCCTATGGCTTGCTACTCCAGCAAATTGGAACAGAGATGTTTCTTGAAGGCATGATGACCAAAAAGTAAATGAACCATTTAGCAATATTTTTTTCATATTCTTGAAATAATTCTTGAAACTATTATGATTTTCAGCCTTTGTTTGGTATTGGGGAACCACTCATAGTCTTTTCTTTGAATCCATCACCTTTGCATTCTTTATGTTTTCTTAATATTCCTCTGCTCTTGGTTTTCTTCCTCCTGTTTCATGGTCTTTATATTTCAGTTTTATAATTTCTCAATATATCAGTTATGCGCATCTAAATTTTGGTCACAAATGCTAAGATTTTTTAACTTTGCTGAAAGTTATTCCATGAGAGTGACAAGAATAGAGCAACTATTCTGTACAGCTCCCCACTCTCCCTTCACATATGACTCCAGGCAACACCTGTTTTGTTTTTATTTTATTTAATTTTACTTTATTTTCTCAGGCGTGGTTAGTTGGATACATGCTTTCAGTGTCTTTATAGGCTTACACAAAATGAGGTGTCACTGAACTCCCCTTTTTCTTTGGCTACTCGGGTAGCTTGAAATATTCTGATCCACTCTTTGCTGCCTTGTTTCTCTGCTGTGGTCTTAATGTATCTTGTCTCGTCAGTTTTTCTCATAATGCATTTTAGGTGTAGCTTGTAATTTTTCACCAGCAATCTAGGTATGTTCATTCATTAAATGCTTTATTTGAAATATTTCCTTCTTAATACAAAACTTTCAAACTAATAAGTAGAAACTGGTGCAGGTGTTTTATCTCACTGGGCATAAGTGTCTGTAACTTTGTGCCCTGTTTTTATTCTGTGCACCACTTAGATAAATTATTATTGTTACACCCATTATGCATGTGTTATTTTAAAAGATCAGTAAATATGTGTAATATTTTCTTGTGCTGCATTATCAGTGGCAGTTCATAGAAGCTATTTCTCATTTTATATTGGAGCTTTTAAAGTTTCTGCCTCCCATAAAAACATAGCCCATAATACTGTAACACAGAGTAAGTTTAGTATTTTTCTAATGACAGAGATGTTAAAAGGTTTTAATTTGCTCAGAAGCTTTGCTTGCTTAATCTAATAATCCCACCTTAATAAAATACAAACCCATTTGAGACAGGGCTTCATCACATAAAGGAAAATAAGATGGCTTAGACATTGATTAATTTTCTTGTGTAGTTGTCAATAATGCCACAAAATGCGTACAAATTAAGTTACCATCTTTAGGTGTAACTGCCATTTATTATATTCTCTGAAACTGCTATCACAGCTATTTTATTTTGTTTCAACATTATTATGGTCATTATACTATGGGAGCTTTTTCTGTGTGGAGAGAAAAACCAAATGTGGTTGCAAAGATGTGACAGTGACAGGGCTGCCTGACCTTCCTGACCTTCCCTGCCCAGGACCTCTCCTGCTGCTGTGGAGTTTGATACTGAGGTGACAGAACAGCATAGGGCAGGTGATGAGGAGACCAAAACCTCCACAGATTTTCATTAAAACCTAAAATACTGCCTTTAGTCATTATTTTAATCTTGTTCAAACCAGTATAAACCGGTTTAAACCAGTTCAAACTGGTTTGAACGGTTGGATCTGGTCGAAACCTGTTCAAACTGATTGGATCTGGTCGAAACTGGATTGAACCATTCAGAACTGGTTGGATGTGGTCCAAACTGGTCGGATCTCAATCTGTCCAAAATCTGTAGAACTGGTTGGATTAGATCAAAACTGTTTTGAACCAATTGAAACCTGTCTGAAGCAGTCAGAAATAGTCGGATCTGGTTCAAACTGGTTTCAACCAGTCAGAACCGGTTTGTTCTGGACTGAACTGGTTTGATGCTATTTAAACCAGTCTGAACTGTTTTAAACTTGACACCGGTCAGAACCAGTGGATCCGGTTGAAACTGTTCAGTTTTTCGTTATTAATTCCATCAGGGAAGAGAGATGGAGTTCTTGGTTGCTGCTACTCATGTTTGTCTCTTAAGGAAGGTGTTCTGGAGAGTAGCCATCAGCTTTTCCTTCTAATTCATTTATTTGTAGGGTCAGAAGGATAAATATGCAAATTAGGTTTCTGGGCAAGTCTATCTCATTTCAAGCCACAGCTTTTCATCTTAACTATAATCTTTAAGGGCAGGGTTCATCTCAAGCACCCTGTGTTAGTGTGGCGTAAAGAAACACACTGTATATGCAAACCCGGCATTTGTTCTTAATCTCATTAAAGTCTTAAGTCTACTCAGAGAACTATTTGTCTTGGTATAATGATATTAATTCCTATAGACCAAATAATGCAACTATTACGAGTCATTCCCAATAATGGGACAATCAGAACTTGATAGAAACAGACGTTCTATGTGTAGTCCTTTCTCTGGTGTTAACCTTACCTTTCGGAAAATGTCTCAGCACTAAGATTGATGATGATAATTCAGTAGAAATGCAGTATGGAGTTATGGGGGGTGGTAAGCACCTCACCTTCTACACTAGAAATCACTGATATTGGTCATTCTTTCTTCTCTTAGTTGGGAAGAGTGGGATGTTAACTTAGAGTCTTTCTTTCTCCACAGTTGGAGACTGCTTTGGTTAATTTTTATTGTTTGGCAAACACAGTTTACTAGCTTGATCTTTATTAACTCGTAAGACTATTCTTTTTTTTTCTTCGGCTCACAAACCTGTGCTCCCTTAGTGACTATAATTGACGATTTCTGGTTTGTGTTTGTAGCCAGCTTTGCCATCATCCTGTGCTCCCTCTCTCATGGCCTTTGCTGTCCGTCTGGTGTTTGTACGTTGGGAAACTTGTGCTTAAATCTCCTGATTTTCTTCAAGGTGTGTTTTTCTGATGACCTGAATTAGGTGTCATTGTCACAGACCAATCACATGTACATCTTTTGTTGTAAAACCATGAGAGGGACCAATCTAGTTATGCCTCAACATATGTTACACATGAGGCAAAAGATTGCTATAAAAATTGTACTGGCATCCCTATCCCTGGAGAGGCTTCACCTGACAGCAGATCAGGGCAGAGAAAACCTCCACAATCTGTGATGGGGCAAATGCCTGCCAAGAATGCCCAGATGCCCAGGAAATCCAGTGGTGTGGGAGGAACCTTAGCAGAGAGCTGTGCAAACGCACCACGAGTTGCAGCACATGCGCTCCGCCTGCAAAGCTGATGCCGACAAAGAGCTGGGGTTCTCGTGGTAACGCTGTCCCCTGTCCTCTGTTTCTTTCTCCTTCTCTCTTTTTCTTCTCTTTGCTCCTTTTCCTATCCCTCTTTAGTAGGGCACTTACCCCCTTTGGTTTTTTGGGGTTTTATTGTCATAAATGGTTTTCAGATATAATATTGCCACATTTGTGCTTTATTTTCATCCACAAAATCTAATCAGAAAGAATACTCCCCAACTTTTATAGCAGAACGGGATGCACCAGTAACAATTCACATGACAACAATAATGACCTGTTAGAAGACATCCACCCATAAAGTAACATAAAACCTCAAAAGTATTTTTGCCAACATTGCCCAAGCCATTCTGTTGTTAAAGGGAATGCACTTGAACTACACCTTTAATCTGCTCTCCCAAATGTCTTCCCCGGTGTTTAGCACGGGAGAGAAATAAGGTGCAAAGACAGAGAGCACAGGAATATGGGGAAGACTCTGACAATCACAGGAAACTGTCAGCAAGAGGAAAGCGGAGGTGGAAGATTTTGTGATAAAAAAAGTTTGAAGCTCTGACATGAGTTTGACATGCATTGATTTATAGGAAAACTATGAACAGTGAGAAGTGACCTAGAACAGTAAGAAATACAAAGTGAAAATAAGTTTTCTTTTTTGTTGTTGTTTTTTAGTGGCAAAGGGATAATTTTGTGTGTTTGTGTTTTGTTCTTTTTCTAGGTCCGTATATTCCTTTATGCTACTAGGTAAAGCTGTACTGTGTTTTATAGGTATTGTGGTTTTTTTCACACTGAATCTAAAGTCCATGCGGAACAGAAGTTTTTGTGTGTTATTAAAAATAAGGTCCACACTGGTCTTGGAGGCCTAAAAGAGTTTTACTTTTGGACTGTTTTCCAGTGGAATATTAATAGGCAGATGTCACAGCCAGGAAATATGCCAAGAGGCTCGGGGATTGAACAGGGGGACAGTTTAATATAGTAATCTTGCACACTGCGAGACAGCTTTGGAGTTGGAGGCATTGTAGCTTCAGGCGTTTTATCTTCAGACAAAATTATGGGTGTACAACCTGAACTAAGCAGCCTTGCTGGCAGCAGGGCTTTCTGGCTCCTCAGAGCACTGGAAGACGGCATCGCGCTGTGGCCTGGCCATTCCTGCAGCACTTGTGTGGGAATTGAACTTGAGTTGGCAGCAAGGCACACGCTCAGTGTCTGCAATCCACGGAAACTTTAGCAACTGTGTGTGTCAGGCATTGCACTGGAGCAGCTCATCCACCTGCTCTTTGTGTGAAAAGGAAACAAACAAACAAACAAACAAAGGTCTTGTTCGGTTCTGCTCAGCACTTTTCTCACAGTTTGTTCAGGTTCAGGCAAACATGGCTGCACCAGTGCAGTTGAACTGTGTCTTCAACCAGCTCTACACAAGCTTTGTTTCTGACCAAGGTACCTTTAAACGTGTTTGGGATATTTGTTTTTGCTGAGGAGTGTATTTGGTGCTGGGAACTTGATTTGTAAACTGCAGATTGAGGTACAGCTTGAGCTCTGGGTGTGGGAGCCCAAGACAAAAGGTCTTGAGAAGAAAGGGCATGAACATGCATATCACCAGCCAGGTGGATGGACACTGGGAGACAGAGCAGGAGGAGGAACTTGGGAGGAAGAGTGAGACCTTGGCGTGCTTGGACTATGAGGGGATAAAAGCTCAGGGGTTCCTTTGGGATCTCTCCTCAGAGGAATCAGCTCCGGCTGTTTCTGTCTTACTGCAGCTTCATGGAATGAGACATGTGAGACTCCGCTGTGGGAAACCTGGGATGGAGCTGGTGAAAAAACCTGGCCTGTGTGAGTGGGAAGTCCAGTGGGAACCTGCCAGATCACTGGGGCCACCGCTGTGAAGGGACTTTGGTCCCAGCAGTGAAAATCTGTGACACTGGGATTGTGGCTGTCAGGGAGTCTTGTGAATGGTCACACTGGGAAGTTTCCTTTACAGTTTTGTTGGTGTGGGGGTTGGTTGGTTAGTTTTGTTGGTTTGGGTTTTTGTTTGTTTGGGGGGTTTTTTGTCTTTTGTTTTGTTTTTAACAGCAGAAGGATTTTTAGCGTTTTTCCCTGTCTATGTAAGCTGAAAGTTTTTTCTAAGATCTGCTCCTACATCAACATTTGACCAATGTGTGTGAAGTGATTCACTTTAAACAGCCTGGCTTGTGGCTCTTCCTGTGGGACAGAACCACGTCTTCCCACTTTTTTTTTCCTTTTTCAGAAATTTTGATTAGCTGATGTTAAATGGGACTCAGTATTATTTTTTTGTGCTCACTCAGTATCTTTCAGACAAATGTTTTAAAGTGCATCACACATTTGTGGCAGAACCCATAACTGAAACTCAAATTTCCTGGAACATTTAGCATCTAATTAGTGGCCTTGGTTTCAGGTGGCTGCATGTGAGTAGGTCAAAACACATGTATTAAACTCTGTAGAGCACAGCAGAACTGAGCCGAGTGTTTGCGTTTGTACTTGCAGGAGCGGGTTCCAAATTTGCTTTTATTTTCTCAAATATTGTATAATAGCCACTGAGAACAGGAGAAGCAATTCAATATGATTAACCTGTCATTGTGTTAATTATATACGGTGCAAGTTGGGATGGCAGCAACAACTCATCAGTTTTGTTTCAAACACGTCTTCCTGGCAAGTGAGGATTTAGTAAGTTTTAATTCCATCACACATGCTGAGGTTAAGCTCAGTTGGTAGAACTTTATCCCTGAAATTTTTAGTCAAAGTTTAATCACTCCATTAACTTCCTGAAACTAGAGGATTGACCTCAAATCCTCATCCTTAATAAGAACTTTGCAGTAGATAAGATTCAGTAGAAAACTTCTCTATCTCTAGAAAGGCTTTTCTTTACAGTTTTTAATGAAACTGGAAGGATGCAGTTACCCTTCCATTATCAAATCAACCTTCACTGAAATTCGAACTTCATGACTGGTACCACTGAAATTGCAGTCCACTTATTATTTGACTTTTCAGACTTCCTACTTCTTCTCAGTGTGAAAATATAATTACTTGTTTACCAGTTAATGCTGCCTGCCTCAGTTCAGTTCAAGGGATGCAGCGTCCACACTGCTCCTAGTCACCAGTTTCTCTTTGAGACTGAAACATTGCTATAAAGGTTTTTGTGGTGCCCTAAAATATGCATCGTGACTATGTGGAGAAAAAAAAATCAAAACTATCACCCACCTTCAAAAAAGTGTCAGAATAGATATTTGCATGTATTTTGTGTTGTTATTTCCGCGGCTGAACTGATTCTCCAGGGTTAGATGAGGCTTTATTCAACTGGAGCTTTCTCAGATTTGGTGGCATGCCTGGGGATGCTCCTTTGGGTTGACATTTGCAGAGTGGCACCTTGGAGTTCGCTTGGCAGTTTGGTACATGATTACTTTATTTGCAAAAAAAAGCAGAAGGACAGTTTGACTTGAGTTGCCAGTTAAGTAGTTTTGCAGTATTATCTAGATTTTTCCCTCTTCATTGTCCTTGTTGGTTTTGGTTTGGTAGTTTTGTTTTTGTTCAGAATTTTCTTGCTATTTCACCTGAAGATAAAACTTATTCTTAAAAGTACTTAGTTTACAATTGGTTTTAAGTGCACTTAGGTTCTCTTCTTTCCCCTCTCTATAAAACTTCCACTGAATCTTTCAGGTTTGACGTTCTGTTACGTCTAAAATGCAGAAGGGGAGAGAAAGATCTCTCTCCTTTGTTTACTTATCCTTCTTTGGAGTTACAATGGCAGATTTTTCATGTCATCCCTTGCAATGTGGTGTTACGTTTGGAATGATCAAAAATCCCTGACTGTTAGGTACTTGGATTCCACTTAATTACAGTGAGATTTGTATTCCTAAATCATGTTGTCCAGATTGCCATATTCCCAGGCGTTAACCCAAAGCAGTCAGCATACCTGAAGAAGCATCTACTGGGCAAGAAATTGGACTTTTTCCAGCCAATTACCAAATGCTAATTAGAAGATGAAGTAGGTCAAATGAGAATGAATAACTTCTCGTGCTCCTCTTTGCTCAAGTTCTTTGAGTGGGCTCACAGGCGAGGCTTGGGAGGGATGGCAGCTTCCACAGGCAGATGTTTTATGTGCCCTGGCTCATTTCACTACAGCTCTTCTACACCATGTGCTTCCTGTCACTAAGGCTCACCTAATTTTTGTATGATTGATAATTCCTCCTGGGATCCCTTAATTCACACTTCCTTTCAGTGTGGTACTTCTATAGGTCATTCCTAAATGTCTCCCAAAAGTCGAGCCAGACTGGAACTGGTATTGGAAACAAAATTTAGATATTATTAGAAAATAGTATCAAAGCTTATGTGGTAGTAAATGAGACAAGGAATACACTTGTATGGTTTCTGGGCTGTGTACAGTTTTAGGAAAATCTTCTTACATTGAATGATACTCAGCAGTACAATTTGAAGTGTATAATACTGAGGTTGCCATAGAATTCAGGGTATTTAAAACGTTTTGATGTTTACAGGTGGTCTAGTTGTATAAAAAATTGAATTTCACTCATCTGTATTTATGGAGAGAAGGAGTGCAGAAGGTGTCAGAATTCTGTAAACAGCAGAAGTTTTCAAGATGTCTAAAAAGTATGATAAAAAATTAGACTACATTTTTAAGCTTTAGTTTAGATTTCAGTATCAGAATTTTATTTTCAATAGACTAAGGTTTTTTTCTGCTAATTGCTACCTATGTAATGCCATTTCAATAAATTATACAATTTCTACAGCATTCTCCCACTTTTATTTATGATAACTCTTTTCCTCAGAGAGGCCAAGACCTGTCCCTCCCAGAAGGAACACAAAAATGTAGATTCTTTCTTTTCCTTTCTGCTGTTATTAAATCCTGATCTTGTGAATTCTTTTGGGGGTTGTGGTTTTGTTTGGTTTTTTTAACATTTTAAATGTAGTAGTTCTAACGAATAGGATTTAAACTTGATCAACTTTATAGCAATATTCTAAAAGAATGGTTTTGAAGGGAAAATGAAACAGACAAGAACATGTTAAATTTCAAAAATGAGATAATTTGACTTTAATTTTTTTTTGAAGTGAAAGAATGACATCTGCTAGGTGCCTGGAGTTGGGAAGAAATTTCCCCTTGAGAATTTCTTATATCTTCTGAAGCACCTTATTATGTCAATGTCACAGATGGAGCATCCTATTAGACTACTTATACTGTAGTTTTTATATTTCATCTGTGAAGTGCAACTGTAAAGGAATCATGGCAGGAGGAAAAAAAAAGCACATCTTGAAATACAATGAGCTCATCGGTGAGTAAGCCTTTAATAAGATTAGAAATATGCATAAATATCTTCCTGAATAAAGTCCATGGTATGTAGAATAATGTAAAAATCCTATTGAAAGCCTTCCTGCTTGGACAGAGATTTTTTTTTTTTAGTGCTTGAAATTTTATTTCTTTGTTTGGCATTGTTGAAATATCTCTATTTTTTCATTTGATCACTTTTTAAAGGGTAATATTTTGGCGCATTTTGTTGTGTTAAAGTAGGTGGGGGAATTTGTCTTCCTACAAGTTCTGTCACAACAAAATTATGGGTTTTTACATCTGGGTGTCTAAAAGCAAGGACTGAAGCTTTTTGCTTTTATGATGAAAGGCAAATGAGTTGTTATTCTAATTATAAATTTAAAATATCAATAGAAGTACTCACTAAGTAGCAATAAACATCTCTTTTTAAATTTCCTGTTCTATCGATTGTATCTCATATGATAACCCATTAACTGATTGCTGTTGATCAGCAAAATGAAGTGAGATTATATTTATTACTTTTCACTGATGGTTTTCATAATAGATTATTATGGTAAGCGTGAAAGGCAGAAAAGAGTAATTGCTGCTTCATTTACATTAATTATTCATTATTTTTTATATCAAACTCTTTTAAAACATATATTTGGAATAAATCAAATCACCAGTTTATTGTCGTGCAATTAAAATTCAACAATTGTTTGCTTGTTTAAGGATTTGAAAACAGCTTTTTTTTTTTTGTCATTTTGCTTCTTACAGTTCTGCAGCTCTCACATTACAGGGTAGTTTAATTTTTTCCTGTGTCAGGAAACAAATACTAAGAATGATAGTGCAGCTGCTGTGCATATGTGCAATTGTTGACCTTGGTGACACTTTAGTTTTTGCATTGACAATCCCAGCTTAGAAGGTCAGCCTGCTAATTTCCAACACGGACAGAGCATAAACTTACTCTGAGCTTTCTCAACTACTTTATTAGCAGGCTGATTTGTGGGAGAGGCTCTGTTGCCTTGATAGATCCATTTTTCTGTTTTGCTCATTCTATTTTATGTGCCGTCACTGTCGTTACAGTCTGCAGAGATCCTTATATCACCCGCACCTCTGTCACCTGAATGTCACCAGTCACATTGCCAGAGTAGCCTGTTTCCTGGGCACTCAACTAATGCAAATGCAAAATATTAAAGTATTTCCTTAGCTTTTTGTATTCGGGTCAAGTTCAAATGTCCTGCGACTGGCAACTGGAAAATACGTGACTAGGCCATAGTGAATTTAACTTGTGATTTCAGTGCTGTGCACCCATCCTTGCCTGGTGTATCAAAATCATTTTGTATACTGCAAATTACCATATTAATAAGATCTTTTGGAACAGAAACCAGAGGCTAGGTCTTCATTGTCATCTGAACTGGTTCTGAAGCCTTTCACAGTGAGCTCCAAAACTGTTATTTATGTCTTTATCTTCCATTGGAAGTGGATGGTCTTTAGTGTCCCCTTGAGTTGTGTGTCAAAGTGAAGCGTAATTCCTGTATTTCACAGTGTAACTGGTGTGCCTGTACCTTTCTGTCAAACAGAACAAACAAATAAAACCATCACTTATGTTGAATTAGCACTTACCCCAGTGGCAGCCAAAGGTAAGTGTAGTTTTATGTCAGCTCTAGGAAATCCCTCTCTGTGTGAACAGCAGTACACAATGGGCTGTAATGGGAATTTTACAAATCCCTCCCTGCAGGGATTTGCATTGTCAGTAGTCTCCCACATATAATATGCTGTAATTGAAAGTCAGATCTTTTCCTCCTAATTATACAATAATATTGTTTTACATATCATGTAAAAGTATGTGTTTTCATAGTTTGTGTATATCTACTTTCAGCAAATCAGAAACATGGTAATTGTTTTCGTACTTCTTTCTTTTTCTTTGAAGATAAGTATGGTTTGTTACTTCTTAAAAATCGTATTTCATGCCACAAAGTTGTTTTCCATAGCCTAGTGACATTCTAGCTTAGTCAGAAACAGGTACAGCACTGAAACTAAAGCTGGCTGGACTGAAAAGAATGGACTATCACACAGCTAATTTTTAGTGAAGTCTTTTACCATACATTTATTTCTGGCAGAAATGGATATTTCAAAGCCACTGATGTAATAATTGTATTTCTTAAGTAGCCTGAATTACATATACTCAAGATGATTAAGGTGTCTAGCAAACTGGGTAAACCAAAATGAGAATTAAAATTCTAAGGAATGGCTGTAGAGGTCGGAAACCTTAACATATTTGTGGTGATCACAAAGATTGAAGTCTTGGGTTGTTCTATCAAGTCAAAATAATCTTACAACTTCAATAACATGTCCTGAAAATCGAATCACTCCTGGGCCACATGGCCCATGTGGTTTGTTGTCAGTAATTTCCGTAACAGGGTTTTCCTGCTGCTGAAACCAAAGGATAATGTGAAATTTGCTCAGCCCCAAGGAGGAAGCAAATCTCAGTAGAGCAATCTATCCACACACCTCTGAGGACAAAAGATTGAGACTCAAGCACTGGGAAGTCATCCCCAGCAAGCTGTGGTGGTCTGCAAGTGTGCAGGTTTGAGGGACACAGTTAGAACTGTCCTGCAGGAGCATGAGCTGGGCAGATGCTCCACAGCTCTGGGAAAACCCTCTGGTGCCAAGTGTGGCTTTGAAATTTGCTTTCAGAACAGCAGAGTTAGGAGAGATGATGTTGACATGATGCCATTTTAGTGTGAACCACTAAAGGTTCACACTAAAGGTTCAAGGGCAGCTGAAAGGGTTTGGGAGAAAAAAGACACAGCAGACCTGGGCAGAAACCTAAAGTTTTGATCTTGGCATTTTACTGTAAGAATTGCTAAGGGGGGGAAAAAAAAAAAAAAAAAAAAAAAAAAAAAAAAAAAAAAAAGGCCAGATCTGTAATTTCCTCCTGGCTTGTCCATAAAGGGTATAAGATGGCAATAAAGAAAACAAACTTCCCAGATGTCTGAGTTTACCCCTTCCTTGTTGGGTTACACAGCACTTTGGAGTTCCATCAAGAGTCTCATCCAATGAGGTAGATGGTTATTGTTCTGCTGGATAACCCACTGTGAGCCTCTGACACAGCTTTAATTATGTGATATACAAGCTGAAGGTTAGTAGATGGAAATTAGGAAGGCAATGTTGATTTTGCAGGTAACTGCTAAAGCAGTCACTGTCATAATAGACCTATTTTTCAGTATATACTCTTAAAAGTCTTAAGAAATTGGAAAGGTGACAGAATGGAGTTACAGGATGTTTCAGGAATGGAATTCATTCAACTGCAGTCTAAGAAAACGCCATACTCACAGTTTATCAGGGGTTATCAAACATCCCTTTTATAACACAGTTATCAAACATCCCTTTTATAACAATTGTTCAGTGTATTCTGTGGTGCTGTCTGTGTAGACTGCAGTTGTCTCCCCTGGCTTTAAGATTTTCTGAATTTTATTTAACTCAAAAAGACCTTGTGACAGAAAGGAGAGTCTTTATAAAACTACCTGTGGGAGTATTTCTTGACTTCTAAGGTGGGCTTTCCCTTGTGTATTGAAATTGCCTGTTGAAGGCTGAGTGGAGGTGCTTATAAGTGTATTAATGAAATAACTTTGGAATAAGAAACTTCCTAAGAGGGTTGGAAGCTGCAAGGTTTAATCTGTCATTCCTCATCTGCTTCCCTGGTCTTCTGCAGAACTGTGTTGTTTACCCTTAATAGCAACATTTCTGTTTTTGCACATAAGTGGTCATTTTTTCTTCAGCAGTTTACAAGTTGATATTACTTTCTTAATTTGCTGGCTTTGCATGTGATATTCATTTTAGTGCAACACTCAAGGCAAAAAAAAATACCTTTTTTTTTTTTTTTAACCCTTAAGAGTTCGGTTTTATTGAATTTTAGATTCAAGTTTGTGATTCATGAGAGGGAGACCTTCCAAAAAGTCTTCAGTCAAAGTGGATATTGCATATGCTATAAATTTCTATAGTACTTCTCCACAGGGACTTGTTTTTTAGACTGCATTGGTCTCCTCTCAGAACAGGGAATCACAGAACCATGGAATCATTTGGAGTGACAACAACCTTTAAGATCAACGAGTCCAACCATGAACCCAGCATTGCTGTGTCCACCAGTAAACCATGCCCATAAGTGACACATTTATACATCTTTTAAATACCTTCAGGAATAGTATTTAGGACCTCAGGGCTCACCCCCTTCCCTTGGCAGCCTGTTCCAATTCTTGACAAGCTTTCTGGTGAAGAAATTTTTTTCCTAATGCCCAATCTAAGTTTCCTCTGGCACAGCTTGAGCCCATTTAGTCTTGTTTGTTACCAAAGCCCCACCCTATGATGAAAATAGGAGTGCTGAGCAGTGAAGCATGCAGTACAAAAATTTCATATTGGGGAAAAAGTATAAATTTGAACTCAGCTGCATGTGACTTCCAAAAGCAATGTATCTGTTCTGAAATATATTGTAAGAATAATTGGATTTCCAGGCATTAATTAGATAAACTTCACCATAAAACAAACAAACAAAAAAAGTTTATAGCTCAGATGGAGGCTTATAAGATTTAAAAGATGAGTTGTCATATCTTGTGTGCTTACCTCAAGATTTGTACTCCAGTAAAGGAAACCCACTATTTTTTCACCCGAAGTAAAAATAAAACAGAAGTTGTGGTAAGTTTTTAACAGTGTTTTATAATCTTAGAAATAAGAGGATTGTGATACATTTTCTACACAATCCATATTTCCTCACAGGAAAGTTTTTAATTCACCAGAGCATATTTTATATAGACTCATTTAACGTAGGGATTACTTTAAGCACAACATAAAATGAAAATGCCATTCGTATTTTTCAAACACTGGATTATTTCATTTTTTAAATGGTATTAAGGACATGCTACAGGTAGAAGCAACTTCTAAAATGCTGAAATACACAGTCACAGAAAAAAAAACTTTTTTTTTTTTTTTTTTTTATGTCCAAATCTTTCTTCCTTAATGCCAGGACCTGCCAAATTATATGTGTGGGAGACCTTTCTGTATTTTTCCCTCCCAGTTTGATGTTTTAGGGCCAGACTAATGTGGTGGCATGCCAGGCAGTCAGCAAGAAAACAGTGGATAATGGAAAAAAACCTTGAAAATACCCACACTGTTGGGATGTGCAGCCCAGCCCAGCATGAAAGCCGTCATATGGGCCCAGCTTATTAGTGCTGGCTCCCTTCCATGCCAGCAGGACCCAGGCTGGCTCCTGCTGGCTCGTCCCCCTGTTCCCTCTGTGTTTTGGATCCAGAAGGAGCTTATTAGCTCAGGTGCATTGCCTTGCAGGGCCAGGTTTTGCCTGGGATTAAGTGGAGGCTAATAGGAACCCGGAGCTCCCCGGAGTCATCTGAAGCCTCGCCACCAGCAGCTGCTGACCTGGCCCGGGCATCTGCTCAGGCTCTGCTAAAGCATCCTCCTCCTGCACAGGGGCTGCCTCTGCACGCTGCCAGCTCGGGGATCTCAGCTGTGGTGCACTTCATCCACAGCCCAAATCAGCTGTCCCTGGATATTGCTGAGCTGAAGGTGGTTTTGTTTTTTTTTTTTTTTTTTTTTTTTTTTTTTTTTTTTTTTTTTTTGGAAGAGTGACCCCGCCACTACACCGTCTCTGACTCCTTGGTGCCTTCCCCTTTCCCTCTGTTTGCAGTTTGTAGCTCGGCTGGGAGGGCAGTGAAGGTTGAGCTGGGATCAAGCAGGCGTTGGTCAGCTCCTAATTACCAGCTAGTTCATGATTACTCCAGGCCTGTCTCTAGCTGGGAGCACTTAGTCATGTTTGAGGCATTTTGGAGGCTAAAATTCATGTCTGATCTGGATATTGCCATGAGCTGTCTGCTCCAAACCATTTTAAAATCAATGAAGTGAAGGTGTATTGGGGTGTAATCTGCTAAATCACACACTGTGTGTGAATTAATGTATCCACATATCTTTCTGATACATTGTAGTAGTTTAATTACTTCAGTAAATCTGTGATTCAGAAATTAAGCCTATCTCAGTTAAATTAATAGTCTTCTCTTGCCTCTTTGGTAAACTGGTCAGCTCTCAACTTTGGATGTTAGTAGAGAGAAGAGGAAATAACAGTGTTATATGACTTCAGTAGTGAAAAGAGGGGGAAACTGGATGTCTTCTACTCCTTCAGAGGTTTAAGATTTTCCTGTCATAACATTATGTATTATTATTGGCATAAAATAATAATACTGTGTATTATTATAGACACCTAATAATAATTAATAAAACCACTATAAGTTACAGAAAAATAAAAAAAAGCTTCTAATTATGTTAAAAATTAGGGTTTTTTTTCTTTTAAAGCACTATGAAAATCAGCTGGAACTACTTAAGAAGTACGAACAACCACTTTTACTCTCCCCAGCTTCTCTTCCAGATACCATTTTCCTCTTGCCTTTAGGGAACATTAGCTTTAAGAGTGATTTGCTCATTTTTCTCTGCTTTCTGTGCTTTTGAGAGCACCATGAGACATTAAACACAGGGCTGATCACAGCAGTTAACGTTTATATTGGTGGTTTCTGTTGTCCTGCCAAGTCTTGCTGAATCCACAGGTGGCCTGAAAGTTTGGACAGTTTTCATTTTTATTAACAAATTAAATATATTCTACTAATGAATGCATAAAATAATGTAATTAGATATATTTTGTGATTTATTATTAGTGTCCTGCTAATTATTTCTGTTTCCTCAAAAGATACTTGAATTTTCTGAAGCATGTCTAAAAATAGACATGCCAAAAAAGTATATTGAGGGAAGTCAAGTCATTATTTTCCTTTGATATGGAGATTTGCTCTATACAAAGTGATTTCTGTTTCTGGTCATAACTGTGGGATTCTTACAAGGGGAATCATCTATTTCAGAGAAGATGGTAAAAAAAAGTCCTTTGTTTTTAAATTAAATGTTATTATCCCAGACACCAGTACAACTCTCATTAGCAGATTTTCAAGCCAATTTGTCCATTTTTTGTTTTGTGGAACCCTGTATGTTCTAATTGTCATTATCAGTAATTTTGGAAAAGAGTCTTTTGAAAAGGAGGGAGGAAAAAGCAATGACTCCTAGTAACATTTCTGCAGGTGGTTTTTTTCCTCCTTTTATTGATATCTTCTGATGTTATACACTTATTGTAATCTGAGTGCCTGTTGCTGCTTCATTCTCTTTTCTCTTCCTTCCACCTTTCATTATCTAGTCTGCTTTTGTGAACATAAATTTCCCTCTCTGCAAAAGCAGTCATGTCAAAACACTTCCTACTATCCACTGATCTATGGTGGGATTCTATTACAATCCAAGGGATTGCTCTTTTAAGAATCTCATTAAAGTCTGAACAAACAATATGAAATGAAAAATCCTTCCCCAAGGCACAGAGGCTATAGACAATACTGCATGGCAAAGCCAGATAGGTGAGATGATATTAGACAGGCGATAATGAAAATATCAGAAAGATTTCATAGCTAAAAATGTGTAACAATTAAGGTCAAGAAAGTGGCCCATTTTCTGATTTTAAAACTTAAATATAATTCACAGATGAGAGACCATAAACACAAGATCTTTCCTGATAAGGCATTGGTCAGAGGGGATGTTTCTCATAGATTTTTTGTACATCTATTCAGAATTTTACAGTCATCTTCACTTTAAAGATTCCCATCAAAAAGATACTGAAAGTTGGGTTTTAATATCTTTTTTTTAAAGAAAAATAATTCAAGCAAAAAATGCAACTATATTAGCATGCTTGAAAGTTCACATTCTATAAATAGTAATAATTAATGTATTATTAGTACTAATTTTTCTGAGACGTGGACATACTATAGAAGATCTTGCCAGTCATTAATCTGTGGGTAACTTCTGTTAATTTTTAAAATATTTGTGTTTAAACACATAGAGACTGGTCCTTAACTGAGTAATTAGTAGTAAATAATAATTTTTTTATCTGCACTCAGAGTTTAACTCAATTTGTCTTTCTGAATAGCTTTTCTTATGATAACTGAGCAGTTTGTTACTGTAGTTGTCTCCTGAGAAGGAAAGAAGAGCTTGGAAGTTTTTATTCCTGAAAGGGTGATGGGATTAGAGGGATG